>CAKAOJ020000030.1:5187500-6387500 GCA_916701645.2 Sebastolobus alascanus | reverse complement strand
AGGCGGGTTGGCTGCTGAGCGATCTTACTTTTGTCATTGCAAGTTAGCTGCAGCTTATTGCGCTCCAAGTATGGCTTAGTGGCCCGGGTGAGACTAGTGCCTTTTGTGGAAATAGGTGCAAGGCGGGTTGGCTGCAGATCGATCTCACTTTTCTCCTTGTAAGTTCCCAGCTTGTTGCGCTCCAAGTAAGGCTTTGTGGCCTGGGTTAGACCAGTGCCTTTTGTGGAAATGGGTGGGAGGCGGGTTGGCTGCAAATCGATCTTACTTTTCTCCTTGTAAGTTCCCAGCTCGTTGCGCTCCAAGTATGGCTTAGGTGCCCGGGTCAGACTAGTGCCTTTTGTGGAAATAGATGCGAGGCGGGTTGGCTGCTGAGCGATCTTACTTTTGTCATTGCAAGTTAGCTGCAGCTTATTGCGCTCCAAGTATGGCTTAGTGGCCCGGGTGAGACTAGTGCTTTTTATGGAAAGAGGTACGAGGCGGGTTGGCTGCAGATCAATCTTACTTTTGTCCTTGCAAGTTAGCTGCAGCTTGTTGCACTCCAAGTATGGCTTAGTGGCCCGGGTGAGACTAGTGCCTTTTGTGGAAATAGATGCGAGGTGGGTTGGCTGCTGATCGATCTTACTTTTGGCATTGCATGTTAGCTGCACCTTATTGCGCTCCAAGTATGGCTTAGTGGCCCGGATTTGACCAGTGCCGTTTTTGGGCAATGATTCTCCTGTACCTTTAGCACGATGGCGGGAAGCCTCCACCCCAGCAGGGAGACAGCGCAGCCCTACAGGTGCTTCTTTTGTGGAAACGGGTGAGAGGAGGGTCAGCTCAACCTTACTGTTCTTTTTGTAAGGTAGCTGCAGCTTCTTGCGTTCAGAGTACTCGAGTTTATCCTCTGCTCTTGAAAACTCATGCCGAGCATCCTTCCTGGTGTCCGTTTTGTCCTTGGGCTGGCAAAATGAAGCCATACTGTCTATATCCTCATTGAAGAGGGAGGCATGGAATTCATTCTCGTCAGAACATATCTTCGGCTCGTCATTGCTGACTTTGATCTTCTCAGGCATTTGTCTGGGCATGAGCTTTCTTACACACAATGTCTTGTCTGGTTTTGCCAGGGCTCTTTGCCTGTGCCTTTCAATCTTTTCTTCCCTTTTCTCCTGCAGCATCTTCGTATTTTCTTCATTCAGTTTCTTCCTCCTCTCACTGCACTGGGCCTTTCTCATGTTTCTCAATTGCTCTTTAGGAATGCTGTCCAGTTCCGTTTGCAATGACGCCATACATGCCTCAATGGCAATCATATTCTCCATGAGAAAGTATGGAATACAGCTACCCACAAAGCAGCGATGCACTTCTGCCACTTTCGCACTCAGAGCATCCACATTCTCGTATGATTTGGGCATTGAGTCATGGAGCTGAACCGACTCTTTTAGCGTGGCACCTCTTTTCTTCTCTTTGTCTATTTTGGCCGTCATGTCACTTACCTGCAATGTTAGCTTTTCACCTTGCTCTTTAAGTTTCTTCATGGTGGCCTCGATGGAGCGCCGTGTGATGTTCAGTGCCTCATCAAACTTTTTAGAGTTCTGATTCAGGTTCAAGACCTGCTGTTCAAACTTCCTCATTGCGTCCAGTAGCTGCTCGGTATTAGAGAAGCATAGCTCCAGCTTCTCCGCACATTCTGAGCTGACACAATCCAGTTTAGAATGTGTCACCGGTGCGTCGTTGGGGGCTGAGGACAGGACATTAGCTTTCAAAGCCTCTGCCTCCTTGGCCTTCTGCAACTTGGGAGGCGACATCTTGAACAGAATGTTCTTGGACTTCTCGTAATAATCCAGGATATCCTCATTCTTGTCGAATTCACTTCTTATGGTCCCTATTTCACTAATTAACTTCTCTTTAGCTACTTTTAGCTCCTGTTTGGACTTGCGCTCTCTTTCAAGATGTTTTCTGGCATCCACAGATTCCTCTTCAAGCTTCTTGAGGTTCTGTTCATAGATGACGTTGTCAAGATCATTGACTATTTCAAGATCTTTCACCTGTGGCAGCTTTGCTGCAATGGTCTTGTCCATCTCATAAATCTCTGACCTTGTTTTACTCAGAGATTCCTCATGCATTATTGCCACCTGCCTTTTTCTCTCCGGTTCATGGTCCCATTTGCTGCTGTTATAAACAGTCTTACATTTCATCAGGGGCATCTTCAGGTTAGGAGTGTCTTGTGTTTGTGTTGGGAGAGGTTCATAAAGCTGTAGAATCGTCTTCTCTTTTTTTCTACACACAACCCTTTTCTCCTTCACAATCACTGTAGACATGCTATGTCCTCTCTCCTTCCCTCTTAATTCGGGCAATGGCATCTTATATCTCTCTGAGATTTGCATTGGCATCTGATATCTCTCTGAGATTGGCATTGGCATATGATATCTTTGAGACTGCAGCATGTGCTGGACTGAAGCTTAGTTCTGCTTAGTCTTCAAAGGAATCCTCAATGTCTTGGATCTGACATTGTGACATCATGACATTCGGTGACATCATGACCTTTGTGACATCATGACATTCCGTGACATCATGACCTTCGTGACATCATGACATTCCGTGACATCGTGACCCCTTGGTTACTGTTGCTATGCATCTCAATTGAATTGAATTGAATTCAAAGGGCTTTATTGGCATAAAAAAAATCAAGAATAATGTTGCCAGGGCATCAAAATATAATAAGTATAACAACTCTTCCCGTTGCACATATGAAGACTATAAGTTCTGAGTAGGGCTGTACAATTAATTGAATATTAATGGCGATCACTATTTTGGCGTTTCACAATTAAATGAACATGATCGCCTTCAGTATTGACTTTTCTCATAGAAAACTCAACTCAAGCTGCTGCATATCAAATTAGGCGCTTCCTAAACAAACATCCAGCTACCAGCCGGCGATCGAGAAGTTTTGGCTTCACTTTTGGGGATAGATATTATCTATACAACCGATGTTTTTATGATTAAATTGAGAGCATAAAATTATTTATCTAGCCTCTTAAGGTTGCTAATTTTGCTCTCAAAGTACACCAGATTGATGCATTTAACTTTAAAATGTAGCTACAGTAGCAAAAGGGTAGGGTGAATATTCCTGTATTTTTTTTTGATATTGCATTTTTTTTACAACATTGCGCAGCCCTAATTTTTACATTAGCAGGAGTGTAGCACAACACGGAAGTGAAAGCAGTGCTGTTTATTTTAATGTGAAAGTGCAAGAAAAATATGTTGTCGCTAAAATCAATGAATAATCGTGATAAATAATCGTGATCTCAATATTGATCAAAATAATCGTGTTCATCATTTTGGCACTAATCGTGCAGCCCTAGTTCAGAGATATAATGACAGTAGAGATCAGAATGGGTCGAGATTTCAGTCAAGTGTAGAGGCCATGATTCGTGACCACCCATGTTACCAAGTCAGCCAGTATTGTCATATGAATTTTTCAAGAGAAATACTTCTCATGGCATGGTTGTTTCAAAATCTGTCCAGTGAACGATTTCCTATTCTGTCTATAAGTCTTATCAAAAACATGTGGACACAGAAACAGAAACACAGATAATAAATATGGTTGAAGTCAAACTAAAAACATTAACATGAAGTGCCTGGTTTGCTATACTTGATTCCCCATTGCCTTTTGGTAGCCTAGTTGTTCTTCAGTTCAGTTATACCTGAAATGTAAAAAAATGTATTTTGGGACCAACGTCAGCTAAAACCACAATATCACTCTATATTTCACCTGCTTGGCAGTAATGTTAGCTGACCAGACGAAGGTCTCTCCATGAATCAATGCTGATCCTAGTGCTTTTCCTGCTTCAGCCTCCAGACCACAACCGGAGGGAACACCGACACCAACAACCGGTCGGAGACGCTGCGGAGCCCCGTCACTTCACAAGACACGGGAAATCTCTGCTGGTCTGGAGGAGCTGCAGCATATATTTCTGCACAAACGTCCACTGTACATTCACTAGATATTCTCAGAGCTAAACTAACTTTTCTGCAGTGTGTAGTGCGAAGAGCTAACACGATTTTGCAAGACGGGCTTCACTAGATATAACTTTGCAGTTTTGGTGCTTCCGTGTAGTTTGTGTAGGAGTCTGAGTCTGAATAGCGTACCCACACGTGAGCGCGCATGGGACACCGACCCGCCATAATTTATACATGTAAGAAGTTACAAACAGTCCTTTTAAATATGGACCTCATCATAATCAAGTGTTCAATCTTGTGTTCAATTTTCCAATCATAATGTCATCTTGTGGAGTTCTGCCAATGTTATTATTTTTTCTCTCAATATAAATGTTAATTTCACAACCCAGTCACACACCCCTTGTTCTGCCACTGGGATTCTGGCAGTCACCTGAGAAAACCTGCCCCCTTCCTTTAAATAGTGACGTCGAAAAACAAGATGGCGGCATACGGTAGTAGCGTTTGTGGCCTATCCCTGGCCTTGTGTACAGTCCGCGGTCGGCAGGAGGAAAATTCCCATAGCTACATACTTTGCTGTACATCTCGCCAACCAACCCTGGACCTGAACAACACGGGAAACTTCGCCCAGGCAGGCAAACTCATTAGCTTCCTTTAAATCTCTTCTTAAGACTCACTTTTATATTATGGCTTTTTCTTAACTGATGGTGCATTGTTGTAACTATTTACGTGATTTTATTTTATATTTATTTTGTATTCATGATATATTTTGTTTAGATTAAAGTTCTGGGTGTTATTTATTTTATCATGCTTTAACTGGTAAGCACTTTGTAACCTTGTTTTGAAGGTGCTATATAAATAAAATTATTATTATTATTATTATTAATATTATTATTATTATTATTATATCCTGTGTGCACGAAGACAATCAACGGCCCGGTATGTTGTGTTTACTCTCTATAACAGAGATCCTTTATTAACTTGTTTAGGGAAGAGGATCACTCGTTGAGAAAACTCAACAAACTTAAAGCTGGAGTAGGCGAGATTGGTGCAAATATGATTAAAAAAATATTTTTTTTAAAACGGTTGCTATATCGTGACAGTAGTACATGAAACAGGTAACCTGAAAAAAATCATGTTCCTCTGTGTCCTACTGTGTCCTCCGTTGCTCCCAACGGCATCTGAAAGATTTCACTTACCGGAGGAAAACAACCAGTCGGAGCTGATCTGAGGTCTGCGGTCCAGCTGCCGTCTATGAGAGCCGGCTGTCAATCACTCGCGAAATCCGACCAAACGGTCAAACTAGGCCGTGCTGATCAAATAAGAATAAAGATTCTGTTACGTTAATGCTTATATCTTGCCTCAAATGTTTTCAGAAAATTATCGGTACATGTATTTTATGTTACACATGTAAATACACAAATCACAAAAGAAAAAGACATTTGTTTGCTGAGGTTTTGGTATTGCCACCTCTGAAGTGTCTGCCACCAAACCAATGTAATAAAGTTGAGTGGAATTTTTTTATGTGCTGAGACCCGCCGACTTTACTGTCTTTCAGAGGCTCTAGAAGGTTCAGTTTTAGAGCTAGAGTGAAGATACAGATATCATATGAATGCTAAATAACGCTCCAAAGTTGGGCAAAATTTGATGAGGAAAAATTGGCGTGGTCATTTTTAAAGGGTCCCTTGACCTCTGACCCGATGATATGTGAATGAAAATGGGCTCTATGGGTACCCAGGAGTCTCCCCTTTATAGACATGCCCACTTTATCATAAATTGATTACGAAGAATTACAATATACGACTAAAGTTGCACCGAAAAATTAACTTTCATGGCCTCCGCCATTTCTGAAAACGTCAACAAATACGTCACAAGTCGTGAACTCAGAGCTTTCAGAAACTTTCCACTTACGAGTTTGTGGATACCACAAAGAGGTGGCGTCCATATGGACTCTTCTTGTAAACATGGTGAACACGACCCCATTAAAAGGCAACACGAGTTGTGATGTGTTTGTTGGCGTTGTCAGAAATGGAGGAGGCCATGGAAGTTATTTTTTTCGGTACATAATAAGTTAATATATTGTAATTTTAGTCATATAATGTAACTTCGCAATTTTATGAGGAAAATGTTGATATTCCCAGCGGCCTCATCTTTTTCCTCTGTCATTATATGTCTTTGCATTTCCTGCATTATGTTACCCACTCGCTAGCTTACTGCCTCTGTGGCTTCTAGACACCGACAGTAACGTTAATATTGCCCTTGTGTGGCAGCGGTGTTCTTGCAACTTAACCACTTGAACGCCAAGCATATCGTGTACACGACTTCCCATGTTACTTCATTCATTAATATGTGATCATTTCGGTTACATGTATTTGCTCAACCTACTTTGAAAGCAGAACAGTTCCTGTTCCCATAGAAATATGAAGCTTTATTTTTTTAATCAAACTGGTTGACAGATGCAAAAATGTATAACAAACATAAATACAGTTACATAAATGAGCTTTTATGTAACTGAAATCCAGCTAACTTTATGCATATCAGTGAAACTGTGAATTATCATTCCTTAACTGACGATCTATCAACTGTGAACTAATCACAGTCATAGTAACTCGATCATTTGTTAATGGTGAGCAACAGAAATTCACGATACATTCCCATATTAATTCATGCATTAAATCATCATGAGTCGTGCATTAGTTAATAATCATTACTTACATATAGTTTGTACCCTTATTGCAAAGTGTAACCAGGTTAGTTGCTGAAACACTTGCTCTCAGTTCAAGCAAAGTCTGTTTCTGAACGTGACCAAACATTTGGAATGTGTTTATTTTGACATCAGTAAAATTATGTTAAGTTAAAATTATGACATCAAGCACAAAGAACATAAGAACCTCGTGCATTCCGTGTTCTAAGCTTCCATCCTTTTATTCAAGGTGCTTCGGTGGTCGCGCTACTGACGCGCCTGCTGTTGCTAAGCAACCAAAACCTGCTTGCTGCGATGACGACGATGAGAAGTTGTGGTAATTTCGCAGTAAAAGCCTCACTGACTAAACTAAACACAGTCAAAAGAAAGATAAATGGATTTCCAGCACCGTAATCCCCCTATAGCTTTACTGCTCGATGTCAATGTGTCAGGTTGGCTCACTTTTCAACAGGATATTGTGACGTTCTTGGACGGAAAGGGTGAAGCCAGTAAAATAGTTTGTGGGACAGATCGCTTGCGCGCCGCAACTGCGACGCTCCCATGTTGTCCCATTGATTGACAACAATAGATTTGATCGCGCAAAATAGTCATATATAGTCATAGTATGTAATATAAAAAAGTCATAGTATAGTAAGTCATATAAAAAAGTCATAGTAAGTCATATAAAAAGTCATAGTAAGTCATAAAAAGTCATAGTATAGTAAGTAATATAAAAAGTCATAGTAAGTCATATTAAAAGTCATAGTATAGTAAGTAATATACAAAAGTCATAGTATAGTAAGTCATATAAAAAGTCATAGTATAGTAAGTCATATAAAAGGTCATAGTATAGTAAGTCATATTAAAAAGTCATAGTATAGTAAGTCATATAAAGTCATAGTATAGTAAGTCATATTAAAAAGTCATAGTATAGTAAGTCATATAAAAAAGTCATAGTAGGTCATATTAAAAAGTCATAGTATAGTAAGTAATATAAAAAGTCATAGTATAGTAAGTCTTATTAAAAAGTCATAGTAAGGTAATATAAAAATTCATAGTATAGTAAGTAATATAAAAAGTCATAGTATAGTAAGTCATATTAAAAAGTCATCGTGTAGTAAGTCATGTAAAAAGTCACAGTGAGTCATATAAAAAGTCATAGTATAGTAAGTAATATAAAAAGTCATAGTATGTCATATAAAAAGTCATAGTATAGTAAGTCACATAAAAAAGTCATCGTATAGTAATATAAAAAGTCATAGTAAGTCATAGTATAGTAAGTCATATAAAAAAGTCATAGTATAGTAAGTCATATAAAAAAGTCATAGTACAGTAAGTCATATAAAAAATCATAGTCACACCATAAAGTCTAACTAGAATTACCGCCTCGTGGTTATATGCCTCCGCCAACCAGTCAAGTTGCAGTTTACATCCATGTCTGTTCAAAATGTCATCGCTTCCTAATTTTATTATATCAGACCTTTGTTTTAAGTTGTCATAATATGCATATTAATTCTTGAGTTATGGCCAAAAACGTGTTTTGTGAAGTCACTTTGACCTTTGACCACCAAATTCTGATAAGTTGATCCTTGAGTCAACATTTCCTCCTATTCATTTTGAATGGAGGTAGTGCGTTAGGGCAGCTGCTGCAGCGGCCACAGTGGATGCCGAAAACCTGTATTACTCATAGATTGTACGTTAACTGACAGAAACCATGTCGTGGAATCACGCAGTACTCACCTTTCAGACGCAGTGTACAAAGTTCAGACATCACAGGAGAAAGATTGTAAAATATTTAAATTTTTACAAGGGAAAATCAAGCAACTGCATTTACTTATTGAAAAAAAAAAAAATGAGCAGGGCAATGAAGTGAATACAATCAGCTATTTGCTATGATACAAAAATAGCAATATTCTGTTCTCCAAAGGCAGTAAAGTGAGACCTGCAAGTCAACAGTGAGGATCATACCTACAGTAATACTGAATGTAAAAATGAATGTGACACGCAATACATGGAGGCTGCATGAGGTGTCATTTCACCAGACACATTTTCATACTGTATAATCATACATATTGAGCTCCCATCAAAGACAACACTTTATGATAACCATCATTTATAAATGGTAAATTGATAGTTAATTAAACTTAGTTAATTGTTATTTTACTGTTAACAATGAAATTCTAATGTTTACTAATTATTAGTAATGCTGTAATTTCTGTTATTTTATTAGTTTGTGTCATATGAAATCATTTGTTTATAAATTCTATATTGTATCATAGCTGATAAGAGACAATAACTATTACATTCTGAGTACATTAGTAAAAGTATTTATTGACAGTTTATTGTTGTACAATGTATAAGTATTCGTTAATGATTACCAGATGAAAACTTTGAAGAAATCATTTGTAACCTGGGCGTCCGCTTAGACAATAAAATGGACTGGTCTAAGAACGCACAGACTTTGTATAAGAAGGGTCGGAGACGGCTGTTTTTTTTTCTCAGGAGACTCAGATCCTTCAACGTCTGCAGAACCATGACGCAGATGTTTTATCACTCGGTGGTGGCCAGCGTCATCTTCTACGCTGTAAGTGTGCTGGGGCAGCAGGGTGAAAGCAGCCGACGCAAATAGACTCAACAAGCTCGTCGGGAAAAGCAGGTTCTGTCCTGGGAGTTGAACTCGAGTCTCTGGTGGAGGTGACGGAGAGGAGGATGCTGAGGAAACTACTCAGTATTAGGGGACAACGCCTCTCATCCCCCTGCACGCCACACTGGAGTCATTACCAGAGCACCTTCAGCCGTAGACTGAGACCACCTGCAGGAAGGACAGCTGAAAACGTCGGACACTGAGAACAAAAATGATATCAATATCATGTGCAATACTAACTTTTTCCATCCTCGTGTGCTATATCACTGTTCATTGTGTGCAATATTAATGTCATCATGTGCAATGTTACTTCTTTTCTCATCATATGCAATATTACCTCCTTTTCTGTTTTTTTTTAGCTTACTTTTATCTCTTTTTTATTTTACTTACTCATTTTACTAACTTACTTTATTGTTATTCTATTAAGCACTGGGGTTAGAAATAGTAATTTTTTATTTTATACACTTGAACTTGTTGTAATTTTGAGCAATCTCTGGCACAAGAATTTCCTTCGGGATTAACAAAGTTCTATCTTATCTTATCTTATCTTAAAACATCTATAAACATTACATGGATAGATGGACCAGAAACCAATTATTAACCATTGACAACAACAACACAAACAATGTTTATAGATACTTTACAAAGTATTTATTAACCATTAAACAAGGTATTTTATTCATCAGTTGCAACTTTATAATAGCCATTCAAATAATGTTTGTAATGTGTTATTGTGTAATAATGTGTGTAATGAGTTATTTGTGTTATCAGCCTGTATATGAATGTTGGATATTTCCATCCTCTACTGTAATGTGGTATTTCCAGTGTTTGCAGTATACTACAGGAGGTAGTAATGAAAATAACACAAGCTCAAATGAAATCCAGCAAATGCCCGACTTGAGAGTGAGTTCTTTACCAATTATCATCACTGACAAATGATGAAAGCAACATCTCTGAGAAGACTTACATTTCATGCCACTGAATTACAGTTTTTCTCATTCGCTTTGGCTCGGTTCTCGAATGATAATTTTTTTTTTTTTTCAAAACAATGAGCTCAAATCTCTGAAAAATTAGTTAGTTGTTCACAACAGATTAGAATTTCTCATTCATTCAAGCAAATTGCGTGTGTTTTGGCACGTGTGCAAAAAGTATGTACAATTGTCTACAACTTGCACAATAACCACTTGCACATGGCTTATTGATTAAAACCGATGAGTTGATTCTCAGTGAAACTGTCACACTCTTCACAACACACATGGCTCAAATGATGAACACTCGTTCATCATTTGAGCCATCACATGCAAAATAATCCATTCAATTATCTGAAACCTCACTTTAATGTTTTAAGAAAGAAATGGAACTATATATTAAGACAATATCTTATGCAAAAAACAAAAAGGCTAGTAAAACTGTGAATTTGTGCACCCATTTTAATGTTTTTACTTAAGTTACTATTATTTATTTATTTATATTAACCCCTGGCATGTTTCGTGTTTTATGTTCCTTTTTATTTTATTTTTATGTTTTAATTTATCCCTTTATTTCCTTTATATTCATTGTTTACCTATGTGTTGATTAAATTGTTCTGTGTATTGTTTACAAATTTAAAATAAAGTTTATTGAGAAAAAATAAAAAAATCCATTCAATTATCAAAATTCAATTCAATTTATTTTTATATAGTGTCAAATCATAACAGAAGTTATCTCGAGACGCTTTACATATAGAGCAAACTCTATAATTTAGAGACCCAACAAATGGGAATCTATAAAGCTCTGTGCGTTACACAATAAACCTTCAGGTAGACAAAACTGACATTTTGGTGTAGTACAGTAAGTAGTCAGTGTTTAACAAAAACTAGAACAAAACAGAGATTAGTTTATGAGAAACATTTCCAGGGTTGACTGCCATCATGAAAAAAAATATCTAAACATTTTGACTAGTACGGCTCACATGATGACAAAACAACTTTTCATTTTGGTGGCCATGCAATAAGAGTTGTGATGACCCATGAAACATTTGTGACAAGTGCACTTACACTTTAGAGAATGTTAAGACTGTTTCAAAAAAATGAGCCAAAGCGATTGAGGAAAAACTGTAACCAAAACTCAACACATTCATAGTGCTGTTAGTTACAGCGATGCAACACAGGCAAGCAGAGGAACATATGGAGTATGAGATATTTTCGCGGTTAGAGTTGATGTCTAAACAGCAGACCTGGGAGAAGACACCGACGCATACACTCCTTCATTCGAAATGCCATTAATCTTCAAAGTTCATGTAAAACATAAATACATTCAACGTGTGAATAGCGTTGAGGTCGCCCCCCTGGTTTGTTCCTCCAGGAAGGCTTGTGAATCTAACACTTGAGTGCCCTCTAGTGACGCATCTGTTCTAGGCTCTTCACTTGGTTTACTTATGTCAGTACATATGTATAACAGGAAATAAACACCAACATGTATGACACTGAAATTATTTGCAACGCACTGCTAAATCAAAGTTAACACAAACATTGTTTAGTTCACATGTTTCATATTGTTTGGGAGAAGTGACAGATCACTGGAGTAGGCTCCTGGCAGAGGTTGGCAGGATGGGGGTGAACCTATTAAAGCCCACCCTCCAGTCTATTTTGCCATTTCTGATGGCATGATATTCCATATTTATTTTGAGTCATTTCCTGACTAAATTGATAAGCAACACTGTTTGCCAAATTTTTTTTTTGACAACTTAATTTTGTGCTCAAAGTTAAAAAATAAAAAAGAAGGTTGATGCTAAAATGGGAATATGACACATGACTATAGTAGAAGCCGCAAGTCATACGTCATCCTCCAAGCTGCAGGCGCACTCATGCTCGTTTGCGTCTGAGCAGCAGCAAACTGATAAATCCGTTTATCTGTCCTCAAAGTTTGTCTTTCTAGTTAGTTTGCTAGTTAGGTGTAGTTAGCTAGCCCAACTTGTTGCATTAGCTAACTGAGGGTTTTGATTTTATTTTTTTTAGTTCCCTCCACCTTTAGTTTAGTGTGTTTATTTTCACAATGGCATTTGTGTGTACAGTGAACAGGTGAAATCAACGCAGTGAATTAGTCCGTACGAAATCCCACCGGCAGAATTAACACAACACACTGACTGTGTCAAATGAACAGTAAATTAATCTAAGCTGATTTCATCTATTCTGGGTTGAAAAACGATGCAATCTGGTTGCCATGGTAATGAATTACGTCCGACTATGAACCACATCCCCGTTCTATGTTTGAGAAAGACCGTTAACCAAAAAATAGAAAGTAAAACTGACTGGAGGAGGCTCTAAGTGTAGATTTTATGTCATTCTCATGGCATAAATTTCAGTTTGTAGAAAAATATGACAATTGGTGGTCTTCATGATGCTTATAAATTAATTCTCAGTCGTCCTTGGTTGGATTTAATGGTGGGGGAGGAGGTAATAGATGCCGATGAAAGTCCCTCTTCCCGCCTGTCTTGCTGACCAGTTGTACATCTGTAATGATGATGTCATGGCTCACCGCCTTGCACATGTCGTAGATGGTCAGCGCGGCGACGGAAACGGCCGTCAGAGCCTCCATCTCGACTCCCGTCCTGCCCGTGGTGTGACACGTGGCCGTGATGACCGCGGCGTTCCGCGGCTCGTCGAGCTCGAAGGCGACGGAGGCGTGGTCTAAGGGGAGCGGGTGGCAGAGCGGGATGAGGGCCGAGGTCTGCTTGGAAGCCATGATGCCGGACAGCTGCGCCACGGCCAAGGCGTCACCCTTGGCCAGCTGGTTGTCCCGGAGCAGCCGGAAGGCGGCGGGGCCCAGGATGACGGTGGCGCGGGCGGCGGCCGTGCGACGCGTGACGGCTTTCCCCCCGACGTCCACCATGGCTGCTCGGCCCTGGGCGTCCGTGTGCGTCAGCTTGGCTTCGGCGGTTGCGTCGAGGGGGGTGTCGCGGACGTTCGTGCCCGACTGTGTCTGACCGCTCGCGGATTGTTTGACGCTGGGGTCTTCGCCGGAACTTTGATTGTGGCACAGTCTGACATTGTGATTTATGTTGGCGTTCATTAGTTGTGTGCAAAAAATAGGTGTTGCCCGGATCCTGAGTAAGTGGCTCTTCGAAGCATTGGGACCCCTGGCTTGTGCGTACCTGAGACAGTCTTCATTGATGTAGCTCGTGAAATTTGTGCGTGCGGTAAAAGTCGTGGTCTCGGCGTGACCACCGAAGAGAGTGAGACCGAGCTCGGAGGAGTGAAGGGTTGCGGCACGGTGGAGGCTTTTCGTCGCGTTAGGTTCTTCTTCTTCGTTGATATGTGACCTGACGTGGGTACCCCCGCCCTTTGAGGTTCTAGAGCAGCAAACACGGGCTGCCTGTGTTGAAGCAGTGCAGTCTGGAAGGCAAACAAACTCTCTGTTCAGGACTCTCCTGCTGCTGCTGCTGCTGCTGCTGCTGCCTGAGCAGCACGTGCGAGGAGCCGCCGCTGGAGAGAGGAATGTGTCGTTCGTAAGATGGGAAACAATGGGGGGAGCTTTCTGGCCGTCTTGTGACTTTGGCAGAGACGAAGGCCTTCGGGATGTGGTGCCTGTGTTTGGAAAAAGAGAATATCAAAACAACGAATATTCATATTTAGATGAAGATGGATTATTCGCAGTTCAGATAAAAGTTTGTAATTGCTGTGATCCTGTTCAGACCTGGCATTAACATGCATCCTGGGTGATCATATCACAAGTGGACAGCTCTAATTGCAGGTGTGAACGCACTCAAGATCGATCGCTCAGACCACATTCGGAGGCGGTCTTGGCTACATTCTTTTAGCAGTGTGTACGCGAATGTGTCCTGGGCCACATTAAACCTGCAGTAGGCAGAATATTTTTGGCATCATTGGGCAAAAATTCCATAATAACCTTTCAACATATTGTTATTCAAGTGTTCCGAGAGAAAACTAGACTTCTGCACCTCCTCATGGCTCTGTTTTCAGGCTTTAAAAAAATCTAGCCCGTGACGGGAGACTTTGGCCAATCACAGGTCATTTCAGAGAGAGACAGCGTTCATATTGGCTGTTCATTCAACGGAGGCAGATGTCAATCACTAGCAAACTCCGATCAAACTAGGCAGCGCCGATCAAATATGAATCAATATTCTGTTACTGTAATGCCTATTTCTCTACTCAAATGCTGTTGTGCTTGGTATTTTTTGCTCCAACCTGTCTACTGCCGCTTTAAGGACAGCTTACTCATCCGCGGGGTCTCACTTGCGCTCCTCAGGTGAATAGACCGGCAGATTAGAGCCTCGCGGCATAAACAGCTTCTGTGCACTACTGTATCCTGTCGGTACAACTGTATTTTCTTTATAGGCTATAGCAAAATATTAAAATACATCTCATATATCTCATATATACAGTACAGACTATCAGAGCAGGCACGGAAAGCGTATTATTATCATACTGCCCCCGGCTCTCTGAAGCTCTGTACCCCGCTGTTGCCTGGCAAAGGCAGCGGTGTCGGCAGCATGGAGGTCCCCGGGTCCGCCGCTACACAATAACCTTTTATTTTGACGTTAATAAAACGTACCCGAAATCACGAATATGTAAGATATCACTACTGACATTCACGTAATATTATGTCACAACGTCTGCTTGTATCAGCCAAGTGTTTACTACGTGTTTATTTGCATACATAACGGGAAAGTGAGATCCGATCGCAAGACGTCACTGAGGACGCATTTCGAGACGCATTCTAAGGCCGGGTGTGAACAAACGTACTTAAGAGCTGTCCAGTTGCGATCGGATCACTCAGGACGCATGTTAATGGGCGTCCTGGGTGGGCCTATGAGATCAAATGTAAATGCATCTTGAAGCTGCACAATTAACTGTGAATAGGTGAATGTATGAAAGATACGGTGGTACGGCAGCCCGCGATGATCATTAAAAAGCACAAATAAATCATGACTGAGCGGTGGGAGAGATTTGTACGTACAGCCATGTCACCCACCAATGAGGATCATAGGTCTGTTCTTCATCTTGGAGATATTAAACATTCCTGAGGAGACAAATGGGAAGAGATTTACATTCCAGGAGAACAAATGATCTGTGGGTATGCCCCACAAATGAAGCGTTGCAATATAAACTAGGGCTGTCAATTGATTAAATTATTGAATTGTCCATAGTTAATTGCGATTAATCACAAATGAATCGCACATTTTTTTATCTGTTCAAAATGTACCTTAAAAGGGAGATTTGTGAAGTATTTAATACTCTTATCATCATGGGAATGGGCTGCTTTATGCAAATGTATATTTATTATTGGAAATCCATTAACAACACAAAACAATGACAAATATTGTCCAGAAACCCTCACAGGTACTGCATTTAGCATAAAAAAATATGCTCAAATCATAACATGGCAAACTCAAGCCCAACAGGCAACAACAGCTGTCAGTGTGTCAGTGTGCCGACTTGACTATGACTTGCCCCAAACTGCATGTGATTATCATAAAGTGGGCATGTCTGTAAAGGGGAGACTCGTGGGTACCCATAGAACCCATTTTCATTCACATATCTTGAGGTCGGAGGTGAAGGGACCCCTTTGAAAATAGCCATGCCATGTTTAATATAATGATTTTTTCTTATTAGAAATAAGATTTATAGAAATACGATTTATCGGTCAGCACTAGTCATTATCGCGTTAACTTTGACAGCCCTAATATAAACTAACACAAAAGAAAACACAAGTCTACCTGCATGCTGTTTCTTCTTCCTGCCCACAGCACCTCCGATGATTTGCAACAGCTCTTCATCTGATGCCCCGGAACGCAAGACATCTCTCAGAGACACCTCAGAGTTCCCGAACAAGCATACCTGAGAGAAGAAAGAAGAAAGAAGGAAAAAGTGTAGGTAAGACGGTCAAAATAGGGTCATGGGTGGTTCCAAACCAAAGAAAGATAATTAATAGTTAATATGTAAATCTACAAGTGCACACATATACAGACAGAGACCCCGTTAACGGCTCCTAGAAGCCCAACGAAGACCAACTGTAGCTTTACCTTGAGGCTGCCATCTGCAGTGATACGCAAGCGGTTGCAGGAGCCGCAGAAATGGTCAGACATGGAGGTGATGAAGCCCACCTGCCCTTTGAAGCCTGGCACTTTAAACATCTGTTAAAAGACAGAGAGGAGCGTCAAACAATTATCCCCTTGTAAGAATTCTTAAAAACTGGTTTCAACACATACCTTTAATCAGCCTCACTCAGATAAAAGGTCTGACATTAAGGGCATTATAACTTGTAAAACACAAAAAATGTAATATATATGCTGTAATGTAATATATATAATATATATGCTGAAATGTCCCTGTGGCCTCGCATATATCGGAAAAACAATGAGAGCCCTGAAAACTACAGTAGGATCACTGAACGCAGGAGTGCCATTTGCAATCACGATACAGCGAGTCCAGTAGCGATGCACTTTACTAAAGCCAAACGTAACATATCCACCCTCAGATATGTTGGCATTTGGGCTGTAAAAATGTCCTCGCAGAGGCGGTGACATCGACTCTCTAAGGAGAGAACTATTTTGGATACATACGTACACTGGGTACTCTCACACCAAGAGGGTCTAAACGAAGAATGACTGTATTCGACCATTCCTGTGATGAGTATTTGTTAGGGAATATGTATGGACTTGTTCAAATCATCATATTTCATATGATCAGTGTTATGTTATCACAGGTACTGTGATAAGGATGCCTCGCCTGTGATGGACTGGACTTTTCACTCTCGGTGATATTGTGGTCCCTTTTTACATGATATTATGGCCTTTTTTTATGGTTTGTATATGCATAATGTGAAGTGATATTGTGATCTTCTGCTAATTATTTATGTGGACACTTACTCCAGTTATAGCTGTTATTCTCCCCCCCCTTGTTTTATATCCATGGGCTCATGTGTATAGATTCCTGCTCCTATATATGTTTGAGGTACATCATATTTTTTTTTTTATATAGAGGTGCCTCTATCTAATTCTAGCCATATAGAAAGTATTCTTATGAGCTGAGAGGTACTTGCCTATATTATGAATTGATAAATGTTGGTATATAATTTTTGGTATATATTGTTGTATACTATGTATATATGTGTTTTTCTTAATATACATGTAACATTACGTTTGATTACATGTGGGATACTTGGGTCACTGGCGGTCTCATGTGACTATCATGTGACCAGAGCGCTTATCCTTTAAAGATGACGTCTCTGTGCAGATTTATTAAGTCTGAAGTAGAGCTTGTGCTCGAAACGTCACTTACTAAGATGTGCCAATAAGTTGCACTCTAAGGGAGCTACAGTGTGCGGATATCTTCTGCGTTTTTGTTTTTTTTGGCTCTTACACCAGACAGCCATGTAAGATAAGATTTGTCAGAAGACTGTGAATGTGATTTTAGTTTTCTGCTATTACTGAACTAAAAATTCCACCACTACAGATGTGTGTTTTGCTGACAAGATATGATTCAATAATTTGCCAGAGGGAAGTAAAAATATTTCAACTGTCGCAACATTATTATTCATAAAAAAATTCTATATAACGCACCTCAACCAGAATGAGGTGAGTGTGCATCCTCGTTTATTTTTCAGGAATGCTAAATAAATGATCTTCACCAGTGTTCCAGCTCCTCACGGCAGCAAATTAATACTACTATTAGAAATATAGTGCAGTGGGAGACACTGACCTTGGCGGTTTCTGTGCCTCCAGTTTGAAGCATTTCCAGGTTGGGCCACTGCTGCCTGACGCGGTCCAGCATCTCCTGGTAACTCACCATCTTCTTAAAGTTCCACTTGTTGCCTGCAGAGAGGAGAAAAGGCAGGTGTAGGCCGGTGTAGGATGTAGCATATCACACGCTACGGCATCTTTCACCTCGTAGGCAATTCAACAACCAGTGACTTATGTGGGGAAAGGAGCACTCACCATCGAAGGGCATGTATTCGATGAAGCGCACCTCTAGAGGCTTCTTCTCCGTCAGCGCCACGAAATCGAGCAGCTCGTCCTCGTTGAGGCCTCGCATGACCACACAGTTGACCTACAGAGGGCAGCGCACAACAACAGGCGACTGATCACTTGACTGCACATCTGTCTCCTCAGAAGGCTGTGATTTTTTTTTTCTTTTTGCTGGATCGGCAGAGGGCCAACCCTACAAACGCAAATGTCTGTCACTGAGTGACCGACTGAGTGAGTGATGAAGTTACACGATTGGTCGGCTGAGTGTTGGAGTTTCCTCATTGGCTGTTTCAAAATGAAAAGGCGGGAGCAGTCCTTTATGCAAATGAATCCGTCCAGCGCGACGCGTCCGGCTCACGAAACTTGGACCCAGCTGTCAAACTTGGCGATCTAATTCTAAAATGAAACGGGATTCAGCAGTGGCATCGCCTATTTCTCGCTTAAAATGTTTTCAGAAGTAGATTTCGGTGGATTGTTTAGACGGAATAACAGAAAGTTTACGAGCAGAACGTTTGAAACGGCGAGCAGAAAATCTATACTCGGTTTTGACCGAGTCTTGTTTAAAAGAAGACTGTAACTCCTCCAGAGTGGTGCTGTCTAGTTATATTTAAGATTTGAACAAAATGTGAAGGTTTAAAACAGCAGCAGTAATCTCACATTTGAATTTTCTTTCACATTTGAACTATCCCTCTACCAGTCCTTCTTTGTCAGTGGCGTTAAGCTAACCAGTTTAACATAACAACATGCTTTTACCCCCTCAGAAGAACTCTTATTTTCTAAGACTCCTCCTACATTGTTAGGACTCAGGCTGGGAGCCAGGTTATGTGAGCCTGTTCAAATGTCCATTAGTTTGTTTCACTTCACATTGTTTCCAGGCAAAGAGCAATGAGGAACGGTGGCACGCAGTGATTAGTCACATGTAGCAAATCAGGAAGCAGCTAAGTGATTCTCTAACATTTGTGGGCAAAGTGTCAGGACACGGATGAATATATATATTATATTCAGCAATTCTGTGCCGACACTGTGCTGCCGCAGCACTTTTTGGGCACGAAGCGGAAGTAACAACCTCGTCCATAAATAGTTGAAACGTTCAAAATTGTAATTCTGATTATTCAGAGAGACCTTATCACTGCTGGTACTAACAATGGTCCTTGCAACAGTCAAAAATACCTCACGGGGAAACTTTCACTGAAAATAGTTCTTGGTCACACTCCCTGGCATCTATTGTCATTCCAAGTATGCTTCAGTAACCCAACGTATCCTCATACAACGGTTCGTATATCTTACGATTCCTCAGTTTTCGTGCCTTTTCCTAAATGTCCAGCAAAACAAGTGACGCATGTGTCAATTTCCGCTCCAGTCTTTTCAAAATAAACTTGGTTAGGTTTAGGCAACAAAACCACTCAGTTAGGTTTCGGAAAAAGATCATTGTTTGGGTTAAAATAACTACAGAAGTGGTGTTACTTAAGTACCGAAGTTACATGACAAACAAATCAACGTTGACTTCTGGTTTCACACTGGAAAGTTCGGTATTTTTTGACCCACCCATCCACCCCGACCTCCTCCCTACGCGGTGTTTGTACAGTAGCTCTTTATACTTCCTGGTTCACAATTACGTGGAATACATACAAATTAATTTCGTGGGATATATATATACGAATTACAGTGCATTGCTTTTTGTAGGTATAGCTAGAAACGGGGTATGAGAACAGCCTGAGTAACCATAATACTTTGTTTTGCAGTAAACTTCCTCTATATTACATCTGTTTTATATAAATGTCACTAAAACATCATAACGTAATACAAACAAACAAAAAGCATACGGACAGATGCAAGAAACAGGCACATTAACAACCAAAGGGATGTTTTTTTAAAGAGATAAATTAAGAAAAATATAAAAACAAATAAAATTCATAGGGCTGTCAATCGCTTAAAATATTTAATCGCGATTAATTGCAAATTAATCGCACATTTTTTATCTTTTCAAAATGTGGAAGATTTGTCAAGTATTTAATACTCTTATCAACACGGGAGTGGACAAATATGTTTTCTTTAAGCAGATGTATGTATATATTTATATTTATATTTAACAACACAAAACAATGACAAATATTGTCCAGAAACCCTCACAGGTACTGCATTTAGCATAAAATATATGCTCAAATCATAACATGGCAAACTCAAGCCCAACAGGCAACAACAGCTGTCAGTGTGTCAGTGTGCTGACTTGACAATGACTTGCCCCAAACTGCATGTGATTATCATGAAGTGGGCATGTCTGTAAAGGGGAGACTCGTGGGTACCCATCGAACCCATTTTCATTCACATATCTTGAGGTCAGAGGTCAAGGGACCCCTTTGAAAATGGCCATGACAGTTTTTCTTTAAAACTGAGTCCGCTACAACTTAAAAATCGCAAGTTGCGTTATAAAAAAATGAGTGGCTTTGAAATGAATTTGCGTCGACTTGTTATTATTGCGTTAACGTTGACAGCCCTGAACTAAACTAAAATATAGTAAACGTTTCAAAACAAAACAAACAAAATACCTTTACAGGGTTGTAGCCCATTTCAATGGCCTTCTCAATGCCCTCCATGACCTTGTGGAACCCTGTAAGAAAAAAAAGAAAAATTGATTGATTGATTGAATTTGATGATGAATGAAATGTTTATACTTGGATAACATGTCAACATTTTGCAATTGGCACATTAATCATACCTTGATATCTTTGAATTCTGTGCTACCAATTCCAATCTCAGGTAGAGATGGCGTGTGAATATAGTGGGAGGTTTTAGGTAGAAATGTATCGAGCCGTACGACAATCGGAGAGCTGAGTGATGCTTGCGTACTGAAATGTGGGCTGCTTCAGCTTCGCAGGCCTTTACGTACAACAAAAGTTCAGCTTCATTGCCTTTTAACATCTGACTAAGCCCGTGATTTGCCACTAACCGCTGATATGTAAACATCTACAACCAATCTCTCAGTGGCAGAAAACCCACAAATCCGGTAACCTTCTCTGTAGGATGAGAGGCTTACGTTTAATCATCTAGAATTCTCATAATCGCAATTACATACCACATGTGTTGTACTTGAAATCCTAAATAAGCTTACTGAAGGCTAAGAGACAAGATTTCTTTCAGGCCATACCACACACCTAATGTCTGATAAACCTTTAAACATCAGGTGTTGTTGAAGAGGACTGGCTCAAGAGAACGCTTCTTTCCGCGTGCCAGTTCTGCCATCGTTCTTGTTTCTCTCCTTTATTTCCTTATCTCAGTCGGTCCATCTGTTTCTACCTTCTAGAAACCAACCACCCCAGAGCTCTGCCCTGCTGTCGTCTCCGCTCCGTGTGTGTCACAGGCTCCTTCCCACTACAACAGCCACATATACACAGTATTGATTTTTGGCCATCCACAACTTGTGGTTTTGGAACAGACCTTCCATTTCAGTCTCGCATCTGACATTATGGGTCAAATAATTCTCTGTACCTTTCCGCCTGACAATGAACTCAAATTTGGCAGGAACCAGTGTATCCAGGCTGATGTTAATCAGGTCAAGGCCAACATCTTTCAGCTTGGGCAGAAGCCTAGCCAAGTTCATGCCGTTGGTCGTCACCGCGATGGTTTTCAGGCCTTCCAGCTTCCTCAGTTCTTCTGTAGAGGCAGAGACAAACATGGGAACAAGGAAGAGAAAGAAAGGAGGGTGAGAGTTTTTTACGATTTGGGAAATCGATTTTTTCAATGCCAGAATCAATATATTTGCTTCATTTGAGTCTATGCGGAGGTAGAAGGAAGTTACCGCTTTTATTGTTGTAATCTGAGTAACATGACGTCATACGTGTTCCGTATCGGTCAACCAAAACAAACCGCAGTGAGCCGAAATGCGCGAGTAGAAAATGGCGGAGAGACCCGCGGGTATACGACCTGCACCCTCGCATTTTAAATCCACAGTGGTAAACACTACACATACAGTAAAGTATGGAAACACTTTGGGTTTCACTACATTGCCAGGAAAAGCAGAGCAGAGCAGAGCTCTGTCGTGGGACAGGAAACGTTATCGTATTGCGGTAACCGGCTGTCAAGCCAGCCGCCCCTCTCGTCTCCGTGGTCAAATCGGCCGACGCTACAACTGTAGAGCACCCATATACTGACATTTATGTTAAATGCATTCAAACGGCCCCGATGGAGCTGACCGTGGATGTATTAAGAGAACGGAGCTGACGGGAGAGCTAGCAACAGACGAAGCCAAGTTAGCTTTTTACAGCCAATGTGTCCATTATTACAGCCGCATATTTACCTCAAATTATCCTCTGATTTACAGACGTCTCTTTATATATCCATGGCCACAGACTCATTGGCGTTTTTCAGTCCAAAATGGCGGCAGCGCTGTTGTCAAAAAAGCACCAGAATTTCGTCTCTTTGCTTGTATACTCTGGTTCGGTTGGAGATTTGTGTGCATTATGCTAGTAGCAGTTAATGTACTGTAGCCTCGGGCTGCTAGCTTCAAGTAGAGATGTGCAGCGGGCTACAGGGCTCTGGTACAAATACAGTAGGTCGAGTCTGGTTACTGTTTCCACTTGATGCAAATTATTCACTTCAGTAGACTCCAGTAAACAGGGTCATGTGAGGTCACAGTGGTGGCTTGTCACACGACACAGAGATAATTGCTGCTGTTTACGGGGGCTGTTGGCAGCCCATGATCTGATCCTCTTTCTGCACAGACATTACCCTCTGGTCACACCACATTGCTTTGTTCATCCATGTCATGCTTTAAACGTTGCTCGAACTCGCACTATTGTCAGCGTGAAGCTGAAACGGTTAATGTACAAATCAGGCTGTAAAATTACAATGAAGTAATGTGTCATTAGACTAAAGCACATAGCAGTGGTGTAACAAATCATTTTCCCTTCCGCGGGTATGTCTTAAGCTGAAGGCATGCATGGAGAACCTGTGTATGGTAAACCGCATAAAACAGCTTGCGCTCGCCACAAGTCAGTTATAAGTGTTGAAACAACTCAAAACAGCTTTGTATGTCCTGGCTTTATGATTTCAAAAAAGAAAATACACAATCTTATGAAATAGCGGTCACAGCCGTGTTTCTAAATAAATGATGGTGAATTACTGTGACAGACAAGCAGAATACCAGAATCATTAAGGACAACATAATTTAACGCCAGCTGAAATAAACAGCCACTATTGACTCAAATGTTTCACTCGTTCCTTACCGATGATATTCAGCACATCAGGTCTGATGAGGGGCTCTCCTCCAGTGAGGCGGATTTTTTCCACCCCCTCGTGGACGAAGAGGCGAGCCAGGGTCAGTACCTCCGAGGTGGACAGCAGCTGGCCCCGCGGCGTAAGCTTCACGCCCTCCTCGGGCATGCAGTACTGACCTGAAAACGAGAAGACGGTAACAATGGTGACAAGATACCAAAGATGCTTTTATCCTACATTATCACAAGTTCACATATTTTCCAATAAGTGGGGCTCTGGTGGGACTCGAAACCTTCAAGGTTAGAGTGCTACAGAGGTGGATCTACTTGAATTATAAGCTTATAATATAATGCTATTATTATTGTTAGGGGTGGGAAAAAAAATTGATTCACCTATGTATCGCGATTTCTTTTTTTTTTACTGAGGTAGAAGGAAGTTTCTTCTTTTTCTTCGTTTCGTTTTCTCTTTTTATGTATTTTATTGCTATTTATTATATTTTATTAACTTATCTGCTGTCCTTCACCGACGTCTGTTTGTCTGTTTTACTGATCTGTGCTTGACATAACATTTTGGATGTTGTCTGTGTGTTTGTGATGGGGTAAGATGTAAAAATAAACTGCCCTTCTTGGGATCAATAAAGTTGTCTGAATCTAAATCTGAATCACTTGTGGTTTCTTCAAGTAGCTGGATGAGCACCGGGGAAAATAAACCAAAGGACATCTTTAATATGGCACAGTGGGAACCTCTACTCACAGCGCAGGTTGCATTTCTCAGTCAGGGACATGCGCAGGTAGCTGTGCCTCCGGCCAAAGTTGTCAGTCAAGAACGCTGAAAAGGGTAGTATGCTGTCATCCCTGAGCCTCTCCTGGGGAAAAAGACAACAGGACAATGGCACAGTGGAAGTGATCTGTCACATATAAATATTAAGCTGATAATGAGGGTACATTAGCACAGCCATGTCTTGTTTCGCAATATTATTTTGAATCAAACACAGGATTTATTCTGTTAACATACCGGTACATTTCTTTTATCCTTATTCATGTCTTGTCGAAAGATATTGGTGTCTTAGTCTTTCAGGGACATGTGATAATCCTGAGCTGGCTAAAAAGTATCAACCAACGCAGTCTCACTGCAGTTCATGAAATAGTCACAAAATGTAATCAATTTGATTTGTGTAAATATATATATATATAAATATAAATTTCCCTTTTTTGGTGTGACGGTCAGCACGATCGTCAAATTCCTATTTTCGTGTGTCTTCCTACCAATGTCCAGCAATGTGTCAGTTTTCGTTCCAGTATTTTCAAAATAAAACTACTTAGTTAGGTTTAGGAAAACATTGACTTGGTTAGGCTTAGGCAACAAAACTACTTAGTTAGGTTTAGGAAAAGATCAATTTGGTTAGGCTTAGGCAACAAAACTACTTAGTTAGGCTTAGGAAAAGATCGACTTGGTTAGGCTTAGGCAACAAAACTACTTAGTGAGGTTTAGGAAAAGATCGATTTGGTTAGGCTTAGGCAACAAAACTACTTAGTTAGGTTTAGGAAAAGATTGACTTGGTTAGGCTTAGGCAACAAAACTACTTAGTAAGGTTTAGGGGAAAAAAAAATCGCAGTTTGGGTTTAAATAACATTGGAAATGGTGAAACTTAAGTATGGAAGTTACGTGACAAAAACTACTTAGTTAGCTTTAGGAAAAGATTGTGGTTAAGGTTAAAATAACTATGGAAGTGCTGTAACCTAAGTACGTAAGTTACGTGACAAATAAATCAACTTTGACTTGTGGTTTCACACAGGACACGAACACCGGTCTCCTGGGCTAAAGTCCTGTGTTTTTTGACCCAAAAAAACACCCCGACCTCCTCCCTACCTCCTCTTCATACTTCCTGGTTCACAATTTTGTGGATTACATACAAATAGATTTTATGATGACTATCACAAAAAGAATGTGAAATTCGTGTCTACGTACACAACTCAATACATTGAACTTTGTGACTATTTCACGAACTGCAGTGCGACCGGGCTGTATCAGCACACAGGGAGTTGCACATGTCTTTGTGAACAGTTCATGACCTTTGACCGTCAACAGTGGGCTACTATTGTGTCACAAGTTATCAGCATAAAGCATGTTACTAAGCGGTAGGTAGGTTACACACAAACACAGGACCCAGCCAGATACTGAATATTTATGCATCCCCATTTCTTTCTGTGTAGAGACACAACAGTATTCTGAGGCTAATAGTTTAAATCCATGGGTCCTCTGGATATCATTCCAAAGGGCCCAAAAAATCCCTTCAACAACCGCCATCTTCACTTCCCCGAAAGACCCATAAAATGCTAGTTCACTCACCCTGAAACTGATAGTACAAGTCTCTGCCAGGCAGACAGACAAATCAACTAGCTGAACAATGAACTTCAAACTGCAAAGGCTGTCTGTTATCTATCTGAATGTAAATTAATAACAACCTGAGGTTAAAGCTGGGGTCTGCGATCTTGGAAAACTAGCATAATTTGAAAGTCGCATCGCCTCAGGAGCTCCGTCTAAACCCCCCCCTCCCCTCGAAACTCCTTATAAGGCAACGCCCCCCACACACATGCACGAGCACCGCCGCATCGTAACTACTTCACATTTTTCGTAGCTATTTCATCACTAAATTCACTTCTGAAAAATGTTGAGGCGAGAAATCAACGGTGTAGATTTAGAATATTGACAGTTTTACGATGTTAGATGGCGAATCAAACATTTTCTCCACTGTTGTCGGAGTTTAGAAGCTCCACAAACTGCCGGCACAGCTAGCTAGCTAGCTCCTGCCGGGATCGCCACCTCTCCACCCGGGCATTCACTCACACAGACCCCGCTATGAGCTGGAGCTCTCTCAAGAGACCGGTCCGTAGACGAGGGGCTTTATTTCCTTGTTGACGGAGGAGGGGGGGGGGGGGGGCAGCAGCAGCTCGCTGGAGAGCCAGCCACAGAGCAGCAGAGAGGGGAGGGAAAGAGAGAGATACCTGCTGAGACAACACGACCCTTTTTAACATTACTCTAATATCTGGAGGGAGATCAGTCCACTCGTTTGTTTCTGTAACTGAAAAAGCAGTTTGAGTAACGTAAATTTTTGTTTTCTATCCGCCGTCTCCCCTCGTTGATAATCCTGTTTGTCTGACTTCACTTTGAGCTGTTAGAATAAATAGTTTAAATCTGCAGTATCTTATAAAGTAAATTAACAGAACATAAACAACTAAATCAAAGTTGTATTTTTCGATAATATGGTAATAGTGGTACGAGTTCGTTCTCGTTGTCCGGTGTTTTAAGAGCTGAGTTTTCTCTTCCACTCTCCAGTGAACGTGCGGCGGACACGCGCTTTGAGTTCGCGCTGGTGCACGCTGAGGCTAGAGTACGAGCAGGGAGGCAGGGAGGCATCTGATTGGTTCCTTACAACCGGGACCATTTTTACTGACTGGTAGACGTTTTTACAGGATTACAGCAGCTACAGATGACTGATCTTTTCCGGTCTTTTTTCAGTGCTCATAAGAAACGGATTGCTGTCGGGGTGTAAAGACCATTTCAACCAATATAACAAAAAGTGTATACTGGATAAATCGCAGACCCCATCTTTAAGCTGGGCTAAAATGATGTTCAGCCATGCAAGAAGAAAAACGTTATTTTTAGAAAACGGCCGCTATGTCGTGACAGTAGTACATGAAACAGGTAACCTGAAAAAAAAGCATGTGCCTCTGTGTCCTACTGTGTCCTCCGGTGCTCCTAACGGCATCTGAAGGATTTCACTTACCGGAGGAAAACAAGGTCCACTGCAAGCTGCAGTATATGAGAGCCGGCTGTCAATCACTCGCGAATTCCGACCAAACGGTCAAACTAGGCAGCGCTGATCAAATATGAATCAATATTATGTTACTGTAATGTCTATTTCTCGCCTCAAATGTTTTCGGAATCATCTTGTAGTGGACTGTTTAGCTGTAAAATGAGAAAGTTTGTGACCCGGCCGCCATTGTAAAATCTGTTGAAGGAAGCCAAGTTCTGGTCACATGACCGGAGCACAGCCAATAGGAACGCTCTCTCTCTCTGAAATGACCCGTGATTGATCAAAATCTGCCTCACCGGCTAGATTTTTCTAAAGCCTGAAAACAGAGCCATGAGGAGGAGCAGAAGTCTAGTTTTCTCTCAGAGCAATTGAATTACAATATGCTGAAAGGTTATTATGGAATTTTTGCCAAATTATGCCAAAAAATTGTTGCCTACTGCCACTTTAAGCTGGGCTAAAATGATGTTCAGCCATGCAAGAAATATGCATCTAACTTAGTTAAACCGGTCTAAAAAAAAAAAAACATTCCACCAAACCATTTTACACCACTGTCGTAACGTCGGTCATTAACTTCTTGGTTTAATATTTAGTTTCTAACAGGAGTTAGCTAGTTTAGCCTTTATTGGACCCTTAACAGGAAAGGGGGCGTGGCTACATTACAAAATGACACAACTTGTCACCTAACATGAATTAAATCATTAACTAACATTAGCTAATAACTCCAACTAGCCTGAGATTAGACAATCACAATGAAAACCTCAGCACCGAGTAGAACTTGCAGGTAGTGTGTCTTCGGAGTCAGTGTTAGGTTACCTGTCTTGACCTGGTTTTCAGAGATGAGGCGAAGTTAGTAGCAGATGAAGTCGAGTCTCCAAGTTCAAGCTCGTTTTCCTTGTGCGTAGCACCGGAATACGGTCGCTGAATGTTCCCGTTAACGCACCGGAGGAAGAGTTTTCTGAAATGCGTTAAACCGGGGTGTCTGTCAAACAAGCGGCAGCACATGCTAGCGTGCGCTGTAGCCATGGTGTTGTTTTCCTGACAGCTCTGTAGTTGTTTGCTCTTCTTGTGTATCAGCTCCTCTGCAGTAAAACAGTAACCCCATGGATCCGGACGGGGAGAATCAGGGGCGGGGTCACGTCAGCCAATGGTGCCAACTTCCGCAAGGGGCTGGTGCACGCTGGGTAGTGTAGTCCGTGGGGACACTATCTCTTCAGAAGGCTTTATGAAGTCTGGAATCAGTCAGTCAGTCAGTACTAAACATTTTAGTGTGTTTTGCAGCGCAATGCTTGATAAATATATACACAGTGTTATTACCCATCTCGACATAAAGAATAATTACTAAATAATGTGATTTAATTAAAATATATGAAGCATTTTATGGGCCGAAACACCACTTTCCTCTCATTATTGAGATATACGTAAAAAGAGCTAATTCAATTATAATGACATTATTTCAAATGGAATTGTTTCATATACATATTACTTTACACCATATTAAAATATTTTTTTTTTTACTTACAAATCATTTATATGATTTTTTCATCTAAATGCACCTGTCCCACACTTTTGAGTCCTTACGGTGACACTGAACAAATGCCATAGTAAAAGTTTCATTCAAAGCCAAACAAATCTAGTTTCCATGGAAACAGAAGTTAGCCAGTGAGCACATAGCTGACAGGTTGGGACTCAGAAGAGTGGGACAGGTGCATTTAGATGAAAAAAATCATATAAATGATTTGTAAACAAATACATTATTTTAATATGGTGTAAAGTTATATGTATATGAAACAATTCCATTTGAAATGTCATATTATAATTGAATTAGCTCTTTTTACGTATCTCAACATTGAGATCACAGTTGTGGGACATGACGAAAAGTGGTGTTTGGACCCATACATTTTATTAAATCACATTATTTAGTAATTTTTTTTATGTCATGATGGGTAATAACATTGCGTATATATTTATCAAACATTGCACTGCAAAACACACTAAAATGTGTTTTATTTGACTGATTCCAGACTCTTTCATAAAGCCTCTGAAGAGAAATTCTCCCCACGGACTACACTACCCAACATAAATCCAAAATTTCATTACTGGGAGTTGCAGAAGCACCCATATACTGTAGCTATAGGCCTACAGCTACAATGTTTGGTATGTATACGCACAGTGCACTTAATCACAGTTACAGATGAGTCACCACATTCAGAATGCAGGTATCATTAAAACATAAAAGCATAGTTGGATAAGTTGTCATAGAGCACAGTAGAAATATTCTTCGTCTAGGTGTGATACTGCTGATCAGGGCAGGGAAATGATCCATCTACCATTACCAATGGTTTCGTTACACATGTGGAACTTAAGATATAATACATGTGTTTTTTTCCAGAGCCCAGTTTGTACCTTGTACTATTCGCCCAGAGGCAAACACTTGAAGATGTGATCCTTATATCACGTGACCTAAATTTCATACTTGGGTCACGTGATAACAACTGAACCGTCTCCATGACAACAGAGCAAACTCCATTCACTGATAAAGGTTAAACTGTGGAAGATTTCCAGTAGGTCAACAGTCGATGTCACATAGAAGTGATGTACATCATCTGAAAGCTGGGAACCTGAAGATTAATTTGAGATGCTCAGCTCAGCACTGTATGTCAAGTTGTTCTAGTCATAAATCAGAAATAAACATGAATTAATTCATTAAAATAAACTGTGAAAGTGTATAAGGGTTTAGAACATTATGATAGAAGTATATGATGGCCTTGCTCTATTATGTCTCAGAAGTTATTGCAGCAATTTTGGGCTTGCAAAAAGCGGCACGGTTTGTGGTCAAAACTGCATGTGATTATCATAAAGTGGGTATATCTGCAAAGGGGAGAATTGTGGGTACCCTTAGAACCCATTTTCATCCAGATATCTTGAGGTCAGAGGTCAAGGGACGCCATTGAAAATGGCCATGCCAGTTTTCTCTCGCTAAAATTTAACTTAATTAACTTCGGAGCGTTATTTATCTCCTTCTTGACAAGCTAGCATAACATGGTTGATACCAATGGATTCCTTAGGTTTTCTAGTATTTTTATATGATTATTTTGTAGATTCTTTGAGATGGAATTTAAGTGTACTTGAGCAACCCTAAAAAGAGTCTAAAATCGCCATTGACCCACTCCTATATCAAAATAAATATCATATCAGGCTTGGAATCATAGATAGGGTAATATTAAAGAGATCAGGACCAAAAAACAAACACAGTACAGCCCTACTTTTGACTGAGCCCTGAGAACTGAGAAATGCTTATAACAGTCACTTCAATCACAAGTTCATGCGCATGTGTAGTTTCTCCACTAGATGGCAGTACAATCTTGACTGTCTTTTTTTTTTTTTTTAAGCATTTAGAAGAGAAACACACAGGCTTGGTTATGGTTTTGCTTTTGGGGTAATCTTTAGGAAGAACTCTCAGCACAATCAGCATATCTCATATATATGATTATAGAAAATTATGTGTGAAATAAACATTAAATGGAGGAGGTTGTCAAGGTGAATGTTCTGGCTGTGAAATGCCTGCATGGCAAAGCATTTTGGCAAATACTACTGCAGTAATTTCATGCTCCTAGACAATCCAGTCCATATTTGTGAAACATAACAACTCTCTCCCAAAGCTATAAATAGGAGAACCAAGTGTTTTGATCTGCAGGGTGTTTCCTGATGAGGGTTATTGTATTCTAATCAACACACCTCACTTAGACTGAAAAGCAGTTTGTCTGTAGTTTATCTTTTTACAGTAGCCCTGCTAAAAAAATAATACAAAAATATCTCTATTTCTCTAATGTGTACCTTGTGTTAATCAACTTTATTTACATCTGCACCACAGTTAAACCTGCAGTAGGCAGAATAGTTTTGGCATCATTGGGCAAAAATTCCATAATAACCTTTCAGCATAATGTAATTCAAGAATGTGAGAGAAAACTAGACTTCTGCACCTCTGTTTTCAGGCTTTAGAATATCTATGTGAAATCTTGCAGATGCCATGAGGAGCACCGGAGGACACAGAGGCACATGATTTTTTACCTGTCTCATGCACTACTGTCAGGATATAGTGATCGTTTTATGAAAATAACTTTTTTAATTATTTGCTCCATTTCTACCCACTGCAGCTGTAAGTGTGAAAATACACTCTGAGCTCATAAAACTCAGTTATAAACAGAGTATTGCTTGTCTGCTGTATACCATGCAAAAATAATCTGCAAAATCAAATAAAATGTACGACAAATAGATGATCTGCAGGAGGCCTGTTTTACTGAAATCATGTGCAGTGAGACGAGATGTGCTCATGAGCGAGAACCAAAAAAAACCATTTATCTGGTGTTCACATCGTCGTACCAGAGATTTTCCTTTCTCTCAACAGTGAGGTGAACCACATTCTGAATGACTAAGTGCACAACGGCTATGAATGAAGGTGATTTCGTTGAGGAATCATCCAGAAGTTAATGGGGGCCAGAGAGGTCCAGCAGTGGCAGCGTTGATCAAATATGAATCAATATTCTGTTAGTGTAATGCTTATTTCTCTCCTCAAATGTTTTGTAGTGTACTGCTTAGCTGTAAAATGAGAAAGTTTGTGATCCGGTAGCCATGTTGAGATCAGTTGAGGAAATACCAAGCACAGCATTTTGTGAATAAATAAATAAATAAATAAATGCATAAATATATACATAAATTTAATTCATAAATTAGTTTAAAAATGAATAACAAATAAATACATAAATAAATAAAAGGGAAAATTAAACAGGAGAATACATAAATTAATACAAAGATAAATAAATAAAGAAGCAAATTAAAACAGATATATCAATTTATGTCACATTTTATCAATTAATTAATGGCTACATTTATTTATAATATAATTTTTTTTACATTTAATGACATTTATTTATTTATTGAGTCATTTATTTATTTATTCATTTAATTTGTATTTTACCAGTTTCTGACCTCCATACGGGACTGATTCAGCAATGGATCTGTAAAATAACCCCATCAACTTTGTGTTAACATTAAAAACATTTTAAATTACAGTGAAAATATAGTCGTTTTTGCATATTGCCTCACCACTCATACTGTAATGCTTCCTTTTTTTCTGTATGAAGGATTCACTTTAGTGCCAACGTATCAATCCATTGAAAATCAAATAGGCCTGAATACTGACATACCAAGCAACAATAAATACACTCAAAGCAAAAATATGGTCTTTCATTTTTAAATTATTAAAGATTTTTTTTAAATGAATACAGACTGTTGTTTTTCATCCTCAACACTGCATTGTGACAAAGAAAAAAAGTGCAGTGCTTTGTAACAATTTATATACTCTGTGTAGGTGGATAGGTTATTGATCATGAATGTTATCGACTGCATAGTTATCGATCAGCTTTTGTTTCCGTGTTGCACTGCAAAGCACATTCCCTGAGCGGTATCAACGATGGCTTAGTATATTACCATCAACACTCTCCTTTTAGGACCTGAAATGCATCCAGCTCCACTGAGTGCTTCAGCTGGGCAGAGGAGCGTGAAATCGCAGCCAGCCAAGAATTCTGTGAAACGTGCTGATTTCTTCAGTCCATGTGAATCTCACAACATTTTACCTTGCTTTTGCATTTCATTGTATGTTATTTTTAACACTTTTCTCCATCAGACTCGGCACCCTGCATCCTTTATCTTTTTCTCTCTGCATATCTATCAGTTGCCAGCCTTGTGAAAGCAGCGCTCAGGACAGCTGATGTTGATATGAGCTCATGTCACCATGCCTTAGCAATCACATTAAAATGCAGGTTTTGCACACTGCATTTAAAATGCGTGCAGAGGGTTTCAACAGCCCAATGGCAACTGCATCTGTGTATTTATTGGAGGACACAGAGGCACGTGATTTTTTTCAGGTTACCTGTTTCATGTACTACTGTCAGGATATAGTGACCGTTTTATAAAAATAACTTTTTTTAATCATATTTGCTCCAATCTCGCCTACTTCAGCTTTAACTTTCATGTACTGAAAACACACTGTGAAAGGGTTAAAGTTCTAAGATGAAAACACGGACAACTCCCAGACCGGACAACGCCGTGGTAGCGACCTGTCAATCACAAGGTGCTTTATGGTCAATTTGACTCTAAATGGGACCATAATTTACTAAATGATCATCATGCTGTATTGAAGAAGACTTGAAACTAGCGATTGAGACAATAAACTCATGTTTACAATGTTTACTGAGGTAATAAATCAAGTGAGAAGTAGGCTCATTTTCTCATAGACTTCTATACAATCAGACTTCTTTTTGCAACCAGAGGAGTCGCCCCCTGCTGGCTATTAAAAAGAATAAGGCACTTCCACATTGGCTTCACTTTAGACCCCGGGTTAACTGTCCATTCAACTTAGAATGACAATTTTTTGCCAACTATCACTCAAAAGCTGTGAAATGCCCCTTTACAGATGCACGGTAGCGTTGTGATCTGAAATGCAATTATTCCCAGTGTGGATTTGAACCTTGTTAAAACCATGAAATGTCTGGCACGTGGATGGTGTCGCTGTGCCGTTGCAAGGTGCGAGGAATACATTAGCACAAAGCGTCAACCAAAGCTGGAATCAAAGAGCTTTGAAGCCGCACATCGCTCCCTTCTCTTAATGTTCATACCCGCTATTCTTGAAATGCCAAGCGGACTCTTCTGTTCATTTTATTTTACCATCATTTTGCTGCCAACCAGCAACTACGACTCCCTGCAGAACCATGCTAACAGGCAAAAAGTGTTAGGTAGGTAGTCTGCGGGCCTGTTAGTCCCCTTGAATGGTTGGAATGACAGTAATTATCCTTTCATGACACAGCAATTAAACAGAGGTATTTAAAGCCAGCACCGGTCGAGAAAGAGATTCCTCAAATGATAGGCTCACATCCCACTCTAGTCCAGCAGTATTCTCTCCTATTCTGCATGGGCGTGATTTACTATTGAATTAGAGGGAACGTGAATTTGCATATGGCTAACACCAAGCGGTGTCACACTGTGACAGCTAATCTCGGGAGTAGTTTTTCTGAGCACTGTGAAGGATTAAATATGTTCATCTTGTCCTTCACTTTAGTAGCGAGAGAAAAAAACATTTCGATTTAATTGAAATGTACAGTATCATGCAGCATTTATACATATCCTTTTATCAGCACGCCCCCCTCGAGCATATAAAATTAAGCCATTTTCATCTGGTTGCTGTAAAATAAGATTCAGTAGAACATCTTAGATTTGAGTAATAATACTCTGAACACATATTTGGGTCACTCTAAAGTATCCTTTAACTGAATTAGAAAAACAAGCCGTCTACTCCAGTAGAGATGTAGTTTTCAGAAACAAAATACATGTGGCCTGTGTGGATTTTTAAACCGGCATGATTTCAATTTTCAGAAATTTGCAAGGAGCACAGCAAGCCGTAAACACTCCATTGACATGACATCACCTTTTAAAGTTGATGGCGAACAAATATTATAGCAAACAGTTTATTTACACATTGAGTGTTTCAGAGTCGGGTAATAACTCTCCGTGGGTCACTTCGAGCAACCCTTTCCACATTACACATACTACGGAGGACAGAACCTGCCAATAATCAAAAATAAATGACAAAATAAATAATTGACTAGATAAATAAATAAATATGTCATTAAAAGTAGCAAAAATATGCATGCACATGCACCCTGCACCCCATGATAACACACGTTGAGTGACAGCCCCCTCATTTGCATAATGAGGCAGAAATGCATAAAAGAAATGTGTAAAGAAAAGGATACAGAAATAAATAAGTTTGGGGAAATAAATAAGGGGTGAAGTGTAAGAGTAAAGCGTGCAGAAATGAAAAAAAATAAATGCATAAATAAATTCATGAATTTAAAAATAAATATAAAATAAATAAAAAATAAGTGCAGAAATAGATAAATAAATAAATAAATAAATAAAACATGAAAAAATAAATATTTAAAATTAAGAATTAATAAAAAATAAATAGATGAATGAATAAAAGGGAAACCTAAACTGAAGAGTAAATAAATAAGGGAATTAATACAAAGATAAATAAATAAAGAAACAAATTAAAACAGAAATATCAGTTTATGTCACATTTGATCAATTAATTAATGGCCACATTTATTTTTAATAAGATTTTTGCTACATTTATTTATTTATTTATTTATCTATTTATTTGTTTGTTTGATTATTTATTTATTTATTTTTTATTTATTTATTTATTTATTTATTTATTTATTTATTTATTTATTTGTTTGTTTGTTTGTTTGTTTGTTTGTTTATTTATTTATTTATTTATTTATTTATTTATTTATTTATTTATTTATTTATTTATTTATTTATTTATTTATGATTTTGGCAAAACACATTAGCACTGTAAACATTTAGTAATTTTAAGCCCAACCATGTTGTTTTTTCCTAAACCTAACTACATGGTGTTGCTGCCTAAACCTTAGCCAGTGTTTTTGTTTAATTCACAACATTAAGCAGGTGTTTACTGCAACCGAAAAGTAACGACGAGAGCTCGTTAAGCGCGTGTTTAGTGTGACCGAAAAGTGACTCCAAGGGGTCTGACAAAGGGTCAGAATGTGACGAGTTGGGACGGGGGAAAGTGAGGGGTATTCAGTTGGTTGCAATCTGCAACCTCACCACTAGATGCCACTAAATCCTACACACTGTACCTTTAACACTTACAGAATGCTTTGGCTCCAAGTGTAGTCAGTGAGATCAGCAGTAGCCATCTGGAGTCAGCGAGGAAAAGTGACCAATAAACTGAAAATGAAATCTCCTGAGGAAATTGAAAAATTGACTGTGGGTCACTTTTCTCTTATTACAGATTAAACTTCTTGTTGTGGATTTGTTCTGAGACAGGAAAAACATCCATGATATCTGCTGAGCTACAGGGTGACAGTTAAAATCATTTCTGTCCTCATTTCGGTGTTGGCATCTGTGAGCCTCGCTCGGTAAGCAGGTGGTGCAGGTCTATGAGGCTATTTAGTCATTAGTCATCAGCATTCGTCATGCCATTTGGGATGCATGCTCAATGCATCCCAAATGGCATGACGAATCAAGCAAAAAACCGTGGAGGCTCACTCCACGTTTTTTTGCTTCTATGGTGGAGGAGGTTGGGCATCCTCCTGTTCCCCACTAATCAAAACCTATCAGCTTTGATGTGAAGAATCAGTTAATATAATGGTGTAAACAGCACATAATAAATGATGATATTCCTATTCTTTCTAGCAGTTTAAAAGACGTGACATTGGCAGTAGTTGTGTTACAGAGCTCTTTCACTCTGTCGGGTTGAACCGGCAGCAATAAAGTGCTTTTAGATTCTCAAGGTAAGCTCGTACTTTCCTATTAATTTCTCATCAAAAAGTAACAATATCTGTCTTTGTCTTTGCATTAAACTTTGATTATCTTTGTCCAAGGAATTCCTACAAGCTACACACAAATGACCCAAACACTTACTGAAATTTTTTGTTAATGAGAAAATAATTTTGTGGAATTTTGTGGGAAGCCGAGCATTTAAATTATTCAGGTGCCCAAAGTAGAACCAGGGCTTCATAGCCAGGGTTTAGAAATTAGTGAGGTCCAGAATTTTTTCTTTTAATGGATAATATTAAGCGAGGGGGAATATCAAACACTTAATTTTCTGCATTCTGGTGAATATGCACCAATTTAAGGTTTAAATGTCTTTATTTATGTAAAGGAAAACACAAAATTCAGGCGGCAGGTGACAATTCAAAATATAAAAATATAATGGAATATAATGCAGTAAGGCTATCAGGTATTGCACATTGCTTTAAGAATATTTATTCTCCTGTACTGTAGATCAACTTTTCTCATTTAATGCTGTCGCTGCTGAGTCAACACACATGTGGGCATGATTTACTCTTCCCTCCTCTCTTTTGTCTTTTGTTTTGGGGAAGTAACCTCATTAAACCTGCAGTAATCAGAATATTTTTGGCATCATTGGGCAAAAAAATCCATAATAACCTTTCAGCATATTGTAATTCAAGTGTTCTGAGAGAAAACTAGATTTCTGCACCTCCTCATGGCCAATCACAGGTCATTTCAGAGAGAGAGCGTTCCTATTGGCTGTGCACCCGCTGGTGGGCGGTGCTTGGTATTTCCTGAACAGATCTCAACATGGCTGCCGGGTCACAAACTTTCTTATTTTACAGCTAAACAGTACACTACGAGATGTTTCTGAAAACATTTGGGGCGAGAAATAGGCGTTACAGTAACAGAAAATTGATTCATATTTGATCAGCGCTGCCTAGTTTGACTGTTTGATCGGCGAGTGATTGACAGCTGCTCAGAGACGGCAAGGCTCCAGCTCGGCTCGATTGGTTGTTTTCCTCCGGTCTGTGAAATCTTGCAGAAGCTTTACACGGCCATGAGTAGAGCTCAAGTTAGCTCAAATCAGATTTATGCCATCTGTAACACGAACTGAGAAACAACATATGGGTTTATTTGACTGACATCTGCAAAGAACACCTGCCTGTTCCCTCACAGGATGAACACATACAGTGTAGTGGATGAATTCATCATTGCAGTTTCCCTGTTTTATATGATCTGTCTCTTAAGTACAGAAAAAAGATGCTTTTTATTTTTATTTTTTAGCATTGGGACCAATGAGAGTGGACATTCACCAATTGCCAGGAACACCAGGTAGGACTAACATTCCACTTGCTCAGTCTTGTCTCACCACCTCTATCTATAGTCTTGTTTATTTAAGAGACGGGGAGGACAACTGAAAGACTGTGCCATTGTGACCCGATCTGTACATGCCAAGGTCACTGGGACATCCACTCATTGTCAGGAGGGATACTGCAACTATATTGATTTGTGTAATTACATGATATGAATGCATGTTTAGAGATTTATTGCTGCAGATGCTTAGAAGGTGACTTTCATGTTATGCCTCTAATCCACGTCGCCAGTAATGTCTCTGAGATAAAACATGTTAATGGGATAGTTTCTGCACTGCTACAGATTGGATACCGGCCACATTCTATATGGTAGGCTTCTCCTCCGCTTTCCAGTTTCTGAAATCCACATACTCTTACTAGATTAGAGATGTTCTTTTTTCCTTCAAGATAACGAGCGTTATTTAACCTCCTTGTCGACAAGCTAGTATGACATGGTACAACCTAAAAATCGCAAGTTGCGTTAAAGCTGCAGTGGGTAGAAATGGAGCAGATATGATTAAAAAAAGTTATTTTTTGTACTGAATCAGATATATACAATGTTTTACTGGACATAAGCAGATGCATTTGTATGTCCGTATTTGTATTTGTATTTTGCTTTAAATTTGTGTACTTGTCAGGCTGTATGTATATATTTATTTAATTTCTGTTATTGGATATCTCATTGGACATTATATGTAGGCTCTTCATATTTGTATGACGTCAATATATTGTGCTGTTAGATGCTGTTGGGTGTATGTAGCAGAATATTTGGTTTGTTGTTGATTAATGTCTCTGAATTATTCCATGAGGGTTCCATGAGCTTTTGAGCTGTGGCTCTTTGACATCCATCGTTACGTGGGGACGAAGCATTGTCCTTTGCTGACTTCACGCCTTAGCTGAGGGACATGGGGACTCCCGGCTCCATGCGGTGCGTCTGTGAAGTTAATCCTCAAGCCGTTATCAATTCTCTGCCAGAGTGGGTGTCAGCCGCGAGAGATGGCTCAGAAAACGCAGGGACAATAAAGATGTTCAGAAGTGAGAGGGGGACAGCAGCAGAATAACTTTGAACATCAAATGATAAGAGGAACCTCAGTGGTTTGGGACAAAGGATTTTCCCACTGATGTAATGCCGCAAATGCACATCGATTATAACCATTGATTCTATAATCACAGTTTCCCAGGGAGTCCAGAGGTTAATGTGATCATGCCAGCTAAGCATTGCAGTCACTACACTTGTAGATTGTTTTCCCTGCGAGAGTAGATACGTTCCTTCAGCTTTTCGAGATTTTTCACACTTGCATCTTGAGTGTGGTAAAGATCAGGGAAATGCAGTACAACAGCATGAAATACATATTGCATTTTCTGAGATGCTTCAAAAGAAAACATCTAGTAATACATACACATAAACCGATATCAAACATATTTGTTGTAATGTTATTTTATGGCGTTTTTTTATTAGATAGCTGACAGTGGAGACCGAAGAGTGACAGCAAATTTGGGGGGCAGACGAGGGGTTGGATGACGTTTGAACCCAATGATAGTTGTTCCATATGTATTAAACATCAAAGGTCAAATCTAGATGAGAGGCACATGAAAATGACTGACCATAAAATGTCCTTTCAGTTACTGCTATGGAATTCTATGATGTCATCGGAGAAATTTAAAGGTGCTAAATGCGAGATTGGGAGCGTTCGTTTTTGCCTCTGCAGGGCTCTCAGCGTGGCGACGGCTGAGCCAGCGGCTTGCAGCTAACGGTGCTATTGCTAACAGTGCTGACAGAGGAGGACAAAGGGGCACATGATTTTTTTTCAGATTACCTGTCTCATGCACCACTGTCAGGACATAGTGACCATTATATAAAAACAACTTTTTTAAATCATATTTGCTCCAATCTTGCCTACTGCTGCTTCTTTAATGCTCTGGATATCGTATAAAGCACCTTTAATGAAATGTAATTTTGAGAATCCTGAGCATGAACTTTTGAATTCTATGCCTTAAAGCAGAAAAACCCCAGTCACCACATAGCACAGAGATTGTTTTTGTCATGTTGTAACACAGCAGCATGTCCAGTAACTTAAGGTTACGGGTACTCACTGACTTCTATTACTCCGAGCCTCAGCAGTTTGGACTCTCTCCCATCCTTTTACTTCTTTTAAGGAGCTATTATTAACTCCTGCAGAGGTGAAGCACTTTCTAGTCCTCAGAGATTAATGAAAAGGTAGTCAGCATATAAATAATTTAGGTTTGTCCTCTTCATTCAACTCTATTTGGACAGATACTCACTTAACCCTACAGTTCCTTCCCCCTTCAGATGAAATCTTTTTAGGAATCTGATTGTAATGGGGAGATTTTCAGTACACCATTGCCAAGGTGGTGGTAGCAGTGTGTTTGCGGCAGAAATTATGAAGATATATGAATAAATTATGAGTGAAAACAGAATGATATGATAATGTAAGGGGAATGAAAATGAGGTGAAAGACATGAATTCCAAATAGCCAAGCCTCAGCAGTTCAGCAGTGCTAATATCTGTCAACTATCATTTGACATCGAATTTATTGAACTGTTTAGAATGCATTTATGGTAATATATTTGTAAGGCTATTTCTTTAGCTTTGATTACATTTTTCACCGAGACCCAGACCAGAATTGTAGTTTAAAGTGATAGTTCAGCTGTTTTGAAGTGGGGTTGTATGAGGTACTTATCCATAGTAGGTGTATTACCTACAGTAGATGACGGTCGGCACGCCCCCAGCACTGAGAGACAGTACCGACACCATTACTGTCTTTCAGAAGCTGTAGCAGGTTCAGTTTTAGAGCTAGAATGAAGGTACAGATATCATATGAAACTAGAAAAAAGTTATCCATTGGTGTCATGGTATGGGTATCCATATCCTTTTACAGATATGCCCAATTTATGAAAATCACATGCAGTTTTGGGCAAAAACCATGCAGTTTTTTGAATGCAGTATAAATGTGTTATTTTCGCCTGTTCTAAAATTGTGTATTTGAATATTTCTGCATACTGGAGTCCCTAAACAGTCTTGGAATACATAAATTGGGTATCACTGTAAAGCTGAGACTCTTGCGGATCCAATGAGCCAAATTGTTTCCACGTGTGATGATGTTAGTCCCCATAGTAGCCATTTCATTGTAGTGAGACCATTTTTTTTTTTTAAATTTGACTTCACTGTGTAAAAAGTTGTTTCTGTTATCGTCTTACAACTTTAACCCTTTCACAGAGTCTTTTTCAGTTCATGAAAGTTAATTATAAAATTTTTGGTCGCCTAAAAATGTCTTATTCAGCGTTCGGCTTCTGGCTCCAAAAGACCAAGATAGCGATGGCCAAAGCCAAGATGGCGACGGCCAAAATGCCAAACTTGAGGCTTCAAAATGATAGTCTACAAACCAATGGGTGATGTCACTGTGACTACGTCCACTTCTTATATACAGTCTATGGGTTTAAGTCACTGCATTTTCCGACAGAACACCACGGTTGAATTTCAGTTTGCATCAACCCAAACAATGCTGCAATAACTTATGAGACATAAGTGAGCATGGGAATGGAAATCACATACTTCCATAATGTTTTAAACCCTTATACACTTTCACAATTTATTTTAATTAATTAATTAATTAATAATTCATGTTTATTTCAGATTTATGACTAGAACAACTTGACACACATTGCTGAACTGCATCTCAAATTAATCTTCAGGTTCCCAGCTTTCAGATGATGTACACCACTTCTATGTGACATCTACTGTTGACATATTGTCTCCCCCTAAAGACCCCCTGTACCCCCCTAAAAACACACAAAACTGGGTCTATTGTGGGTCTCAGAGGGCTAATGGACGCCACAATTCATCGCTAGCTTTCTCTAGATGAGTGTTAAAAAAAGGGTGCAGAAGACAGCGCTCTACAACCAGTAAAACAGTGGGATTCATGAGTGATTGGCTAAGTAAGTTGAACAGGTGATATTAAAATGTACACTAAATTTGAGAATAATTAATTGTGAAAGTCAAATCATGTGTCCTTCATGACTGAAGAACACATGATGTGACTTTCACCTTTACATGCACTCTTTCTGTCCTCCTAATATTTCAGAATATGCACAGTAATGTTAGAATAAGAACATTTTTGAAGTGTAAAAAAGTTCATCTGCCTTCAAGCAAAGAACATGCTTCCTTCCCAATCAGTATTAGGCTACTTTTAGTTGTTTGTCCCCAGGCGTTCAGAGAGCTGGGAATGCACATATGGCCAAAAGTAGGCTACACCATCCTTCCCTCAAGGAGAGATTTTGCATGCTCGCAGCAGCTCTGCAGCCGGTGACATTTTAAAGAGCAATTTGCAAGAAGTGGATGTGAATAGGAAGCTAGCTCAACCATATGATTGAGTTTCCCTCATGTCCTCAACGATATTTAGAAAGGCGTACAGCCCATAACAGTTGAGCTATGAACACGTTATCGTCAGTCGGCTTTTCTCAGGAATCACAAAGTTACGTTTGTTATGGCTGACTAATTTGTTAAGAGATAATAACAGTCCCATTTGATTTGTTGAACATTGTTCAACAAAATGCAGAAAGTGATGACAGCTCCCGAGCTTCTAAACTGCTGTAGCATAGCATACATCTATCTGAGGATTCAGATATAGTCACCACTATTAGCTTAAGCCTATGGCATTTTACACTGCATGAATTAGCCTAAGGACTAGTCACCATTATTAGCTACCTAAAACCTATGGCATTTTACACTGCATAAATTAGCCTAGCGGCTAGTCACCATTATTAGCAAAGCTTATGTCATTTTCACTGCATAAATTAGCCTAGCAGCTAGCGGACTTTTCTTTACTCATAGCTCTTCTACTCTCACTTAGTTTAAGCAGTGGGCAACTCCGGTGTCAGAGAAGTGAAGCCAATGTGGAAGTGCCTTAAACTTGCATTCTTTCTCATAGCCAGCAGGGGGCGACTCCTCTGGTTGCAAAAAGAAGTCAGATGGTATAGAAGTCTATGAGAAAATGAGCCTACTTCTCACTTGATTTATTGCCTCAGTAAACATTGTAAACATGAGTTTATGGTCTCAATCACTAGTTTCAAGTCTTCTTCAATACAGCATGATGTTCATTTAGGAAATTATGGTCCCATTTAGAGTCAAATAGACCATAAAGCAGAGGATGCTTTAGGGCGTGGCTACCTTGTGATTGACAGGTCATTACCATGGCGTTGTTCGGTCTGGGAGTTGTCCGTGTTATCGTCTTAGAACTTTAACCCTTTCACAGTGTGTTTTCAGTTCATGAAAGTTAATTATAACCTTTTTGGTTGCCTAAAAATGTCTTCAGCGTTTAATCAATTCATACTTTCTCTCTTACTTACTTATGCCAGGCACACACTACATGAGAATCAAGCCGATTTTGGGCCCAGTTCCCCCCTCTTGACAATGTTCAGCAAAGCCCTGATTTTTTGATGGAAGATTATCTTTCCAGATATTCCTGTCGTGTGAGGTATGTTAAGAGTGTTTTTTTACATCCCCCGATCCGCTCTGAAGTCCATCCTGGCAGCACCGATTTCAAATCGTAAATATTAAACATGTTCAATATTTACGATTGGATATCCTGTAGTGTGTGGGGAACCCCGAGGACAGCCGATGATGCAGTCACGTGGGAAAGAACGATTGCCAATTGAGAACCAAGCTGACTAAAGAAGGAAGGACAACAACCGCCAGCATGGCGGCCGCGGCTAATGCATGAGCTAATGCAAAATGCGAAGCATAAAGTTGTAGTAAGATGGACGTCAGAAATGGAGGACCAACTTGTTGATTTGTGGTAACAACACAAGTGTTTATTTAACATGTCTCCATGACTTCATCAACTAACCCTAGCCCTGTATACCGCAACACACATCAGACATCAGAATGGTTTTAAGACAAAAATTAAGATTATTATTTTCATAAATAACTGTATTTATCATAATATTAATAAACAATCCCTGATTTTGTTGGTTTAAAAGTGTTTAGTCAGTTTCACGACAATGAGAGTTACAGTGGTGAAAAGTGTATTTCTTTCTTTCTTTGTTCATGTGTTACCTAAATGCAGAAAATGAGGAAGAACACATTTTCTTTTTTTTAGATGGCAACCAGCGGCCCCCAGCAGGTGGTGCCCTAGGCAACCGCCTATATGGCCTACTGTATGCCTTAAGTCGGCCCTGACTGTCTGGTGTGCTGTTTTGGCCAAATCGTTGCTCACCACACACTATAGGAACCAAACTGTTAAATTTAACATAACATGTTATGTGTTGGGTCTCTCATGTTTTCATAATCTATTAAAAATCTTTTAGTGTGTGCCAGACTTTACTTGTAAAAGGGAAGGCTGGCATGGCGGGTCTAAACGCATACACTTTAGACGCCGAACCAACTTTGACTTAAGTTTTCACACGAGACACGAACACCGGTCTCCTGGGCGAAAGTCCTGTGATTTTTTACCCTTCCCTCCATCCTGTCCTCCCCCTTTTGCGGCGTTCGCTGCTCTTCATACTTCCTGGTTCACAATTATGTGGATTAAATACAAACTGATTTTGTGCTGACCATCACGAAAAAAAATGTGAAATTCGTGTTTATGTACACGAATCGATACATTCAATTTCGTGACTATTTCATGAACTGCTGTGCGACTGGGCTGCATATAGTCTGTCGTACCCTCTGTTATGTGTAGAACCCATACGCAAACTGTGGGTCAGTACATGATCACACACCAAACAGGACAACCCCCCCCCCCCCCACCAGCATTGGCCTTTGCAGGCAGAACATGCATTATTGACCAAGAAGTGCTTTGCTAAACTGAAACAGTGAGACACAGACTCTCCAGTGTCGGCGCTTGAAAACACATTCTCTGAAAGAGGCGAGCTGACCTAAAACCTAGACGGAGTGACCCGCTGTGAGCGAGTGGGGGCTGAGGAGTGCAAAAGAGTCATTGAGCGGGCAAGGCTGAGTGCTCCCTCCGCATCAGACCAGCAGACTGAAAACGGATGTCTGAAAGGTCACCATCCTGCTGCTTTTACAGATTAATGCTCATGTCCAATAATTTCGCCGTCAGAAGGACTGCTGTATCTAAAGTAACGACACTGAAGTGTTTCTCACTCCGTTCACGAAGTGCTTCCGTCCCCCGCTTCCCAGTTAAGTTAAGACCTAAACTGAATTTGAACTGAGCTGAAATTTCTTGAAGTGAAGTGAAGTTCACCAGAGTGCTGTGCTTTTCAATAAAAAAAAACTTTTCAATAACAAGCTGAGAGGGTTGACACTGAATGGATTCAATTTTAAAGTCGGAGACGGAGAGATCTCACAGTAAAAGAAGTCCTCTGCACCAGTGTCCACACATTAAGAAAAGACATTTCTGTGAAAATGTGCTTTTCGGGCCACAAAACACTTAAATAAAAATCACAAAAATAACACGCTTGTGCTATGTGTTTGCCCCAAAAACACTGCCAGAAATACATTAAAGGCTTGAGTCATCCCACAAGTAATCCATCATTAATGAGTCTCCCTCTGTTGCCTTGAAATCACATCTAGCTGTCGTCCCCGGCGGCAACGGTGTGATAGCCGTTTTTAGCACCAGATAAATAACTTGGCAAGTCTGACTGACACAAATAAAACCCAGGAACATGAATAACAAACACCCGGCAAAACTGTTCAGCTTGACATGTCATTTCCTCAAAAAATAACTTGACTTTCAAAAAATATTATTTGGCAACATTTAGCTTGGATGATTTCTTAATAAACTTGACTGCTTCAACTTAAAGATGCCCTGTGGAGTTTATTACCACTGGTAGCGCTATTGAGCGGTGTTTCGATGAGTTGGTCCCCGTTTTGTTTGTATCTTGTGCGCACACACAAGCACACAAATGGCGTGTATGAATCACAAGAAGTGGACATAGTCACCGTGACGTCACCCATTGGTTTGTGAACTGCCGTTTTGAAGCCTTGAATTCGTCATTTTGGCCGTCGCCATCTTGGTTTTTTGCAACCAGAAGGGACACGAGAGGGTGGAGTTAAGTACAACCGAACGGCGAACGGTGAACAAGACATTCACACAAGCCTTCAATAGGCGTCGTTCATGTTGTAATCTATCCGCAGTGCAAAGCCGATATTATGGCCAAGTGGATGGAATCTTATTGCATAGGGACTTGATCAGATCAAAAGTTATGCAACTCCTTCCCTATTTTCATGTCCAACTCTGCATCACCTCAAAATGTCTGTAATTATTCATCCTTCTGATGTGCATAAGATTTGAAAAGAAACAGTGTTGCTCTATTAAATCTTTTACAATGAAGCATGCAGAGTGCATTCAACGTGGGAGTCCAGTCTAAAAGCAAAAGGCTTTGTCGAGGCAGAATAATGAGAGCGAGACTGTTATTTAAAGACTGGAGCCATGACAACAGAAGACCGCTGCTGGTGAGGGGAAATTAGTTGTGCTTTTTCGAGAGAGAGAAAGAAAAGCGGAGGGGGATATGTTGCTATAATGTTGGGTATGACATCACATAACGGATATGAGGTTGGTTCTGTTTTGGGTGCAACAGGTTTGACTGCAGATGTTTACTTAGAGGGATATGCTGCCTGCACTGTTATTTGTTGCAAATACACAAAATGCAAAGGGCTACATGTTGAAATCACATATTACTATAGTAAATGGCTTTGTTTTATTCACCCAAAGATGGAAGGCACTCTGCAGGCAGACATATTGCATATTCACAAACTAGTGTAGTGAGAAGGTCTAACATCTGGGATGTAAGAATCTAGCTTCAAGGCGCTGTTATGCGTTCATGTGATTTTACTTGTCAGAAAATCAAACCCAAAGAGACAATGTAGAACCTGACAAGACATTTTAACTAGGGCTGATTAATCGCATGATTGTCCATAGTTATATTAGTATTTAATACTGTTAAATGTATGTATATATTTATTATTGGAAATCAATTAACAACACAAAACAATGACAAATATTGTCCAGAAACCCTCACAGGTACTGCATTTAGCATAAAGAATATACTCAAATCATAACATGGCAAACTCAAGCCTAAACAGGCAACAACAGCTGTCGGTCAACTATTCGAGGTCAATGCCTAACCTTAACCATTCAAGGTCAATGCCTAACCTCAACCATTCGAGGTCATGCCTAACCTCAACTATTCGAGATCAATGCCTAACCTTAACCATTCGAGGTCAATGCCTAACCTTAACCATTCGAGGTCAATGCCTAACCTTAACCATTCGAGAGTAAATGCCTAACCTCCACCATTCAAGGTCAATGCATAACCTCAACCATTCAAGGCTAATGCCTAACCTTAACCATTCGAGGTCAATGCCTAATCTTATCCATTCGAGGTCAATGCCTAACCTCAACCATTCAAGGTCAATGCCTAACCTCAACCATTCGAGGTCAATGCCTAACCTTATCCATTCGAGCTCAATGCCTAACCTCAACCATTCGAGGTCAATGCCTAACCTTATCCATTCGAGCTCAATGCCTAACCTCAACCATTCGAGGTCAATGCCTAACCTCAACCATTCGAGGTCAATGCCTAACCTCAACCATCTCGCGAGAGTTTTGCAACTTGCGGGTTACCTTCTAGACTCCACCATGCAGCGCTGCTGCATCAGTGCTCCTGTCTCAATAAAACCCTGCAGGAAAAAAAGATGAGAAACTTCAGTTCCCTAAACACTAACCTACCTATGCACACGCCTACACTAGCTACTACATCACTACAACCAGTGGGAACTCATTATCAGTATTAAACCATTCTTCAATCAAAATCTATTTAACATTTAATCCTCCTCCAGACACACGTGCATTCTGGGACTGCAAGGATCGTGGGAGTCCTCTCCTGTGAAGTATCAGAGCTCACTGGGGGAAGCCAGGTATTGACAAGGAGGTTCTCGCGTCTTTGATGCATTTGTTTACAGGTCGCCACAGATCAAACATAGCAGGAGACCCACAGAGAGAAAGACATTGCACATTAGTAACATGGATGTTCATGCAACAGCTGCACATTTCGAGTGAAGGTCAGTTTGTCCCACACTGTGGTCAGCAACACAATTTCAACCTGTGTGCCACACAGTAGGAGTGAGACTGAGTCATCTGTAATGCTCGCTGATGCATAACATATGAAGTGCTATATTTGGTTGAAGTCAATGTCAGTTAATGTCTGTCAATTTCCCTTCATCCTCACATAAATCTTTCATGTCATCATTTCAATGTTGATGAACTATCATTCTTCTATTTTTACTTTCAGAGTGCAGTACACGTTCTTTTCAAATTTGAAGTGCAAAGTTTTGCATCTCTAAAAACATGACAGCACCAACGCTCTACACGTCTCTGCGTCTGATCACTGCGCTCTCACAGCCGCTGAAGCTGACAACTCATCATCTGAGACAGAGTATGTGGAGGTGGAGGCAGGACGAAGGAGTGAGATGGAGATGGAGAGAAACAGCGGGGGGTGGTGGTGGTGGTGGTGGAGGAGGAGGGAGGGGGGGGGGGGGGGGAGTGTTTTTGAGTGTTCAGTGCGTGGGTGTGTATAGTCTTACTTTGAAGTGTTCTCCCGCTGGGGACGGCAGTTTCTCACAGACCACTGCCTTGGATCGTGTCACACGCGATGCACAAGCGCGGATAAACAGAAACTTATCGGGCAAGACACAGACACATCAGTGACACTCATCCGTACAGCCGACACTGACCCATGCTTTGCCTGCAATACAACTCTGTCTTCTTAGTGGAATAATCTAGTTTTTTAAACATTTCCTGTCATCATCCCTGTGATGTTTCTATGCAAGATGGCTGCAGGAAGAAACAGTGCCCACTGTGCAGGCAGACTCACTTCCTGTGAACTCCAATACATTCACAAAAAGTTGTGGTTTTTTGTCTCTCAAACATAGTTAAACCTCGATGGTACTTTTAAGTACAACTTTGAGGTAATTATACTTTATTTGAGTATTTCCATTTTATGCTACTATATACCTCTACAACACTACATTTCAGAGAGAGATATATAGTACTTTTTACTCCACTAGAACTTTACAAATTATGATATTACACAAAAAAACATATGATGAGGTTATGATGCACTGTTACATATATGTAACAATATAATATGTATCTTTTTTAAAAAAAAAGCTTTTTATTAATGGGAGCACATTATTTTATTTCCTTATCTTTTAAAGGATATTGCTTTTTTTTTTTTAAATATACTACTATATCTTTACTATATACTATACTGTATATATATATATATATATATATATATATATATATATATTGTCTGATTTATTTCATTGCATCCTAAAATGTGTGTGTTCCTGGGTTCCCGGTACAACCTTAAAGCACTTTGTAACTTTATTTTGAAAAGTACTGTATAAATAAACTTTATTACTATTATAATTATTATTATTATTATTACTATATAGATAAAATAATCTCCAGCTCAATCCGCTTTTAAATCACTTCTCAATATGTATATTTTTTTTAAAGCTTTTTATCAATGGGAGCACATTACTTTATTTCCAACATTTCCATTTCCAACATCTTTTTAAGGATTATGCTTTTATACTATATATATATAAATAATATGTAAAAAAGCAAAATCCTTAAAAACTATTATTAATTATCATTATTATTATTATTATTATTATTATTATTATTATATTGATTAAATTATCTCTAGCTCAATCCGCTACAACAGTTAAATGCTGCTACCACAGGAATGCATCCAGTAAGAAGAAATAAGTAATATTATATGTTTTCTATACTTTTACTTTTGCTTCTTAAATAGATTTTGCTAATAATACTTACTTTTCCTTGCATTTTCAATTCAGGACTTTTACTTGTAATGCAGTATTTCTATATAGCAGTATTATTTATTTTACCCAAAGGATCTGAATACTCCCTACATCACTGTTTAACTCTGTCTTTTAAGTGAATGCCTCATCGAAAAAAAGTACTCAATCTCTTCTGTATTCACTTTTGAATGAACCCAACACTTAGTATCTTTTCATAAAAAAAGATTTGAAAATGCAATTTGTGAAAATGTGGCTAGTGGTCATATGGCTTGCGTCCATATAAAAGATACTGATTGTTCACTTCCCCGGAGGAGTGGATGGCGTTGCCAATAGCAGTCACATGTGGTTAATGTCTGGTTGGGTTAGATGTCTCCTGGACTAAATATTAATACATGAGAACACTTTTATTTTAATCCTTTTGCTTTTGAGAAAGTCTCATGAAAGCACGACTTCTCATGGAATTGGAAACTTGATTTTTTGAAGTTCCCTTCGAATTAATAATCACATTTACCCTCTGGGCAGTGGGGTCAGGCAGACACACAGGGCACACCATATGAACACAAAAATATTCCTCTTAAATCAACTTTAGGGTAATCTGATTAATCACGCACCCCTATTCTGGGGGCTGCAATTTATGACTCAGACTCAGTAGTCATATTTCAGCATATCTAATTTTTCGGGCTGTCAAAGTTAACGCGATAATAACGCGCGGAAATTTGTTTTTAACGCCACTAATTTCTTTAGCGCATTAACGCAACTTGCAATTTTTTAGGCTGGTATTATATGAAACTAAAAAAACCTAAGGAAACAGTTGCTATCAACCATGTCATACTAGCTTGTCACGAAGGAGGCGAAATAACACTCCAAACTTACTCTGAATTTTGGTGAGGAAAAACTGTCATGGCCATTTAAAAAGGGGTCCCTTGACCTCTGACCTCAAGATATGTGAATGAAAATGGGTTCTATGGGTACCCACGAGTCTCCCCTTTACAGACATGCCCACTTTATGATAATCACATGCAGTTTGGGGCAAGTCATAGTCAAGTCAGCACACTGACACACTGACAGCTGTTGTTGCCTGTCAGGTTTGAGTTTGCCATGTTGTGATTTGAGCATATTTTTTATGCTAAATGCAGTACCTGTGAGGGTTTCTGGACAATATTTGTCATTGTTTTGTGTTGTTAATTGATTTCCAATAATAAGTATATACATACATTTTGCATAAAGCAAGCATATTTGTCCACTCCCATGTTGATAAGAGTATTTAATACTTGACAAATCTCCCTTTAAGGTACATTTTGAACAGATAAAAAATGTGAGATTCATTTGTGATTAATCGTGATTAAATATGGACGATCATGCGATTAATTGCGATTAAATATTTTAATCGATTGACAGCCCTACTAATTTTCCAATAAGGCATTTCTTAAAATGATAGCCGCTATACATACACCCACACTTGTCCAATCTAAGTCTCTATCTCATACATTTGCAACTAAAGCATGGAAACACACACACAAACACACACACACACACACACACACACACACACACACACACACACAAACACACACACACACACACACACACACACACACACACACACATTTATGTGTATACTCCTCCGAAGGGAAAAAAGCTGTATTGTTCTTATCCACATGAGTTAGCAGGTTACTGATGCTTTAATGATTCATATGCACAAGTGTATGTACAGGTTTTTTAATGCACAACTTTTTAATTCAATAATAACAACAGCCTTCACAATAGCAGGAGTTATGGACGAAATAACTGCACCATGGAATAAGCAGCACAGTCAAAGCAGCAACAGAAAAACAACACAGCTGTATAAAGACAAAATCTTAGTTATGGCGCTATGTACAGGTGTCTCACTGCATGGAGCTTGTCCCAATGTCCCGTAAAAAGTCTCAGTGTCTTAATGTCAAGGTCTCGGCATGACGAATTTCGGTGCGTCCGCAGACTCGCCTTTACTTAACTGCTGCTTCTTCTGCGCGCGTCCCCGCCGGACTTCAGCTCCATCAGCTCCACTTCGTGCTTCGCCGCGGTCTCCAAATCTCTCTGCTTGTTGTAGACGACCACAAAGTTGTTAATGATGGGGTGGATGGGCAAGGCGATGGCTATCACCCCGCACAGGAAGCTCACGGCCGCGTTGCACTTGCCGAGCGTGGTCTTGGGGTAGATGTCCCCGTAGCCCACCGTGGTCATGGTGATGATGGCCCACCAGAAAGACTGCGGGATGCTCTTGAAAAGAGTCTCCGGGTGGCTTTGCTCCATGGTGTACGCCAGCGCCGAGAACACGAAGATCCCCACGCTCATGTACATGAGGAGCAGCCCCAGCTCTTTCAGACTCCTCTTGAGCGCGTAGGTCAGGGTCTGCAGCCCGGAGGAGTGGCGCGCCAGCTTGAAAATACGCGCGATGCGCATGATGCGGAGCGCCTGGACTGCCTGCTGGACGTTAGTCAGGTCCATCATGGCTGTGGTGCCGAGGTAGGTGAGGGACAGCACCACGTAGAAGGGAATGATGGCCATGAAGTCTATGACGTTCATGAAGGAGAGCGCGAAGTGCAGCTTGTTCGGAGAGGAGGCGAGGCGCAGCAGGTACTCCGCGGTGAACCACAACATGCAGGCGGTCTCGATCGCCTCCAGGATCGGGTGTTCCACCAGTTTCCCCTCGGCGTCCGCCACCTGAAGCTCCGGGATGGTGCCCACGCACATCACCACCGCCGAGACCAGGACGGAGAGGAAGGACGCGATGGCGATGACGCGCGCCGCGAGGGAGGAACCCGGCTTCTCCATCAGCCTCCACAGGAACCTCCGGCACCGCTGGGCACGCGTAACGCACCGGTCCACTTCCAGATCCTCCAGGATCACTTTCACTTTGTTTGCAATCTCTGTCAGCTCCTCCTCCTTCTCGCTCAGGTAACTTTTACAGCATTCATCTAAAGCACTTTCGTCTATCTTCCAGAACTCCATCTCCTTCATGAAGCAGATGGGGCAAATGCCGGGTTTGATGTGGATTTCATCAAAGTAGTAAACGTCGATGATGCACTTGAAGGCATCGGGGTCTCGGTCAAAGTAAAACTCCTTTCTACCCGGGTCGAAGTCGTCACAAAGCGACGAGATGACTTCAGAATTCTGAGTTGAGCAGTTCAACAACTCCGTCAGTCTGCTCTCCGGGTAGCGGTTCAAAACATCCCCGAAAAGCACCACCCGGACTCCGCCAATGTTCACAGCAATCTCCCCCTCGTCGCACAAACCAGTTCGATATTTTGGCTTCGGAACTGTCCACATTTTACTAAATGTTTGACTGATTAAATATGCATCCTATAATGTTAAAGCAGAGCGCACTAACCAGAGTTGATGTCCATTATTTCGGCGCGTAAATGTTTCCTCTTCAGACTGTTTCATGCACACTGAATGGCACAGCTTGAGCGGCCAGCTTTCCCTAACACTTCCCACCTCTCTCTTTCTCTCTCTCTCTCTCTCTCTCTCTCCCTCTTTCTCTCTCTCTCTCTCTCTCTCTCTCTCTCTCTCTCTCTCTCTCAAATTCAAATAAGCTTTATTGGCATGAATGTTCAGGGTTACATTATTGCCAAAGATAAATTACATATTATTGAAATATTACATTTTTCACAAGAAAACTAAATAATCACAATATAACAAATACATTCACATTTTTTTTTCAAAAGCTGTTTCAGAGCTATGAGGAGGTGCAGAAGTCTAGTTTTTTTCTCAGAACACTTGAATTTACAATATGCTGAAAGGTTATTATGGAATTTTTGCCCAATGATGCCAAAAATATTCTGCCTGCCTACTGCAGGTTTAATGTATGGCAACAGTCAACATATTTTGCAGCTAATGTTGCACATTGATTTTTCTCCCCACATAAATATGGCAGTTTCTGTGGATTGGGGAGAGGGATAAACCCAGGTGTTATTTAATTTTTAAAGAAAACATCCCTCACATCCTTATATTTCTCACCGTCTAGTAAGAAGCGAGATTCTGTCTCCACTTCTCTTTTATGACAACGTGAACGCAGCCTGGTGTCCCTAAGTAGTCTGTTCTGCCTGTGACGGCCTGTTTCTATGGCCAAGCTGTTAGTCTGCATATTGTCAACGTTTTCCTTAGTTTGCTATCAGTCACGGTAGTCAGGTACTCTGCAACCGTATACTCTCTGTTTAGGGTCAAATAGAATTCTAATTTACTTTGTGATGTCCAATATTTGACGTAATTTCCTTTTTGTTTTGAGATGATTTGATTGGGCCAGATTGTTTGGTGTCTGTACTGAAGCCTTGGTGTGTGTGTGTGTGTGTGTGGGAGGGGGAGGAGCTTCAGAACTTGGCACTGCAGGGCCCTGTATTGGTATGAGTGGGAGTTGCTAGATAGGAGGTGTTTATAAAATTTGACGGCTCATTTTTTAATTTGAATTATTAGAGGGTATTGGCTAAGTACTGCCCTGCATGCATCTCTCTCTCTCTCTCTCTCTCTCTCTCTCTCTCTCTCTCTCTCTCTCTCTCTCTCTCTCTCAGAACAGTAAAACTTTCTTTAGGATTTCAGCCCTGTATGAAGCAGGACTGACAATCCATCTGGAGACAGTCACATCTGATGCCTGTATTTCTCTTTCTAGCAGTGAGGGATGGCCTTTGTATCTGGCAGGACTGGCAGCACCGTAGGTAGAGAGTTGCACCAGGGCCTGTCTGTACCCAGTGGCTTGATTTTAGGTATGAAACTTTAAGAGGTGTCTTTTGTGTCTGGTAGGACTTTTTTTTTTACCTTAAAGGCTGGCTAACTCATTAGATTTTGGTGGTCAAAGGTCAAGGTCACTGTGACCTTACGTCAATCCCATCCTCGTGAAAGTGATATCTCAAGAATACCTGGAAGGAATTGTATAACATCCGGCACAAACATCTGCTTGGACTCAAGAATGAACTGATGAGAATTTTGTGGTCAAGGGTCAAAGGTCACCGTGACCTCACAAACCCCGTTTTTGGACATAACTCAAGAATTCATATGCTGATCCTGATAATTTCACACGAATGTCTAATGGGATAAAATGATGAAGTGATGACATTTTGGACTTGCCTTGAAGGCTGAATAGTTTGCATCTGGCAGGGCTGGCTGGGCCCTAGGTAGCATCTTGCACCAGGGTCTGTTTTAGTTTTGTAACCTAAAGAGTTGTCCTGAAGAAGAAGATCCAGCAGGATGGAGCTCTGTGTCTGAGCCCTGGAGATGTCAGAAGACCCTCATAGAGGAGGACAACTCTGAAGAGCCGACTCCCTCAACTTCTGGCCTCAGCTCCTCCACAAAGAGGAGTGGGGAGAGATACTGGGAGGTCATCACTAAGAGGCCAAGGTGGTATGATGACAGCGACTCAGATTAGGATTTCAGCCCCGTATGAAGCAGGACTGACAATTTATCTGGAGACAGTCGCATCTGATGCCTGGATTTCTCTTTGTAGCATGAGGGATGGCCTTTGCATCTGGCAGGGCCTGTCTGTACCCAGTGACTTAATTTTAGGTATGTAACTTTAAGAGGTGTCTTTTGTGTCGGGTAGGACTTTTTTAGCCTTAAACCTTAACTTTAATGTTTTCTGGATTTAAGCACTGTTTTTTAGGAGGTATTGTTTACACAGATGTCGGAATAACTGTTTATTACTGTTATTTTGGTGAAGAAACGGGGACGTTTCCAGTTGAGGGGGGGAGATGTGTAACAGACTCTCCTACACTTGTTCATTGTTTAAAACTGTATTTTGGTTAAGAAGATGTTTGGTCCCTTCCTGTTGCCGTAGGGCAGGAAGACTTATTGGCGGGCTTCCGTTGTGTTCTGTATTGTGGAAGGAGAAATAAAGCTGGAGGCAGTTGCTGCATACTTGTCGTTCACCACGTCGTTTGTTATTTTGATATTACTGTATATCAGTTAGGCGAACCCAAGTTACACGGCTACATTTTCAACATTATTATCAGTAATGCATATAATATTTATCTTTCCCCCTTTGTTATTTTTTTTTACTCAGGTGCAGATGGCCCACCAGAGAGAGAAGACAACGTGGAACACCGTGACTCAACGTTCCCGCAGTATACATCCAGAGTTTCTTTGACGACAAAGAAGAAATGCGCTCTCTCACGACCGGATCAGAGGGAGACAACTGAAGACAGGACAAGATGGAGAGCGTGTGGTGTGTTTCAGTCAGTCAACAAAGCAGGTAGGCTCTTTTTAAGAAAAGCTGTAGTGACGTAAAGTTGTGATAAGATACATTACATAATGTATGTTGATTATATTATATAAAATATTCATGACTTGTTGTTGATTTCAGCACCAAACTTTCTTCCAGACCCCATCAGAAGAGTTGGATCCCTAAACAGCCACCCTCACCGACACCCTGTTTCAGTTGACTAAAGAAAGTAAGACTCTTATTTAGACTGCAAATATTGACATCAAGCTGACTGATGATACTTCTAATTATCAACATCAACATCTTATTATCCACTGTCTTTAATAATATACATAAATAAATAAATATTATATTATTATATAAATATTCATTATTTGTTTCCCGCTCCAAGGCAGGACTCTTCCTATATCTTTGGCGTTCCCGAGGCTCCTGAGAGGACCTCCACTCAACCAGCCAAACACCCTGGGAAGCTGCAGCACCACAGATGAACACACTGAACACACTTCTGCACCAAACCTGCTTCCAGAGCTCAAACCGGTGCGGCAACACTTAGAAGAAGACGACAGCCCCAGTCGAGACGATGAGGAGCGTCCCAAACTCACCAGTGCAGATGAAGCTGTCACTTATGTGCTTCCTCTGTGGTGGCAGGTTTGTGAAGCTCCACAAATCAAGACGGTCAAGAAAGAGACACTGGCAGACCTTTATCATTGTTAATAGGCACTATTTTATATCATTATTTTTCCTACTGTTGTTTACTGTGCAGTACCTTCCTGCACAGTAGATTGGTGTTGAATTCATTAAAATGGACTAAATGTAACATGATCCAGTGTTCTGTGAGATCCTCTATACCCTCAGTGATGCTGCACTAACATGAAGCTTCTTAAATACTGAATCCACTGCAGGTGTCACAATGTTTTTATTGGCTAAAATGCTTTTAAGATTTCTAAATATTTTGACACAGATGCTATAAAACTCCATCCGATTTTTTTCCACTTAGGCCTGAAAATCCACAAATTCAGATTCCTCTCACTTTAATTTGGACAATGTAACCAGATCTGGTCAAATCAAGTCTAATTTTAGATAAAGTATTAAAATGACCTCAAGGTGATGTGAACTGCCACTACCACAACACAAAATGGACACCGTTGGGAGATAGTGCACTCTGGTGATCATGTAGTGTATAGCATTCAGTGGTGGAAAGTAACAGTTTAGTACATTTACTCAAGTGCTTGTTAAGTACAATTGTGTGGCACTGGTACTTTGAGTACTTCTTTTTCATGCTACTTAATATATTTTATACTTATTGCAGTGGCTCTCAACCAGGGGTCCTTGTGGGAGTTCCAGGGGAAAAATGGGGAATAGTTTATTTTCACTATTTAATTCACTATAGGGATATTTTGGCTTCGCTTCTGTTAAGTGGGAGGAAGTAGAGACGCGTCGTCCATCTTTATATACAGTCCATATGAGGCGGACTCACGACGGACAGCTTTTTGAATAACGGGCAAAATCGATGCAGCAGAACCAGACAAATCATTTTTTATTTCACACATTCTTTTTCCTTCCTACATTACCCACAATGCAACATGACCGATGACATTTCGGTCGGAAATGTGTATGCTAGTAGAAGCTAAAGCGGCCTCGAGTGTGCTACAGAGGTCTGGTAAACTCAGTGCTCTCTGACTCCATACCTCCAGATTTATTTCGCTTTCAAACTTGTAGTCTTCAGCCCCAACCGACATCGACTCAAGTGACCTCACTTGAGAGGCAATTTATCAGACTTCATGCAGCTCCCTCTGGAGCCACAAAAGGCTTTATACAACTTTTTTCACATGTGCAATTGTACTCCCCAAGGAACTATAAACAGACATTGATATGTAAAATTTGTGGAGTTCCCCTTTAAAACTAGCTTGACCAGCTAGGATATAGGATATATATAATCATATGATATCATATAATATGTTAGTCACAGGGCCATTTTTCTGCAGAACAAATGTGTTTACTCTGATACATTAAGTACATTTAGCTGATAATACTTCTGTACTTTTACTAAAAGGCACAGTGTGTAGGATTTGGTGGCATCTAGTGGTGCGGTTGCAGATTGCATCGAGCTGATTACCCCTCTTCTCACTCCTCCCTTTCCGAGACTGCGATAACGTGGGCCACAGTTATGAAGTCAGACGGTGGCTGGCGGTACCACGGTTTTGCACTCTGCGGCTCACGTTACCGATGGTTCACAAGCGTGTCGGAGAACTACGGTGGCCTTCAGGTAAAAATGTGAAAGGCTCTCTCTTGAGCCAGTGTTTGGTTTGACCGTGCTGGGCTACTGTAGAAACATGGCGGACTCCTTGAAGAGGACCAGCCCCCTATGTAGATATGAAGGGCTCATTCTAAGCTAGCAAAAACACGATTCTTAGTTTAAGTTGATTATACACTAATGAAAACATAGTTATGAATATTATTTCTGCTAATAGATCCACCGAAATCCTACACACTGTTCCTTCAGTGCTGGTTGATTTGGGAGTTTGCATGTTCTCCCCGTGTTAGTGTGGGTTTACTCCGGGTACTCCGGTTTCCTCCCACAGTCCAAAGACATGCAGGTTAGGTTAATTGTTGACTCTAAATTGCCTGTAGGAGTGAATGTGAGCGTGAATGGTTGTCTGTCTCCATGTGTCAGCCCTGTGATAGTCTGGCAACCTGTCCAGGGTGTACCCCGCCATCGCCCAATATAACTATTCCCCCCCTCCCAAATATTTTCCCAAAGGGTGTCTGACTTCATGACAACCTGAAGGATTATAACTTTATAGGATTTTGATTGCAGTACTGTTTGTGATGGGTTATTTTACATTGTGGTATTGGTACTTTAACTTAAGTAAAGGATCTGAGTTCACCATAGCATTACATTTAAAAACATTCTCAACAAATATGAGTTAAAAGAAAAATAATATGTACAGAACCATGATATGCTTTCCCTTCAGAATATAATGTATAATGCACTAAAAATGTACTGGACTGCTGTTGAATAATGTGCATCAAGAGAGACACTGTGCGACACAAGCCGCACGTTGACATTTACATTTACAGTACGTTCTCACATATTTAAATGGTTCCACAGTTCCACATGCAGCACATCACAAAGTGTAGTCCAGCTGATACTGCAGTGAAGAGGACCCAAATCCATCCACTGCTCACCTGACAAGATTATTTACACTGCTGCTGTCCAAGGGTCCAGTTATCTCTGGCTCATGAGACATGTTGAAAAAAATAGTGAAGTAGGATCACTAGACGTGTTTTTATTTTCAGAGTTGAGGGTCTTTAGGTTCCTGGCTCTGACTGGTCCACTCCACCCCATGAGCGGCAGGGCCCTCATTGCTTGGTCATTGTGGGGGTCCAGTCTTTGTCGACTGCTAGCTGATCTCCAGCAGATTGGTGTTGACGTGGTAGCAGATGTAGGAGAGATACTCATGCTGACAGAGTCCTGGGATGTCATAGCTCACCTGATCAGTAGAGGGAGACAGGAGAAGACAGAAAACACATGTAATCATTGTACTGCAGGAGTGTTTGTCTGTGCACCATCGATTCAATCGATTCACGTATGTATGTACATTTTTTTTTTTTTAAACTTTTAAATCGATTTTTAATGCCAGAATCGATGTATTTGCTTCATTTGAGTCTATGCCGAGGTAAAAGGAAGTTACTGCTTTTATTGTTGTAGTCTGAGTAACGTGACGTCATATCCGTACCGTATCCGTCAACCAAAACAAACCGCTGCAAGCCGGAGCGAGAAAGTAGAAAACGGCGGAGGGTCCGCAGGGATACTACCTGCACCCCTCACATGTTAAGTCCAAAGTGGTAAACACTACACATACAGTAAAGTATGGAAACACTTCAGGTTTAACCCTTCAGGGTTTTCAGTCCTGCGACGGTGGATCACGTGGTAACTTATGCTGAACACCTGACCTTTCTCCGGAGCAGGTTATGTTTCAGTCTGAAACTTTCAGATAAGAGATCAACTCGTATAATAGCACCACCTACTGACCAATCAGAGCTCGGTATGATAATATTACACAAAGACGAAGAAGTTACAGTCATAATCCAGGCTGAAAGCAACACAGTTTAAACTGACAAATGCAGGTAGAACAGCTGGATTTATCCAGTCATACACGCCATAACATTGTTAAATGACATAATGTGATAAATGTAATCTAGTCATCCAGTATACTCAGAAAGCTATTTATATTTCACTGCCCCATCTAGACGAATATATCTGACTTTTGAGTATTCCGTTAAATTAATAAATCTGCTAATTTACGCATTCACTCATCAGCAATTTCTTCTTTTGCCAGCTGTCCTTCCTGCATTTGGCAGCTTCAACTGTGTTGCTTTTTAGTTTGTATTATATGTTAAACTTCTTCGTATTTGTCTAATATTAGTTGCTCTGCATTTGTGAAATGTGCTGACAGTAGACACGTTTGTGATTGGTCACATGCTGCAAACACCGCCCCTTTAATGTGAACGCGTTCGTAGCCAGATTGAGAAACCCTGGGTTGATTTACCGAGTTGATCACCACCTTCGGAGGACCGCTTAGCGGGATCTCGTTTGTTAGGGTTAGTTAAACCAGATAAAGAGAAGATGCCCTGGGTATGTTGAACTCGCTTCGTAGCACAGGCCTCAGGTCACCAGAAACAGCCCTCTAGATGAATTCTAATGTTGCTCTGTGTATGTTGGATGTGTAAATAAGCGACTTACATGTTCCCCCCAGCAGCTTTATAAGGTGATGGAGTGTCGGTTGAGTGTCGGTTTACAGCTTAGTGTGCTGCCCCGAAGTGGTAAAGAAATATAAACTAATGCAGGTTTATAGGTGCCCTGTGGAGTTTTCTTGTAAACAAACAAAAGCTATGTTTACATCAGTGTTTCTCACCAAAAGGCACTGTGTTTACCCTCAAGGTCTAACAGATGTTTGCAACGTTGTGAAACCTCAAACTTCTTCCCTACCTCTGATAGCGCATTGCTCTTTTTTCTTGGCAAATTACCGCCGCCTGTAGATCACTGGAATAGTTTGAAACCATGCATTGGCCAGACTGTATATTGTATTTTCCGCATGCATAGCGGGACTCATTCATAAAAAACTGCTCTGTGGTGCTACTAGAGGTCAAGAACACAGGGTAAAAGTAAAAATACAGAAGTATTATCAGCTTAGGTATCAAATGTGTTATATATTTACTATTTTATATATATATATATCTTTGGATATGATATATGATATTTTAATTTGGGTTATCTAAGAATTGTGACCCAAGATATGTACTGTGGACATTTTACAGTTGAAAAAATAACTTGTGAGTGCTCAGTGACAATGTATGTATTGGCATTACTGTTTCTAAATGACCTCAAACATATATTTGGCTATAGGCTGACACACTACTGTGTCCAGGCGGAAACCTCCAGGGTCTGAAAAGTGAAGCCAATGCGGGACTGCCTTAAACTTGCATTCTTTCTAATAGCCACCAGTGGGCGACTTCTCTGGTTCCAAAAAGAAGTCTGATTGTATAGAAGTCTATGAGAAAATGACCCTACTTCTCACTTGATTTATTACCTCAGTAAACATTGTAAACATGAGATTATGGTCTCAATCGCTAGTTTCAAGTCTTCTTCAATACAGCATGATGTTCATTTAGTAAATTATGGTCCCATTTAGAGTCAAATAGACCATAAAGCAGGGTATGCTTTAGGGCGTGGCTACCTTGTGATTGACAGGTCGCTACCACGGCGTTGTCCGGTCTGGGAGTTGTCCGTGTTTTCGTCTTAAAACTTTAACCCTTTCACAGTGTGTTTTCAGTTCATGAAAGTTCATTTTATCATATTAGTCACCTAAAAATATCTCATTCAGCAGTCTGGTTGCAAAAAACCAAGATGGCGACAGCCAAAATGCCGAACTCAAAGCTTCATAACCGTAGTCCACAAACCAATGGGTGATGTCACGGTGACTACGTCAACTTCTTATATACAGTCTATGGTTGTGTCACATTTATCCATGACAGAGTAGAACATTTCCTGCATTCAAATTAAAACTACATTATCACTGTTAATTGGAACTGGCTTATGTGTCATCATGTGACTGTTTCACAATTAGGTCACCTGAGTCAGTTCCATTGGCTGATGAAGACTGTGATTGAAAGCTTCGGAAAAAGCTACTAAGTGGACCTTGCGTTGACATGGTTTTATCACACATGCTGATCCCGGGGGCAAGAGTGAACATCAATGCTCAAGAATTTGTATGTTTGTGTGAAAGCAGTGAAATCAGATTTGGCCTCTTACATCTGTCTTGCTGGCGGTGGCGGTGGGGTCCAGATGTTTGAACAGTGAGGCGAGTTCTTCTCCCAGTTTCTTTGAACGCTTCTTGTCCGTGTGCAGCACAAGAGCCTGATAGTTCAACGGTAGTCCATACCTAGCAAGAGACATCCTCATCATAAGTTTACTCACAAGAATATGAATCACATGCCATTTATTTTTTGAGGGGAAATCACTAGCACTGACCTGAGGACCGATTCCGCAAACACCCTCAATGCCTTCAAGTGAATCCAGGCAACAAACACCTGACTGAAATTCACCTTCAGCCAACGCACAAAGATTCCCTATGGAGGAGGCATTCACATTTATAATATACAACAACACACACTCAAAAAAAGACTCTATAGAGGATGATGTTGGACTCACGTATTGTTCCTTCTTGTGAACACTATGCTGCTTAATCTCCTGCTGCTTCTTTGCCTCCAGATCAAAGCTATACTCGCGCACGGTGAACCTGTGGGGATCATAGGCTACACTATGGTAATTGACACAGACAACACAGCTTTGACTTGATGGGGTATTCCCCGGCAATCCGTCCTGCTTACTTGCTCTCCTGGGCTTTGTCTTTGAATTCACACACGGCCCTTTTGAAAAGTGTAACTGAGAAAACGCCTCCCTCTCCGTCCTCGTACAGCTTCCTGATGGTCACACAAAAATAATGACGGGAAATTAGAGCGTGCAGCGTGCAACATGCAGCAATTATGCTAGGTGATATTGATGTACTGTGATACTGCACTGTGATGGAAGACTAGATAACATGCATTGTGAAGCTTAAATGGTTTGCTTGCCATGTTAGCTGGCTAAACATTTGGTACAGACGGGTTGCCCTGGTAGCTAACCTGGTAGAGCAGGCGCCCAATGTCCACGCCCCACACTTCCCATTCATTATCTAGCAGCCGTGCAATGCATTTTGGTAGCATGGCGGCGTGATTCAAGAGACGATGCGTCGCGTTGGCCTCATTTGCAAAGTTGAGGTCTAGGCTACTTTATGCAAATCAGGGGAGTACGTCGCGACTCGCCGCCTCTTGAAACTCCCGAGAAACTTTTAAACTAACCGTTGTCGATCCAAAATAAAGACAGATTTAGCAAAAGCATGCATAAAATGTTTACAAAAACATTTTGGTGAATTATTTTCGTGATATAAGACAAGAAAATTTCCAAACGAGCCGCTATGCTGGTTTAGATTTGAAAGCTGCGAGGCAGCAACCCATGAGGGAAAGCGTTTGTCCAATCAGGTGCCTTGTGCCTTGTATCTAGTGGCAGCCCATCAAGCGAGGCAATCCCTCGTGATAAAAACGCCCCTGTGGACATGTACCATAAGGCTGAGTCCTTATCGCAGCAGCCTGGGTTTGAATCTGGCCCGCGGCCCTTTGTTGCAAGTCAGGAAGAGCGCCGGGCTATGAAGCAAATTTTGCAAATTGTGGCCAAACCATGGAATTACAACTTCCGTGTCCGTCACGTGATGCCATTGAGCCTAAAAAGACTTTTTCCATAGACTTACATTGGGAAAGAGACGTCTTTGACTTTTTAGTTTGGCCCATGTCCCATCCGCTAACATGGAAGGGGCGAGATTTATGACCTATACTGCAGCCAGCCACCAGGGGGCGATCAAGATGTATTGACTTCACTTTTTGTCATGTCGTCCATCTTTATATACAGCCTATATGGAACAGCCTCACAGAACCATTAGCAGAGCTGCAGTCTTGTTGTTAACTGTGCATAAAATGGATGAAACTTCAAATAGTACAAAGTATATTTATACGATATAAAACTCGTTTTCCAGGGAACCCATTTCTGAATGCTCTGCTCTGGTGATTCAAAGTTGAGGGAGTAAGACAAATTATTATTCTATTGGCAAAGTAAGTGCATTTATTCCCCCTCACATACTTTAAAGGCCCTGTAAATCCACACTGCTGGTCACGTGACTGATATAATAGTCATAATGACTGGTCATAATGTGTTGGTATCTGTGTTTTATTATGTGTTTAGAACAATATAATATCATAACAGAGGTTGTCTGATTGTTGTCGTTCAAAGCGTGTTAGTACATTATTTATTTATCCAAAACACAGAGTCACATGGAGACTCATTTGGTTTGTTACACTGTTACACACAGTCAGGTGTTGTCAGGCCCTATGACCTCCTCATAAATGTGCTGCAGGTTGTGTGAACCGATCAGGACGGCGAGCTTTACTTGTATTTACTATAGCCAGCAAGAGCAACCGTAAGTTAAACCTGGAAATGGAACAAAGGAAAAAGGAAAAAGGGGTGTGCCGCATACAGTAAGGTCAACAGAGCCATTGTTGACTTTCTCATTAGTCTTTGCACATTTCATTATTTCAAAGGCCCTGGGGTGACCTTTAGCTCATCCGGTAGAGCGTGCACCCAAGGCTGAATCCTGAAAAGCGGCTCAGGTTTGATCTCGACCCATGGCCCTTTGCTGAGTGTCATCTCCCCTCTCTCCCCCCCTTTCTTCTCCAGCAGGCTCTAATAAAAGCAATAAAAGCCCTTAAAATTATCTTTATCTTCAATTCGTTTTAACCCAACTTGTACTTTTTCAAGCTAGAGCGAAGATACTGGTATCATATGAAACTAGAAAACCTAAGGAATCCATTGGTACCAACCATGTCAAACTGGCATGGACATTTTCAAAGGGACCCTGACCTCTGACCTCAAGATATGTGAATAAAAATGGGTTCTATGGGTACCCATGAGTCTCCCCTTTACAGACATGCCCACTTTATGATAATCACATGCAGTTTGGGGCAAGTCAGCACACTGACACACTGACAGCTGTTGTTGCCTGTTGGGCTTGAGTTTGCCATGTTATGATTTGAGCATATTTTTTATGCTAAATGTAGTACTTGTGAGGGTTTCTGGACAATATTTGTCATTGTTTTGTGTTGTTAATTGATTTTCAATAATACATATTCATACATATACATAAAGCAAGCATAATTGTGTCCCCTTCCATGTTGATAAGAGTATTAAATACTTGACAAATCTCCCTTTAAGGTACATTTGAACAGATAAAAACTGCGATTAATCACGATTAACTATGGACAATCATGCGATTAATCGCGATTAAATATTTTAATCGATTGACAGTCCTATTACCAGCATCAACTTTCAAAAGCCCATATTAGGGGGACTCTAAACTGCGACGTAATGCAGAGGAACAGTCAAGATTTTATCTGTTGCTTAAAGCTGCAGGGCTGCCGTACAGGACTCATTCAACTCTGGACTCGTTTTTTTTTTTGTTTTTTTTTTAACTTTCAAGTGTGTTTTTCCTGTTTGAAAACAAAATAACCCTGTAACAATTCATCCCTGACAAATTTGGGGTTGACAGCACTTTTTAGTTCTTGGCATGATGTCATAAAGCATTAAAATATTTAAAACTTCAGTTGAATACAACTTTTCCTCAGAAAAACGAAACAAAACACAACATTTCCTTTCCTGCAACTGATCCAAGCCACACGGACTCTTACTTTTTGCCGGTAATGGAACACCTGTGCTTACTTAGCCTGACCTTTTGGATGCTGAGAACAGGTACTCGGAGCTTTGCTTGTGCACGTGATCAAGTAGAAGGGCTTTTCTTACAGCCAAGAGTGCAAAAAAAACTCACCTGCTGGACCGCGGGACCACAAACTTTGACAAAGATTCATAGGTCCCCTCCCACTGCAGGTAGCTCCCTCTGTGACACATTTACATGTAAAAAACAACACATGAATGACCCAGAAACACGTGTTACACCATAAAATAAAGATAGAATAACCTTTAGTGTCACCAACCTGGTCACCACTACCAGTAGAGTGGTGAGGTACTCTGAGACCACCAGGTCTTCCTCCCTCACTATGTCATTCAGACTGCGAGTTTGCAAAGTCCCTCTGGAAAGACACACATTCGAGTTCAACATTTCACAGTAAATATAATGATATATTTTTGCTTAATATGTTACTGATGTTACTCACTCTAGGCTGTGCTCGAGGCTTTGCAAGCTCATTTTCACACTGTTGTACGCCGCAGCTCGAGATTTTAATTCCGTCTCCATCTGGGAAACTTCCTGACACACATGACATGTAAACATCAGGAGTACATGTGATTACCTCGAAACTAGTCCGAGATTTGAACTTGTATATTGAATACCTTTAAATAGGACCTACTTTGCTTATTTTCAGGTTCATAGTTGTAGTTTGGGTTTCTACTAGAACATGTTTACATGCATTAATGTTAAAAAAAAAGCTTTATTTTTCTCATACTGGCTGTGCTGCAGCACCTCTTTTCCCCCTTTGTCTGAAACGCTCCGTTTGAGCTCCTGCCCTCCCGAAAAGCCGAGTCTGCTCTGATTTGTCAGCTGGCCCACTCTGTTGTGATTGGTCAACCCAACCAAACTCTTCGGACTCCGCTCCAGCTCCGCTCTAACTAGCTTTGTTTGAGAGTGTGCCAAACTCAAAAAACACCAGACTTTCGCCCAGGAGACCGGCGTTCGTGTCTCGTGTGAAACCACAAGTCAAAGTTGATTTATTTGTCACGTGACTTCCGTACTTAAGTAACGGCACTTCCAGTAGTTTTGTTGCCTAAGCCTAACCAAGTCGATCTATTCCTAAACCTCAGTAAGTAGTTTTGTTTCCTAAGCCTAACCAAGTCGATCTTTTCCTAAGCTTAACTAAGTAGTTTTGTTTCCTAAGCCTAGCCAAGTCGATCTTTTCCTAAGCCTAACTAAGTAGTTTGTTGCCTAAGCCTAACCAAGTCGATCTTTTCCTAAACCTAACTAAGTCGTTTTGTTGCCTAACCGAGTCGATCTATTCCTAAACCTAACTAAGTAGTTTTATTTTGAAAAGACTGAAGCGGAAATTGACACGTGTCACGTGTTGCTGGACATTCGTAGGAAAAAGCACAAAAATACATTGTTGAAAATTCGTACTGAGCGTCACGAAAAAAAGGGAAATTGGTGTCTATGTACACGAATCAAAGTATACTCCTTTAAGGTGAAGATTATGACTGTAATAACTATATTTACATTTCCTCCTATATGTATATATGCTCATTTTCATGAGTTAGTACCTTGTTGATGATGTCTGCCAGGCTGGAGAGAGGCAGAGCTGCGGGATACTTGGCTTTGTCCCACTGAAACTTGGTGGTGTAGCTCATCAGGTCCACTGAGAAACGCACACAAGAAGTCATAACTAGAAACCAACTGGTAACACACACCACCACACAGTGGAACACGAGTGTCATTCAGAAAACACAAGCGTGAAAGCACTGCAAAAATGCACACTTTTTATAAGGAATCACACACGGCACTGCACTCCAGCTCAAAGAGCAAATTGCCAGCAGATAAAAAATACCCCTCAGAGACTTGAGGTAAGCTTTCAGGGGCGACACGACGGCTGTCTGATTCACGCCGTGGTCTGATGGGGAAAGTGATCAGAGACACTGGTTAGCCTTGTGTTGGGAAGCAGTTACTGCCTTTATGTAAGAGGCTAATACAAGATAAAGGGACCAGTGTAGGCTGTGTTATCTCTGAATGTGTGTGGATGTTTATGTGTATGCATGCATATGGACCTCGCTTTAAGCAGCTCTTACTGTAGACTCATTTGCCGTGTGCACGTAGCCTTGGGCTTCTATGCACTTACTTAATGAGGTTTTATACGATGTAATTAACACCCTTAGCCATGTGCTTCAGCGTGTGTGTGTTTTTGTGTGACTCACCTCCATTGACTAAGGCGTTTTCCAGCACTTTGTCACTGGACTGCTCCATCACCTCCCTCATACACTGATGTGTTTTTTTAATCACGCTGAGCAGACAAGCAACAGGAGAATATCATTAGTGTTTACTCATGTTATTTATTTATTTAGATATAATTTGAATCATTTATTGGCTCATTTCCTAAAAATCTCTTTCCTTCTAATTCTGGCACTGAGGCCCACAATGGACTATAAATGTCCAAGGGTTTTATTTATCCACGTAAAGACCTTAAGCTGAAGAGAGATTCAGAAAACAACGCATCAAACTGAATAAAAACAAGTCTGGGCTAAATTCCGATAGGTAGGTAGGTGCAGTAGGTAGGTAGGTAGACAGGTAGGTAGGTAAGTTGGTAGACAGGTAGGTAGGTAGGTAGGTAAACTTTAACAACGCAACTTCCCTAGATCACAAAAAACGTGCATCACTCAAACAAAAAGACGAGATAGGTACGAAAAACACTGTATTTACAAATCTTTATATAAATGTACATACCAACTACTACTTTAAACTAGATAAAAAAAATTAAAAAATACAATAAAATAGAATTAAAGATATATTTCTGCTGTGCAAATTGAAAGTACAATATGCGTTGTGCAAATTGAAGTAAAATGTGCCTTGTGCATTGCCACTCAGACAAAATCCCCTGGTTTGATCTACATTTATGTCGCAAATAGGCCATAACATCCTCACTTACATCGCGTCAGCTCAGATACACCAACAATGAATTTAAATTCAGGAGGGAAAACTAACCGTCAGCGGCCCCTGACCATCAATTAATCATGGTGCGGAGCGCATACAGGCTCACAGTTACAAGTTTTAATTAAGGACAAAGCTGCACATTAAAGGGGAACACCACCCACATTCTCAATTCCAACATGTTATTTCCATGGCCGAGGAAAGTTCAATCAATATTAGTGAACATGAGCTACTCTCTCTCAAAGCCAGAAACCAGAGAAGTAAGTCTCAAACTTGTGATGTCATAAGGTATAAAGTATGGAGCTGCTCCATAGACAATGAATGGGAGACTGACTTTGTGTTGTTTTCTTTTTTATACCTAAATGAGCTTTGTTATATTGTAGTGTCGTCAGTTGTGAAACAGAAAATGTTCACATATACTCAGAGCATTCCCCTGGGTGCTCTCAGTGTCATCTAGACCATCTCTCCCAAGTCATTGTCTATGGAGCAGCTCCACACTTTATACCATATGACATCACAAATTTGAGTTTTAGCACTCTAGTTTTGGGGTTTGGGAGAGAGTTGTTTATGTTTACTAATATTTTTTGGACCGTCTTAGACTGTAGGAATAACATGTATGAATTTTGAAAATGGGCGTAGTTCCCCTTTAAGTTACAAACGTGCAATGAATGACCATTGAGACACACAGGTTCCATGTGCATCAACATATAGAGTGCTACAGGAATGAGTCCTAAAACCCGGAAATGAGTTAGCATTTTAACACTTCTGGTTCCCTCATCTGGAAGTCAATGGGTTTTTTGAATGGGTTTTTAGTTAGATGCCAGAAATAAGGTATGTGGTTAACACATGCTGAAGAGAATTTAACATTTTTTCTACAACATAAAATACATCCATAAATACCCCACTCGTGAATTTTACTTATTTTGCTAAACATCATCATGCCAACTCGTCCGCCTTTACAGCCTCGTTGTGCGACCGTGCTGTAGTTCGTTAATAGCCTAACGTAAGCTTTTTTCTTCTGGCGATTGCATTTACACTTCAAAAATGCTAAAAAAATTATGTTCATTTGTGGAGATTATCTTGCTGAACAAAACATGTAAGTATCATAAATGTTTGTTTGCCGCAGAGCTTATTTTCTGCAATGAGCCAAAAGCCAATGGAAAATCCCATTGGCTTTTTGTCGAGGGAACCAGGGTGATGCTAACTTCGTTGTTGGCCTACAAAAATAAGTCCTCCCTGGAGCACTCTGTTGGGCAACATACTCAGTTTGGTTCATGATTCTTGGACTTCTTATTACCTTTCGGTGAGTGTGTCGAGCTTGGAGAGATCATCCGACACGCTGAGCAGACTGTCCAGTATTCCCACCTGGGGTCACAGCAGAGACAGCACAGTCAGTGTTACATGTGGCTGGTGATGTATCATGGATTTGACATGGAGCAGTCCTGCATGTATAATGACTTGCGAACGTATACTGGCTTTTAAGATTCAGCCTCACGTGTCCACATAATGTCACATTCAATACCACAAACTTTTCATGTTTGAGCTCAAATGACAAACTGCCGTTAAGATTCCTGGCAGCCAAGGTGAACATTGATCACGTTGAGTGAAATGGGTCGGGTGGAAATTTTGCCTCAAACTGTAGAAGGCAACCTGAGCCTTCATCCCTTCACAGGAGAAGGACACCAAACACCATCATCCTCCTCAACCACACTCTACTGTACTGGTATAAACGCACAACTAACATACTCTTCTCTCTCTTTGTTTTTAACAATGCTGTTCTCACAGCTCAAAGAAGAGAGACCCTTCCATATCCGGTCCTTATGTACATATTTAAACCGCGTGGTTTGCTTGGCCCCCTCGGGCTCTTTCATTAGGACAGACGAAACACAGCCTCACCTTGAGATCTGGAATGGAGAACTTGCAGCAGGAGGCCAGGTTGGTTTTGGCAATGGTGCGCTTGAGTTTCTCTACACTGGTCAAAGTGGTCTTGTCCAGAGGGACAGAAATCAACCATAATTCTGTCATGACTCCCAGCGCTTCACATAGAGACCTCCAGTCAAAATCCTCCCCACAAGAACGGGCATTGGCACCAAATAGACTGTGACCCAGAGCAAACAAACATATAGTAAGATGAACTCCATCATCGAAAGCATATATAGGCTTTAAGCTGACTGTTTTTTGTTTATAGTATTCTATTTCTGTTTCCAAGTCATTGAGTATCCTAGGATCATATTAACATTTTCCGTTATGGCAACTTGTAGTAAAATAAAAGAAACTACACAATGAAAAGAAATCATCTTTGTAAGCAAGGATTCTTACCGTCAGGTTATCTTCATGACCGCCCTGTGTCAGTCCCACTGTGAGTGTTGGAAAGTCTGAGCAGCAGCTCCACCTGAGACTGGCTGACAGCCAGCCCACTGTCTTCTAGGATCACAAGAAGCCGTTACATCACCTCAGGTGATTTGAATAGTCGTTACCCAAATTGACTTGACTTTCATTTTGCAACTGTGCTGTCACTCTGCGTGTTCCTCAAAGTAAAAAAAAGAAATTTAAGTTTAATTTTTTTAAATATTTATGTATTGGAACAATTTAAAAAAGCCTGTAGCCTAAAAACAACATTGAATTTATAATTTACAATAGGCTATGTGTGTGCTAGTGCTAGACTACATTTGTACAGTTTAAAAATACATTACAAACTGATATTTTGTTTGAAATTTAAAACGGCGACAGAAACATTTCTGGCTAACTACGTATAGTCAAGTTATAGATTAAAGCTATGCTATTTAACAAAGTGTGTAATATAAATACCTAACCTTTTGTAGTGTTTTATCATTTTTGTCAATAATAATAAAGTCCCAAAAGAGAATATTCTATTACTGTAATGCCTATTTCTCGTCTCAAATGTTTTCAGAAACATCTTGTAGTGTACTGTTTAGCTGTAAACTGAGAAAGTGTGCTCTGGTTGGTGGGCGGTGCTTGGTATTTCCTCAACTGATCTCAACATGGCGGCCGGGTCACAAACTTTCTCATTTTAGAGCTAAACACTACAATTCTGAAAACATTTTATGCGAGAAATAGGCATTACAGTGACAGAATATTGATTCATATTCAGCGCTGCCTAGTTTGACCGTTTGATCCGAGTGATTGACAGCTGCTCAGAGACCGCAAGGCTCCAGCTTGGCTCTGATTGGTTGTTTTCCTCCGGTCTGTGTAATCTTGCAGATGCCTTTAGGAGCACCAGAGGACACCGGAGGACACAGAAGCGCATGACTTTTTTCAGATTACCAGTCTCATGCACTATTGTCAGGATATAGTGACTGTTTTTTAAAAATAACTTTTTAAAATCTTATTTGCTCCAATTCTATGCGCCGCTTTAAGTTTACATTTATTTTAATACTTTGTATTTATATGTGGGAACAATTTAAAAAACTTTAGCCTTTAATCTAAAAACTATTTTTTGTTTGAAATTTAAAACGGCATCAGAAACATCTCTGGCTAACTACGTATAGTCTAGTTATAGATACAAGCTATGCTATTTAACAAAGTGTGTAATATCAATAATATTGTTTCCGTACTACGTACTAAAGTCCCAAAAGGTGATATGTTTTCATATTGTTATTATCTTGTTTGCAAGAAGGGAGCCCACCGAACTGCGAAATCTGAGATCTGCAAAAACTTGCAAAAACTATACAACTATAACTATATATAACTATATATATATATGTATATAACTATATACATATATATATATATATATATATATAACTATATATATATATATATATAGTTATATATATATATATATATATATATATATATATATATATATATTTATCTTGTGCAAGATGTCGCACAAGATGTTGGCACGAAATAAAAAAATAAAAAATAAAAAAAAACATTTGGGACTTTAAACCACTGATATATAATGGTTTCAACCTTGGTTTAAACCCAGAATAACTTTGGGGAGAGGATGGGGGGGGGGGACTGTGTTCAGTTGGTGTTGTTTCTACTCGGACCTATTTCGCAAAACTCACTTCACTTCCTGTTTTTACTCCGAGGCAACAACGTGGATTCAATGCAGTTCACCGGTGTGCGGTATCAGTGTTATGTGTGACCGGAGTCCTGTTAGCTTCCCACAATGCAGATATCTAGTGTGAATGACGTGAAGATTTATAATTTAAGCCATGGAAAATCTCTTCCGGAGGTAAGAAGCACGGCGTGCTCCTAACGCGTAGTTACATTTAATACTGTAGAAAGTCACTGCTAGTTAGCTAGCTAGCTAACACAGCTAACGTGGCTAGCTATCTGTGACAACAGTAGTCCTGACTTTGTGTATTGGGTAAATGTCAGTGCCAAACTCTATTCAACAACACACCACCTTAAAGTGGCAGTAGGCAACAATTTTTTGGCATAATTTGGCAAAAATTCCATAATAACCTTTAAGCATATTGTAATTCAAGTGTTCTGAGAGAAAACTAGACTTCTGCTCCTCATCATGTCTCTGTTTTCAGGCTTTTAGAAAAATCTAGCCCGTGACGGCAGATTTTGATCAATCACATGTCATTTCAGAGAGAGAGAGCGGTTCCTATTGGCTGTGCTCCGGTCATGTGACCAGAACTTGGCTTCCTTCAACAGATTTTACAATGGCGGCTGCGTCACAAACTTTCTCATTTTACAGCTAAACAGTACACTACAACATGATTCTGAGAACATTTGAGGCGAGAAATAGGCATTAACGTTACATAATATTGATTCATATTCGATCAGCGCTGCCTAGTTTGGCCGTTTGGTCGGCGTTCGCGAGTGATTGACAGCCGGCTCACATAGACGGCAGCTGGCAGCGGACCTTGTTTTCCTCCGGTAAGTGAAATCCTACAGATGCCGTTAGGAGCACCGGAGGACACAGTAGGACGCTGAGGAACATGTTTTTTTTCAGGTTACCTGTTTCGTGTACTACTGTCACGATATAGGCGCCGTTTTCTAAAAATAACTTTTTTAAATACTGCAGCTTTAATATTACGGGTCATATAAATAAAGGAACACACCTAGCTATAAAGTGGAGCATAATTTGAGACTCGTCTGTTCAAGCCTTCATTGTGCACCATCAGTAAATGTTGTGCCAGGAGTATTTATTGGTCTAGACTCAAACAAACCCAACAAAAGGTCAGAAGCGAGTAATATGAAACATAGCTATACGATTTGAAAAGTATTGCTGTAACTAAGCATTGCTTTATCGGTCATTTTTTTTATGCCAAATCCTAATCACCTTTACCTCTTCAATGCAGTGGCTGTCGGATCGGAAGAAGAGACAGTTACAAAAGAAAGATGTCGGTGAGTCGACCTCTACAATTTCAGCATCGCAGAACTGGTTCGTTGTCTTTGAAATGTATGTCATTTTTGTGACTTTTCATATATTTTTTTTTTCCAGACATCCAGCGCAGGATTGAGCTCATCCAGGACTTTGAGATGCCCACAGTGTGCACCTCTATCAAAGTGTCCAGGGATGGTCAGTTCATCCTGGCAGCAGGTAAGACGCACCGTTTTCAACAAACCTTCATTAAAAGTGAGAGTGACATCAGTCGTCAGTCAGAACAGGCCTCCGAGAGTATTTAGGTGACATTTTTTTTTGTGCATGTTTTCCATTAATTTCAGGCACTTACAAACCCAGGATTCGCTGCTATGACACCTACCAGCTGTCCCTGAAGTTTGAGCGCTGTTTGGATTCAGATAGTAAGTTAATAGACACACTTACTTGTTGTATAGCATGCAATGTCATGTATGTCTAAATTGATGAATTGCTTTTCTCTCTCTCTCAAAGTTGTGGCTTTTGACATCATATCTGATGACTACTCTAAGGTAAGACACTGGGGGCGCTCTTGCCCTAAACTTTTTACAGATGATGTTTGAAATGTTTGTTTTTATGTATGAACTGTGTTGTTATGTGTGCACATGGTTTAAAGGTCTTACTGGTAACATTTTAATGTAGACGAATATTAAAAAAACATCCACAGAGCCTTTAGAAAAGTGCGGAATAAAAGTATGGCTTTTCCTGAAAAAAATTATTATGATTGTGAATTAATCATTTAAAAAATTGGGACAACGTTGGTATCACATGCTATATCTGCAGCAGCAAAACCTATTTTAGCCACCTAAAAAAATCAATATCAGTTTAAGTGTACACTGTATTAGAATATTTTCACTGCTTTACCTCGCCGTCAGACAGCCCTTTCCGATGGGGAACTGAAGCCAATTATCTATGTTCTCTTCAAAGCCACCAGACCCCACAGAGAAAAACAGTAATTTTACCTCACAGAACATGGAAGTTACTGGTCTAACACTGCCTCGATCAGTTAGTTTGTTTGTGTTAATGTGTGACTTTGGTATTAAAGGGTTAGATCGGATTCACCAAAGTCACACAGTAACACAAACAAAGGAACCGATCGAGGCAGCGGTAGACCAGCAAGCCCCGTATTCTGCAAGATAAAATTACTGTTTTTGTCAAAAGAATCTGTTTCAAACCTTGCTGTTTTCAAGCCTTTTTGACTACACTTGCTTTTAAATTCACTGTCTGTTTTTGGGTTTGTCTGTACAGTTGGTGTTTTTGCACTGTGATCGCTACGTGGAGTTCCATTCCCAGCATGGACACTACTACAAGACACGTATTCCAAAGTTTGGACGGGACTTTTCTTACCACTACCCCTCCTGTGACCTCTTTTTTGTGGGGACAAGGTGAGAGTGTGATCGATTGACAGATGTGGAGGCACTCTGTTATTTTGGCATGTTTTTAGATTCCTCCTGTGCATGTCGGAAGGAATAAGCTGGCTGGGCGTCACTGTTAATTTTTTTGTTTTCATTTTCAGTTCCGAGGTGTTCAGACTGAATCTGGAACAGGGGCGCTTCCTCAACTCACTCCAGACTGATGCTGTGTACGTATAACAAAGTGTTTGCCATAACTGTTGATAGTTTTTACGTGCAGTGGTACTTGTATGATCCACTCTAGATTCAGCCAGGTGAAAATATTACAGTTGTTATACCACTAATGTGTATTACCGAAGCCGAGATTTTTTTTATGCTGTTATGTCGAGATCACAAGTCAATTATATTGCATCTCGACAAAAAAAAAAAACCTTGTTATCTTGAGATAACAAGATAATTAACTTGTTATCACAAGAAATCAAAAGCACAGTTCCTCTTATTACTTGTTTTGGTCAAATCAGCCGACGGTAAATGCATTAAAACATTAATAATTATTCCTGACAATGACTGATCCATTTGAGTTGAAGACATCTCTTACTGACTAAATTTAGAGATATTCCAAAGTAAAAGTCCCATATTTGTAGCTTGAAATAGCTAGGCTACATTTTTGAATACTTGAGGTGCTATAATAACTGGACAGTGACTGACATATTTGACTTCAGGACAACTCTGAATACATACATAATGAAAATCAATGTCCTGAATGAAAATCAATGTCCTGAACTGAAACATATCAGTCCCTGTCAGGAATTATGGAGCAAGGGGTTTTTATAGCACCTCAAGTATTCAGAAATACAGCTATTTCAAGGTAGAAATGTTGGACTTTTACTTTGGAAAATCTCATAATCGATACAGTAAAGAAATGCTTGATTTTCAACAGGTATGTAGTCAGCAATGTCCTGAACTGAAATTGATCAGTCCTTGTAAGGAATTATGGAGCAAGGGGTTTTTGTAGCACCTCAAGTATTCAGAAATGTAGCTATTTCAAGGTACACATATAAAGTAAAAGTCTATTTTGGAATATCTCTAAATTGATACATTAAAAATGCTTCATTTTGTTTCTGTATGTAGTCAGAGATGTCTTCAGATAAAATGTCAATCAGTCATTGAGGAAACGTCCTTTTGTTTTCTCGTGATAACGAGTTAATAATCTTGTTATCTCGAGATAACAAAGCTTGTTTTCTCGAGATAACAAAGCTTTGTTTTCTCAAGATAACATCATAATTAACTCGTGATCTTGAGATAACGGTATTAAAAAATAATTGCAAGTAATCTGGTGCGATCTGACATTAACTGATAAGCTCTTTGCTGTCATTGCTCTCAGCTGATGTTCATGGTGCTTGTTTTGTTTTTTCTCGACTTGTCAGGGAAAACAATGTGTGTGATATCAACCCCGTCCATCATTTGTTTGCCACAGGAACCTCTGAGGTAAGTGTCATAGCAGGCTGTGTGTGAAATGAGGCACCAGTTATGAGCACACTCAAATGAAACTGTGATTGAGTGTGTGTGTGTGTGTGTGTGTGTGTGGGGCCGTTCATCGCTAATTGCATTTTAGAATCATATACTATACTATAAATCTTAGTTATGTTTAGACCCGCAATGATTAAATGATTAGTTGTCAACTATTAAATTATTCGCCAACTACTTTGATAATCGATTAGTCAGTTTAAGTAATTCTTTAAGACAAAAAAGTCAAAATTCTCTGATTCCAGCTTCTTAAATGTGAATATTTTCCGGTTTCTTTACTCCTCTATGACAGTAAACTGAATATCTATTGAGTTTTGGACAAAATAAGACATTTGAGGACGTCACCTTGGGCTTTGGGAAACACTGATGGGCATTTTTCACCATTTTCTGACATTTTTACAAACCAACTAATCATTTAATCGAGAAAATAATCAACAGATTAATCGACAATGAAAATAATCGTTAGTTGCAGCCCTTGATATGTTTATGAAAATATAAGCCCCTAATAAGGATTAAAATGTCTTTGGTGAAAAATATCTGAAGGCTTATTTTTGGACAGACGCATAGTTAGTTCAGTTATTATGCCACAGTGAGTTTAACTTTCATTGGCTGTGTTCAGTAAGAAATGGGTGGATTTCCATATTTTTTTGTAAGATGGTTCAGAAATTGGCCTTATTCGTTTTTTGGGTTTCCTAACGGTGGATCTCTCTCTTCTCTCATTTCTTTGATATCGTTTGCTATAGGCTTCACACACCAGCTGGGCTGATAAAAATAAGTGTGCTACATGATGTCTGAGTGTTAAAGTTCAAGTTTGTCAAACCGTCACTTACATTAGGAGCTGCCAACATGAGAAGTTCCCCATTGCAGCTTTTTTTTTTGGTCTTAATAAAGTAGTAATTAGTTTTAAGGGGAGACACCCCCCCTGGCAAGAACATTGTTTTTCATGCACTGGTCAATTTGGAGATTTGGGGTTATTTTCCTTCCATAACGTGTTCATTTTACTACTTTGTCTATTTGTGTCTGTAGATTTCTCCTACATTCACCAAAAGTTAACATTAGATAATGTCTCATCTTGCATATTTAAACATAACATTTCAAAAAACAATACAAATGCAAAAAGTATTTGTCTTAATGTAAGAAATCAACAGGGGAAGTTTCATGGCGATATCTATTAGTTAAAATTAGGGCTGTCAATTGATAAATTAAAAAAAAAAGTTAATTGTGATTAATCGCAAATTAGTCACACATTTCTTAACTGTTCAAAATGTACCTCTAAGGGAGATTTGTCAAGTATTTAATACTCTTACCAACATGGGAGTGGGCAAATATGCTGCTTTATGCCACTTATGTATATATTTATTTTTGGAAATGAATTAACAAGACAAACAACGACAAATATTGTCCAGAAACCCTCACAGGTACTGCATTTAAAAAATATGCTCAATAATGCTCAAGAACCCATTTTCATTCACATATCTTGTGAATGTTCGTTAAAACGAATTTGCGTTAACGCGTTATTATCGCATTAACTTTGATAGCCCTAGATAAAATATTTACCCTATTCAAATGTAGCGTCTCCCCTTAAAAGCATATTTTTTTTATTGTCAAGAGATGGAAGCTTCCTCGAATCTTTCGTTCCCCTGCGTTTGCCTGACTGTTTTGACATCTCTTTTACGTTGGATTACCAGGGAAGGGTCGAATGCTGGGACCCTCGTGTCCGGAACAGAGTGGGCACGCTGGACTGCGCCTTGAGCAGTCTCGCTGAAGGAACAGAGTATGTAACCAAGCTGCAAACACTGAGATGTCAGATGCTGATGTCAGCCTGACCGTGCATATGTAGCCACATGGTGCTTTCAAACTCCACCGCACGAAAACAAGCTGCAAGCTGTGCACCATTATGGTCCATTTTAGAAATATCCAGCTCTCGTCTGATTCACAGTTTGATCCCGTCACGAAGCAGCGACGGCATTTACCATTATGTCATATTTTTGGTTTTGTGCCTCACTTGTGTTATTCTCGTTATGTTTTTGTCGACAGAGTCCAAAGTTTGCCCTCGATTAGTGCGCTGAAGTTTAACGGCTCCCTCACCATGGCAGTGGGCACCAGCACGGGACAGGTGAGCCAAAACTATGTTTTTAGCTATGACATTATTTTCATACTGGTCTATGACTTTGTTCTCCGCTTCCTCTCTATTTGTTGTTATTGTTGTTGTTGTTGTTGTTGTAAACTATCAGCTGCCCACATGGCGTGAAATTTTGCCTCTTCTTCCTGAGATTAGTCGACTCGCAGAGAAGTGGCTGATGTCATTCAGTCTCCTCTAAAAAGTTACACTGTTTTCAAGACAAGAACTGAGTTTTGGAGGTCAGGAGCAGCCAGCGGCCTTGTGATGTCGCATTTAATAAATAATTCCTGTCAATGACTGATATATTTGACTTACGGACACCTCTGACTACATACATGCTGAAAATGAAACATTTTTACCGTATTAATTTAGATATTTTCCGAAGTAAATGTCCCTAGATGTGTATGATTCAACTTTTTCCCCATGGATTAATGTTAAAAAAAAGTTAACAAAAATCGCTATGAATCGCAATATTCAATCGCAATACTTATAAAAACGCAATACATAATGAATCGGCACCCATGTATCGTGATAGTATTGAATCGGGAGATAGGCGTTATCGTCCCAGCCCTAGTGGAAAATCGGTATAGACGCGAATGGGCGTTGCTTATATAGACCAATTTGTCTGGACCCACAGAAAGGGAAAAGTTCATTGTTATAGCGGCGCCATCTGGCCAAATTGCATCACATTTGACACTGCACTCCCTCCCTTGGACCCCCAGCAATACACCCGCCAAGTGTGAAGTAGATCGGATGAGAAGAAAGACAGACAGACAGACAGACAGACAGACAGACAGAGGGTCCTCGCTTTATAGTTGGATTTCTAAATTGCAATGGTGTTTGCTTTGTCTTGAAGGTGCTGATCTACGACCTGCGCTCCAACCAGCCGCTGCTGGTCAAAGACCACTTCTACAACCTGCCCATCAAGTCACTCAACTTCCAAGATCAACTGGACCTCGTCGTGTCCGCCGACTCCAAGATTATAAAAATCTGGAACAAAGACACGGTAAGATTACACAACCTGACACATGCTGGCATCAGGAAAAAACACTTTGGTGGACACGGCCCCCTTTAGAGTTTTCAAGCATCCTTACACTAACTAACTCTTACTGGACTGTCTAGACTCTTTCTTATGCCATTTGTCTCTTATTTATTCTATCTATTCACCACAGGGCAAGGCCTTCTCCTCCATACAGCCTCAGACCAACATCAACGATGTTTGCATCTACCCTAAATCAGGTGAGAACAACTTCTCCGGTGTTCATTTTGGCAGCTATTTTAGATTTAGTCTTAGTGTTGGTCTTCAGAGGAAAATGATCACAAATTTAATCACATTTTAGTCACTTTTATCCTTCATAGTTTTAGTCTAATTTCGTCATTCGATATTAGTCAAAATGTTTTCTCCCTTAGTTTTGTCAGCTATTTTTTTGTTATTTAATCTTAGTTCTGTTTAGTCATCAGATTATATTGAACATTTCTATCATTTTTATTTCACATAAAATTTATATATTTTTAATTTATAAATATATTTATATATTTTTATATATATATACTTTTATATATTTTTTAATATAATAAATATATAATAATATGATATATAATAATTTATATATATTTATAATAATAATAATAATAATATAATAAAGAGAGATTTTGGTAAAGTTTTTATGTTTTTAAACTACATTTTAGTCTCGTCTTTTTTCGTCAACGATATTGCATGTTTCATATCGTCACCATTAGCGTTTAATGACGTCGGTGCTGTCTCGTCGTGGTCGATATTGCATGTTTCATATCGTCACCATTAGCGTTTAATGACGTCGGTGCTGTCTCGTCGTGGTCTCGTCTTAGATAAGGAAAAAAAGGACTTTGAGGGACATATTTCGTCATAGTTTTTGTTAACGAAATTAACATTGCTTCCCCAACAAGTTCATGACATAAGACAAACTTTATCGGTCCCATGCAGGTAAATAGTGTCAAAGCAGCAGAAGCACAAGAGGAGATGCATAGAAATGTAACTTTAAAAAAACTAGAATACTAAATACATAATGTACATCTACTATATATAAATGAAGCATGAAAAGAACTATATAAACCAACATAAATAGTGACTTTACACTAATAAAGAGAGGAGGGGGGTCGGGAGGAATGAAACCGGGTGGTGGGTCACAACCTCGAGCGTTCGTTCAGCCTTCTTTCACCTCTGGGTGGCGCCATCTAACAGTGGAGTTCACACACTGACTTCGCAGTTATGCCTCCTCTGCCATTGCATGCCAATTGGTTTCCACAAGGAACATAACTGAGGGGGAACTTTCACATTGAAATCATTATTTGGTCCAGACTTTTAATCATCTGAGGTTTTGTTTTTAATTTGTTTTTTAAATGAAGTTTCATCCTTAAAGGAATACTTCACCCCCAAATTGACCATTTGTATATCAATTACTCACCCTGTGAAAAACCGGGTGAACTGGTTGAGAAATAATTTGGATAGCATTCGCCCTGGGGTGTCGGTCGGAACACACGAGACAGGAGACAGGGTGGCGCTTTAACCGTTTAGTGACTGATTTATATTTTACAGCACAGCAATACAGTAGCCCCAATAATTGCATGTATCAGAAGTAGGTGTGTGGTCTGAAACACAATGGAAATGTAATATACATACCGGCACATCAGATTAGTGATAATTACCAACCTACCAAGGGCATCAACACGTGAATTTCTTAGGAGAGGCTACTGCATCCATGAACAGAAACAGTATTACAGAATGTATACATAATCAGGTATATTTATGTGGCTTATCAGAACCAGTATTAATCGAAACAGAGGTACGGCTAGCGAGATTAACATAAGAATATATAACTTACTGGTTGGACATTCACGCACACAGGAAAAGGCGAAGAAACATGCCAGATAACCAGAGGAGAAATCCGTTCTGAACTGAAGAATCGTGCAGCGGTCGAGGCGACGCTATAGAAGAGTCCGCCTAACTGATCTTAGACATTTTTTACACCCCGTGTTACCTTGAATTCTTGAAGAAAACTATATTTTTCTTGCATGCCTCCACGGTGAACGAAGAATCGAACATCTCGACAACTCGTGCAATATAATCCAAGTCTAATTTATACAGACATATGCTCACTACTTCCCAAACACATGCATCTTTCACTATAACCTTAGTATATGAAACACTTTGGACTCGCAGGGGCGAGTAGCACGACTGCACAAGCATGGGACTGTTAGCACAGGGGATGTAATACAGCTTAAAGGGTACAATACGGACATAAAAGAAAATAAATAAGTAAAGAGATAAATATTAGAAATAAAAGAAATGGGAAAAGATTATAATAATATAAGAATAATAGAAATAGATACAAAATTATAATGATAATAAAATAATAACAATAAAGTATAAAAATAAATAAATTCAATGACAGCACAGTGGTACAGATTGGAGAGCCTATTGTGGAATATTCCTCTCTACATTCAAAATGTACCTTAAAGGGAGATTTGACAAGTATTTAATACTCTTATCAACATGGGAGTGGGCAAATATGCTGCTCTATGCAAATGTATGTATATATTTATTATTGGAAATCAATTAACAACACAAAACAATGACAACTATTGTCCAGAAACCCTCACAGGTACTGCGTTTAGCATAAAAAATATGCTCAAATCACAACATGGCAAATTCAAGGCCAACAGGCAACAACAGCTGTCAGTGTGTCAGTGTGCCGACTTGACTTTTTTATCTTCAACTCTAGCTTTAAAACTGAGCCCGCTACAGCCTCAGAAAGATCCATTGCGTGAATGCGTTAAAGATATTAGTGGCGTTAAAACAACTTTGCGTTAAGACGTTATTATTAGAGCGTTAACTTTGACAGCCCTAGTTTTTTTCCTTTCAGCTACCAAACAGAGTTTTACAGTTTTCTTATCCACTTCTCATTTTGTGGACGGAAGTTTATTCTGCCCTAGGATATTCAGATAAAAATCTTTATCAACCACTTTCACTATTTCACATACCAGTTTTAAAGTGTAACGGGACCTTCAAATATGCACGACTGGAACTAAATTCAGGGTTTACACCACAGATGAGCTCTATTTATATCTGCCCCTGCTTCCGTCCTCACATTGTTTTGCCTGCATCCTGTGTCTCATTGTCAGGTATGCTCTTCACTGCCAACGAGGATCCCAAGATGAACACATTCTACATCCCGGTGAGTGCAGAAGCCATTTCCATTCCTTACTGGTGACTTTACAACCTGGGGCAGACAGGTCATCATGCTCACATCCTGTTCATCAGGTGCTGGGCTGACGTGCACGTACCTGCGACAGTTGCTTTATGGTGCAATAAAGGATATTTCATGTTACAGAACACCTGTTTATACACACCTCAGTGATTCAGGGGTTTGAGGACATGTGTAGGAGAAAGCAAGCAATAGCGTGTGTGGGCAGTTTATTTTCTCTTTCATTATTACTGTGGTTCTCACAAGGTCGCTGCATAATGATTGAATGCTTGTTGGCATCAACAGGCTGTCCTGTGACTCCGATATGGTACGAAAGTGTTGTCATTCTAGAGAAGGTTTCGGTCTGTGTGTACAGTAAACTAGATTTTGCTTTGTGTAAATGAGTGAATTCCAGACATGGGTGGACGTGGGTGTGCTGAACTTCGGACCTCCTGTCCTTAGCATTTGAGAGAATGCATCACTAAGCTGTTGGATCTGAGTGATCTAAGATTAAGTTGAGATTTGTCTCTGTTCAAAATGTACCTTAAAGGGAGATTTGTCAAGTATTTAATACTCTTATCAACATGGGAGTGCTCTTCCTTGGATCTTGGTTATAACTAGTCAATTGATTAAAATGTTTTATCGCGATTAATCGCACATTTTTTATCTGTTCAAATGTGCTTGCTTTTTGCAAATGTATGTATATATTTATTATTGGAAATCAATTAACAACACAAAACAATTACAAATATTGTCCAGAAACCCTAACAGGTACTGCATTTAGAATAAAAAATATACTCAAATCATAACATGGCAAACTCAAGCCCAACAGGCAACAACAGCTGTCAGTGTGTCAGTGTGCTGACTTGACTATGACTTGCCCAAAAACTGCATGTGATTATCATAAAGTGGGCATGTCTGGAAAGGGGAGACTCGTGGGTACCCATAGAACCCATTTTCATTCACATATCTTGAGGTCAGAGGTCAAGGGACTCCTTTTAAAATGGCCACACCAGTTTTTCCTCGCCAAAATTTAGCATATGTCTGGAGTGATATTTAGCCTCCTTCAACATAAAAATGTAAGCAATGTAAACCTAAATATATGTTTCCAAATCCTTTATGAGTTAAGAAATGTTTTGTTTACAACATGCAGAATTGACAGTTTTGTGTGTAATGGCTCCCTTTAAGCCTCAACGGTTTATGTAATTTTCTGAGAAATGTAGGTTTTGTGTCGCTCTGAGGTGAATTCAGACGGCGCATTTTGATTTAGCCAAGTAACTCTTGTCCCGAGAGAGACTTTTTATGTGATTGTTTGTGGTCTCAGGAAGCAAACTCCTCTCGGAAAAATCAGGCTGTACGTTCAGACTTGTTAGCAACCTGCCATTTCTTCTTCTTCGTCGAAGAACTGCCGTCAGCCCACACGGCTCTGATTATCTCTGTAGGACAGCTTGAGGCTTTATCAGCTCAGCGGTGATGAAACTAAGGAATGACCAGGTGCTGGAGGCTGGATTCTGTCGACTTTGGCCTCAGTTCGCGACTCCACGTCATCGTCTGTGTGGACCGAACAGATTCCACAGAACAGGCAGATATGCTGAGTTTAATCTATTCCAGCCATTGATTCTAACTTTGTGAGTTGTCATAGCGTGAGTGGGTCTTTGCTTTGCCCGACTAATTAACCCTGACATAGCATAGTGTTTTAGTCAGCGTCTTCTAGGGATGTCACAAGAACCGATACTTCGTTACCAAATCAATGCCAAAATTCGGAAAACGTGACGGTACTTGTTTTTCTACAGTACCGCAGGTACCGTAGGTACCGTCAGTCCCATTGTCCCGGGGACAATGGAAACTTTCCCTGATAACGCTACATTGTGAACATCAAATCTGTGTTGAAATCCGCAGGAGGAGAGCTAGTAAAGTTAGCTGTTAGCAGCCGGTGGGCAGCACAGTCCTGCTTGGCTAAATAACGGAGCCAACAGCTAACATACAGGGGTTGCATGTAGTTACATTATGATGTGTTTTTTTTTTTTTTTTTTTTTTTTTTTTTTTTTAAAAGTGCATATTTAGTAAAATTTTTAAACTAAAATAAACATTTTTGTTATGTAAAGTCCCCGTTAAATTTTTGGAAAAATGGACCCTTTTGTAAATTGTTACTTGAAAAGTTAAGGGGTCAACTAAATGTCCAAACTAGTTGGAAAATTTCCCCAAATACAAAATAGTTTAAACTGTTTTTTTGAATGGGGTGAAAAATTACACAAGGTCTTTTAAAATTAAAAAGCTCTCTGAACAGTTTTTTGGGTTCATGAAATGTACCAAAACTTCCTGGCAGTCCCATGTGGGTATGCTCCCGTTGAAAGAGTTAAGGGTAAACTCAATAAACCTAAAAAAGCCGTTAAACGCCCAGTCACGGGGCTTTCTGGTGATGGGGGACTACAACCCCAGCCAATTTAGTTTGAACAGTGTTTCCTTGGTGTTTACAGAAAAGGGTGGGGATTTTTCCTGCATCCCCAGAGGTTGTTTCCCGGGGCAGATATCTCAATTAAAAGTAAAGTAAACCTACAAAGGAATGCTTTGACGAAGTTAAGCTTTCCCTTAGTTGATAAATGAAGCAGAAACAATCGTTGTATTTTAAAGAAAAGCTTTTTTTTTTTCAAACACGGCTAATTTTTTCCACATCACTCAAACGTTATTTTGCGATTTTTGGTTTACGGGTCATTTTAAAGGCAAAAGGAAGATACTGGCTTTTCCTTTATTAAAATAAAAACCCGTGAGGAACCTTTGGGAACCATGTATATTAAATAAAAAAGGCTTTAAAATTTTGTTTAAAACTCCGCTAATTTTGGTGACGCATTAACGTCATTCCCGATTTTTAGGTTTGACCTCTGACTTCAAAGTAAAAGTGAAAATGGCATCTATGAAACAAAAACCGAGGAATCCATTTGAAACCCATGTCATATGAAATGACATGAAAGTGGGGCTACAAAAGTGTCCAAACTCACACTACAGCTTTTTTGGGGGCTGTCATGGCAATGAGTTTGCCATGTTATGATTTGAGCATATTTTTCTATGCTAAATGCAGTACCTGTGAGGGTTTCTGGACAATATTTGTCATTGTTTTGTGTTGTTAATTTATTTCCAATAATAAATATATACATACATTTGCATTAAGCAGCATATTTGAACAGATAAAAAACGTGCGATTAATCGCGATTAAACATTTTAATCGATTGACAGCCCTAGTCATAACCAAGATCCCAGGAAGAGTGCGGGGCTTTGAAGCACATTTTCGTAGTGGCTAAATGGTGGAATTACAACTTCCGTGTCCGTCATGTGATGCCATTGGGCCCAAAAATATAAAAAAAAGCTTTTTTTAGACTTACATTGGGAAAGAGACGTCTGCAAATCAACTTCCCAGTATGAACACTTGAATAGACCTTATTTAAATCATTAGGTCCTAAAAGTTGTAAAATGCACTGAAAGTGAATCCAGAGTTATTTCCCTTCCGCGGGCTGGGAGGTGGGGTTAAAGGAAACGCTACTACGCCTGCTCTATGGGCCCAATGGATGCGGAAGATCGTCGGATGATCCGGGTACTTTATCACTCGGCAGTTGAGACATTTTGGCTTCATGCGCCACTGAGCAACACTCATAGGAATGAACGGCAGCCCACCTACATCCATGGTTGTAACCAGTTCCATGAAATTGAGTTCCTTCTTGACTGCTCAACCCGAGAAGCAGTGACACTCTGCTGTGCCGATGCTTTCGCTGCACCAGTTTCAGGTTACACGTCAGCACATTTCCATGCTTCTTTAGAAAAAGGAAGCGCTCAGTAATTTCTAACTGGGATGGAAACCTGAGCTCGGACAGTTGGTCTATTTTTGTTTCAACAAATACATGACAGGTTTCGTACTTACTCAACAGTCTAAATCTGAACCAGGGTTGTGTGTGTGCGTGTGTGTGTGTGTATGTTTAGGCTCTGGGACCTGCACCTCGGTGGTGCTCCTTCCTCGACAACTTGACAGAGGAGCTGGAGGAGAGTCCCGAGAGCACGGTGTACGATGACTACAAGTTCGTAACCCGGAAGGACCTGGAGAATCTGGGTGAGACCTCGCTGCCTTAATTTCTCCTCACGAACCTCACCGCATGTGGAAACAAATGCCAGAGCTCTAAGAGAATACTTCCCTAAACCAAGCAACCCCAATTACTCTTTTAGTTTGAAAGCACAGAGTGTTAAAGAGAACCATCTATAAAGAGGGAATTTAATCCCAGCCCCGAAAGAAACCCCCAAACTATGAATCAATCTGAGCCACTTTGCCGCCTTAGGGGTTTGGGTGGCTAGACTACCTAACTACAAGCCTAGAGAATGATTGAGAGGTTTTACGTAAGAAATGTAGCGTGTGTGTGGGGGGGATGGGGGGGTTGGATGGGTGTGAGGAAGAGGGTCGGGGGAGGGAGTGGATACTGGAAGGGTTGAATGAACATTGGAATGCAGGCTCAGCAGTAAAGAGATCAAATGACAAGAAGCAGAGAGGTGGTTGGCTGCTGTGGAATAAAAGGCGAGGCGGGGGCAGGGGGGGGGGGACGGCCAGTGTTGATTTACAGAAGCTGTGTAACGTGGCCCTGTTATGTAACCTTGAGGCGGCCCGGGCTGAACACACCGATCCTGGGAAGAGCGCTCACTCGACATTTTCCCCACGTCCCTCTTATCTCACACGCTCTCACTCGCCCTCAGGCTTTGACGCAATACATGTTCTCCAACAACCACCTGTGCACGTTGCTGCTCCCATTCACACCCGAGAGTGAGTAATCTTACGGTGGAGATTGTCTCAATTCAGTCGAGTCAAGTTTTTTTTTCTCATACATTTTGAACTAAATATCACAAGCTCCCGCACAAAAAGCCCCATATCAGAGGCTACCGGTGCTCGCACATCTGCACTCGAGCACCATGTGAGCACCAACTGTTCAAAGACACGAGCCAAGAGGCTCGCCGGTTAGGGCTGCAACTAACGATTATTTTAATTGTCGATTAATCTGTTGATTATTTCCCCGATTAATCGATTAGTTGTCTGGTCTATAAAATGTCAGAAAATGGTGAAAAATGTCAATCAATGTTTCCCAAAGCCCAAGATGACGTCCTCAAATGTCTTGTTTTATTTCCAACTCAAAGATATTCAGTTTACTGTCATGCAGGAGTAAAGAAACCAGAAAATATTCACATTAAAGAAGCTGGAATCAGAGAATTTTGACTTTTTTTTTTTCTTAGAAAATTACTCAAACCGATTCATCGATTATCAAAATAGTTCGCGATTATTTGAAAACTGTGAAATTCTACTTTTTCTCTTAAATGGCTGGCTTGAATTTTTTGTTTATTTTTTATTAATCTATTTAGCCAATTTCAGATTATTGTGATAACTTTGCTTTTTCCTTATTTGTGTCAGGTTTGACTCACCTGGTGGGATCGTCTCTCCTGAGAGCCTACATGCACGGCTATTTCATGGACATCAGGCTCTATCACAAGGTAAGGTGTCTAACTGCTATATAGGGATGTCACGATACCAGATGTGTAATAGTCGATACCATACCAGTGAAATTCCACGATTCTTGATACCCAATTCGATTAACGCGATAATAACGCGTTAACACAAATTTGTTTTAACGCCACTAATTTCTTAAACGCATTAACGCAACTTGCGTTTTTTAGGTTGTAACTGGCTCAGTTTTAAAGCTAGAGTGAAGATACTTGTATCATGAAACTAGAAAACCTAAAGAATTTCTGGGTTTCTGGACAATATTTGTCATTGTTCTGTGTTGTTAATTGATTTCCAATTTTAAAAATGTAACAGTTTTTGCTGTTTGGTTTGGCCGCAGGTCAAAAGCATGGCCAATCCTTTTGCATACGAGGAGTATCGCAAGGATAAGATCCGCCAGAAGATTGAGGAGTCCAGGACCCAGAGAGTGCAGGTCAAGGTGAGCGTTTGTAGAGTAGAACTGTTCAAATCTCTGGCCCTGAGATGTATGTATGTTTGTGAAAGTGGAGTAACATGTAACTTTTACCTTGGTTACTGCGTGTGAAACTGTTCAATGCCTGAATGCAAAGTGTCTTCACATCCTATGCCTGTTTCCTGTGTGTGTATTCAAAATGTGCAATGTGATCTGAGACAGAAGCTGCCCAAGGTGAACAAGGAGCTGGCTCTCAAGCTGATGGAGGAGGGTGATGACGAAGCAGAGCTTACTTCTAGGAAAAAGAAGGGCAAGGTAGGAGAACATAGATTCCTAAATCAAGGTGGTTATTATGTCTCCATTTGCTTCTTCTCAGGTCTCTGGATTTACTAACTCTAAAGATATTGTCTTCATCACAGCAATATTCCTTAAAAGCTAATCATCTGTCATGAGTTTTTATTTATTAGGGCCCGAGGACAAAAGTGCCAGGGGCCCCAACGGTGTCCCTGGCATGAAGTGCAAGGAAGCTTATTGTTTTTGTAAAGATTATTTGGGCCCGAGCACCGACAATGTCGGGCCAGCGAAGGCCCTATTGAAACTGTAAAGATTATTATTATAGAGAACCGACAACGTCGGGCCAGCGAAGGCCCTATTGAAACTGTAGGAATTATTATTATTTTTCTTCTCCCAAATTAATCGCCTTTTTGAGGGCCTTAACATGCTCAAAAAGTTGTTAAACTTGGCACACTTATCAGACGCGGTGAAAAATTTGATATTTTAAAGGGACTATATGTAACTTGTTACGCGTATAAATCATACCGGGTCAGTGTCCCAAGCGCGCTCGCGTGTGGGTACGCGAGCGCGCAGACTCCAACACAAGGCTCCAGCCTGCTCCTGCTCCTGCTGTCTGCTTCTGCCCGCTTGCACACCGCACTCGTTCTCACCCGCTCGGCTCGCTCCAACTCCACGTGCACGCGCGCACACTGCAGAAGAGTTAGTTTAGCTCTGAGTATATGTAGTGAATGTACAGTGGACGTTTGTGCAGAAATAAATGCTGCCGCACCTCCAGACCAACAGAGGTTTCCCATGTCTTGTGAAGTGACGGGGCTCCGCAGCGAGTTACGTTATCGTCCCGACCGGGTGTCGGTGCCCCCCCCCCCCCCGTTCCCTCCACGGTCGGCAGGCTGGAGCAGGAAAAGCCAACACTAGGATCAGCATTGATTCATGGAGAGACCCTCCTCTGGTCAGCTAACATTACTGCCAAGCAGGTGAAATATAGAGTGATATTGTGTGTTAGCTGACGTGTGTCGCCCCACTGTTTAGACCGGTGCTCGTTCATGTCTATGTAGAGCGAGCACAAGCGTGAGCGCGAGCAACAGGACGCCGACTTTCGTTGACAATGCGGCCACAGGTGTCGCTGTGAACAAGCAATTTCTGATTCTTACATATAGTCCCTTTAAGGGTCTCAGGCTTGGGTGTTGCAAAATAGCTCGCTAGCGCCCCCGTAGAAAGTTGGAAAAATTGAGCCCCTCGCTCCGGTTTCACCTACATGTATGAAATTTGGCAGACAGATGTAACATGTGGAGACGCACAAAAAAGCCTCTTGGAGGTATGCCCAAAACTCAACAGGAAGTCAGCCATTTTGAATTTAATTTGTGATTTTCGCCCTTTTTTAACGTTTATAGGCCGTGTACTTTAAATCTGGAGGAGGAGTTCGTTAATCAGAACGACTTGAAATTTGGTCAGTTTGCCTATAAGGCCAAACGTGTAGTCGAGGTTGCAATCAGTTGCAAGCAAGGATCAGTTGCAAGCGATCAAATCAGATCAATTGAAACACCACACACAAAGCATCCTTAGTCTGTCATTGATTGGATACAATCACATGCAATTTCAGTGTAAAGTACTTGAGGTATGTAATTGCAATATATTTGGATGAAAACGCAGTCCAAGTACAAAACAGTAATATGGTTCCAACATATAAAGTTTCACCGAAACTTACCTAACATCAGGCGGCAGGTGACCAGCTGAAAGCATGTTATACACCTGAAAAACAGGTTTCTATACTTTATCTTGTCTTTTGTCCTCTGAATTTGTAAATGTTGTACGGGAACATCTCGACTTGATATGTTATCAGTAAATCAGTCATGCTGGGTATAAAACGCCCCAAATTCTTCCAGCTCTTCTAACCATACAGTTCTGATTATTGACCTTCAGATGCTTTTGGTGAATTAATTTATATGTCATTATATGCCACCATTATTTTTTATTATTAATAAAGAAAAATGACCCCCAAAATATGAACAATACCATAGGGGTGCAATGGTACTCAAAATTCATGTTTCAGTATGTTTTTGTTAGAGCAGGGAAAATAAAGGAAATGCAGAAGACAACACTTTTGTTATTTTTTTTTAGAAAAATTTAAATATTAAAGGGTGGCTCGTTAGCCTTAACTATTATTGATAAAATTCATGATGAATCATCACTGACATGACTGTATTGTGTTTTTAATTATTTGTGTTTTACTTATTTGCAGTGTTTCTTGGTTGGTACTTGTTGTCAAAGGGTGACAACAAAGGGTGTTTTGCTTTTGTCTTGTCTGTTTGATTGCTGTGTACGGGAAGGCATGTGATTCTGTGAGTCCAAAGGGCAAAACCAACATCAGATTCTGTAACGCCAGAAATGTTGGTGCAGGTGTAAACACCCCTTTGGATCAGTGCCAGCCCGCTAGTCATAGAAAATCTATTCCTCAGAATTCATTGCGAAAGTCCTCGGAAAGGTTTCAACAGATCCATCTCAAATTTTGTCATTAGCATCTCAAGACCTTCATGATGGTAAATTGCAAAGTTTTTGGGTTTTCGTGGATCAGCGTTCCCGTAACGAGGCGGCCAATTTGCATGTTTCACGATGAAGCAGGAAGCTGTTGCAATTGGACTTTACATTGTCCAATCTGCCCCAAATTTTACATGCTGGATAAAAGTCCAGGGCCTGAAGACATCTACATGCCCATATTCAGTTATAGTCTGAAAACAGGAAGTCAGCCTTATGTAACAAAGATCATCCGATTTACGTGACATTTACAGGGTATGATATACACCTGATATACAACAACATAGTGTATAATTAGTGTGTGTGTGTTCTCTAGCCCCACATAGTAAAGTTGAGAACTTTGTGTTTTATGAAATTGAAATAAAGCTTTAAAGTGTCTTTCTGTACCTGTTTAGCCCGATATCTTTTCCAGCGCAGCATTTGTAGGCAAGAGAAATAAACGTCAACCCTAATCATTTCCCCACATCTCAACTTTTCAAACCTGCAGGCTCTCCCCAGCGTCCTGGGAGACGACCGCTTCAAGGTCATGTTCGAAAACCCGGACTACCAGGTGGACGAGCAGAGCGAAGAGTTCCGCCTCCTCAACCCTATCGTCTCCAAGGTCGGACAGAAGAGGCAGAAGAAGCTGCGTCTACTGGCTCAGCAGGCTGCCGCTTCCCAAAAGGTAAATCTTTGTTAGTACTCGCGCGAGGCACCGTGGTTTTCAAAGGGGTCCCTTGACCTCTTACCTCAAGATATGTGAATAAAAATGGGTTCTATGGGTACCCACGAGCCTCCCCTTTACAGACATGCCCACTTTATGATAATCACATGCAGTTTGGGGGCAAGTCATAGTCAAGTCAGCACACTGACAGCTGTTGTTGCCTGTTGGGCTGCATTTGCCATGTTATGATTGGAGCATATTTTTTATGCTAAATGCAGTACTTGTGAGGGTTTCTGGACAATATTTGTCATTGTTTTGTGAGGTTAATTGATTTCCCATAATAAATATATACATACATTTGCATAAAGCAGAATATTTACCCACTCCCATGTTGATAAGAGTATTAAATACTTGACAAATCTCCCTTTAAGGTACATTTTGAACAGATAAAAAATGGGCGATTAATTGCAATTAACTACTTTATTTAACTATCGATTGACATTCTTAATATATATATATATATATAGTAAAATGGTGAAGTATACATAGGTTAAGTGACCACATAATCGTAAAGTGTCATAGTGATGAGCTCATGAGTTGAAAAGTCTTATGGCGTGTTGTATGAAGCTGTCCCTGAGCCTGGTGGTGCGGAAATGAAACACACACGCACACACCTTATGTAGGCCTATAGCTGCATGTTGCAAAATGATTTCATTACTCTACCACAAAAGATTCATCACTTGACATGACTGTCTATCTGACTCATTCCACTCAACCATAAAATATGCAGGTTGTGCAATGAACTGGCAACCACTTGTAGTGAAGTGAATGCAATGAAACGGGGGAGGGAGAATGCAACATTTAGTGGCTGAATGTTATCAATGTTATCATTTGTACCTTTTAATTGGTTTGTGCCAGAAGGCAGTAGCGTAACTAAATAAATATGACACACTGTATTAAGAGTGATATTAGCCTGCAGCGCTCATCTGTTTCTGCGTCTCTGCAAGCTAGCTGTGTTTGCACATACTGTATTTTCCATATACAGTGTATAGGAGGAGGCTTCAGGTCTGTCCTCAGTGCCAAGAAAGATTATATCACACAAATCATAACTTTGTAACATCTCCATCCAGGCGGACGAAGACGACGAGGAGCCCGAGGGGCGAGCCAGCTCCGAGGAGGAGAGCTCCGACGACGACAAGAGCTGGGTGGAGGAGGTGAGGGAGCAGCGGAGGTTGATTCGGGAGGAGGGCCGAGACCGCCGCCGGCAGCAGAGGAAGGAAGCGGACCGCAACACCGTCCTGCTGGAGAGGGAACAGAACGGAGGAGAGAAAACCTCAAACGTGGCCGGGGGCAAGAAGACAAGTCAGCCTCAGTATTATCAGATCAAAGCCGGGGAGGAGTTCAGAAGTTTTAACGACATGGCCCGCAAGCAGCGACTGCAGAAGTATGTCTTTTGGAAATGTATTAAATGGGGACTGTTAGGAGCGCTGGCTCACTGTGTGGGATCAGACTCAGGTTGCTTTAGGGTTTGCAGCTGTTTACGACGTGGGGGATAACCTGATCTGTTCCAGTTATGGAAGAAAACTTTGTGGTGCATGCTATCTCTAAAACGAATAGATTTGCAAACACACTGGAGTTCCGAGCCAAGTGACACTACTCTCTGACCGAACTGTATCCTCTTTGGTATACTGTTTCTGAGGAATGTGTGTGTGTACTCTTTTCCAGGGCTTCTTTGGAGGACCGTCTGAAGTTGGAGGAGCAGCACTCTGGAACCAGCAGCACGGTCGACACCGCAGTGGGCAGCAAGCAGCTAACCTTCACTCTCAAAAAGGTAAACTGTTCACGTGACGCACCGTCCTCTGTGTCTCATATAACTCACTCCTGTCTCTCCATTGTTTAATGCAATGAAGTACAGATGTACAATCCCAAACCCTGTTATCTACTGTAAACCAACTAGTGCAGCCAAAAGGCCCAATTTCCCAATTTCTTGAATTTCCCTCGTGATCAATAAAGTTACTATCTATCTATCTATCTATCTATCTATCTATCTATCTATCTATTGACCTTTATCTATTGACCAATGTGAGGACATTTTCCCACCGGTTCATAAACTTGCGACAACACCGGTGTTACCGATTTACACCGGACATTTTACAAGAAAAGACGGCCCTCAACATGGGTAGCGCGCTTACTTTGATCTTTACCCTCGGGCGGCTGTGTGTCTGGCCTCTCCAGTCGCGCTTTAGCCGTGGAGTCGCAGGTTCCCACCTGGAGCCGCTGCGCCGCGCACATCGGCTGTGACCGCTCCGGCCTCCTCGCAGCGATTACCTCATTAACAATATGGATCTCTTATAGCGTTGGGTTTAAATCCGAAGTGTTGCCAAATAGGCGCTTTTGCTTTGACGCCAAGTCCTTCGCCATCGTCTTGTCTGTCAACTCTCTCTCGTCCCGTCTGTGTGAAATCTGACTCCTGCTGCTCTGAGCTGAAACTGAGTACGGAGCAGACACTTTCACTTTCAGATTGTAGCGTCCGTCTTCTGACTCTGTATTGATAACACGGCGCTGCTACGTAAAAATGAACTAAATGGGTTTTATTTCTATAAAAAAAGCAAAACGAAGGGGCAAGTTAGGTAATCGGTGTGTGCCCGACCACCATGTAACACCGCTAACACCGACTACCGCGGCAAGCCTAAGATGCACGTTTCTAAAACGTTACATTTCTACGTAAAAACCTGGGGAGCTAAAGCAGAGTACATTAGCACATGGTTAACTAGCGTTAGCACTTCTATGCTATGCTAGCTACTGAAGGTACTGTATACCGAATGCATAGACATGCTGCTTTTGCTTTGTAATGACAGCAACAGTGAATAAAGACCTACCCGATTTTGACAGGAACAGTGTTGTTACTTAATTTCATTGACTTCTTTCTCGATCGCCAGGTGACGGTGGTTCACTTTTACACTGTGATCTGTAGGCTTTAGCTTCTATCTTTATCTTTTTAACCAGTTTTTTCGCTGCAGTTTGACGTCCTGATATATCCTCCGAACGCATACAGTAGATCCTTCTGTCTGCTTCTCTCTGAAAGGGATATGCAGGGAGAAGCAGTTAGTGACAGTGTGGGCTATATGCAGCTCTGACGGAGCAGGGGGCGGGGCTTAACCGAAGGGTCAATTGTGGGTTGTATTCATTCAATCAAACATTACGGCAGTCGTCGTTGCAGACGCACCCGGCACTCTACCGAGCGCACCTTTTTGTTGTCTAACATGCGTCATTCTGTCTCCCATTCGCAGTCGGAGCAGCAGACGAGGCAGCAGCAGGCGGAGCGGGAGCACCACGAGGAGAGGAGGAAGCTGAGGCGCTCGGCCGGACACCTGAGCAGCGCCCGCGGGAGAGGCAGGGGCGGTGGCGGTGGCAGGGGAAGGGGAAGGGGAAGGGGAGGGGGAGGAGGAGGAGGAAGAGGAGGGGGAGGAGGAGGAGGAGGGGGACGAGGAGGGGGACGAGGAGGGAGAGGCCGGTACTGAGAAGGGCAGCCCTAGTCCTCATCCAGGGCCTTTTGTCCAGAGGCAATACTGGCACAGTACAAGGTGTTGTAGTGGCTTTCATTAACTCAACATCAAGCGTTGAAGAAATACAGATTTTACGCTCTAGACACAGACTGGAGATTCTGCACAATTGTGCAAAGACTGACATTGACGAACAGACGAGCCTGCCCCCCCATCCCCCCATCCCCCCCCTGCTCCTGGGTGGGTGGTCTGTGCCATGTGTTTTAGCTGCTCTCTGCAAATTCAGAGCACATTAGAAAAGATTAACCATGTCGCCACCTGTGTGCTTGTATGCCATTATCCAAAAGTACCTCGACTATGTCGTCTTTTTTTTAAAGCAGTAACGGCACCAGACCTCCGTCTCTTTAGAGATGTGAAGAGCCGAAAGGACTTGACATGACCCGCCTCGTCTCAGGCGTCTGGTTTCTTACAACTGCTCCTCAAGTTGAGCCGACTATTTCAGTTAATGGAGGGGGAGGAAGTTATGCTTGTGCAAAAAAAAATGTATTTTTAAATGCTCTTTGTTATTACTGTATATTGTTAAGTCAACTCTGGATTAACAACACTTGTGCTATATATTATATTTGGTACAACATTTGCTTGTCTGCATCGTTTTATTGCCGATGAAAATGTGCAAATACTCAAACTAGAGCACGCTTCCTTTGCTGCAGTTCACGTCAGAAGTCAGAGGAAGGGAAGCAGAAAAAATGTGAATGAGCAAAGGTTTTTTTTTTTTTTTCTTTTTTCTTTCCCCTGCCAACAACTGCAGTTCTTGGAAAAAGAAGGCCTGCCTGGATGTTCTCCCCATCCCCCAGTGTGCTGATGGTGTGAACCCCCTCTTGCTCCAGCATTGGTCCATTTCAAAATGGGAGGGAAGTGCGTTTCAGCCCTCGGCATGCCAACACCGGCCCCCAGGCTCATTTGAACTCATTTGATGTCGCCATGCTTTTTCACCGTGACCCCATCTGTCAGGTTTTTGTGACAGCCTTGAACAACACCTCATTGAAAAGAAATCCAGTAAATCAGCATGTCGGGACAACAAATTTTCGCTCCGGACATTTGCTGTAAGAGCCAAACGTAACTTCCAACGTCGTGACCTTTAGAGGAACGGTTCGACGGTTTGGGGAAATGCACTCGCTTTCGCTTTCTAGCTTGAGAATTACGTGCGAGGGTTGATATCACTGTCGTGACTGTACGGCAAGTTAAAGCTGGCAGCCGGCTAGCTTAGCTTAGCATAAAGACGGGGAAACAACTAGTTTGGTTCTGTCCAAAGGTAACAAAATTTGCATACCAGCTCCTCTAAGGCTGGGGATACACACCGAGCCGACATCAAAGGACTAGAGGCGACAAAGGCCACCAGTTGTGTCGCCTCACGTCGCCTTTCTCTTGGCCAAAAAGTTGCACTCGAACACACCGCAGAGACTACGGCCGACGGCCAACTACCACGTACGTTCTGCGCTTGAGTAAGATGAAATAAAGCTCCCTACCAGCAGTTGGCGGTGGTCTGTATCCGTCATTCAAAAAGGGAAACCGGAAGGCCGAGGTCTGCGGATATGCAAGCCGTTGTTATGATACGTACATGAAATAAAGCGGGGTCTACCGCCCATTTTCACACCACTCTCACTCACCACTTAGCTTCATTCCAAACTGGCCTTGGTGCATCAGGGCCTTAAAGATCACTGATTAACACATTGTATCTAAACTACGTAAGCCCCGTTTCCACCTGCAGGAACTTTCCATCGGAGCTAAGAACCTTTTGAGGAACTCATTGCATTTCGACTGCAGGGACCAGGGTCTAAATTAAGTTCCGGGGACATTTTCCGGGGCCTTTTTACCTCCAAAAAAGACCCCGATCGTGGGGTAGTACTTTCTGAAAGTACCGGAACTTTTCGGGGTGGAGCTCGCAGGGATAACCGTCGTTGACCGGTCAAACACACAAAACTCGTGTACCACTTCATTCATAAACAAGGTAGTACTCTAGAATTGATTTAGGACCATTTTATGACGAGGGGAGAGCATTTCTGTTTGTCTGCTCTGCTGTCGGCTTCCTGACTCATTAAAAAAAAAAAAGACAGAGAAAAAGAGAGAGAGATTGTGCGGGTGAGCGGTAACGTTCGAAGAGAGAGAAATTGCAACGGTGCAGTGAATGAGAGAAAGAGAAGTTATTTTCTGATTGTTTCACGGCGGTTACGTTCTAAAGCGCAAATAAATAACCATCAAACACTCAACAGATGATTCACTCGGGAGCGAGACGCTCTTAGTTTCATTTTCTCCGCTGTGTTTCACTCGTTGCATCCAACGTGCATCAGTGAATGCCAGACGACAAAGCTCCAGCCTAGTTCACTCCTTTGTGTTGGGACACTGTCCCACTGTAGAACAAATAAACATCATTTAGCAAAGTGTCATCTAGTATAGTTCTTTAATCTGCCCCCCCTCCCCTCCTTCTTTCACTTTGCTTTGGCGTCACCATGACAACTGGCAATCAGGCCACAGGAAGTGGGTCAACCAAAGCTGACACAAAGAATAAGGAAACTGAATTTCCACAAAGGCAAGGAAGTGCTATTTGATATACTTGACCTTGTATGCCAAACCATTACATAACCATTACGTAACCATTACGCATGCCTCGTGGTTTGAGATTTCTGAAGATTTGTGTCACGTTGAATTTATCAAGACTTTTAATGATCAAAGATATTGTTTACTAAAATCGATACAAATCGGAGCTTGATTGCAGTAGGACATTGGGCGTTTCAGGTTTAATTATACATCAGACCAAGGCTCTCGTGACCACGCCCTCTTTTGGGGGAAAACAATCCCGTGTCCCTCATACACGGTAACAGAGTAAACAGAAGAAGTTGAAATATGTCTCCAAACTCTACATCAACAAACGCTATGCTGAAGAGTTGCTGTGTAGTTGGTTGCAGCAACAATAAATCCAAAAACGTCGATCTCTGATTTGTTCCCCTGCCGTGTCCTAAAAAAGATCAAATAGAGGGTCTTTATGGCGCCAAGCTATAGACCAGACTAGCATGGCGTTAGCTTTAGTGGGAGGCGTCTGCAGTAATACAGTCATAGATTAATATTATAGCAGCATCAGACTGTCGTCTCCAACTAAATCTCAGCCTGTAAATCAAACAGTTGGCTATTAACACGTTGGTTATTTACAGACAACACTTAGCCTAACGGGATTCTATCAAATAAGTATAGAAGTCTGGATAAGCCACAATATCCGGCCACTGTGTTGGACGGGGGAAGACTGAAGGGATATGGCGGCGATCAACCTTCATTTATTAAGGTATCGCAAACGCTCAGGTTCAGACTAAGCCCCCAGGAAGCGCGCCGGTCGTTGATCCCAATTTTCGTAGTGGCCAAACGGCGGTACTGCAACTTCCATGCCCGTCATTTGATGCCATCGGGCCCAAAAAGACTTTTTCCCATAGACTTACATTGGGAAAGAGACGTCTGTAAGTCAGCGGATAATTTTTTGGGAAAAAGGTGAATCAACTTCCCAGTACGAACACCGTACTAGCCCTTATTTAAAAAATGTGGTCCTAAAAGTTGTAAAATGCAGAGTTATTTCCCTTCCTCCGTTCATGTGAATGAAACCCAGACCGAGGCCGGAGTGAGGGCTGGGAGGCGGAGTTAGCAACCCAATGGATGCGGAAGATCGGCGAAAGTTCCGGGTACTTTTCCACTCGGAAGTCGAGCCATTTTGGCTTCATACGCCACTGATCAACTTTCATAGGCATGAACGGGGACCCCGCCTCCAAAGCTGTATCCAGTTCTCTTAATACATCCATGGTTCAGACAAGATCGCAAAGTAATAAGTAATAAGACGTGTATAGATGTGTATAAAACAAACGTTTGTATAACAAGAGATGAATGCATACGAACTTGTCAAAATCACAATCCAAACATACGTCAAATTGCATTGATGTCTATGGGACCTTCGGTTTTCCATTCCCCAAAAAGGGGTGTGGCCTTGACTTTTTGCTAAGTACCCGTATGTGCCGTTCTGAAGCAACAACCAGGGATCCTTTAATGTAACTGATTCATATCTGATGATGGGTTGTTGGTTCCATCACGGTAGCGTTTCCTGTTTCCCTAGAAGGGAAGTTTTGTGAGTCAGTGTTACTCCTGATAATCCACAGAAGACACTGTCAACAAGCATGTTAGCATTGTCAATATGAATATGCTAATATGCTGTGTTTAGTGTTAAGTGTTTAGCTAAAAGCACAGGTGTGCCTAAGGATTTTGTTGAATCGGCGGCGGCGGTCGGTGAGAGAATTCAATTTGATTGGCTGTTCAGCTTTTTCATTTTCATCTCATCTGATCATTCCAATACACGGATATTTTCACCATATCAGCTGTGATACAATATAGAATTTCTAAACTAATGATGTCATATCACACAAACTAAGGATAAAATAACAAATTGAAGCCTTACTAATAATTGGTAAACATTATTAATTATCAGTTCATTGTTTGTTAACAGTGAAATAAGTTTAATTAACTATCAATTTGCCACTTATAAATGATGGTTATTATAAAGTGTTAACCCTGTTGGGTTCATGGTAGAACCATGACACCTTCAATGTGAAGCAGTGAGCCTCCTCTTCAGTCCTTTTCCCCCCAGAAGGATCAAAGAGGTGAAAATGTGCTGACGCAGCCCGTTCACCCAGCTCCGGGCCAACCCAGGAAAGCACAAAAGATCTTCCAGTGAAAATATGATCACATTTTTCCTTTATTGCCTCGGTCCCTCCACAGCGCCGAGGGAAAACCAACCCTGGGCAGCTCAACCTTGAAAGGAGAAGAAATGATGAGTCAGCAGAGAGCCAGATTAAACAACTCTCCTCTCATCACTCCAGGGACAGAGGTGACAAGTGGGCATGTGGGGCAGCCGCATGGTCATTGGAACAAGCTTTTGATATAATATTAGGCTTTAATGTAGTATTTAGATTGAGGGCTGTCAGTCGATTCAAATATTTAATCGCATGATTGTCCATAGTTAATCGCACTTTTTTTTATTTGTTCAAAATGTACCTTAAAGGGAGCTTTTTCAAGTATTTAATACTCTAATCAACATGGGAGTGAGCAAATATGCTTACTTTATGCAAATGTATGTATATATTTATTATTGGAAATCAGTTAACAACACAAAACAATGACAATATTGTCCAGAAACCCTCACAGGTACTGCATTTAGCATAAAAAAATATGCTCAAATCATAACATGGCAAACTGCAGCCCAACAGGCAACAACAGCTGTCAGTGTGTCAGTGTGCTGACTTGACTATGACTTGCTCCAAACTGCATGTGATTATCATAAAGTGGGCATGTCTGTAAAGGAGAGACTCGTGAGTACCCATAGAACCCATTTTCATTCACATATCTTGAGATCAGAGGTCAAGGGACCCCTTTGAAAATGGCCATGACAGTTTTTCCTCATCAAAATTTAAGTTTGGAGCGTTATTTAACCTCCTTCACGACAAGCTAGTATGACATGGTTGGTACCAATGGATTCCTTAGGTTTACTAGTTTCATATGATGCCAGTACCTTCACTCAAGCTTTAAAACTGAGCCCGCTACAACCTAAAAATCGAAAGTTGCGTTAATGCGTTATTATCGCGTTATATATATATACATTTTATATGAACATTTTTGTTACACTCAGCATTCTGTATAATAAGTTGTCCTTAATTGTTTCCGAGTGCACTGATGGCAAATAACTCCTGGCGTAAACTCAGGAAACCGCAACCATCTAGCAATATATATGTATTCACCCTGACTCTTCATTCTCATTCCATTCTTCTCTCTCTTCCTGTGTGTATGTCTGAAAGACCGGCGTACCTACAAAGACACAAAATCAAATTTAGGTCACTGTCGCAGGGAGCTTTCACGGTGATGTTGAAGATGTGACCCAGATGTGTCAGCAGCAGCGCTGCACCCGAAAATAAAAGAGCAGAGGGATACCAGCTGTAGAACGCCCCACAGTGAGTGCATAGACTAAGGCATTGTATCTGTGTACCATCACATGGCTGGAGGGTGAAAACAGTTAATATTATATCATCTTTGCTCTTTGACTTTGTTAAAGTAGCTAAATACAAGGGCCTGCAACAACCTTCAACATTGTAAGGATGATGGAAATTTGGAGTCACTCTGACCTTCAGATTCAAGACACACAATGATACAAGACACACCGGAGCTGCGTGATATCTCCACATTATCACCGTGACATTTTGAAAAGCAAGCGGCTCACATATTTGTCTTCATATGGCGATGTTAACGCCACACTATGGAGTTACGGTCATTTCACTAATTAAAATGCATGCAATCAGATCGTGCGCTCTGCAGGAACAAGGGTGTGTGTCGTTTGATCTCGTTCTCATGCATCCAAAAGATTCCTCATCACTGTCATTATGTCCCAAAGACGACGTAACATGGTGGAAGAATGCTGTATGCGTGTCTTTGGTTTCTTTGGTTTACAGGAAAGAGTCTACAGCCACGCTGGCAGCTCTTTTTAGGCTGTACTCTTTAAGTACAGCGTTGCTTTGAGCTAAATTTTAAAGTCAACATGCTAACACGCTTACAGATGACACCAGGTTTTTTTCACAGCAGACATTTTTGACTTGTTATAGTAGGAAAAGAACAGGTGTTATTAATAGTATTAACAATATCTCAAGAGTTCAAGAGTCCCACGTGAGCCGCGACAATGAGCCAGCATGCACAATAGGGAGGCGAAGTCCCGCCCCTTCCTTATTTCGGAAAAAAATATGAACGGTAGTCAACGACGAGAGACAAATACATTTTGATTCCGTTTGAATTGCGCCATGAATCACGCATATAATGTTTGTCAATTCCAAACATAACTTTGCTAGTCAAGAAAGTCGCATTTCGTATTTTCACAGTTTGATATTTCAAGAGTTTTACAACAAACTGCAACTTTCTTGACTTGCAAAATTATCTTTTAAATTGACAAACATCCTATGTGCGATTCATGGAGCAATTCAAACGGGATCAAAATGTATTTGTCTCTCGCCGTTTGACTACCGTTCATATTTTTTTCCGAAATAAGGTCCCATGGTGGTCCACCGGAAGGGGCGGGACTTGGGATCTCTATACCAGGACCTTATGCTTACAGTTCGTAATTAGTACCACCACACTAAGCTACAACATCGTATTAGAGACATTGTTGGTAAAAAAACGAAATAAAAAAAATTACAGAGCTGGGGGAGATGGGTAATATTCCGAGAATAAACTCAGAATTTACAAGAAAAAAAACTTGGATATTCTCTGAGATTAAAGTGGTAAATTTACGAGAAAAAAACTCACAAATGTACGATAAAAAAAACCTTGAATATACTCTGAGATTATAGAATCACAAATTTGCGAATTTGTTTTATTAAAGAACCGCATTGTCTTTTTATTTCTGCCGATTGCATTCACACTTCAAAAATCATAAAAGTGGTGTTCATTTGTTGAGATTATCTTGCTGAACAAAACGTGTAAGTATCATAAACATTCGTTTGCCACGGAGCTTATTTTCTGCAGTAATCCAAAACCCAATGGAACAATCTCATTGGCATTTTGTCGAGGGAACCCCAGGGCGGTGCTAACTTCCTGGTCTTCATCCCTGGAGCACTCTGAGTCATTTCGTCAACCGGTCGAGGCAGATGGCGCCCCCCCCCCCCCCCAGATCCTGGTTCTGCCCAAGGTTTCTACCCGTTTCCTTGCCACTGTCGCACCAAGTGCATGCTCATGGGGGGATCTCTTGTTGGGTCTCTAAATAATAGAGTACGGTCTAGACCTGCTCTATAAGAAAAGCGTCTCGAGATAACTTCTGTTATGATTTGACGCTATGTAAAAATAAATTGAATTGAACTACTCTACGTTTTAGCATTTACATTTATTCTGTAGTTTTTTCGGAATGTTTTTTCTTTATTGGTGGTGGTGAACCATTTATAAATCCCAGCACTGTGCAATAAAATGTGTACAGTTCAAACAGTGCTCTTTAAAAAAAACTGTTAAGATTTCATTCTGCGATTTCTGTAGCCTATGTATGTGGAGTGAAGAGTGAGGACATGCATCTAAAAATACATTACCTAGACAGGATGTCAAGAAGGCAGGAGTAGTGTGACATCAGCCTGACTATGGATGAGCCCAGTCATCAGGGACCCACAAGACCAAACCTTCAATTAACTTTTTTTTTTAAGGTATTGCGGTAACATGCCAGACACAGCGTGACCTAAATTACAAGCCACCCCATTGTCTGTGTATTTTATGTATATACAGATCTTGACATTTACCTCCACTCTTTCCCTGGAGTGTCTTTGTCACAGACAGTAGTCTAATTCTTGTTTGGCGCTTTGCATGCCAGTCTGCATTGCCATAACAACATCTAAATTTAGAGAGATCGCAATACAGTTTACAACGGTGCACTTCCCGTCTGTGGCTGGCTGGTCACGGTTCAGTGGCGGTGTGGTCTAAAAACGGTTTAAACTCTACCCAGCTGTCTGCTGGGTGGCGTCCACGGCGTCATCAGAGCTTTAAGTTGATTAGGCTATCTGTGTGTCAACATGCTGCAGGGTGGGGGGGGGTTCGCCCCATCAAAGTCACACTGAGCAGAGTCAAAAGAGTTAAGAAATACCACAGGTACCATCTGTTTCATAAGCAGCTTTCTGGACCAGCCAAAAATGCTCATGTATATTGACACCAAGCCGTCGTGGATTTCGCTTGTTGCTTTTTAAGAACAAAAACAAATTATCTTAAGTCGGCTATATACACATACAGTACACATACAGACACCTACGCCTGGGGCAAGACCAGGTAATTTAAAGTTTAGTTACACAACATCAACTGTTTTCTGTCTTTTTTTTTTAAACACAGATACATACGACGGAGTATTAGAGCCACATTGAGAAAAAAAGTCGTAATATTATGAGAATAAAGTCATAAGTTCAGAAAAAAACGTCGTATTATGAGAATAAAGTCATAGGTTTACGAGAAAAAAGTCGTAGTGTTATGAGAATAAAGTCATAATATTATAAAGTAGTAATTTTACGTGTTATTTTAGAGGGGTAATAGAGCAGCGTGCCGCCTGTGTGAAAATGTGGAACTTGGAGCATCTTGTGAAGTTACACTTTAGTATAGGTTTCACAAATAACCAAATACTTCATCTTTTGGCACATCACCACATTATCAGAAGTATCAGGACCTTGAAAAGATTGTCCAAGAAGCTGCGTTTATTCCGAAGAAAGAACCACACGGACCTGATGGGGAGGAGGAAATTACTTTTTTTCTCATAAAGTTATGACTTAATTCTCGTAATATTACGACTTTTTTTTCTTGAAATTGTATGACTTTATCCTCATTAAATTATGACTTTTTTTCTCGTAACATTATGACTTTATTCTCAAAATCTACGATTTTTTTCCCCCCTCAATGTGGCCCTAATACTCCGTCGTAGATACAGACCAGACGCTGACACAGATAACTGCTGTTACTATGTACACAAAAAGGGAATATAACACTGGAATATACACCTGAATATAAATATTTGGCATTTACACTTGATGAATTTATGACTTATGAAGTTGGAATTAAAATCTTGGCAGGTTCAGCTGGAAGAGCATTAGGGTCTGTTGTCAACAAGTTAAAAACGTGTAAAGATCTTGGGTACTTTACTTATTCACAACTTTATGATGCATGTGTCTCCCCCATATTAACTCATGCTTCAGGCATATGGGGCTTCAAAGATTGTAAAATAGCAGACTCTATACAGAAATGAGCTGCACGCTGTTTTTTAGGTGTTCATAAGTTTGCTCCTACTTTGGCTGTTCAGGGTGATTATGGGTTGGATTCCTGGTTCAATAATGCGAAAATGTGAAAAGATAAGACTGTGGAATCGTTTGATTAATATGTCAGAATACAGGATCAATAAGAAAGGAGTAAATCACATAATGCTGTATGGGCTACAGAACTTCAAACTATTTTTGAGGAAGCTGAATTGCAATTTATGTCTAGTTATAATTTATCGTGCGGCATGGACACAATTAGAAGAAAGTTACTTGCTAGATTTGAAGAAAAATGGCCCTGAAAGATATATTGTTAAAACCAAAATTACGAACATATATTCAAATCAAGCACAGTTTTTGCACTGAATCTTATGTTCTAGCAAACTTATCAAGGAGTCAAAGGTCTTTAGTTGCACAGTTAAGAACAGGAATCCGTCCTCTGGCCCTTGAAGTTGGTAGATTTAAAAACATCCAGGAGGACAACAAGGTTGTGCGAAGTATGCGAGTTAGGAGAGTTAGAAAATGAGTCACATTTTCTTTTGTATTGTCCATACTATGATGAGTTAAGAACATCTATTTTAAATTAAATGTCCGTTAAGCTGGCTACTTTTGTTTCTCAAGCTTGGAAAAAGCGTCAGGATGGTTTATTTGTTTAGTATTATTTGTAATTTATACTGCCACTCTGGTTTCTGCATTTGTCTTTTCTATATTTTCTAAATAATGGTGTCTTGTAAGCCCATTTGGGCTGGGCATATTATTTATGCATGACACAATAATAATCAAATCAAATATAAAAAAAAAAAAACATATACCCCATGACATCACAAGTGGTGTTGGGACACGACCGTGTAGAAGATCTCGCTCGAGAGTTGTTATTTGTTCCGTCAGCTTTCATCGTCTCGCTACAAAATGAAGTAGGTCACAGTTTATTCACTTGAGAAATGTCAGGGAAAGTTGTGGTTTGTTGCACACTGAGCTGGATGGTAAAGGAACGTGAGTTGATGAAACAGTAAAACTGACATTGTGGCCTTTTCTTTGTGCAACTATGAACTATGAACAAAGAAGTGAAAGCCAGATGCAGCGATACACATGACACACGGTCACCGAGGCCCGTACACTTGCACTGTATCTTGTGGGTGGCCAATAACAATCGCCATCCTTGTCCTTTGTGAGGCCTTGTAAATGTGGGGGTTAGGCCACAATGGTCCACAGTGGCGATAACAGAATGTCCACACAGAGCGAGAGATAGACATTACAAGAGGAGGGGAAGGAGAGACATTTGGTGGGAGAGAGACAAAAACAGAAACAAAAGGAAACGACTGGAGTCGAGAGAAACAATCTAACTGGTTTTCCGTGAATACGTGCAAGTGTATTGGGATCTTGTGATTTCGAACAAGCTGATAAACATCTGTTGAAAATGAATTGCCCCCAAGTGTGGGCCCACTTCCTGACTGACAGTTAGGACGCGAGGCCTGCTAGAACAAGTTCAGGTTCGGGGCAGGACAATAAGGAAACCTGCAATGTATGAAAACGATCGCAGATTATGTCATCGTACAAGTTTACCGCCTAACCTCACTGACCAGTTCAGAAAGGGCTGCGCTTTTTACTTTTTTTTGACAATTAAACTGCTTGGAAAACATGACTTCATTCACCAACCGTGCAGAAGATCTGAATGGAAACCCCGTTGTGCAGAGACTTGATTGTGGCCTCAAGACCTGGAAAAGATATTAAATTATAAGCCCACAGATATGTGGTCCTCGTGAAGCCCTGAAGTTTGCAGTTAGTGCCCTGGAACCGATGCTTGTGCAACATTTCCACATGTACTGTCGGGTCACACTAACCAAATTCTTCATTTTCCTCCATTTGGTAATGTCTGCTTGCGAACCAAATGTCTCTGAAAGCAGCCTTGGGACTGATTAGACTGTGCAGTAAGGGGGAAATGTCTGGGGGACAGGAATTTGAGGGCTCTGGGTGAAAAAGCAATCAGTAGAAGCACCATAAGAGACTTTTTAAAAACCCTTCATACCATTCTAAGTAGCTTAAAGTGGCATATGTATATGTTTTAATAGCAAAAAATGCATTAAAGCGTATATTTTTGGCATCATTGGGCAAAAATTCCATAATAACCTTTCAGCATATTGTAATTCAAGTGTTCTGAGAGAAAACTTCTGCACCTCCTCATGGCTCTGTTTTCAGGCTCTAAAAAATCTAGCCTGAGAAAGTTTGCTCCGGCTGGTGGGCGGTGCTTGGTATTTCCTCAACTGATCTCAACATGGCTGCCGGGTCACAAACTTTCTCATTTTACAGCTAAACAGTACAGTACAAGATTTTTCTGGAAACATTTGAGGCGAGAAATAAGCATTACAGTAACAGAATATTGATTGATCAGCGCTGCCTAGTTTGATCGGAGTTTGCGAGTGATTGACAGCTGCTCAGAGACGGCAAGGCTCCAGCTCGGCTCTGATTGGTTGTTTTCCTCCGGTCTGTGAAATCTTGCAGATGCCATTAGTACTGTAGCACCGGAGGACACCGAAGGACACAGAGGCACATGATTCTTTTCAGATTACCTGTCTCATGCACTACTGTCAGGATATCGTGACCGCTTTATAAAAAAAACTTTTTTTTAATCCTATTTGCTCCAATTCTATCTACTGCAGCTTTAACTCGACTTTACAGAGCTGTTGTGACATATGTGCCCGTGTTGACACCTTGCCATCTCCGAGTCACCTTGTGATCTCCTGTAATCCCATCAAGCAGGTCAAGAATGAGACTGAGCAGACTGCCATCGCGCCAGGTCACATCATCGAGGCCACGCTGTCGGTCAGAGCCAGACAGCGTGAGTGAGCACCTCTGGGATTAACACAAATACAGGGCAGATTTCTTCCATCACAGCTGGCCATGGGGAACCTGCACTGATGATCACTGTTGTCATCATGAAGTCAGGTAGATTTAAGCATAAAAATGCTCGTGAGGGCTGTGACTGATGATTCATTATCGTTTCGATCTAACCTGGGTCCCCTATAAGCTGGAGAATGTTTGGCATTTTGATCTTGAAAAATGAATGAAACACGTAGGCCTAATAAATTATAACAATAGTTGAATCGTTTTAATGTTTCTCTACATCACTACACAGTCTGGCAAGGACCGCCTGGCCACTAGGGGTGTAAGAAAATATCGAATATCGCGATATTATGTTTTGTGATACTGTATCGATTCTCAAAAACGCAGTATCGATTTTTAATTTATAACAGTTTACATGCAAAGATTGACTAAGACAATACTTTATTTCATTTGTAAAGAGGTGCACCCTCTCAAAGTAGCGCTGTGATGTTTCATGTTAGCAAATGCAGATCCCCCTGTCAGATTGCATGAAAAAGTAAACTTTTTTTTAACTCAGATTGTATGCATATGGTGGTGTTTTTTTTACGATGACAGTTTTCCTAAAATTAGGTTAAAAAAAAAAATTGCAATATATTGCCTCGCTTACAGTATCGCAATATGTTTGGACTTCCTCAAAAACTTCAAATTAACATCAAAATAGACTTTTCAAAGGGTCAAATCTACATTTATTTTTTCAGTGAGGTAATAAAACCTTGCAAAAAAAGACACAATACTGGCCAACTTTTTACATGGGAAGTATCTTACAACCTGGGGCTGGAACAGTATATTGTCTGTGCTAACTAACTGGTGGGCCATTTCTGTCTTGTCTTTACCACAATATGCAGTTGGAAAGTTTTTTTTTATGTAACTTACTTTGAAACTGGCTGTAGGCCTATTGCCTTAAATTATCTTGTGTGCGGCGGGCTAAGTAGTTGTATAGCCCTAGCAGGACCCCGTCTGTTTGTCTTCCTCACCATGTGGGATGAGGTTACAAGCCTAAACCGGTTCATACGTGGAGGGGAGGCCGGTTTCAGCTGGCTGCGTTGCCATAGTGACGAGCTCTCTATAAATACCGTCGGGGCTCCTTCGCCTGGCTCCACTTCAGTCTCAGTCCGGTTCAGAGGCAGCACCTCTCGCGGCGGATTTCATTGTGAAGAAGGAACGGCTTCATTTTTTTTTTATTCCAGCATTCTGGACTAATGGACACACTCTTTGTAAATGCTTTTTAAGGTAAGTTAAATATGTTCGACGTCGCACTTACTAACAACGTCACATTATAGCTTAGCTAAATGCAACTTCCGTTAACGTAGCAGGCTAAAACGGTTATGGCGGTTCAAAAAAAGGACAATGAAATAGGGTCTTATTATTAGGGTTTGATATTCTCGCTATTTTAACCGTAACGTCAATTTAATTAATTTAAAATTGAATTGCTCTTGAGTTACCGAACATTACGACGTGGCCGACGTCACAGGCGGCTGGTAAGCTAACGTTTTCTAGCAATTATTAACTTAACTGCTTAGCTGCTAACCAACCGGCATTACGTAAACCTGTAACGTCAACTTTTCAGGGGCCATAGTGTTATGTGTGGTGACCTTTTTGCTGAACAAGTTTTTTAAAAATTGGCTGTGTTAACTTTGCTAAGCCACGGTAGCGGTAACTTCCTATGCTAAATCGCCTCATGGCAACGAAGAGCTCTTAACGGAACCGGCATATTGACGTCGGCGTCGTTTGTTCCTCACCGATTGGTTCGTTTTCACGCCGCTCTTTCGAGTTAAAGGCGGATCTTCTTTGTAATTGGATTAAAATCTGCAGTGGGCGGGGTTTAATTACTAGGCCCCTTTCAGAGACTTTTCTGTGCAGATGCGCTCTAGTACCGTTAGTCATGACTCATGACACAGTTATAAAGCGGGGCGCTGTTAAAGACTAGAGACCGGATGTGAATGTCATGTGCATACCTCAAGTTTTTTGTCAATTTTAAGAAAATTATAATTGTTTAAAATAGAATAATCCCTAACTAATTTGTGTTTTAATTTATAATTATAAAATTCCCAGCAGTACAGAATACATTTATATTGTATTATGAAGTTTAATCTTGGGCTTTAAACAAAGTCTATAGATAGTTCTGCAACTTCTTTCCTGGACCAGCTGTTTCCCCTTCAGGAATTGCAGTTTTGTATGTTTAAAATACTGTCTTGTTTACAGAATCAACACTCTAGGAAGACGCACACTGGCTACTCAGCAGGCCCAGGCCTTGAGTCTTATTTGAAGGGATTTAACTTCACTGGTGAACCTCCTTGGCTTCTCTGCACCTGATAGTAACTGCAACAATAGATTTCATCTCTTTCATATCCAGGTTAGTGTCTGCCGTTTCAACTTGGTTCAATTACAGACGACACTGTGATAAAATTGTCATTTCAGTTAAGTGCCATGCTTGGAGAATTACTCACACCTGCGCTGTTCTGGACTTTCCCATGAGTGGGGAATAAGAATAGACTTTAGTAATCAAGGACACAAAAGACAGTGTGTTCTGAAAGCTGAATGTAATCTCAATATGTCCTCCGGTCCCTCTCTCAGTTTACAAGTGACTAATCAAAAGGACTTCTTGTGACCATGAACACCGCCGCTCCCACCGAGTTTGACTTCTCTTTCCTGGAGGAGGGTTTCTCTGCCCGGGATATTGTTGAGCAGAAGATCAATGAGTCATCCATGACGGTAAGAGTCCTGTGCTGACATTGTGTAGGGGATAAAATAGCACCATTTGTTAGGTGATAAATGTCAACAGGTTTAAACGGCGGTTTAACTGATATCCTACACCGTTGTTGAGGTTACTGGTATAGCATTGTCTGAATTGTATTTCCTTTACTTGACTCTTAAGACCATGGTGGTGTATATATTACACACACATTGTTTGCAGTGCATCATGTTATATTCTGTATTGGAGAATGTTTTTTCTTAAACGCACGTGTCCCCTTTTTTCATCCACTCCATCACAGGATGACAGGGATGCCTTCTACGTCTGTGACTTGGGAGATGTGCTAAAGAAACACCTGCGCTGGGCGAGGGCCCTGCCTCGCATCACTCCTTTCTATGCCGTCAAATGCAACGACAGCCGGGCTGTAGTTACGACCCTGGCATCCCTGGGAGCTGGCTTTGACTGTGCAAGCAAGGTACGTGTTGGAAAATTACCATTGCACTTTCAGAATAACGTGATACAAAGCTCTCTTGATGATTAGCTGAAATTGCATCGGCAGCTCCTGTTTTTTTAAATTGTCACTTTTTTTTGCTGACTCTTGGCATTGTCCCCCCTCTAGATGGAGATTCAGATGGTTCAGTCTCTGGGAGTGGATCCAAGCAGAATCATCTATGCCAACCCCTGCAAGCAGGTTTCTCAGATCAAGTACGCGTCCGCCCATGGGGTCCGGGTGATGACCTTTGATGGCGAGGTGGAACTCATGAAAGTGGCCCGCACTCATGACAATGCCAAGTGAGACATTTTACCATCCATAATATTATTTTTTTAATTCATCTGTCGTCATTTTTTTCCCACTAACGGTTTCTGCTTTGTGCCCAGGCTGGTGCTGCGTATTGCCACAGACGACTCAAAGGCGGTGTGTCGCCTCAGTGTGAAGTTTGGGGCCCAGCTCAAAGCTTGTCGAGGTCTTCTGGAGCAGGCTAAAGAACTGGGGCTGGATGTGATCGGCGTCAGCTTCCACGTTGGCAGCGGCTGCACCGATCCCGAGACCTACAGCCAGGCTATCGCCGACTCCCGCCTTGTCTTCGATATGGGGGTGAGTTGTGATAGAAATGCACTTACAACTGTGATTTTTATTTGGGTTTTTACCCAGCAAAGTAAACTGAGACTGTGAATTTTGTGACCTCTAGGATGAGCTGGGCTTCAACATGGACCTGTTGGACATCGGAGGTGGTTTCCCTGGTTCAGACGATACTGAACTCAAATTTGAAGAGGTATCTTGTTGTTTTTTTTAAATCTTGTGCCCTTCCATAGGGTAAATATTGTCTTGTTAAACAATACGAGACAATTTAGCTGCAACATTAGTAGTACTATCAAGATAATTCCTTTAACAGTCTGATATTTACCCATTTCCCCCATGCAAGATCACCGCAGTAATCAACCCAGCCCTGGACAAGTATTTCCCTGCTGACTCTGGCATTAAGGTCATTGCTGAGCCCGGGCGCTTCTATGTGGCCTCCGCTTACACACTGGTTGTCAACATCATTGCCAAGAAGGTCCTCATAGATGACGAGTCATCCTCTGACGGTAACCGCCTCGATATAGAAAAGTTACTACGTTTTTATAGAACGTTTATCCTGAAAGCAGATTTGTGACATTTCTCAGTCGTAAAATGATTTCTGCTTTCTTCACAGAGGAAGACGAAGGGACCAACGATAGGACTCTGATGTACTATGTCAACGACGGAGTGTACGGATCCTTCAACTGCATACTCTACGACCATGCTCACTGTTTGCCAACACTACACAAGGTAAGGGAGATTCAAAGATTTAAAACATATTGGTCAGTGAAAGGTGAAACAAATGCTAATGGTTTGTGTGTCTTTCACCTTTTTTAATACGAACAGAAGCCAAAGCCGGACGAGGTCATGTACCCCTGCAGCATCTGGGGCCCAACATGCGACGGCCTCGATCGCATCGTTGAGCAGTGTGACCTGCCCGAGCTGCAAGTGGGCGACTGGCTGGTCTTTGACAACATGGGTGCCTACACGGTGGCCGCCGCCTCCACCTTCAACGGCTTCCAAACGCCTGACATTCACTACGTCATGTCCCGCACCGCCTGGTGAGTAGATGGGTCACGAAAGCCGACGCGGATCACTTTCTGGAGCATTGTCTGATCGTGAGGAAAAAATGTGCAGATTTTAAGTGCGTCTTCAGACAATCTTAACTTGTATCCGTATTGTCTTTCTACAGGCAACATGTGCAGCAGATCTGTTCCCAGGGCATGCCAGCTCCTGCGGTGGAGTCTTGCCTGTTCGAAGTGCCGGCCTGCTGTGGACGAGAGAGCAGCTTGGAGATGCCCACTAAGCCCTGCCAGGCCCATGTGGTTTAAACACACACTGCACACCACAGCAGAGTGTTCTCCAGATCTCGCATCCTTTGGTATTAATTATCAGAGGTTGTTTTTTTTTCCCCCCCCCCCCTTCTTCCCAAATGTAGGTTGACATTTCAAGGCCAGTTACTTGACAGGAGAACGAGAGGGGCATGTTGCACAACTTTCTGTGTTCTGTGTGGAAGTGGGGATCAACCCTCAAATGAAATGAGGCTGAATCACACTCTGAGTGTCTCTGTGTGTTACAGGGCAGCTTGAGCTTGTTGCTGCAGTCTGCCTGCCCTAATTTGGGGGGGGGGGGATGACTGCAAGAACTGGAGTACTGTAGTTCATGAAGAAATAGTGTAGGGAGAGAAACCGTTGCTTTGCAAAATAAATCCTTCTCTGAAATGTTTCCCATCACCGTAGGACTCACAACACTTGAAACTGTAGCAAAAGTCCAAGAGGTGAAGGGTCACTCATGCTATTAATTTATTACTTATAAAAAGAACAGTAGCAGATTGCTTCCACCTTAGGCAATCTCTAGTGGTGACTGACGTTATTATTATTATTATTATTAATAGACTGCTGACCCTTTTAAGCCCTGTTAACATCTGGAGTCACATCCCTAGCTAGTAACTTACAAAGAGGGGGTTGGAGGGGTGATTTAATTCCTCAAGAAAATGGCTGCTATGTTTATATTTATCGTTTCCATGATCTCCACTTCTGTACAGAACCTCGAGTGTTAATCCTCAAGATGCTAACATATAATTTAACATTTCATAGCTATTCTTTTCCATGCAAAATTTGAATGTGTATAGGTACACACAGAAACTTACAAGAAACAAATGCATCATTTTCTGCATTTCAATACACCATAGTGTGTGTCTGTGCTGCAGCATTTGAATTTCTCAGACAGCACCATATATATATATATATATATATATATATACTATACACTAAATAAACTAAGAATGTTACAGGTGCAACCAAAACAAAAATATCTTCAAGACTAACACTTAAAACACAGGGACTCAAGAAGCACACTGCGCCTCTCTTCTTCTCCTCCTTATTTTATTTTATTTTTTTATTTTATTTTTCTTGTAACTTGTAGAAGCAGGAAGTCTGTTCACGATATAAGCAGCAGTGTTAAACCATACATTTTGAAATGGATACGAAAGAGACGGGATTGCAAATTCATAACGCTTTCCTATGGAAACTTTTTGAAGTTTTGTATTTTTGTAATAAATAAAACATTAGGTGCAGAGCCAGATTTTGGTTGTTGTGTGTTTTGTACATATGGGAAAACATGTATTGACTACTCGTACAGCACTATGGACCATAATACACTATTCACAGCATGTTTCAACAGTTCCATCTAGTGTTTGCAGCAGGAACTGGTTTAAAACCAGAGCTGTCTGGGATGTTGCCACAGTGTGGCGTTCTCAATAATAACAGCTGTGAAAATTAATACATTTTTACGCAAAACATGCTTAATCTTAAAGATAACAAATCAACTTTCTTCCAGAGAGTCACGTCATCTACATAACAGTTTTCATTGAGACCTTAAGGGTAAATCGGAATATATTTTGTGTGTGATTTGAGTAATCTGACCCATTATAAAGGGGTGTTTGTTACCTTGTAATAATCTGTTCAAAGTGTACCTTAAAGGGAGATTTGTCAAGTATTTAATACTCTTATCAACATGGGAGTGGGCAAATATGCTTGCTTTATGCAAATGTATGTATATATTTATTTTTGGAAATAAATTACCAACACAAATCAATGACAAATATTGTCCAGAAACCCTCACAGGTACTGCATTTAGCATAACAAAATACGCTCAAATCATAACATGGCAAGTTCAAGCCCAACAGGCAACAACAGCTGTCAGTATGTCAGTGTGCTGACTTGACTATGACTTGCCCCAAACTGCATGTGATTATCATAAAGTGGGCATGTCTGTAAAGGGGAGACTCGTGGGTACCCATAGAACCAATTTTCATTCACATATCTTGAGGTCAGAGGTCAAAGGACCCCTCTGAATGCCAGTTTTTCTTTGCCAAAAGTTAGCGTAAGTTTAGAGCGTTATTTAGCCTCCTTCGCTACAAGCTAGTATGACATGGTTGGTGCCAGTGGATTTTAACTGGCTTTAAAATTGAGCCCGCTACAACCTAAAAATCGCAAGTTCCGTTAATGCATTAAAGAAATTAGTGATGTTAAAATGAATTTGCGCTAACACATTATTATCACGTTAACTGTGACCCCTAGGTGATACATGTACTGTATATATTCATATATATTCACTACACACTTAGTTATCCTTACATCTACAACATCTGTAATCAGCGACATTACACCCATAAGAGTAGTGGTTACAGTTCTTTGTCACGATTGCCACATTATTGGCCTTTGTTTTGTATTTTAATGTAAAGCTTTTTAACATTTTATATTTCTTTATACTACTTTACAGTTAAGAGTTAATATAGGCAACAAATTATGTTTGGGCTAATGCGTTATTACAAATAGAGGCTTTTTAAAGTTGCAATCTCGAAGATTTTCAGTTAAATAAATGTCTGTTAAGTCACTATAGCCAAATGAGGTAACACATCGGTGATTGAGCCTATGGCCCACTGATGAAAGTATTGCAATATTTATATATTTGCGGTATTTTGAACTGGGTGTCTGTGGTGACATTCCCAGAAAAAAATGCTGTATTCGAGTATTTCTCCATTGTATGTTTATGTTTATTTGTTTCACACATTTAAAAAACAAACAATAAAATACAATTCACATAAAAGAAACGTAAAATACGTGTGAGGGTGTGGTAGAAACCTATAATGGCTTATATAAGGAACCACACCCAAAGGACATTCAATAGGTAACAATAACTATCAAGACAAAAATCACCAGTGCATTCTAGATATTAGTGTTCAAAACACTTCACATATAAAAATATACAGTGTAAAGTGTAGGAGTAAAGTTCAAACAAAACAACAAAATACAAAGAAACAGGAGTATACACAAAAAAGAAACTATGCACACAATTCTGAAATCTTGAAGCTCATGTACACGGAAATCCAACTGGCATTTTGATATGTGGTTAATTATGTTTTATTATGTAGCTAGTTATATCTGTCTGGTAGCCTTTAGGGAAAAAGTTCAGGCTGTATAAATCTATCTTCAAAACCCCGGTTAAGTCGAGGTGTTTGTCTCTTTGTATTTGTCTCGTTGTGTTTGTCTTCCATCTTAGTGCAGATGAATTGTCTTTAGAATGAACACTCCACGGTCAAACTCTCAAGGAACACAGGAGGTGTACTGCAGTATTCGGTAAGAAAATTCAAGTTCATTCATTCACAATACAGCTCTTCATGACAAAACATCTCTCAAAAATGTGTCTTCACAGACATAAAACCTTCTCATATCAGAAAGACTATGATCAACAATGTAAAAATTACACACAAAAAGGTCACTATTTAAATATATTGTGTATATTGTACATTATACATTATTGAAATAGTGTGTTTACCCTGCAAAGCCTACAAACACTACAGCGTCTTTTTCACAGTTTTTCATCTTTGGTTCTTTAAACAGCACGAAATGTTTTGTTAAAGGTACAGTGTGTAGGATTTAGTGGCATCTAGTGGTGAGGTTGCAGATTGCAACCAAATGAATACAAAAGGCCCTATTTAGAGCCAGTGTTTACGATTCTTCGTTTCAGGTGATCATACACTAATGAAAACGTTGTGAATATTATATTTCATTTCTGCTGATAGATCCACCAAAATCCTACACACACTGGCCCTTTAAATTGACAATTCAAGAGAGTAAAGATCATAAACTATCTTAAATTCTTTTTAAAAAACATCTCATGATTTAGCAGCAAAAAAGTAGGAGTTCTGGTAACAAATGTAACATTGACACAACCTTTAGAATTTCTAAGGATTGTATACAAGTAGCAAAAACTACTGCACATAACATGCTTGTAACAGGATACAAGTAGTGTAGGCCTGTAAACAGTGTGTGAGACAACACTAAATGTTAAAGAAACAGTTTGACATTTTGGGAAATACGCTTATTCGCATTCTGGCAGAGGGTTAGATGAGCAGATGCATTAATTACAAATTAAATACAAAGGCTGCAGCCAGTTAGCTTAGCTTAGCACACAGACTGGAAATAAGGGGAAACAGCTAGCCTAGCTCTATCCAAAGGTAACAAACGAAATCTGCCTACCAGCCTAACTAAAGCTAAGTAAATAACATGCTATATTTCATTTGTTGCAAGTGTAAAAAATGCCAATGATGCTATGATTTCACTATACATCAGACCGGCAATACGTCATCCAGAGTAGGCTTGCATGACCACGCCCCCTTTTGGGGGTAAAACAATCCCGTGTCCCTCATAGACGGTAACAGAGTAAAGACATGTCTCCAAGCTTCTACTTTAAACAAACCAGTAATAGTAATAACGCTATGCCGAAGAGTTGCTGTGTAGTTGGTTGCACCAACAATAAATCCCAAAACGCTGATCTCCTATTTGTTCCCCTGCCTTGTCTTAAAAAAGGTCCAATAGAGGGGCTTTATGGCTCCAAGCTATAGACCAGACCAGCGTGGCGTCATCGCCGAGGCTGCGCTCCCTTTTGGGGGAAAGAAACTCGCGGTCACAGGAGAGAAAATGATGAAAAGCTGTTGTGTAGCGGGTTAACCGAGGCTTTCACACTGACATTTGATGCACATACGATACGTGAATATTCACTGTCAGTGTGGTGAATGGTTATATGATGCTGGTGACGGTGACTAGCATGGCTAGCTAACGTTATCTTGAGTGGGAGGCTGCTGCAGTAATCAATTAACGTTATATAGAGGCATCAGACTGTCGTCTCCAACTAAATCTCAGCCAATAGATCAAACAGTTGGCTATTAAAACGTTGGTTATTTACAGACAACACATAGCCTAACGGGATTCTATCAAATATGTATAGAAGTCTGGATAAGCCACAATATCCGGCCACTGTGTTGGACGGGGTAAGACTGAAGGGACATGGCGACGATCAACCTTAATTTATTAAGGTATCACGAACGCTCAGGTTCAGGTAAGATCGCAAAATAATTATTAGACACGTGTATAAAACAAACGTTTGTATAACAAGAGATGAACGCATACGAAGTTGTCAAAATTACGATCCAAACACACGTCAAATTGCACTGAAGTCTGTGTGACCTTCGTTTTGCTTTTTGCGAAGTACCCGTATGTTCGAATTCCTAGATGTGCATGTGAGATTATGATTTTACCACAGTCATGCCTCTCTGCTCATAATGCTTCTTGATGTACGCAGTAAGGGCGTTCTCATTATTAAGCTCTTTCCTGAACACCATAATGCAACACTTTGGGGCCAAGTGACAGCCGAGGATGCTGTAGCTAGAAATGAGAATGGCTACGCATTCAATGGCTCGTTTGTTCCTCCCATGCAAGCTGATGTAAATCGGGATGAAGAAAACCCAAACGATTAAAAACAGCAGCATGCTGATGGAGATTAGCCTCGCATTTTTATACAGATCCGGCAACTGTTTACCTTTGAATGCAAACAGGAAACAAATAAGGGCCAGGAGAGCGTTGTAGCTTAACATAGCAATAAAGAGCTTCTTGGAGCCTTTGTCACACTGATGCAGGATGGCGGTCGTGCCCGAATCCACTTTACAAGGACGTGGGGGATAAAAGTACAGCCACGACACACACAGGGCCAACTGGATCCCAAAGACGATTGTCACCACGGCCATCGGCTTGTTGAGCTTCCTCATCCAGGGCCCTATCTTCAGGTCAAAGTCGAAGCCCACTAAGATTTGGAGCAGGTTGGCCAGAATGCAGGAGATGCAGAGGGAGAAGGCCATGCCGAAGAGAGGCAGGCCGACCATGCAGGAAGCCGCGGTGGGTTTTCCCACGAAGGTAAATGTGAGGCAGAAGCAGACCAGCAAGGAAAAAAGCTCCAAGAAACACAAGTAACCTCCGACAGCCTTCACAATGGGAGTTCTCCGATAGATCGTGAACACAACGGCAAACGTGATGGTAACAATTATGCCAAAGACTTCCATGGAACTCAAAATGATAACGAAGGGATCTGGCCACTGTAGGAATTCGGCAGTTTTATTCAAACACTCATCCCTCTGTGGAGATGAATACTGCTCTGACCTGCAGCGTTTACACTCCTCGCCTATAAATAGCAATCAAAGAAATGCAAATATTTTTTACATATTCACCACGACGAATACTATCATCTATCTATCGTGTATCATCTTAAATGTTTTAAGATGATAGACGATAGATAGATGATAGTAAACAACATAAATATAATACCATTTACCATTTACAAGGGGAGCAGAGGTTTGGTTAAAACAACCATTGGTGGTGTGAACAAATATATACCCCCATTTTACTTAGGGGCAGTACATTATGATGTTACGTATTTTATTTTTAAAGTGTTTACCATTATACAATTTTCATTAACAAAACAAATGCTTAAAAATAATTAAATAATATTTTTATCAAGAATTCTTAAAACTTTCATATTATTGGCTTATCAGCAAAACGTGATATTGTTCTATCAATCTCACACTATTGTTACATTTCTTTGTGTGTACACGTAGCTATGGATTGTAAAAACAATCCTTCAACCTCCCCTATTACATATATGTGTTGATGTCCCCAGTTATGTATCCATAATAGGGATCCTCTTAGAAGATAGGATTTGTATTATTTGAGGCGGTGGATATTTAATATGGGAAAGAAACACTTACCATTTCCAGCGGAAAACTCTTCATCAGCACATCGAACGCAATCATCGCAGCACAGTTTGCTTTGCTTTTTCAGCTGCTGCCCTGGTTTACACGTTTTAGAGCAGTTGTAAGCTGTTACCTTTGAAAAGACAAAACTGAATCAGTACAACGTGATAATCCATGCATTATTTTCGGAAATAAATATATGATGACATTCTGACCTTACCGTCACATTGCGCATATTTCTAGCGAGATCGTCTGGGATTTTGATTTTTCCATCCGGCCAGTATTCTCCTATAGTTTCTATGTGTGTGCGCTTTTTGGATTTAGTCATGTTCCAATATACAATTTCATATCCCAAACTAGGGTCTCCATTGGGGTCAAAGAATACATGTGTGGTGTTCACAGTGAAGTTTACTTTCTTGATTTCCGTAAGAAGCTGTGGAGACAAACGTAAATAAAATGTCAAATGAAAGAAATGTTCTTATTATTGCCTCTATTACTAGCAAAATGACAAATCATAACGCAGAAACTCTTTCGAATAGGAGACTTCCAAAAATGTTGGGACGTTTGCAGTGTAAGTTAGAATATTATAGGTATATTTTGTCAACAACAAAAAAAGACATTTGAGTTTAAAGGAATAGTTTGACATTTTGGGAAATATGTTCCTTTCCATTCCTTTTCTTGCAGAGTTTTTGATGAGAAGATGGATAAGGTCCCATGGTGGTCCACTGGAAGGGGCGGAGCCTTCGCTGCTCTATAACTCTCGCGAGACTCGCTGCTAGCTTGACAGCTGTGAGTACTAACAATAGCCATGTTCGTTGTTTACTGTCATTATGATATGTTTACGTTATGATGATCATTTTGGGGGAGTGGCTTTGGAGGGAGGCCTGACGCGACTTGCCGACTTTCTCGATAGATTTAGGGACTTTTGGAGTTACTGCTACTAGCTACTTTTGTTGGAAAAGAGTTTGCAACACTGGGCTGGGTTATTTGGTTGGATGATTTTTAAAATCTGGTGTTCTCTTGCTGGTTTCTTAAGATTACCAACCCTAACTTTAACCATCTCGCGAGACACTCTAGCATCTCCTGTTTTTTAAATTTTTTTTTTTTTTTTATGAATTAAACAAACGTGATATAACCTATTAATTAGTGAGTTTTAGAGGTGCTGGGATTTCATTTTTGGGAAGGTTTCCAGTCTTTATGCTAGGCTAAGCTAACCAGCTGTAGCCTTATTTTGCAGACAGACAGAGTGGTATCAATCTTCTCGTCGAACTCTGCAAGAAAGCAAATAACCGTATTTCCAAAAATGTCGAAATATTGCTGTAAAGACATAGAACTGGATTATCAATGCAAAATATGTCAGAAAGAAAACTTTACTGTACCTCCAAGGCTGTGAATTTGGTGCTACGTTCACACTGGTGGTTGTCACACTTTAGCAAGCTCCGAAGACCCTCAACAATGACCTGAACAGCTAAGTAGATATTGTATGATTTATCCTGCTCAATGTAACTGGCCAAGCAGGTTGGGTCCAGACATCGCTTGGACCCCTGTTGGCTGTTTGTTAGCGAGCAGGTACTTTCTCTGTTCACCTCAGACTGATTAGAACAAAGTGGATTTAGAGTAAGGTGATGTTCGAGAATGCTGTTAGTGGTCCCGTTGAACATTGAGATGACAAAGTCTTTAAAACCAGGCACCTCAATCCTCTTAGAGGTGAATCCGAAAACCTCCCCGGCCTTCTCAATGCCCGGAAACGCAGAGACCTTTGTAGAGGTGGACCATGCATCGCTTGCGATCCACGTTCTGTTGAGGTTGTATTTAATAGCTGCTTCCATGATGACAGCAACATTGGATTCCTTGGTGAACACGATGACAGCCTCAGCAGAGGATTCATTGATTCTGCTCACCAACTTAGTCAGCCTCGTACGGGATTCGTAAATGTCCTGGGAGAAGTCACCAGGCAGGATGGCAGTGAATTCAATGCAGATATCGTTCATGTTACTGAAAATTTCCACAAGTTTATCACTGCCGTACTTCCCGTACTCATCGTTGCTTCCTACAATGGCCACTGTTTTCCAGTTAAACTCCGTCACCAGCTTAGCGATGGCTTTTGTCTGATATTCATCACTAGGTATTGTTCGCAGAAAAGTGGGGAACTTGAACTTCCTGCTGAGCAGCTCGCTAGTCGAAGAATAGCTAATCTGTAAAAAACAGGAATAAATGATGTTGAAATTGTTCTGCATTCTGTTTGCAACATTGATGCATTTAAATCTACAGACAAAGGATTATATTTATTACCATTATTGCATTATATGTTACAGAATCTTAGATTTTGTTTGGCAATGATTTCAATATTTTAGTTACAAATCAACGCACAAGAAATTGTATTTTTACTTTGTAATAGTTTTGACCGTTTTTATATTGAATGTACATACTTAACTTTTCTTTTTTGTCATCTTATTTACATTATTATTATCGATCTTATTTGTTATTATCTAAGTTTTACTTGATCATATTTCATTATTATAATAAAACTACTCCATTTGGAGTCAAAATTATACACATTAGTTGTTTTTTATTGATTTTATACTGTGCACAATGGTGGACTCTGACGATGCACAGGGTAAATGTCATGGCCAAAGGCTCCATTGTGTGCACATAGCCTCCTGTTGTGGATATCAGTAGTATTTTACAGCCAGATTCCCTTTCAAGAGGTAGAAAACCCATTTGAAACACTTGGCCAAATGGAGAGTCCGCCTGGTCCTATCCTTACTAAACCCTTTGTAGAATCTATGTGCTTTGGGTTATTTATATCTGCTTTGGCACAGTTGTAGTCAAGGAGTTGCTGAATGAATTCAGTGGCATGTCTGTGCATGGCATCATTGCTATAATGGTGTTATCCACTGTCTAATCTAGAACACATTTTAGGCGAGGATAAAAATGTAAATTTTTCCTTTGGTTCATCACAATTTACTCAGGCATAGTAACAGTCACAATGTTACTTACACAGGGGATGATTTCTCTGAGGTTTTACCTATCCATAGAGACCAAGATCATGCATATAGACCTGGTAGTTGTGGAGCTATTCTTGATTTATGTGGGGGGAAAAAAATCTGTCTGGAGCCGCAAAACATTATACAGTTTATACAGCTTACACACAGCTTATAGTCTAAGTATATAGTATATACTGTAAATCTAATGCAGTGAGGGCCAAAGTGCAAATGTACTACAGAGTATTAGAACGACATTGAGGGAAAAAAAAGTAGTAACATTACGAGAATAAAGTCATAACTGTACGAGAATAAAGTCATAGCTTTACCAGAAAAAAAGTCGTAATATTACGAGAATAAAGTCATAACTTTACGAGAAAAAAAATAGTAATATTACGAGAATAAAGTCATAACTTTACGAGAAAAAAAGAAAATAACACGTAAAATTACTACTTTATAATATTATGACTTTATTCTCATAATATTATGACTTTTTTTCTCGTAAACCTATGACTTTATTCTTGAAATCTCAGACTTATTTTTTTTCCTCAATGTGGCCCTAATACTCTGTCGTACCGTCGTACCATAGACCTACAACAATGATAAATAAAAATGAAAATGCAAACAAAAAACAGTTATTCATTTCCATTTTTAAAAATCACACACCTTCCATCACCCTAGGGCTTAAGAGGTTAATAGGACACTTTCAAGTACAGAGAAGACAAACCTGGGCAACTGATGACAGAGCAACAACTCGCGCAACAGCTATTGACACCTCAGAATGCGCTTCCCCTATCACTGCCTTTGTTTGGGGTTCAGCTAAAGCAGATTGAAAGGTCGCAGGTACTAAACAGCTCTGAGGGTCTGACTGGTTCTTCAGCAACTGGAGCGTTGCTCTGATGGCAACGCTGACATCTCCACAAGTGTCATAGATGTCATATCCTATGGTGAAGTTGGGCAGAACCCTTGGTGTGCGCTGGTTTATTTCTCTGATGGCGTATATCATCGCTTGAGTGCGAAGGAGCGCTCGGAAATCATAGCTGCAAAGATTGACAGAGCAGATGGAATTTCTGAAATGACTCGTTTATATTATAGTCGTGTAAATGGACTAATTTCAATGAGAGCATACTTACTCACTACAGGAGAGTGGTCCAGGCCTTGTGCTTCTATTGGTTCGTGCATGAACAGAGAAAAGTCCTCCAATGATGATGTCGCCAGGAGAGTATGCATGTAGAGGATCATGCTCTCCCGAACAGGGGCAAAATACCCCCATGATACTCACAAATAACCGTAACATGAACATTGTGCATACACGGGGGTAAAACACATGCATGCATTTGTTCCTCTTTCTAGAGTATGAACTGGTTCCTGGACAACAGCTCTCATATCTAACTGCCAGGTTTAGGAACTCCGACTGGATCATTTGCATTGTCTGGATGCAAAACAATAACACCTCTTCAAACCATGCATAGTTGGCACGGAAATAACACAGTGCTTCATTCACGGTCATCATAACCGTCATATATCAGTTTTTACTATCTTCAGATAAGATCTGGTTTAGATAAGGCAGGTGTCTGTTTGTCTGCATTTTGAATCATGCAATGGCTAAGCATTAAAAAAGAATTAAATGAATGACTCGACAAAAAAATAAATGTAATTTAAATGTAGCAAAAATAATTTAGAAAATAAATGTAGCCATTAATTAATTGATAAAATGTAACATAAATTGATATTTATGTTTGAATTTGCTTATTTATTTAGCTTTTCTATTAATTCCCTTAGTTATTTACACTTCTGTTTAATTTTCCATTTTATTTAGGTATTTATTTTTATTAATTTTTAAATATATTTATTTATTCTTGCATTTATTTTTTATTTATTTATTTTTGCATTGATTTTTTATTGATTTTATATTTATTTTTAAATGGATGTATTTATTTATTAATGTAAGACATTTTAAAAATAAATAAATTTAGGCCCATAAATAGGTCATTACTGGACATGAAGCCCTAAAAGTGCTCAGAATAAAGGAGCATTTGAACATGCAGTTCCATGACAACTGAGCATCTGTGGCCATCTGCTGATGAAGACAGTGTGATACAGTCAAAAGCTTAAGTTGACCTTAAGTTTGGACTGTTTTGCCAGTTGTTGTTTCCCAGGTCAAAAATGAACTGTCCAGCTCAAATACCATTTCTTTATGGCTATTGCTTATTTTGTCAGCAGAGGTCAGAATTGTAAAACTTATTACAAAATATGAGGCAGTATGTGCGTGGAATACGGTCGATGGACATTTGGAATTACTTAACTTTAACATTCAATTCAAATAAAACTACTAAAACTGTTTTTTTAATCTGTTCAACTTGTGAAAATACACTACATGTGTGCAACATAAATATATTCTCAGGATAAATGATTATAGCCAGTGGTAGAAGAAGTACTGAGATCTTTTACTAAAGTAAAGTAACACCACCACACTATAAAAATATATAAAAATATATATAAAATATATATATATATATATATATATATATATATATGCATGAATTCATAGCGTCACTTAAGTAGAAGTACAAACTTTTTAGCAGCAAAAGTTTCAAAAGTAAAAGTAATCATTAGGTGACTGAATGTACCCCTGTCAGAATGTCATGTAGACGAGAGCGGGGTCAGTTGGGTCAGTGCCTTTTTTCCCACCATGCTCATACTCAGCCACAGCCTCTTAACTTTCACCCTCAAAGGTGGAGACCTTCTGACTATTCCTCACATTCTATTCACAGTTTTGAAAAAGCGTGTAAATAAATTGTTGGCTCTTTTGTTATTTTTCTTCTACCATACTGTTTTTAGTTTTACCACAAACATGTTGTTGGAAAACTTATTTCCTGGCCTACCAGTTGGTGCTAGTGTTAGCTGTCAAATTCAATATCTCAGTAATTTATGAAAATATAATAATTTTACAAATGCTATATTTTGTCAAAGAAATTTGTGAACAATTGACATTGTAAATATAAGATGTTCAAAGATAGACTGCAATTTTTTTTCTAAATGATCGACTCTACCTACTTTCCCAACTGTCCCGGGGAGGCAGAGTTTTTTGGGAAATGCACTCCTTGTACATTTAACAAAACTGTGCTTTTCACATTTGGGTTTGGCTCTAAAAAACTTGATAAATTGTAAGCAGACACCTGTAGCTGTTCAGGGATCAAATTATTTACATTTCTGCTCAAGTTGTCTGTGAGTAATAGAGAGGCGAAGTCCTAATGGGACCTTAATTCGGAAAAAATACATTATGAACTGTAGTCGACGGCGAGAGACAAATATTTTTTTGTTCCCATTTGATTTGCGCCATGAATCACACATATGATATTTGTCAATTTAAAACATAATTTTGCAAGTCAAGAAAGTCGCAGTTTGTTGTAAAACTGTAGAAGTATCAGACTGTGAAAATACGTAATTAGAAAGACGACACACCCAAAAGTTGGTTAAGTGACGTCTCTCTTGCTGAAGCTATGATTATTGTGTTTCATACTGGGATGTACAAACGGGATCACAAAAATCTCTCTTCGTTGACTACCGTTCGTATTTTTTCTGAAACAAGGTCTCCAGGTGGTCCACCGGAAGGGGCGGGACTTCGCCTCTCTATGTAAGGGATAATGTACAGCGGCTCGGTCATTGTTGTGAAAGAATCCCCGACAGGGCGATGCTGCACCCCGACGCGAAGCGGAGGGGTGCAGCATCGCCCTGAAGGGGATTCTTTCACAACAATGACCCGCTAGCTGTACATTATCCCGCTTATTACACGGCTACTTACTGAAGAAATCAATATTTGACCCAAAAACGGTCCGCCAGAGTCCGACATCAGAGCTGCGCCCATAGCAACGGTCTGCTATACATAGCAACGGTCTGTAATACAGAAATAACAGACCGCAGAACGCCCTGATTGACCAATCAGAATCGAGTATTCAACACAGCCGTGTAATAATGAAGGTTATTTATTGTCGATACAAAAGTGTTCCAAATGACCCCGCTCTCCCCTATTATTGAATCATTATTATTACTGATCCATTAAGGCTTAAGCTGCATTTTAATGTTTTATCTGGTTGAGGTGGGGCTAATTTAACATACATTATACACTATTTTGGTAGTTTAACAATGCATTGTATTTTATAAGCCGATTATATATTTTTAAAAAGAAAATAACCTTCCAAGGTTCTTGATTTAGGACTAGTCGATTATATGTAATAAATATAACTTCACCAAGTCCCTAGAAATCCAGGACAATTCAAATATTTTTTTAATTAAATTAAATTCTACTGCAGACTTATAGAGAGTAAGTTTCATCGACTGCTGCTGCCCTGAGTCCTCCCTCACTTGTGCACTCCTTCCTTCACTTCCCCCAAATGTCTCTGGGCCTCCTGTTCCCCCACGCCCTGTGGGCAGTGGACGGGATCACATAAATAGGCCACAGTCAGCTGTGGAAGTGGACCGAGGTGCATCCAGTCAGACCAGAGGCGGACGGACGGACGGACGGACGGAACACAACTGTGCAGCGCTGGCAACATGACCTCATTCACGTGGGGACTGCTCTGCTTCATCGGTATCCTGGCATCGGGAACTCTGGGAACTCTCCCACAGTTTGGGGCACGCAACCGGAAGATCCACTCAATTAGTCCTTTTATCCCACGGGTGTCCCCGCAGGTCCCTCCATCCAGGGTCCATCAGCGCTCCGAAGAGATCAGATCTATCGAGCAAACCTCTGACGAAGTACCAAGAAGTGCTGAAAGTTTTCGGGAGGTCCAGCTGGGTGGTCACACAGCCCGGGGCTCCAAGCAGCAGCAGCAGCAGGGCGCACGACCAGGTGCAAACACCTACCTGGCGCAGGGGAGACGGACAGCTGACAATGGAGGTTGGTTGATAGCCTATACTGTAGATGCAATAATCCTCTTATTTGTCTTCCATCCGTTTGTCATAGTTTGGGCACATTTGTTCAAATTCGGCGCAAAACCGTTAAACAAATACACCTGTTATTATTACACTAATAATAATAATAATAATAATAATAATAATAATAATAATAATAATAATATAATAACAACAGCAACATCTATTATTATTATTATTAGTATCATTTATTATTATTATTTTGCATATTTAAATTAATTATGTTATAGAGTCATTTATAATACCAGGGACAACACTTGATATTCCAATTTGCTAATATTTTTTTTATTTAGTTATAAGACTGTACAAATAGTCATACCATTTTAATTAACCAAGAAAGCAAAAAATAAGTTAAGAAGAAATAAACTCAGAAAGTAATATAATAATAATAATAATAATAATAATAATAATAATAATAATAATAATAATAATAGAAAAGAAGAATAATTTTTGTGACAGACTTCAGACAAATATCTAGCAAATTCTAGCCACTGACGTGTATTTCTTATTTGTTACAATTTGAAGGGACTCAAAATAGCATTCACTTTCAATTAAAAACAACAAATTTAGCTTTATGAATATGAAATTTCCCAAATAAGATACCAAAGTTAACAATCGTACATGAGCTATTATCATCACATCCAAAAGAAGTAATAATATTTTTACTTTCAATAATACTTGCAAGTGTTGTTTTGCACAATATATAATTCTCACAGTTGGGCAACCATAAAACAGATGATTTATACTTGTCTTGTTCAGTCTTGCATAAAGTATCAATATCTGAAATAAATTGCAAATTGATGCTATATACTATGTCATTGTCCTTTTTGTAATACGCAAGATGAACATTATAAAATATTCATCAGTAAACATCAATATACGCAATATAAGTGAAAACAAAATGTTACATTTTATTCATGTTGTACAAATTGAGCAAGGAGACATGTCATTTCCAACTGCCATTTTTATTTTGATTAAGAAAAAGAAGCGCAAAATCAACTATGTTTCCATGCAGCTGTTTAGAAGAGCCTGTGAGGATTCTGAAAGTAAATACCTTCAGAACAGCAGTAACTGTAAAAGTTTCTGACAGTCAGATGCGTAGCTCTGTAATTTTAATATATGAGAGGCTGAAACTGGGGCTGGAAGTCAGAGCTTGTTATTCTCCACAGTCACAATTAAGATATCAATGTACCAAATGTACAGTATACTATAAATATAACAGCCCAAAAAGCATGTAGCCCATACAATTTTCCCTTCTGTGATATTCACATTGAAAAACTGTGATTAAGCCAATAATCATTATGCATGCCCATCATGTTGCTTGAGTTAAACCAAAGTAACTGCTCTAATGCTTTCTACTCTGCCCCGCCCCCCCCCCCCTGCAAAGCTGGTGGCACTAATTCCGGGTTTCATCGGTATCAGTCCTCCCATCCCCGGCAGCCAAAGAAAAGCCAGCCGCTCTCACAGCTGCAACACAAAGCTGTACCAGTTACATCCCGGCAGCCTGCATCCATCAGAGCTGATGCAGGTACTTAAAATGGAACGCAACTTAAATTAAGAATTCCAATATATTATTTCCATGGCCGAGGAAAGTTCAATTAATATTAGTGAACATGAGCTACTCTCTCTCAAAGCCAGAAACCAGAGAAGTAAGTCTCAAACTTGTGATGTCATAGGGTATAAAGTCTGGAGCCCCGCCATAGACAATCAATGGGAGACTGATTTTGTGTTGTTTTCTTTTTTTATACCCAAATGAGCTTTATTCTACTGTAGTGTTCTCAGTTGTGAAACAGAAACTGTCCCCAACATTCCCCTGGGTGCTCTCAGTGTCATCTAGAACATCTTTTCCATTCGGGTCGTCCTTTAACCACAAGGTTGGCGGTACAATCCCCGGCTCCATGTCGATGTGTCCTTGAGCAAGACACTAAACCCCAAGTTGCTCCCCGGGCGCTTGCAGCAACCCACTGCTCCTAAAAATACTTAGGATGGGTTAAATGCAGAGGTCAAATTTCATGTACAGTATGTACCTCTATGTACTATGACAAATAAAGGTTTCTTCTTCTTCTTCTTCTTCTTCTTCTTCTTCTTCTATGGAGCAGCTCCACACTTTATACCCTATGACATCACAAGTTTGAGTGTTAGCACTCTAGTTTTTGTATTTGGGAGAAAGTTGTTCGTTGACCGTAGGAATAACATGTATGGATTTTGAAAATGGGCGTAGTTCCTCTTTAACTTCAGCTATGTTCTCATTTAACTCCCAAAAGAAAAATGTCGAGTTGTGGACAGCCTTTTTTTTCTGGCAAATTTTAAAGGGTCACATACAGGCCCCTAAAATATTTGTCTCAGCAAGTTTGTTTCTCATTTACTAGGCATTTTTCTGATAAGGCCCATGAGGGAAGAAAGTCCACTGATATTGAGGTTGAAAATTAAATCTTTGGAACACATGGTGATGCTACAGCTATGCTTGTACTCAGCCCATTGTACACTCATGTTTTATAAGCAGGCTTAGAGGTACATTCCCTGATTTTGGCATAGTGCCTTCAAATCAGCCCTGTCTCCTAAAGATTACATTCTTATACAACGAAACTACAATTGCGTTTCGAAGGAAACGTATTTTGTGGCGGTATGTATTTTGTTTTTGATGTATTACAAATACGTTTTTATTCTATTTTAGTTTTGACTTTTCAATTTTGTTTTAGTTTAGTTTTAGTTATTTTTCAGAGTGTTTGCTAGTTTTGGTTTCAGTTTACTATAATAACCCTGGTGTACAGTAAATGTGTGCAGGGATGTGTAGGAGTGCATGCCAGATTTTTCCATTCTCACAATTTGTGAGAGTTATAGTAATGTGTCTTCAATCCAAATAAAATACACTTTTAATTGCTTCCTTTTTATTTTTACAGCAGCCAGATCTAACTGCAGAAATCGTCCTATAGACCTGGTCTTCATCATAGACAGCTCCCGCAGTGTGCGCCCTGCTGAGTTTGAAAAGGCCAAGGACTTCCTGCAAGATATGGTGGACAGCTTGGAGGTCGGCTCGGACGCCACGCGGGTCGGCCTCGTCAATTATGCCAGCACGGTGCAGATTGAGTTCCTGCTGAAGACGTATTTTGCCAAGTCTGCCCTGAAGCAGGCGCTGGCCCGCGTCGAGCCCCTCGCCTCGGGCACCATGACAGGCATGGCCATCAAGACCGCCATGGAGAAAGCTTTCACCGCGGAGGCAGGAGCCCGAGCTAGCTCCGGCAACATCGTCAAAGTAGCCATCATCGTGACGGACGGGAGGCCCCAGGACAAGGTAGAGGACGTGTCGGCCGCGGCTCGGGCATCTGGGATCGAGATCTACGCAGTGGGAGTAGACAGGGCTGATATGATGTCCCTCCGCCTCATGGCCAGCCAACCGCACGATGACCATGTCTTCTATGTGGAGACCTATGGTGTCATTGAGAAGCTCACTTCCAAATTTAGGGAAACCTTGTGTGGTAAGGATGACGATAATGGGAATGCGGATATTCCATTAGATGGCGAAATTGATGATTATGGACTAGAACTAGTTGGCACAAAAGACGGTAAAGGAATAAATAATGAAACTGACGATAAAGGAAACAACGGTATGTCAGATCCGTCCTTTAAATTTCAACCTGTGATCAAATGGGCAGCACCATAGAGGGAATCGGCATTATAAAGTCACCGGTCCTCTTCTTTAGTCTTAAGAACAAGGGCAAGGTAACTAGTGATTTACCGCCGCTTGTTGTGTTTGGATTTCCCCACAAAAAGGTGTTCACTAACTGTCGCAAATGGTGATAATAAGTGTCGTTAATACAGTCAACATAAAACATGTCCAGTAAGTCACGTACTAACCGACTTAAAGAAGAAGACAAACCTCTAATCAGGTGGTTGACCTGCCAATTCAGAGCAAATTCTACAACCCTGAACACTTTAAAATGGCTGAAACCTGATATGATGCTGCCTGTACTTTTCACATGGAGCGCGCTGCTTTTTGCACTTTGCGCTGCATCTTGTGCCTTATGCCCTGTGCCCTGCTCAGTTACCCCACGGCGTGCTAAGCTGCCCAGGTCCACATTATGGGCTTTTTTTGCAATCTGTGACAGAACATTAACGGCCACTCATCCTGCACGGCAAAAACTAAATTAGCTTGCGCTAAATTTGATTAAAATGTATTAGAGCCGAAAGTTAGATCTTAAGAAATTGCTAAGATTATATTAACATTATATTATCTTGAAATATGCAAATAAAAATAAAAAAGACAATAGACCAGTTTAAATGAATAGTTTGACATTTTGGGAGATACACTTTCTTGTAGAGGGTTAGATGAGAAGATTGATACCACTGTCTGTTCAATATGAAGCTGGAGCCAGCAGTCGGTTAACTTAGCTTAGCATAAATACAGGAAACGGGGAAACAGCTAGCCTAGCTCTGTTGGAAGTTATTTAAGTTAAGTTATTAAATTGATTAAATACGTACAAAAAATACATTGGTTTCACAGGGGTTACGTGTGAGACTATTTCCTGGCTGGGCACTGTGAGTTCCTGGTGTCTCCTGCCTGTTGCCTGGCAACCTCACGGTGATGACATGATTGCAGGAAGAAAAAATTATGATTTAAAAATGTCACCTTTTAATTTATTTCTCTTTTAAATTTACCAAACTAGCAAGGTAACTGCTAACAGTACCCAATGCTATTCGTGCAAGCTTCTCCCAGGTGTTGAATTTAAACACAGCTTAAACCTACAGAGAAAATTCAGCCTACCTCTGTGTTTCTCTGTGACCAACTTCTGTCAATCCGCAATAGTGACATCGCTACCAAAGACCAGGCGATGCTCACTACAGAGTGTTTGTTGCCTTAAGTAGATTTTGTGCTTGCGTGGAATATCCTGTTGGAAGATTAAGATTATTCAGGTGCTCTCTTCCTTCCTTCACAAATAACAGGATTTTACAACCACAAGAGGAATTTACTATAACAACACTATAGTTGAAGCACAGAGATCAAGCAAGCTAATCTGCATGTGGCTATGTAGAGTTAATATCGCAACTACTTACACCTTACTAACAGAAATATAACTCAAATATAACAATGATTGATTTCACTAGATCTAAGCCAATCAGACATTGGAATGTTTCTTTTCAGGTTTGGATGCATGTGCTCAGGGACACAGTTGCCAGCACATTTGTGTCAACAATGACTACTCGTACGACTGCAAGTGTCGCAACGGCTATGTCTTGAACCCGGACAAGAAAACATGCTCACGTAAGAATCTTTATCTTTGTCTTAATGTTTTTGTCCAGTGTCTCAGTGTCACAAAATATCATTGTGTTTTTGCATGATTCACTATCTGAAAATGACTGCTGAAAAAGGTTTAACATGGCTAAAAAAGTTATATTTTCATTGAATCTTGCTTTAACATTGATTTGGGATTGTATGAGAAAAGCCTTAGTATAAGTATTTCTAGTCATCTCTAAGATTTAAAATATCTACTTTAAGAACTTTGACAGAACCTTGGAGTTCATATGCTTTGAAGCTCCTTCTGGACATTAGTTAAGCCGCATTTCCACTGGATGGTACTGTACGGCTCTTTTCCATCAGCAAAAGTTGTGGATAGTTGTGGATGGTACCTGGTACCTGATACTTTTTTTTTGCTCCAGCTCGGTAGAGGTTCCGATTGAGCTGAGCCGATACTAGAAGATGGAGTTAAGACACTGCAGACCACTGATTGGTCAGAGAAGATCGTCAATAGCGTGACACAGCACATCCTGCACAAACCCGCCATTTTTAAATAGCCAAGCTACTGTCAATAGCGACCGCAATTTTTTTATTCACTCGACCCAGATTTTAAAAAATGGCAGCCCGCAAAACTACGCTGTACACTACATACACTATTTCGTATAATTGATGAAGTGTAGAAGTTCCTCTGGTCGCTGATGAAAGGATTCAGCGAGTGTCGCATTGAAGATGATGTCTTGGCTGCTTTGCGCGGCATCGCCACGGTGATCAGCTGAGAGTCCTGCCTACACTGAAGCCTAGTTTCTTCCTAGGATGCGGCAAGCATGAATCACGCTTTAGGGGGTACTATCCGCATGGAAAACAAAATAAAGAAAAAGCTCTAGTACCAAAAGCGAGTTGAGTCGAGTCGAGCCAAACCATGCAGTGGAAATGAGGCACTGTGTGCTGTGAGCACACTGCATACCATCTCTTGTTACAAATGTTTTGGGTTGCCATAAATAGATTAGGGCAGACACTATTCAGAACAAATTAAGTGAGCAGGACAATTATGAAGGCCTGGACTGATGAGAGGCACAAATTCTAGAAGTAAATGACGAGCACTTGGAAGAGGACAAGTACATCCTCTCTCCAAGTCACAGGCTTGACTGAATATCACTGTTCAGTAGGTCATCTACCCCAACTGCCTTGGGGTGTTTTAAACCTGGAATTAGGTTTATTGCTTGCTGCCAACTTTCAGTTTTGTACTTTAGAGTCTATGCAATTGTCTAAATCTCATTGCTGGAAAGTCAACAGCAAAACTTCCATTCCACAGCCACCAGTTTTGACATACAGAGTCGTCAGACTTACGGACAGCCCCCCTAAGCTCATCACAGTTCTGCAAAGATGAGTAGTTAAAGCCAATTTAAAGGGTGGTGTGCCAAATAGAACTGACTCAGGGAGTCTTGCTGTATGTAGTTAGACTTGGTTAGATGTGGAAGTGTCTCTTTTCAGGTCCAGATACATGTGCCCAAGGACATGACTGCCAACATATCTGCTTCAGCAACGATGATTCATACCTTTGCAAGTGTCGTGAGGGATATGTGTTGAATGCAGACCAGAAAACATGCTCACGTAAGAACCAGAATATTTTTCATAGATTTGTTGTCTGTTTTTTTGGCCTATGTGTTTTGTTTTGTATGTGTGCCTCATATACCGTACATAGCAAAAGCTTACACTGCTTAGCTTGACTGAACAGGAGGGAGATGCTTTAGTTTTTATGAACTGTAATTGCCAATCAAAGGCTCTACAATAAGTTCCATAATAAGGGCTTTATGTCAGATGTGGGAGTTTTTTTTATCTTTTCAGGTTTGGATTCATGTTCCCAGGGACATGACTGCCAGCATATTTGTGTCAACACTGATGATTCGTACATCTGCAAATGTCGAATGGGATATGTGTTGAATGCAGACCAGAAAACATGCTCACGTAAGAACCTGGACTTTTCAGGTAGACTTAAAGTTTGTTTCTTGGCAAAGATTTCCCAGAAATCTAGTTATGTTTCTTGATTAAACAAAGTTTATAGAAATATATTGACTTGAGAGTTGGTGAAATCATTTTGTGTCACAACAGGAAAGTTGTTGCTCTGGTTGCTACTTGAATTTGGGTTCTTCTTAAAAGTGGGAAGTGAGTGCTCAGTTCAGCTTGAATTTGTACAGGGTCAGGAACAGATTAGCTCTTGTGACTATTGTTATGGGGTTGCCCTGAGTGGTGCACCACAAATGGTTGTTGTGCTCAGCTACACTCAGTTACATGTATACATGTTTCTTTTCAGATTTGGATACATGTGTCCAGGGACATGACTGCCAGCATATTTGTGTCAAAAATGGTGATTCATACCTTTGCAAGTGTCGTGAGGGATATGTGTTGAATGCAGACAAGAAAACATGCTCACGTAAGAACTCCTACCAATTGATTTCATGTCCATGTCCTGGTGCAGTGTTTCAGGTTTCCCAAAAGTTCAGTCATTGTACTTGAGTAAATGTAGAACTCATTCTTTGGAGTGCTTAAGAATCCCAACGGTTTTGTTCGCCAAAACAACTTCAAAACTTTTTCTTGACAGCAAGAGCTGCAAAGGCACTTTTTTGGACTGTTGAGTTCAGCAGTATATATTGAATTGATTTGAAAAAGCACAAACTAAGGAAACTGGGATTGATGCACAGAATTCGAGCAAATGGCCACGACTTATACATTTGAAAAGAACTGATGGCCCATTACGCTCTCTGCTGAGATGTGCTTGCCGTATGTAGTTTGATTTAGTTAGTGAGATGTGGAAGTGTCTCTTTTCAGGTTCAGATACATGTGCCCAAGGACATGACTGCCAACATATCTGCTTCAGCAATGATGATTCATACCTTTGCAAGTGTCGTGAGGGATATGTGTTGAATGCAGACCAGAAAACATGCTCACGTAAGAACCAGAATATTTTTCATAGATTTGTTGTCTGTTTTTTGGCCTATGTGTTTTGTTTTGTATGTATGCCTCATATACCGTACATAGCAAAAGTTTGCACCGCTTAGCTTGACTGAACAGGAGGGAGATGCTTTAGTTTTTATGAACTGTAATTGCCAATCAAAGGCTCTACAATAAGTTCCATAATAAGGGCTTTATGTCAGATGTGGGAGTTTTTTTTCCTTTTCAGGTTTGGATTCATGTTCCCAGGGACATGACTGCCAGCATATTTGTGTCAGCACTGATGAATCGTACATCTGCAAATGTCGAATGGGATATGTGTTGAATGCAGACCAGAAAACATGCTCACGTAAGAAACTGGACTTTTCAGGTAGACTTCATGTTTGTTTCTTGGCACAGATTTCCCAGAAATCTAGTTATGTTTCTTGATTAAACAAAGTCTGTAGAAATATATTAACCTGTGAGTTGGTGAGATCATTTTGCGTCACAACAGGAAAGTTGTTGCTCTGGTTGCTACTTGAATTTGGGTTCTTCTTAAAAGTGGGAAGTGAGTGCTCAGTTCAGCTTGAATTTGTACAGGGTCAGGAACAGATCAGTATTTGTGACTATTGTTATGGAGTGGCCCTGAGTGGTGCACCACAAATGGTTGTTGTGCTCAGCTACAATCAGTTACATGTAGACATGTTTCTTTTCAGATTTGGATACATGTGTCCAGGGACATGACTGCCAGCATATTTGTGTCACAAATGGTGATTCATACCTTTGCAAGTGTCGTGAGGGATATGTGTTGAATGCAGACAAGAAAACATGCTCACGTAAGAACTCTTACTAATCGATTTCATGTCCATCTCTTGGTGCAGTGTTTCAGGTTTCCCTAAAGTTCAGTCATTGTACTTGAGTAAATATAGAAGTCATTCTTTGGAGTGCTTAAGACTCCCTACAGTTTTGTTCGCCAAAAGAACTTCAAAACTTTTTCTTGACAGCAAGAGCTGCAAAGGCACTTTTTTTGACTGTTGAGTGCAGCAGTATATATTGAATTGATTTGAAAAAGCAAAGACTAAGGAAACTGGGATTGATGCACAGAATTCGAGCAAATGGCCATGACTTATACATTTGAAAAGAACTGATGGCCCATTACGCTCTCTGCTGAGATGTGCTTGCCGTATGTAGTTAGACTTAGTTGGTTAGATGTGGAAGTGTCTCTTTTCAGGTTTGGATAGATGTGCCCAAGGACATGACTGCCAACATATCTGCATCAGCAATGATGACTTGTACATCTGCAAATGTCAAGTGGGATATGTGTTGAATGCAGACCAGAAAACATGCTCACGTGAGAACCCGAATATTTTTCATAGATTTGTTGTCTGTTTTTTGGCCTATGTGTTTTGTTTTGTATGTATGCCTCATATACCGTACATAGCAAAAGCTTGCACCGCTTAGCTTGACTGAACAGGAGGGAGATGCTTTAGTTTTTATGAACTGTAATTGACCGCTTAGCTTGACTGAACAGGAGGGAGATGCTTTAGTTTTTATGAACTGTAATTGCCAATCAAAGGCTCTACAATAAGTTCCATAATAAGGGCTTTATGTCAGATGTGGGAGTTTTTTTTCCTTTTCAGGTTTGGATTCATGTTCCCAGGGACATGACTGCCAGCATATTTGTGTCAGCACTGATGAATCGTACATCTGCAAATGTCGAATGGGATATGTGTTGAATGCAGACCAGAAAACATGCTTACGTAAGAACCTGGACTTTTCAGGTAGACTTCATGTTTGTTTCTTGGCACAGATTTCCCAGAAATCTAGTTATGTTTCTTGATTAAACAAAGTCTGTAGAAATATATTAATCTGTGAGTTGGTGAGATAATTTTGCGTCACAACAGGAAAGTTGTTGCTCTGGTTGCTACTTGAATTTGGGTTCTTCTTAAAAGTGGGAAGTGAGTGCTCAGTTCAGCTTGAATTTGTACAGGGTCAGGAACAGATTAGCTCTTGTGACTATTGTTATGGGGTTGCCCTGAGTGGTGCACCACAAATGGTTGTTTTGCTCAGCTACAATCAGTTACATGTATACATGTTTCTTTTCAGATTTGGATACATGTGTCCAGGGACATGACTGCCAGCATATTTGTGTCAAAAATGGTGATTCATACCTTTGCAAGTGTCGTGAGGGATATGTATTGAATGCAGACAAGAAAACATGCTCACGTAAGAACTCTTACTAATCGCTTTCATGTCCCTCTCTTGGTGCAGTGTTTCAGGTTTCCCAAAAGTTCAGTCATTGTACTTGAGTAAATGTAGCACTAATTCTTTGGAGTGCTTAAGAATCCTAACAGTTTTGTTCACCAAAACAACTTCAAAACTTTTTCTTGACAGCAAGAGCTGCAAAGTCATTGTTTTGGACTGTTGAGTGCAGCAGTATATGTTGAATTGATTTGAACAAGCAAAGAATAAGGAAACAAGGATTGATGCACTGAATTCGAGCAAATGACCATGACTTATACATTTGAAAAGAACTGACGGCCCATTACGCACTCTGCTGAGATGTGCTTGTCGTATGTAGTTAGACTTAGTTGGTTAGATGTAAAAGTATCTCTTTTCAGGTTCAGATAGATGTGCCCAAGGACATGATTGCCAACATATCTGCATCAGCAATGATGACTTGTACATCTGCAAATGTCAAGTGGGATATGTGTTGAATGCAGACCAGAAAACATGCTCACGTAAGAACCAGAATATTTTTCATAGATTTGTTGCCTGTTTTTTGGGCAGCTCCTATGTGTTTTGCATGACTGAAAGTTTATATGTATCCTCCATATACCGTACATATCAAGAGCTGGTGAGGCACTTTGTACGGTGGGCACCACTTAGCTTGATTGAACGGGAGATGCTTTAGATTATATGGAATGTAAAAATCAATACATGCCAATCAAAGGCTCTACAATAAGTTCCACAATTTGGGCTTCATATCTGATGTGGAAGTTTGTTCTTTTCAGTTTTGGATTCATGTTCCCAGGGACATGACTGCCAGCATATTTGTGTCAGCACTGATGATTCGTACATCTGCAAATGTCGAATGGGATATGTGTTGAATGCAGACCAGAAAACATGCTCACGTAAGAACCTGGACTTTTCAGGTAGACTTTATGTTTGTTTCTTGGCACAGATTTCCCAGAAATCTAGTTATGTTTCTTGATTAAACAAAGTCTGTAGAAATATATTGACTTGTGAGTTGGTGAGATCATTTTGTGTCACAACAGGAAAGTTGTTGCTCTGGTTGCTACTTGAATTTGGGTTATTCTTAAAAGTGGGAAGTGAGTGCTCAGTTCAGCTTGAATTTTTACAGGGTCAGGAGCAGATCAGTGTTTGTGACTATTGTTATGGGGTTGCCCTGAGTGGTATACCACAAATGTTTGTTGTGCTCAGCTACAATCAGTTACATGTAGAAATGTTTCTTTTCAGATTTGGATACATGTGTCCAGGGACATGACTGCCAGCATATTTGTGTCAAAAATGGTAATTCATACCTTTGCAAGTGTCGTGAGGGATATGTGTTGAATGCAGACAAGAAAACATGCTCACGTAAGAACTCTTACTAATCGCTTTCATGTCCCTCTCTTGGTGCAGTGTTTCAGGTTTCCCAAAAGTTCCGTCATTGTACTTGAGTAAATGTAGCACTCATTCTTTGGAGTGCTTAAGAATCCTAACAGTTTTGTTCACCAAAACAACTTCAAAACCTTTTCTTGACAGCAAGAGCTGCAAAGTCATTATTTTGGACTGTTGAGTGCAGCAGTATATGTTGAATTGATTTGAACAAGCAAAGACTAAGGAAACTGGGATTGATGCACAGAATTCGAGCAAATGACCATGACTTATACATTTGAAAAGAACTGACAGCCCATTACGCTCTCTGCTGAGATGTGCTTGTCGTATGTAGTTAGACTTAGTTGGTTAGATGTAAAAGTGTCTCTTTTCAGGTTCAGATAGATGTGCCCAAGGACATGATTGCCAACATATCTGCATCAGCAATGATGACTTGTACATCTGCAAATGTCAAGTGGGATATGTGTTGAATGCAGACCAGAAAACATGCTCACGTAAGAACCAGAATATTTTTCATAGATTTGTTGCCTGTTTTTTGGCCAGTTCCTATGTGTTTTGCATGACTGAAAGTTTATATGTATCCTCCATATACCGTACATAGCAAGAGCTGGTGAGGCACTTTGTACGGTGGGCACCACTTAGCTTGATTGAACAGGAGATGCTTTAGTTTATATGAACTGTAATTGCACAATAATGGCTTCATGTCAAATGTTGGAGTTTTTTCCTTTTCAGGTTTGGATTCATGTTCCCACGGACATGACTGCCAACATATCTGCATCAGCAATGATGACTCGTACATCTGCAAATGTCAATCGGGATATGTGTTGAATGCAGACCAGAAAACATGCTCACGTAAGAACCAGAATAGTTTTCATAGATTTGTTGCCTGATTTTGGGCCAGTTGCTATGTGTTTTCTATGCATCCTCCATATACCCTACATAGCAAGAGCTGGTGAGGCACATTGTACGGTAGGCACCACTTAACTTGATTGAACGGGAGATTCTTTAGATTATATGGAATGTAAAAATCAATACATGCCAATCAAAGGCTCTACAATAAGTTCCACAATGTGGGCTTCATATCTGATGTGGGAGTTTGTTCTTTTCAGGTTTGGATTCATGTTCCCAGGGACATGACTGCCAGCATATTTGTGTCAGCACTGATGATTCGTACATCTGCAAATGTCGAATGGGATATGTGTTGAATGCAGACCAGATAACATGCTCACGTAAGAACCTGGACTTTTCAGGTAGACTTTATGTTTGTTCCTTGGCACAGATTTCCCAGAAATCTAGTTATGTTTCTTGATCAAACAAAGTCTGTAGAAATATATTGACTTGTGAGTTGGTGAGATCATTTTGTGTCACAACAGGAAAGTTGTTGCTCTGGTATCTACTTGAATTTGGGTTATTCTTAAAAGTGGGAAGTGAGTGCTCGATTCAGCTTGAACTTGGACAGGGTCAGGAGCAAATCATCTCTTATGACTATTGTTAGCGGGGTTGCCCTGAGTAGTGAACTACAAATGGTTGTTATGCTCAGCTACAGTCAGTTACATGTAAAAATGTTTCTTTTCAGATTTGGATACATGTGTCCCGGGACATGACTGCCAGCATATTTGTGTCAAAAATGGCAATTCTTACCTCTGTGTGTGTCACAAGGGATATGTGTTGAATGCAGACAAGAAAACCTGCTCACGTAAGGATCCTTACCAATCGATTTCATGTCCCTCTCTTGGTGCAGTCTTTCAGGTTTCCCAAAAGTTCATTATTGTTGGTACTTGAGTTAATGTAGAACTCATTCTTTGGAGCGCTGAAGAATTCCAACAGTTTTGTTAGCCAAAACAGCTTTAAAACTTTATCTTGACAGCAAGAGCTGCTAAGGCACTTTTTCCTTTTGACTGTTCTGACTGAGTGTGCAGCAGTATATATTGAATTGATTTGAAAAAGCATAGAATTAGGAAACTGGGATTGATGTAGAGAGTTCGAGCAAATGACCATGACTTATACATTTTAAAAGAACTGATGGCCCATTACGCTCTCTGCTGTGATGTGCTTGCCGTATGTAGTTAGACTTAGTTGGTTAGATGTGGAAATGTCTCTTTTCAGGTTCAGATACATGTGCCCAAGGACATGACTGCCAGCATATCTGTGTCAGCAATGATGACTCGTCCATCTGCAAATGTCAAGAGGGATATGTGTTGAATGCAGACCAGAAAACATGCTCACATAATGACCTGGACTTTTCAGGTAGACTTTGTTTGTTTTCTTGGCACAGTTTTCCCAGAAATCTAGTTATGTTTCTTGATTAAACAAAATCTGTAGAAATAAATTGATTTGGGATGAGATGGTGAGATTATTTTGTGTCACAACTGGAAAGTTGGGGTTTTCCCAGTCTTTAACAATACCAAAGACTGGGAAAACCCAGTCTTTGGTATTCCCAGTCTTCAACAATACCAAAGACTGGGAATACCAAAGACTGGGTTTTCCCAGTCTTTGGTATTGTTGAAGTGTTCTTTGAGCCACCACAGCAGCCATTAAACTGCACCTTAAGGCACTTACACACTGGCTTCTACTTCAATTTAGGGGGTTGCTACTTGGAATTGGGTTATTCTTAAAAGTGGGAAGTGAGTGCTTAGTTCAGCTTGAATTTGTACGGGGTCAGGAACAGATTAGTTCTTGTGACTATTGTTATGGGGTTGCCCTGAGTGGTGCACCACAAATGGTTGTTGTTCTCAGCTACAGTCAGTTACATTTAGAAATGCTTGCAGTATGTAGTTAGACTTAGTTGGTTAGATGTGGAAGTGTCTCTTTTCAGGTTCAGATACATGTGCCCCAGGACATGACTGCCAACATATCTGCATCGACAATGATGACATGTACATCTGCAAATGTCAAGTGGGATATGTGTTGAATGCAGACCAGAAAACATGCTCACGTAAGAATACGAATATTTTTCATAGATTTTTTGCCTGTTTTTTGGCCAGTTCCTATGTGTTTTGCATGACTGAAAGTTTATATGTATCCTCCATATACTGTACATAGCAAGATCTGGTGAGTCACTTTGTACGGTGGGCACCACTTAGCTTGATTGAACGGGAGATGCTTTAGTTTATATGAACTGTAATTGCACAATAATGGCTTCATGTCAGATGTGGGAGTTTTTTCTTTTCAGGTTTGGATTCATGTTCCCAGGGACATGACTGCCAGCATATTTGTGTCAGCACTGATGATTCGTACATCTGCAAATGTCGAATGGGATATGTGTTGAATGCAGACCAGAAAACATGCTCAAGTAAGAACCTGGACTTTTCAGGTAGATGTTATGTTGGTTTCTTGGTACAGAATTCCCACAAATCTAGTTATGTTTCTTAATGAACTGCTACATGAATTGATTGAAGGCACGTGAGAGCACTCAGTACTTCTCCTCTGGTTATTGGTTGGTCTGGGATACAGTATCCCTTACTTCCTCTGATAGCTTGGGTAGTTTCAGTGATTTCAAAAAAAGTTCACTATTTGGAGCTGCATTCTTACTTTCTGATGTATATAACTGTTCAAAGAAGTTTTTAAAGCAATCATTGATCTCTTGTGGGTAATAGGTCATTGTAGAGTCTGGTTTCTTCACTTGCTGAATAGAGGAGTTCGACATTTGTTTCTTTAATTGCCAGGCCAAAAGTTTATGGCCTTTGTCTCCCAACTTATAATAACGCTGTCTAGTTCTCAACATAGCCTTTATAAGTGTTAGAAATGTCGTACTGATTTCTTTTTTTAGTTAGAGCTTTATATAAGCCTGCTGATCTAGTGCGGAAATGTTCCTTTTCTAGTTGTTTGAAATCTAGTTCCAAGTGTTTATGTGACTCTTTTATTTTTATCCTGGAGGTGTATGAAATAATCTGTCCTCTCAGGTATTCTTTTAAGGATTCCCAAAGAATAGAGGGAGAGGGAGCAGATGGGGTGTTGATTTCTAGGAAGAAGCGAATCTGTGATGATATACATTCTTAAAATTTTGAATCATGTAAAAGGTGGTCGCTCACTCTCCATCTATAAAAACTGGGGGACTGTTCTTTCGGAAGAATTGCTAATTAGATTGGGGAATGGTCTGATATGACCCGGGGTAAGTAGTCACAATTGATGCCTATGTATAAGAGACATTGAAATAATAAAGTAGTCTATTCTAGTGTATGAGTTGTGCACTGAGGAGGAAGTTAAATTTGAATTTATTTTGAATGAGCAGGAAGTTGGGAGCCTGGGACTGATGTCCCTGTAGGTATGGAGCATATGGTCATGACTTAAACTGCAAGTTGATTGGTGCTGCTTTAAAAGCTCCATAACAGGCTAAGTGCTTCTTGATGGCTATAATTCAATTTAGTCTGTTACAAGTGTGAGTGTCTCTTTTCAGGGTCAGATACATGTGCACAGGGAAATGACTGCCAACATATCTGCATCACCAATGATGACTCGTACATCTGCAAGTGTCAAGGAGGATATGTGTTGAATGCAGACCAGAAAACATGCTCACGTAAGAACTTTTTGACTTGATATGCATGTCCTAGTCTGTGGTTGTCTGCGATCTTTGTTGTTATTATTGTATATACTTGATTAAATGCAGAAACAGGCATAGAGCATTTGTCCATGGCTTTTTGACCAATCATAATCTTCACCTAGGAAGTTTGCTGTGGATGTTAGCTGTGGAAGTGTCTCTTTTCAGGTTCCGATGCATGTACCCAGGGACATGACTGCCAGCATATTTGTGTCAAAGATGGTGATTCTTACCTTTGCATGTGTCATGATGGATATGTGTTGAATGCAGACCAGAAAACATGCTCACGTAAGAACCTGAATTTTGGCTATAAGTTTGATGTGCATGAGAGTTTCAAGTGCATATCCTAGTACAACGTGTCAGGTCCCCTCCAAATTGAGTTCTTCTGAGTACTTGACTAAATTTGATAAAGGCCTTTCTGTGGTATTGCCAATATAGCCCCAAAGTGTCAACTGGACAGCAAGAGCTGGTGAAGCACAGATTCAGCTCTTGTAGGTTGCTTGTAATAGTTTAGGATGGTTAATAGACTTTAAACAGGCAGCAAGTGAGGGCTGATACACCTAGCGGTATGATAAGTCTTATCTCACAGAAATAGGTGAAATGGCCATGTGGTGGTGGCACGTAATGTGTTAAAATTACGTGCTGGAACCACTTAAACCATGCTAATGAAAATTCTATTAGGATCCGAAGTCATGGTGGACATGCAGATTTCCAGGTTCCACAGAAATATGTTTTAATAAAGTCCACACAGGAAGGAGTTCAGGGTAGAAGGATGGGTCAAACACAAGACTTTCACCCAGAAGACCAGTGTTTGTGTCCCGGGTGAAACCAAAAGTCGACATTGATTTATTTTAAATTACGTTCATAAGTTAAGTTACGTAACAAACTTACTTATTTTAACCCTAACCATGATCTTTTCTTTCCTAAACCTAAGCAAGTAGTTTTGTTGCCTAAAGCCAACTAAGAAGTTTTGTTGCCTAAAGCTAACTAAGAAGTTTTGTTGCCTAAATTGTTTACACATTGCATGCCACCACCACCACCATGTAATGCAGTGTTAAGAGGTTGTGGTCATTTCACATATATCTGTGAGATCACATTGGGTATGGTTTACATGGCCATGATTTAAATAAATTGCAAAGGGATTGGTGGCCCATTAAAAGCTCCACAAGTGCTCCTTGACAGATGTAAGTAGACATCAGTTACCTGTGGAGTGTCTCTTTTCAAAATTTGATACCCGTGTCCACATGACTGCCAGGATATTTGTGTCAGCCTGAAAAGGTTGGACACTTGGGAGATAGTTCCATGAATGGAAACAATGGTGAGACAGAGGCTCTAACAGTGATGCCATAAGATGTCATATCTGAATATGTCTCTTTTCAGGGTCTGCTCCATGTGCCAATGGACATGATTGCCAGCACATTTGTATAAACAGTGATGATTCATACACCTGCAAGTGTCGAGAGGGATATACTTTGAATCCAGACAAGAAAACATGCTCACGTAAGAACCTGGACGTTTTTTTAGAGTTGATCGAGTGTTACATACTAAGGGCTCTTTGATTGATGTAAATTGAGCCCATCAGATGTGGAAGTGTTTCTTTTCAGGTTCAGATACATGTGCCCAGGGACATGACTGCCAACATATTTGTGTAAGCAATGATGACTCGTTTGTCTGCAAGTGTCGAATGGGATATGGGTTGAATGCAGACCAGAAAACATGCTCACGTAAGAACCTGGAGCTTTCTAAAAGATATGATGTTGTTTCTTTGGTGCAGTGTTTTAGATTTCCCTCGAATCTCACTATTTTATTTTCCACTTTGTACACGGTCAGACAGACTTCATATCACCTTTTGTGAGTTATGGTATTGATAGGGCATTTAGCTCATTGTGAAAAAGCTCAGAGAAATACAGTACATGACCATAGATTTCATGAACTGTTAAAAGGAAATTCATCCAATTGGGGGATTCTCAAGTCAATAGTCAGATGTGGAAGTGTTTCTTTTCAGGATCGGATGCATGTGCCCAGGGACATGATTGCCAGCACATTTGTGTCAAAAGTGATGACTCGTATATCTGCAAGTGTCGCATGGGATACGTATTGAATGCAGACCGGAAAACATGCTCACGTAAGCAACTGATTTGTTTCAATGTGCATATTTGCCTGTGGCATAATCCAGCATCTCAGATATTTCACATTTGGAGCGTCAAAGAACTTTTCATCAGAGCACCAAAAGCCCCAACTGGAGAGTAGGAGCTGGTGAGGCAGTTTGTCTTGTGGACAGACCACATTATAAATTCTTGCAAATATTTGTTTTCTATTTTTGGGGTCAGCGTGAATAAGCAGGAGATATAGAGATTGGGAATGTTGAAATGTATTGGTCACATAGATGAGGCATCCGCTTCTTTTAAAGATGAACTGTGACCAAAAGCTCCGCTAAAAGCTAAGTGGTTGTTTTTAATGTCATAAGACAAGGTCGCTGAGTTGTGAGCTTTTCTTTTCAGGTTTGGATGCATGTGCCCAGGGACATGACTGCCAGCACATTTGCGCCAACAATGGGAACTCTTACATCTGCAAGTGTCGAGTGGGATACGTGCTGAACATGGATCAGAAAACATGCTCACGTAAGAAACTTCTTCCTTTCAACTAGACATTGGTGCAGTACCTCAAGATGGTTTGTGTTATTCAGTAGTAGCTCCAAAGACTTCTGCAACAAGAGCTGTGGACGTGTCTCTTTCCAGGTTCAAATGCATGTGCTCAGGGACATGACTGCCAGCAGCTTTGTATCAACAACGGTGACTCATACAACTGCAAGTGTCGAGTGGGATATGTGTTGAATGCAGACGAGAAAACATGCTCACGTAAGGACCTACTTTTTTCTTTTTCAACATACACAATGGTGTCTGAGTAATGAAACCTTTCAAGAGATGTCTCATGTTTTGAATCGATGTCTTGAGTTCTAGCCTCAGGAATTTGTCAACCAACCCTCATATATTATTGCCTTGTGAGCTGTTTTGTACAACTAGTGTTGAGTTCAGCCTCACTGAGGACATGTGCCAGACTGGCACTAACTTACCGAAAGGTGTGGCACACGGTTTGGAGTCCTCAAAGGAAATATGAGCAACCGAGTTTCAACAGCTGACCAGGAGCTCCTTGGATTCTCTTTCCCTATAAAACTTGAAGAGGCTTTATCAAAGACGGGTTGAACCTTATGCTTGACTTGACAAGAGCCATTCTAAAATCATCCCAAATGATAGAAGAGAATTTAAGGTGAGAGGGTAAGGTGTTTTCCAAATGCTATCTGTTTCAGGCTTACTAATAATCCACCATCCAATATAGATTTCCTCTATATCGTGTCATATTTCACCCAGGCTTTGCCCTCTTAAAGGCTTATAGGCTTGACTATTCTCCCATGCAGAGTAGCACTGAAATTTCAAAAATCTCCTTTGGCATCCACCTTGCTATTACTGGCCACATGGACAGTCCAGACAGCCTAGAGTGCAGGATGTTATAGCAATGGTGTTACTTCTTCCATGCATGAAAGGATCAATCTGGACAATGGATTATCCTCTGTTGACATTCTGGCTCAAAAGGCAATACCAGGCACAATGAATTTAGCTTGTATCTTAGCAGGGTCAGCCATAGGTAGTGGCATGGCTTCACCACTGGCTGTACCAGGCTTGGTATAACATGACAACCCACAAATAGAGAAACTGCAAAGTCCTCCTTCCTTTGAAGGCTGCCAAATTCTCTGGCAGCAAAGAACGGCCGCCTTTTCTACGTAGACAACCTTATTGTTACAGCTAGGTCCCTAAAGTGTGCCATGATTTACACAGTTCAGTTGACTCAATCCATAACCAAATAAGGGTTTGCCATTAACTAGAAGAAGAGGCCCAGTTGTCCCAAATTGTGCACGTGTTGGGCTGAGCTCCCTAAAGGGGGATCAGTTGTATGTTTCTTTGCAATGGTCACTTAAGTGTCCTTTCAATGACACCTTCAGGTTTATAGTTGCGTCTAGATTAAACCCTTGATTGCCACAGCACTGCTTCAATACTTTGTGATTTGAGATCTGAAAAACAAAATTGTTTAGTATTACAGAAAAGGTGAAGATAGTCGATTTTCAACTTATTCCATGTGGTCTACACTATCAAAAAAATTCTACCAGAACTGGAAACGTAGGCGAAATTAGTGGGAAGAAACACAAACCAGCTATGCTGACACGTGTAAATTTCAGTGCACTGCTGCAGGTCAGGATTTGGTCAAGCCTTTGGCACTGATAGGGGCCTTTAGATTTAGGGTTACAATGCATTCAACTTTTTTATAGTTATAACTTTCATGTCTGTCTTTTTGCATTCTTTAGCTGTGGAGAAGTCTGCAGGTTGACTGCAACCAAAGCCACTGTCCAGCGACGAGCAATACTTCTACTGAGCCATTAGCATCATTAAAAGCACAGTTTATAGGACATACAAGTGTGCTGTGCTGCTGGTTTAAGGAATGAGAGACTGCCATGGAAGTTGTGGTGGGAGCCCACCGAGAACTTTGGTCCAAGTAAAGGACCAAAGAAAACAATGGTTGTAACTGATTTGCCTGTTGTGATTTGTATATTTTTCAATGAATTGGCCTTGTATGTATATGTATTGGTCAAATGATTATTAACATGTGTCCTCTTTAACGCTATAAACACCTGACCTCAGTAACTGATCACTCCCAGGTTGTGATTAACTAGTTGAAGTGATTGAATTTTACTTATTTCCTAATCTCACTCACAAAAGAAAAATCATGATTGTACCTGATCTCTGCTATAGGCCTATTGTTCAAACAATATCCATTGTACATAAGACAACACCTAATTTTTATCTGATTTCGTCAGCTCCAAAATGTTCTCATATTGAACATTGACTCTTTGGGGGAAGAACATAAGATGGGCAGCGTTGCTTTTTGGAGTATTACAAAGACGCTACGTTAAAGAAGGTGAAAACCTCACCCGCATTGACCTTCTCCATATTTTCTCTAATTCTTTCAGAGGAAATGAGGAGTGAAATCACTGAAGATGCCTGCATGTGTGAAGCTCAGATTGTGTTCCAGAAAAAAGTACAGTCAACCATTCAGGAGCTGAGCAGAAAACATATCCTTTTGTTGAATTTGATTATAAAATTGTGATTATTATGTGAGAGAAATATCTACTTTGTGTCTCTAAAAATGTAAGACATTTGCACTATTGGGCTGCTGCTACAATCGCTTTGTCTAATTAGTACTTTTAATGGGAGTAAGTCTAAACTGAATAGACTGAGTCTGTTGATTTGTAGCAGCACAGTCTCACGGCAGTTCATGAAATAGTCACGAAATTGAATCTATTTGATTCTTGTACATAGACACAAATTTCCCTTTTTTGTGATGATCAGCACGACTTTCACTTTCATGCGTTTTCCTACGAATGTCCAGCAACACGTGACGCACGTGTCAATTTCATCTCCAGTCTATTCAAAATAAAACTACTTAGTTAGGTTTAGGAATAGATCGTCTTGGTTAGGCTTAGGCAACAAAACTACTTAGCTAGGCTTAAGAATAGATCGACTTGGTTACGCTTAGGCAACAAACTACTTAGTTAGGTTTAGGGGAAGATCGACTTGGTTAGGCTTAGGGAACAAAACTACTTAGTTAGGTTTAGGAAAATGTCGACTTGGTAAGGCTTAGGGAACAAAACTACTTAGTTAGGTTTAGGAAAAGATCAACTTCGTTAGTCTTAGGCAACAAACTACTTAGTTAGGTTTAGGAAAATGTCGACTTGGTTAGGCTTAGGCAACAAACTACTTAGTTAGGTTTAGGAATAGATCGACTCGTGGTTTGGGTTTAAATAACTCCGGAAGTGCTGTAACTTAAGTATGGAAGTTACATGACAAATAAATCAACTTTGACTTCTGGTTTCACACAGGAAACAAACACCAGTCTCCTGGGCGAAAGTCCTGTGCTTTTTGACCCACCCATCGAGCCCGACATCCTCCCTACACGGCTTTCGCCGCTCTCTATACTTCCCGGTTCACAATTACGTGGATTACATACAATTTGATTCTGTGCTGACCTTCACAAAAAAAAGTGTAATTTGTGTCTATGTACACGAATCAATACATTGATTTCATGACTATTTCACAAACTGCTGTGCGACTGGGCTGTTTGTTGTGGTGCGTCTTTAGAAATGCTCAGTGTGATGGTGAACTGGTAAACATTACAACTACATGTTTTAAATTCTATTTCCTTGACAGTCTGTTCACTTGATGAACTTTCAGCCAAAGTGAACCTGATTGAAGGCCCACAGCAGTATTAAGAACATCGACGGAGATGTCAGAAGACATGTTCATGACCAGCGGAAGTCATCTGTAACCCTCAAAACTCTTAATGTTACAGTTAAATGTCTAAGATTTGGTAGAGGTCTGCATGGTATTGATTTATCGTGCAGCATACTGGTGGCATTACTGTTTTATATTATAAACCTGCATTTTGCATTCACAACACCGTCTGTCATTACTTCTTACAGTAAAGTCAGATATAACTGGTGTAAACGTTTACATATACTGTATTTGTATATTTGGAAAGCCATTGAGTTGAGACTCAAACTATATAAAATAATTAGGGAAGTTAAACAATAGAGAGAAGAGAAACTTTTAAAAACAAAAATGCTAAACATGTTAAAACTTTACTTTTGTAATGAATGTTTTTGTACCACATCCTTGTTGTGTATCCACTGCTCCAAGAGCATTTCATGGTAGAACACAAAGCCTCCATCCATAAGCTAATCTCTTATACAACAAGATTATTGTCGTTACCCCTCTGATTGCAGCAATATTATGCAGAGTTAAAGACCACAATAAAGCCTGATCTAATTGGCATTGTTACATCACAGTGAATTTATATAATCCTTTTTTCTTTGATACCTGAAATATTGCAAGAACTATTGCGCAACATTAATTGGTAATAATTTTTTACTTGTAAAAGACAGGTACAATTATTTTAGGGGGAGAGGGAAAACAGTTTAGGGAGTTCAAGGTTTTATTGGACGGCTTCAATACTTTGCAGACCTGGCAAGTATTTGACCAACCACCTCTGGTAGCAGTCCTTGCAATTAAATACTATTTTCAATGCAATGCAAGTTTTGAAATTGTGAGATTTTAAGTCAAGATCCACTCAGTTTTTGCATCCACTTAAAAGAGTATTTCACTGCACAGTATTTTCTTCATACAATACACACTGTATTTTCTGCTTTGTCATGTCCATGGAACACACGTGAAACAAATTGAAAAGAGTTTTTATGGTGGGACAGTCTTTGTTTAAGCTGACATTTATGTGCATACATATTATGGTGCTTTTGTGATAGAAAACAAGTTGTCTGTATATTTTCTATCGGGTGTATAGTTGCACATGGAAAATAAATATTCTGAAAGAAAGGATCCATCTCTTGTATTGTGTGTTTTTACGCTCAGTTATCAAGGCACTTTTAAAATCAATAAAGTCATGATATGGACTTTTAGCACTTTCAGCCCTCTTGAGAGTGACCACACAGTCTATGAGAGTAACTATGATACCTTCATTAGACTAACTTTTTAAAAAAATATTTTTTTGCATTGACCACATAATTAAATAAAAAATTGTAGGCTATTTAAAAAAAACTGTGTGTATGAACTGAATTGCTGGTTTGTTAGGCCTATAAGCTTTTCCCAATTAAAAAAAAATAATTATTATGTAGTGGGCCTGCAGTTGTTAAAACACTATGTTAAAGTAAGTGCAAGACATCCCTGCAAAGTTAATAATAAAGTAATGTTACCTTTTGCCTCAAAAACTGGAAAATTAAACGGGTCTTCAAAAGAATGGCCATCACCAGAACGCGAACAAGAAAAACTACAATTACCAGAGATATCCCGAAAACCCACTTCCGGTTTACGGTTACCACGGGAGACCGAGGGAAGCTACAACTCTCTCTGAGTACTGGAGTGCTGCAAAACAAGCAATGAAACGTCGAATTTGAGCAGTTTTTCCAATGCATGCTAACGTTATCAACTATAACCGTAGTCGGTCTTTCAACTTGTTAAGCTACATTTAACGTGAACCGTCTTTGGTACTTGCTAGGTATATTAACTGTGTCGCGTTAAATAGCAAAGCTAACAGTGTAAACTAGCCAACTAGCATGATGTAGCATTGCTAGCTGGAAAGAGTTAGCTCACTTTGGCTTTGCTAATTGACGTTAGGTTAGCGTATTGCTACGTTAACTAGCATAACTACACCGTGAGCGATAATTTCGAATCGGTAGAGGTCTGTTATCGCCACCGCCATGTTTATCTACCTCAGCAAGAAGGTGAGTGTCCACCCTGTGCTCTGACACCTAACGTTACCTAACCACCTATCAATAGGTCAGTTAAGACACAAAGCGTTGGTTAACAGTGTGGCTTCAATTTCCCCGTGTTTTAATAGATTGCTATCCCCAACAATATCCATCTAAAATGTGTCTCCTGGAACAAAGATCAAGGCTTCATCGCCTGTGGAGGAGACGAGGGTCTCCTCAGAGTGCTCAAGCTTGAATCTCAGACAGGTAAGTTCAGTTCAGGGGATGGAGCTAACAAACCTGCACACTCCTGGTACAACAACTCTCATGATTTCCAGGCTATTTGGAGCTACCTTACCTCTGATCTGATGTGCTGTAGACAGTAGGTCTGAGCCACAAGTGAACAGCTGTTTGCATAAAAATGAAAATCTGAATCATAAAGGAAATCTACAAAATACTAAACACATACAATACACAATGCAAATTTGCTTGACATGTGAAATGCTCCACAGCATAACTGTGTGAGATGTGCTGGATAAAAAAAATAGCACATATTCCACCCTTAAATGACTGGAGCAATGTCACTCATGTCATTAGGTCAAATCCCTTTCTAGCTTCAAAGATTGGTAAGACTTGATGACATAATAATTGCAAGAATAATGATAGGGCTGACCCGAATGCTTCGAAGCTTTGACCGTTGCCATGGTAATCGACCTCCAAATCAGTATTCGAATGCTTCGTTTTAAAAAAAAATATATATAAGTATGTAATAATAATAATAATGTATAAATCCCAAAACAGCCCATGAAATAAGAAATAATCCCACATTATTTATTATTAAAATACAACATTAATTATTATTAGACATTCTCAGACAGATATCGCTGTTTGTTGTGTGTAGAGGTGTGTGTGTGTGTGTGTGTGTGTGTGCAGCAGTGCGGCAGCGGTACTGTCCTGAGCACAGAAACGGGGGAGATGGAGACAGACAGACAGAAGAACATGTCAGTCTGCTGCGCCGCGAAGCTTCGAATACCTTCTCACCGAAACTTCGAAGTCCAAAAAATAGTATTCGGGACGGCCCTAAAAATGATAATAATAATTATTAAAATGATAATAATTATAATAAATACAGTATAGCCCAATGCCAAGAGGACAATATGTGTAAAATTTGTTATAAAAAAAGTCCACTGTTGAATTTGATTACCCATACACTGATGTAGACTGGGCCTGGTTGGTTCAAGTGTTCTGTGTCAGTGTGTCCTTGTTCACATTTAAATATTCTACATATATTTATTTATTTATTTATTGCTGTTATTTTGCTCAAGGATAGAATGAAATTGGTCAGCTAAAAAAAACTGGAAATTATTTTGGTCCTGATGAATAATGTACCATTCATTCAGCCTTGTGTTGAAGTTTATTTGTTACAGTCAAAGCCATTATGTAATACCCACATGTTTGAGATTTGAGGGCTTTTACACAGTGTGTAAGAGATCTTCTGAAACTTTCATAAGCTTTTTGGCTCCGTTCTGGTGCCTCTGCTTCCACACGTGTCACTGTAAGTAGAAATGGTACCACCTCGTCCGCTCCGTCTGTTGGACAGACCCACTGTTATTACGTTATCACGTTATTAAACAAACAGGGGAAACAACCAACATCAAAGTGAAAGAAACAGTAAAAACTCTGTGCTTGTATTTACCTAAAAACTACTAACGTTTCTTAGCAAGTCCCTCACTGAGAATTGCTTGGACATTGTTGAGGTTCTGAAGCTGATCTCTTTTACTGCTTTCTCAACAGATGACGCCAAACTTAAAGGTCTTGCTGCACCCAGTAACCTGTCAATGAACCAGACTCTAGAGGGACACAGTGGTAAGTTATATTCAGTAGCTTCCAAATGTGTTATCATTATGCTATGTTGGTAACAGGTGGCGTCCATACACTGTAGTTAGTTGGTGCAAGGAACGTGGAACGAGCCACAGGAAAGTCATCTGGAACTTGGTGATTTCTCCACTTGCAGGCGCAGTACAAGTGGTCACGTGGAACGAACAATATGAAAAGCTGACAACCAGTGACCAGAATGGACTCATCATTGTATGGATGCTCTACAAAGGTGTTTACTGCCGTCAGATTTAAAAAAAAATGCAAGTTGTCCTGTAATAAATTTGGCTTTTATAGTCGTCTGTCTTTGCCCCTTCTAAAGGTGCATGGTACGAGGAGATGATCAACAACCGGAACAAGTCGGTGGTGAGGAGCATGAGTTGGAACGCTGACGGTCAGAAGATCTGCATAGTGTATGAAGATGGAGCGGTCATTGTTGGATCTGTAGATGGTAAAAAAATTACTGCTGGCGATCAATCGCAATCATTTTCCAACCAGATTTAGCATGAAATCACTAAGGCTCCCTTGACAAGGATTGCTTTGTTCACATCCTGAGGGAATGAGTGCGAACATGTACAGAAGGATAAATACCCTTTTTTTTTTTTTTTTTTAAATAGGAAACCGGATTTGGGGAAAGGAGCTAAAAGGAAATCAGCTTGCTCATGTGGCATGGTCGCCAGACAGCAAGATCCTCCTCTTCGGCATGGCCAACGGGGAAGTACAAATCTATGACAATCAAGGAAACTTCATAGTGAGTGCATACGTTTAAGAAAATAGAAATATCAGATCAATGTTGTATGTATAACTATCTGGCTTCCTGACTCATAGGATGTTATTTATTTAAACAATGGAAATTGCAAGAGGTTTGGGAAGTTCTGTTTTTGAGCACCTAGAGCACCGCGCCCCCCACCCAGGGGCGCAGACTAGAAATCCAAGCCTGTAGTGCATCCAACTACGTCACTTTCACGTCAAATGACGCCACTGGATGCAGGAAGAACAACGGATTTTGTAGCTGAGAGCTCAGATATTCTGGATCAGTATAGCATGCACTGAGGAATTTATTGCTTCAATCGACTATATTTACCATCAACACCGATTGGACTTCCTCATAAAAAGGTGGCAAATTTCCCTACGCTTTGCATCCTGTGCCTACGTGAAATGAATACAAAATAATAATGCGATGTGTTTCAGATGAAAATGACCATCAGCTGTCTCACGAATGCGACTGGAGCTCTCAGTATCGCGGGCATCCACTGGTACGCAGGAGCCGGGGGTTACGTCGAACCAGAGTGTCCCTGTCTTGCTATCTGCTTTGACAATGGAAGATGCCAGGTCATGCGCTACGAGAACGATGAAAGTAAGGGGAGAGAGACTGCAGTATATTCTCCAGGGTTACACTTCAATGAGATGTTTACCGATGGTGACGAGCTATGCTGCTGCCCCTTTCTTCTTCAGACCCGGTGTGTATTGACACTCTGATGAGTGTGGTCAGCATTCAGTGGAATCACTGTGGCAGCGTTCTGGCAGTAGCAGGTTCCCTCAGAGCCTCAAACCTGGAGAAAGAATTCAACGTTGTGCAGTTCTACACGCCGTTTGGAGAGGTGAGGGTGGAGACCTCGTTCCCTTACTCACAGAGTTTTATACATGGGGATTTGGCATATGCGGTACACTACCATGCAGTGTTCCTGTCAGTGTCATATATGGGACCAAAAAGAAGAATTTACATGAGTCGATAAAGATTACAATGTGTTTTGTTTCAGTTTTTTTTAATTTAATTTAAGAATGAAATACCTTACAATGCCAGTTTCTCTGGTGTTGTGTCATCCTACATTGTTGAGCGGTCGAAAATGCAAGTAGGCTGAGAACTGTGCTCTTAAAGCCAGAAATTTCAGCATCTGGCGAAACAGTTCTTGAGTCATTGATATCGATTAAAAATCATCCCTTGCATACCCATACTAACCCCAGTGGGGAGATAAAAATGCCACAAGACAGGGGAAAATTTAGATTTTGCACTTTTTCTTGTTTTAAACAGCATCTGAGAACTCTTAAAGTGCCTGGAAAGCAGATGACCGGAGTTGGCTGGGAGGGAGGAGGGCTGCGTATTGGCCTGGCTGTGGACTCCTTCATCTACTTTGCCAACATAAGACCAGACTACAAGGTAAATGGCAACACGTGTGGCTTGCTTTTAATGAACGTTTTTGGGGAAAGAAACAGTTCTTGAAGACACTCGTAGACAGAAAAAAAACTATATTTAATCTGGCATGAGCACAGATAAAGGGTCGGTTCACCCCAAAATCAAAACGACATATTTTTCCTCTTACCTGTAGTGCTATTTATCAATCTAGATGGTTTCGGTGTGAGTTGCAGAGTTTTGGAGATATCGGCCGTAGAGATGTCGGCCTTCTCTCCGATATAATGGAACTAGATGAAAAGAAATACATTTGAATAACTCAACAGCAACGTTTCTTTCCAGAAATCATGACCCGGTTACTCAAGATAATCCACAGACCTTGTTGTGAGCAGTTTCATGTAGGAACTATTTTCTTTCTACTGAATTACACCTACCAACCGTATCATTGCGCAGAAGGAAGCGTGCATCTACTCATGGATGACAGGCTCGTGATTGTGACAGTGCGAGATGTAAACATTAATCTAGTGCTCCAGGGATGACGTATTTTTGTAGGCCAAACAGGAAGTTAGCGTCGCCCTGGTTCCCTCAACAAAAAGCCAATGGGATTTTTCCATTGGATTATGGATTATTGCAAAAAATAAGCTCTGTGGCAAACAAACGTTTATGATACTTACACGTTTTGTTTAGCAAGATATTGAGTAAGTGAGATTTTGAAGTGTGAACGCAATCGCCAGAAGTAAGAAGCTAACGTTAGGCTAAACAAACTAAACCGCGGTCGCATGAGCGCGAGTATACACAACGAGGCTGTAAAGGGGGATGTGTTGGCGTGATGACGTTTAGTATTCTCATTTAGCCGCTTGTTAGCAACCGCCTTTTTTAAGACACGTAAAAACTTAAAAATTCACGAGAGGGATATTTACTGGCGTATTTTATATCATAGAACAACACGTTAAAATCTCTTCAGCTTGTGTTAACCACAGACCTTATTTCAGGCATCTAACTAAAAACCCATTGACTTCCTCAGTAGTGCTAGATGAGCTAGCTTGTAATGCACGCTTCCTTCTGCGCGGTTTACCATTGATAGTTTCACATCATACTTCCAAATTTTTTAAAAAGCACTGAAACTTAAATAACTTCACTGCCTGAAAAAAGAAAATTCCTATGAACCTGCAGTAAAAGTGACTACCAAATAGCTACTGCACAACAGTTACTAAATTCTGACAAAAGGGTTGTTTGGAGGAACATGTGTTGTGTCTGATCATATTTCCTCCCAGAGTTTAGGAGCCCCACACAGAAGGTGAATCTCACCAGCTCTTTTATATCTCTCAACAGTGGGGCTACTGTTGCAGCACAGTGGTGTACGCCTACACAAAGCCAGAGCGCCAAGAGTACTGCGTGGTATTCTGGGACACCAAAAACAACGAGAAATTTGTCAAATATGTCAAGAGCTTGATGTCCATCACTACCTCGGGGGACTTCTGCATTCTAGCCAGCAAGGCAGATGACACCCAGCCTCAGGTACAAACACACATGGCAACAGTGAGAGGAAAGCGTTAAAAAAAAAAAAGGACTTGTAGCGATCTATAAAACAGGTTGACTTGATACGCTAGTTACATGCTGTATGACTCGGACGAGCTTATCCACTGCTTCTGACAGATCAATTCTGACTTTTACATACAATGGGGAAGATACAGTATACAGTAAAACAGTGGTTCCCAACTTGAGGTCCAGGCCCCCCTTAGGGTGGCGTCAAAGATCACAGGGGGTGCGCCAGGATTTGTCTGCTCTGAGGTTGTCAAAATTAGATTTGCGCATGTATAACTAAAATCGTAATAACACACATACTGGATCATTTCTACTAAAAACTTTTTTGCTACTTCGTAGGCCACATCGTGTTTAATTCCTCTATTTCTGCACAGTTGCAGATAAAGATCAGGCCGCACTAATATTATTAGTATTATATTATTAGTGTGAAGTGGTGGCTGCGTAGGATTGTTTCAGACTCGTGTGATCCAAACATTTCCAATAACTCCAGAGTGTTTTAAAGTCTAAAAATCAACATTTATTGAATAAAGATAGATGTTATCATTTCCTAAAATTCACAACATGTTTTTATCTAACAAAATATTCTGCTTCAATCAATATTTGTTGGCGTTTAGCCTTTCAAAAACAGTATTTTCACTGCGGTCAAAAACAGTTTGCACTCCCGCCCGCCGCACTCAGAGGGAGGCACTGACGAGTTATATTCATTAAAGGAGGTTGATTTATTTAAAAAAGATGAATAAGCTAAATCACTTTACTCAAATTGAGGATTTTGTTGGAGGATTTGTTATTTCTTTTAGGGTGATGACGTCAGAAAGTATGGGGGGTGACCTCAGCTTTTCTTAGATACAAGTAAGGGGGGGGGGGCTTCAAGGAAAATAGGTTGGGAACCACTGCAGTAGAAGATACAGAGTGAGCTGTAATAGGAAGGATCACTCTGCTGTCTTGCCTCCTGTTTTTGCCACACAGGAGGATGCTGAGTTAGAGTCTGCGAGTCATGCAAGGGTAATGTACAAATTAAAACCACACACTCAAAATGAGAACTATTTGTTTTGATAAAGAATCGTAAATTGACCTGTCGAATAATGTTGCACTACTGTTTTTTTTTTTTTAGTATGTCCTGATTCTGTGCAACTCCATTGGGACTCCACTGGACTCGAAATACATTGACATTGGTGAGTTCATACAGTAAAGAAAGAAATATTTATCTTAGGATGCACACTTTTTTTTTGCATTTTCAAGTTAACACATTTTAAAAATGTGAATTTTCTTAAAGGGATACTTCGGGTGTTTTGAAGTAGGGTTGTATGAGGTACTTCTCCATAGTCAGTGTATTACCTACAGTAGATGTCGGTTGGCACGCACCCAGTTTGGAGAAACAGACAGGAGTACCAGCACGGGAGCAATGTACTGCTGTGGATGGTGGCAGTAGCAAAACGGATTTTAGACACCTAAAAGAAAGGCTAACCCCAAAAAAATAATATCAGTTTAAGTGTACGCTATATTTAGAATATTTTCACTGCTTTACCTCGCCGTCAGACAGCTATACGGTCAAATGAAGCCGTTATTTATGCTCTCGCCAAAGCAGCCAGGCTCCAATAGCACAAACAAACTAAGTGATCGAGGCAGCGGTAGACCATCAACCTCTGTGTTCTGCGAGGTAAAATTAAATTTTTTTTCCAATGGAGTCTGGTTGCTTTGGTGAGAGCATAGATGGATACAGTGGCTTTAGTTCCTCGCCGGAAAGGGCTGTCTGACGATAAAAGATAAAGCGGTGAAAATATGCTAAATATAGCGTACACTTAAACTGATATAGTTTTTTTAGGTGGGCCTTTCTTTTAGGTGTCTAAAATGTATTTTGCTGCTGCCCCCGTCCACAGCAGTACATCACTTTGCTCCCGTGCTAGTACTCCTGTCTGTTTCTCCAAACTGGGGGCGTGCCAACCGCCATCTACTGTAGGTAATACACTGACTATGGATAAATACCTCATACAACCCAACCTCAAAACACCTGAACTGTCCCTTTAAATAAACAAGCCATGTGCCCTTCAAGCTTGCATACAGAAGTGAACTTGGAAATAATCTGCTTGTGATGCACAGCAGTGGGTTGATCAAAGTCCTAATGTACCATAAGGTTGGTGTGTTTCTTCGGGCCAGTGTGCGAGATCACACCCTGTGTATAGAGAAACGGTGGTTGGCGTTCTGCCACCTGCCGCCTACAGTTCCATCTTTCATGGGCCCACGGCACCCTATAGCGAATAGACAGTTAGCACTGGGCATCTTTATATCTCACAAACATTCAGCATTCTGTCTCTGCTCGACGTGTGCTCGAATGTTTGCTGAGACGCTCAGGCCAAGACGGTTCAAAGTCTGCGGATTTGAAAGGCTAAGTGGGTCTGAATGGGTTTCAGATATCCCACCTATGTAAATAATAAGAGAGTGAGTTCAAGTGTGTGCCTTTTGGAGGTATCTCCTCTTGTGGCTGACACGCAGCTGAGCCGCGCCTGAGTCGCGCTGCTCCCGCCGGCTGTGTGGCTGCTCTAACCTGTTAACATGGACGCCGAAATAAAAAACAGGTTCTGCAGCGCTGCTGACGTTACCCCCCGTGGCCCGGCCGTAACGTCCGGACCACGCTGCCTGCGTGAGCAACGCATGGCGGCTACCTCGCTGCCTTTCATAATGGCCATTTCATTTAATTATAAATGTAATTTATATAGGTTAAGAAGCGTGTGCTCATTTGTAAATAATAATGATAATCCACAATTAAAAGCCGGTACTATTAATGTATGGAGCCGTGCAAGTCACTGCAATTTCCACAACACTGTCCTGCAAATATTTCAGAATAAAAGCCCTGCGTTAACAAATGAAGGGATTCTGACATAGAAAAAAAAAAAAAGCTAGAGGGTTTTTATTTTGAAACAGAAAGGAAGTGTTGAGTTAAAAAAAAAAATACTTGATTTCCATGTCTGTGACATATTCTACAGATACAGACATTGAAACTGTAGTAATGTTGCTGGTATGATGTCAATATACGGTCAAAAGGAAAAAAAATAGGTGAGACCGTGACTCACACGTGCTGCTCGAGCAGGCAGTGTGGCCCCGGCATAAGAGAATGAATGGCATTTTATCGAACTTTTCACCACCCGAATAAAATGTGAATATATAATTACTATTTATGTATGTACTGAAACTGTACGGTTTGACAAGAACAAACTAAAAACATTAAAATCCTCTTAGTTGGTGACGTTGGTAAGCTTTGCATTTGAAATGTGACGATAGGAGCTGTTGCACACACGATCCACCAAATGACGTAAAAAAAAGTGGATACAATTGATTCAGTTGCTGTGACGCAAGTTCATATACGCTCTACATTGATCTTCCATCTTTGTAATTAAGTCTGTCATTTGTCTACTTGGTCAGATCCACTGTTTGTCACCATGACCAAGACGCATGTGATCGCTGCATCCAAAGAGGCTTTCTACCTGTGGCAGTACAGAGTGGCAAAGAAATTAACTGCACTGGAGATCAACCAAGTGACCAGAACTAAGAAGGAGGGAAGGGAGAGGTGAGTTAACATTCACAGCACAATGGAGCTGCATCTAAACTGGATCCCACAAGAACTGTATTTAACAAAGCCAGGTAGTGGATGGGGACACGACCACGTCAGAACTTACACTGCACATCAAGCAGATCATGGAAAGTTGCAGGCAGGCTAGATTCTGTGAGTCAGTGGAGGAAACCTTAGGTTTACTGGCTCACTGTTTCAGTGTAGGATGTTGGCACTTACTGACAGTGCTATGAAAAGGATTCATTCATCTGAACCAAATGCCACTGAGGTTCCAGACAGGCTGGGCACGACCCAATGTTCTGCCAGGGCTGTCCTAGCACCTGGACAACAGTTCACCTCAGTGAAAAGGGCAACTGTTTGTTTGTCTGTCTCTCATTTGTTCTCACTTCCTGTCTTCCTAGGGTCTATCACATTGACAGCAATCCATCTGGGGCCAGTGACAGCAGTCCAGATTTTGCAAAAGCCTTCACAGTAAGTGAGACATTCTTACCTCTCAAGTTGCACAGGTTTTTGTAACATCCAGGTTGTAGCAAAAATCCAAAAAAACAACTCTACAAAGACGCTTCTGAGCCATTTTTAGAACGGTATTCTGTGAAACTAGTACATTACATTTAAATTTTATATAATTATATTCTAATTTTATTATATCTTTTATAATTTCTACTAATAGTAGTTTAATTTGAAATACATTGTTGGCTCACAAAGGAATAATTTCAATGAGAATAAAGTGTAAAGTTTTTTTTTTACTACAAATAAATTGTATATCGTCATGGTTCGCATCTATGTTTCTGTTCCGTTTCAGGCAACCCGAGATCCCATTTGTTGTATTACAGCAACAGATAGGACCATGATTGTGGTATGTACATATCTGTTTTAATTATACAATTTTGAATCATGCAATTAAAGTAAAACATTGAGTGTTTGGGTGTAGGGCTGCACAATGAATCGAATATTAATCGCGATCACGATTTTGCCTTCCCACCACACCGCTCATAGAGAACTCTGCTGCATATCAAACAAATCAAGCGCTTCTTAAACTAACAGCCAACCACCAGGGGGGCGATCCAGATGTTTTGGCTTCACTTTTGGGGAGCTGTCACGGCGCTGCCTGTGAAAAACTTTCCTGAATGTTGCGGCTGCAGTCCAGAGTAGAAGAGTAATATACCGTATAGTACTCGTTTTGCCTGTCAAAATGAAAATGCACTGAATTCAGGTGAAGAAGAACCTCATTCTAAGTCTTATTTTGATGCAAATATTTCTTTATTCGCAGGAATGTAGGACAACATGAAAGTGAAGGCAGCGCTCTGTTTATTTAAATGTGAAAGTGCAATTTTGTCCCTAAAATCAATGAATAATCGTGATAAATAATCGTGATCTCAATATTGATCCAAATAATCGTGATTGTCATTTTGTGCCATAATCATGCAGCTCTGATTTGGGTGTATGTGTGCTTACAGGGCCGTGAGTCTGGCACCATCCATAGATACAGCCTCCCAAATGTGGTTCTCATCCAGAAATACACTTTGAACAACAGAGCCTACTATCTGTCCTTGAACTGCAACTCCAGGCAAGCATTGATTGGTGTTCCGCAGATGAAACTTGTTGCTGTACAGATATCTATTATTAACCAGCTCAAACACAGTTTGTCAAATTTGAAAGCTGAATTATTCATGAAAATTTAATTGTTGTTTTCTTCAGTCGTCTGGCCATAATCGACATTGCAGGCGTGCTGACTTTGTTGGACCTGGAGGTTCGTGCCTCCGCAGACGACAGCGCAGGAAACCAGGCTTCTGCAGGGGATCCGTCCAAGTTCGAGCGCAAGGACGTCTGGGACATGAAGTGGGCCAACGACAATCCGGATCTGTTTGCCATGATGGAGAAGACCAGGATGTATGTCTTCAGGAACCTAGACCCAGAGGTGAGGGTCCAGCTGCATTGTCTTATTGTTACTATATAAACACTTAGCAACTGTTGCCATCATGTATTGGTTTTTTTTTATTTTTAAAACAGGAACCCATCCAAACATCTGGGTACATTTGCAACTTTGAAGACCTGGAAATCAAATCTGTCCTGCTTGATGAAATCATGAAGGTAAAACTGAAACACAAGCATTTACGCTAATATCAAGATACTTATTTTCTCATTGTTTCAATTGAAAGTTGTATTTTGCCTTTAAGCAGCAGTGGGTAGAATTGGAGCAAATTACTCGCAAACTCCGATCAAACGGTCAAACTAGGCAGCGCTGGTCTAATATGAATCAATATTCTGTTACTGTATTGCCTATTTCTCTCCTGAAATGTTTCCAGAAACATCTTGTAGTGTGATGTTTAGCTGTAAAATGAGAAAGCTTGTGACCCGGCAGCCATGTTGAGATCAGTTGAGGAAACACCAAGCACCGCCCACCAGCCGGAGCAAACTTTCTCATTTTACAGCTAAACAGTACGCTACAAGATGTTTCTGGAAACATTTGAGGCGAGAAATAGGCATTACAGTAACAGAATATTGATTCATATTTCATATTTGATCAGCGCTGCCTAGTTTGACCGTTTGATCGGAGTTCACGAGTGATTGACAGCTGCCTCCGTTGACTGAACAACCAATAGGAACCCTCTCTCTCTGAAATGACCTGACTCCTGTCACGGGCTAGATTTTTTAAAGCTTGAAAACAGAGCCATGAGGAGGTGCAGAAGTCTAGTTTTCTCTCCAAACACTTGAATTACAATATGCTGAAAGGTTATTATGGAATTTTGCCCAATGATGCCCGAAAATATTCTGCCTACTGCCGCATTAAATATCCAAAAGCAGATGGATTTACAATAGTTTTGACTTATTGTTGACTTGTCTCGATAGTATCCGTTGACCAACAACTGATTGCAAATTGATGAGAATTCATCCCTTTGTAGTGTTAGCATGCATAGAGAGAGGCTTTTCTCATAAACCACTTTGTTGCACCTTGAAAGTGCTGAACGGCGCAGTTTGTATGTGTTGATTTAATTAAACGCTATTATGGGATCTCGCTCTGCAGGATCCAGAGAGGCCGAATAAAGACAACCTCATCAACTTTGAAATCCGCTCCCTGAGAGACAGCCGTGCATTGATTGAAAAAGTGGGGATTGAAGATGCCTCGCAGTTCATCGAGGACAATCCTCACCCAAGACTCTGGTAAACGCAGCATTTTGACCTTTTGTTCAACTGTGTTGCCAGGTCAGGTTACCACCAAGGAATATCTATTGTCATTGCCATTTTTTTATTTGGGCGTATGCTCTACGCTGATGCGGGAGGGTTATTGCAGAGTGTGGGAGATTTATGGTAAGTCTTTTTGAAGCAGCAGAGTGATCGCTGCAGCTTATGTGTGTTCTCTGGCTAGTGTGTCATTCTTGCAGCGTCCCTCAAAATCTGGCAACATCAAAAAAATGGGAGTCAGTTCCAGTCTGTGACTTAAGGATAATCTTTGCACTCATCTCATGGAGTTATAAAGTCATAGAATCATTGAGTTTGACACAGATGGATTGATCGCAGACAATGAAATGGTAAAAAAACAGTGAGTGACTTCATACAGCTTAATAGCTAAATTAATCATATTAGAGTGGGTATAAGGATTTATGCATATACATCATGCCATGCAGCCCTACTGGTGATAGTAGCCAACCGCCCCCTCTCTCCGTTATGAACCTGCAAGGCGTCTTCTGGCTGAAGCGGCCCTCCAGAAACTGGATCTGAAGACGGCCGAACAGGCCTTCGTCCGTTGCAAAGACTACCAGGGCATCGAGTTCGTCAAGCGACTGGGCAACCTGCAGAGCGAGCCCATGAAACAGGCGGAGGTGGCGGCTTACTTCAGCAGGTTTGAGGAAGCTGAGCGGATGTACCTGGATATGGATCGCAGGTACGTTTGGCCATATTTGATGGTGACATCCACTAACCGATTCAGTTCTGGTTTGCTTTTGTTCCGTCTGACATTTTTAGTGTCAGCGCGTTACCTCGTGCCACCATTTCTTTAGGCACGATGGCTTTAATGATGGATTTGTTTCTCGTAGGGACCTTGCCATCAGCCTCAGGATCAAGCTGGGAGACTGGTTCAGGGTCCTTCAGCTGCTCAAAACCGGCTCTGGGGACTGTGATGATACTCTGCTGGAACAGGCCTACAATGCCATTGGAGACTACTTTGCTGACAGACAGAAGTGGTATTGAAATTAACTTACCTTTTCTTTATTTAGTATAGAAACAATGTAAACACATGTTTTAAGTGTATTTGTAATATGCTTTACACAGTATATAGGGGATATAGAGGGTAGAGCTATAGTAAATATGCAAATTATGCAAATTATGCAAATATAAACACATTTTCAATCACTAGACCGTCATTGGTACCACGCAGTATATTTAGTATATCCCAAGCATCTACAAATGCAGATAATAAGCCATTACTTGCTCAGGTGTATGGTATCATAAATGCCAATGAAAAGATTCCATCATTTAAAGGGTTAGTTTGAATTTTTTTGAAATAGGGATGTATGAGGTACTGATCCATAGTCAGCGTATTACCTACAGTAGATGACGGTCGGCACGCCCCCAGTTTGGAGAAACAGACAGGAGTACCAGCACGGGAGCAAAGCAATGTACTGCTGTGGACGGGGGCAGCAGCAAAACCTATTTTAGACACCTAAAAGAATCAATATCAGTTTAAGTGTACGCTATATTTAGAATATTTTCACCGCTTTGCCTTGCCGTCAGACAGCCCTTTGCCGTTATACCTCTCTCTTCCAAGACACCAGACTCTAATGACAAAAACAGTAATTTTACCTTGCAGAATACAGGAGTTGCTGGTCTACCGCTGCCTCAAACAGGTAGATTGTTCGTGTTATTGTTTGACTTTCGTGTTTTAAGGGGTTAGTTTGGATTCACCGAAGTCACGCAATAACACAAACAAACTGACCGATCGAGGCAGCGGTAGACCAGCAACTCCTTTGTTCTGTGAGGTCAAATTATTGTTTTTGTCAAAAGAGTCTTGTGGCTTCGAAAAGAGCATAGATGGAAAATATTCTAAATATAGCGTACACTTAAACTGATATTGTTTTTTTTACGTGAGCCTTTCTTTTAGGTGTCTAAAATAGGTTTCGCTGCTGCCCCCGTCCACAGCAGCACATTGCTTCGCTCCCGTGCTGGTAATCCTTTCTGTTTCTCCAAACTGGGGGCGTGCCAACAGCCATCTACTGTTGGTAATACACTGACTATGGAGAAGTACCTCATACAACCCTACTTCAAAGCATCTGAACTTTACCTTTAAGGATGGGTGAACATTCTGTCAATTCTATCTTGCTCCCATGTCCATATGCAGATTGAGTTATTGGTCACTATCATAATCATTCCTCCTGTCCATACCAGCTGTGAAGCGATCCCTTCCTGACATTTTCCATTGGAATAGCAATAGAGGGGACCCCCTCACAGCATGTATGGACAGTAGGAATTATTACAGCGACCAATAACTCTTTCTTTAGTGCACTGATGACCGTGCAAGTCTTTTTCTATGACAGTCTTGGAAAAAAAAAACTGTACTTTAAGATCAAGGGAAACGTTGCCTCGCTATAGGTTTTAAATGGAAATCCTTTCTGTTTCAAAGGGTCAATGCAGTGCAGTACTACCTTCAGGGTCGTAACCAGGAGAGGCTGGCAGAGTGCTACTACATGTTGGAGGACTATTGTGGCCTTGAAAAGCTGACCACCACACTGCCAGAGAATCATAAACTCTTACCGGTGAGCCAGATGTTCAGATTTGACCAATAATAAATCAATGACTCTGAGTCCATAAACCAACTCTCCATTGCCTCTCTATCATCTCTATCTCTGTTTTTTCAGGATATCGGACAAATGTTTGCCACCGTGGGCATGTGTGAACAAGCTGTGATGGCCTACCTTAAGTGCAACCAGCCTAAAGCTGCCGTCGACACCTGCGTCGGTCTGAACCAGGTGAGAGACAGACTGACAGGAAACCTGCGGCGCCAGAGTTTTTCCGAGTGACTCTCTGAACACATACGTACGGCGGCGTTCCCTCAGCAATCAACACACACTTTGACAGCTTTGTACCTCAGCAGTCACTGTGGCACCTGTGGCTGTCCTCCCACTCCCATCCTCTCCCTGAGTGATATCTAGCCATAGAGTGTGAACGCTGCTCTCACACTTTGCTCTTCCAATGTCAATTTTAACATTTAGCTCAAGATGGTTAATAGTTCTTAGCTCAGGTTCGGACAAAAGAAAGAACTTTCTTTACATACATAATGCAAGCTGCAGCTGTTATACTTTGTAAAAAAATTTTTTTGCCACAGCTGGCTTTAGTTTGATGTTAAATTGTGTGCTGTAATCAACCCTATGTTAATCCAAAAGGAGACGTCATTAGCGGTCCCAATTTTCTCCCCTCTAGGTAGGGCTGTGTATTGGCAAGAATCCGGCGATACGCTTCGATATATTGCGATTTTTTTTTTTTTTAATCTAATTTTAGGAAAACTGTCATCGTATAAAGAACACACCACCATATGCATAAAATCGGGGTAAAAAAAAAGTCACAATGTGAAATGGCTACTATGGGCACTAACATCCTCAAACATGAATACGATTGGACTCATTGGATCCACAAGAGTCTCTGCTTTCCAATCATACCCAATTTATGTAATTCCAAGACTGTTTAGGGACCCCAGTATGCAGAAATATTCAAACACAACATTTTAGAATAGGTGAAAATAACATACCATATTTAAAAAGCTACAAGCAAAAGTAATGATGGTAACCATCACGATCGTAATTTAGTTTTTTTGAATGAATGTTGTCATTTTCTTCCAGTGGAACAAAGCAGTGGAACTCGCCAGGACCCACAACATGAAGGAGATTAAATCTCTTCTTTCAAAATACGCTTCACATCTTCTCGAGAAGAATAAAACTCTGGAGGCGGTGGAACTGTATCGGAAAGCCCACCATTTTCTTGATGCAGCCAAACTCATGTTCAAGGTGGGCTTATGTTGTCATAATCATTACTTTTTTAGTAGCTTCATGAAAAGTTTTATGCGACTTTCAGACATTCAGATGAAGAGGTCTGTTCCTAAATAATAAAACCAGAATTTGAGCTGAGCTAAAATTAATTGGTGATTTGTTCGGCTTCCGTCAGCATCCTCAGCGCAGTATTTTAAGGGTTAATAATTTGAATAAAGGTGGATCACATCTAGGACCTTATCATTGGCCATTTTCTTATGTTATGGCAAACGGATACTAGGCAACTTGATAACTGAGAGAGAGATTATTCTGTGATGAATATATATACAATATATATGTCTATGTATTCTATTCTGATATGTAGCTTGAATAACTTGTTTGTGGGCATGGACTTTGTGACCGCTTTGTTCCAGATAGCAGATGAGGAGGTGGCGAAAAAGACCCGACCGCTGCGGGTGAAGAAGCTCTACGTGCTGGCAGCGCGCCTCGTTGAAAATTACCATGAGCAGGTGAAGACGTCACAGCAGAGCAAAGCCAAAGGGAAGAAGTCTGAGGTAACATATTACTACTAATACACACACATATATATACATACAAGAAATATATTTTTCTTTAATAAAAAAAGCTTTTAATATTATAATACTGTGAGCAGGCGACATCTGCGCTTGCTGGGCTGCTTGAGGAAGACGCAAGCTCTTCGGACAATCGTATCGTGGACAACGCCTGGCGTGGAGCCGAGGCCTTTCACTTCTTTCTGCTTGCTCAGAGGCAGCTATACGAAGGCTACATGGAGAACGCCATGCGCACAGGTGCCAAATCACGAAGGACACTACACCATATAATATCATACAGTATTTTCCACTCAGACTCAAAGACAGGAGTTTAGATTGTGAGCTATTATTTAGTTCATATAGTGCATTCCTTCTTTTTAGACTGTTACTTAGACTCACTTTTTATTATGAAAACAAAGTCATAAATTATAGTATTTCCCAGGTTGCCTCTCTACACATTTTTATGTGTCATTTATTAAACCCCGCCGTCACTTCACTCAGCAGCAGGGAAACAAGACACGAGAAACCTGTGTTGGTCTCGAGGAGCTGCAGCATTTATTTCTGCACAAACTGCAACTTGCACTGAACATTCCCTGACATTGCCAAAGATAAACTAACTCTCTTCTGCTCTGCTGCTCGCTCGTATTCTCACACACTCACTGCCGCTCTCTCTCTCTCTTGCTTCACCACTCACTTCCCCGTGCACACACACTCTTTGCACTGGCTCTGCTATTCTCCAAAATGACCTATACGCCACTCTCACAAAACTAGTTTTTATCCGACGTCGGTCACATTCCTATTTTACAAGACGGCTTCACTAGATATAACTTTGTTTTTTTGTGCTTCCGTGGAGTTTGTGCTGGAGTCTGAGTCGTTTGTTAGTGTTAGCGTACTCTATTTTTAACCAAACGTCAGCTATGGTTGCACACTGTTAGCCCAGTAAGGCAGCTGAAGAGAGTAAAGGCAATCGCAAGCGTGCAAGACGTCACATCCGTTGTATTTTCCCGGAAAACCGGGCCCAGGTTACTTTAAACATCACATTAAACATCACATTAAAAGCAGTCTACAGGCTCATAGTGGAAACCCAGAAATTCGCGGAAGGTCTCATTTTTTAGGTTAAGTTACAGCCTGTTCACACATTGGCAATTAAAAAATTATTAAAAAACGTTTATACGTGTAAAAACTTACATACAGTCCCTTTAATTTGTGTAAATAAGTATTGCAGTAGTTATTAGATCAATATCTTTAATAGCTATACAAACTAGTAAAAGTAGAGGTAGAACCTGGACAAACCTAAGAATGAGAGTTATTTTCTTATAATAGATACAACCAGACAGAGTGGAAGTGTAACTCTTCTCCATTTTTAAAGCCCTTCACCTGCGTGAGTACGAGGACATCATCCCAGCGGTGGAGATCTACTCCCTGCTCGCCGTTTGCTCCGCAGCCAACAGGGCCTTTGGCACATGCTCGCAGGCCTTCATCAAGCTGGAGTCCCTGGAGAGTCTGGACCCGGAACAGCGGCAGCTTTATGAGGATCTGGCCCTGGAGATCTTCACCAAGCACTCCCCGAAGGACAGCCACACGGTGGAGCAGTACGGATCATCAGAGGGGTGAGGGCACCGATGAGTTCGGAGTGAGAATGAGATGAGACGTATCAAAGGCATGATGAGTTTGTCTGAATCTACATTGGGAGGAACAACAGTAATTGTTTGATAATTAATTAAATTTATTTATTTATTTATTAGGCAAGTGTTTTGAAATTAGTAGTATTAAAATATGAACCAGTAGTATTAGTGGCCGTAAATTGCAGTAAACAACAGCCCACATTACTCTTTATTTGGAGTTTCCCCCTGTAGTCAACACAAGCATAATACTTTTTCCTGGCCTGTGAAATATTTATTATAACTATATTTTAATTTGATTATAACAACTATCATTTTTATTTTAAAAGTTCTCCGCTCCATCTCCAGGCAAAAGACAAACAATAGTCAAATCTCAAGCCCAAATGCAGTTAATTGTTACTGACACATTTAAAATGAGCTCTACTCAGAATGACCCAGAAATGTATTTTTCTCTAGTATCCTTAAAATTGATGTTAAGATGATTTGTATACACAACAGTTTGGGTCAATTTTCGGGGGATGAAGTAGATTACTGAGCCAGTAATTTACCATCATTCCCTAAAAGTGAATGCTGAATAGAGGAAATACTAGAATCTACAAATAGTTAATTTAATCCATTAAAGGAATACACAGAGGGATGAATTCACAAAAAGATTGTCCAGCTTTTGCGGCCCACTAAACCTGCACAAATAAGACAAAAAGAAACTGTAATTCTCAAAGCACCCGCAAAGGGTAAAATGCACCCCTAACTGCGCTGCCAAGCAAATAGCGTCTTGTGCTATTTGGACATTTGGCACAAAATTGGCCCCTTTCTATAAAAAATAAGCCTCATTTCAAAATACAGTCCAATTCACAATGATCAGCGCTAATAGCCACACACAGTTACAGTAAATTATTAGCGTCTTCAGAGACTTGGTGGTAACTGAAGCACATTTATAAGAGGTGTCCGCTCAAACTCATTTATTTTGGGATGCAGGGAAAGGAAGCAATGACAGTTGTGTCATGAGAAATAAATTAATAAAGCTCCCCTACGTGTCGTTTTAAAAAAATACATGAGAGAAAAAAAAGCGAGAAAAAGAAATGAATGAAAATTGAGGTTAATATATAAACAAATGAACAACTTATTTCTTTCCTCTCCCAACTTTCCCAAATCCTGGGCTGACATTTTCCCCTTTCCTCTCTCTTGATTGCCTTCGGGGGGGTTTGGATGGAAGTGGCACACGGGCCAGCCCCTCCTAACAAAACCTCCGGCTCAGGCTGACTCTCACCCCTCACAACCGAAAACCGTTGAGTTAGTTCTACACCCAGTAGTAGGCAATAAACAGTTAAGATAGAGCTATAGTGACAGGGATCAGGGATACAGTATGTGGCATATGCGTTCATCGCTAAAATGTAAATTTAACCAACAGGCCACTCTCCAAAAACTCTTCCTTTAACCCTTTACAGAGGTTCTCGATGGCCTTACTGCATCACAATATCCCCTGACTTCAACTCATTCTATTTTTCCCCTTTTAGGGCGGAAGGAAAATTGCCCACATGCATTGTGACAGGACTACCGATCCAGGAGTACCAGTTCTGGATGTGCAGTGTGTGTAAACACTGCGCTCTAGGGCAGGAGATCAGCAAATACAACTGCTGTCCGCTGTGTCACAGTCTTGTGGCATGAAGCTCAATCCCATAGGAACACTTCATTTTCACATTTCAAAGCATTGTATTGTACTTTAGCCTGCATATATTATTATATATTTGTATGAGTTTGTGGAGCACATGAACCAAAATGATTTACTCGTGGAAATAGCTGCACTTGGTTTCAACTTAAAGGAGCAGTGTGTAACATTTAGGGGGATCTATTGGCAAAAATGGAATATAATATTAATAATAGGGCTGTCAATCCATTGAAATATTTATCGCGATTAATCACTTGATTGTCCATGATTAATCGCAAATTAATCGCACATTTTTTTTATCTGTTCAAAGTGTACCTTAAAGGGAGATTTGTCAAGTATTCGATGCTCTTATCAACATAGGTCAGAGGTCAAGGGACCCCTTTGAAAATGGCCATGCCAGTTTTTCTTTGCCAAAATTTAGCGAAAGTTTGGAGCGTTATTTACCCTCCTTCGCAACATGTAAGTATGACATGGTTGGTACCAATGGATTCCTTAGGTTTTCTAGTTTCATATGATACCAGGATCTTCACTAGCTTCTCTAGCTTTAAAACTGAGCCCACCACAACCTAAAAATCGTAATCGTAAAAGTTGCGTTAATGCGTCAAAGAAATTAGTGGCGTTAAAACAAATTTGCGTGAACGCGTTATTATCGCGTTAAGTATGTTTTCTTTAGTGTATAATCGCCTGAAAATAAGAATCGTGTTTTTTTGTTAGCTTAGAATGAGTCGTTTATATCACCATAGGGATTGGGTCCTCTTCACAGAGCCGGTCGCCATGTTACTACGGACATGTTACTACGGACAAACCGAACACCGGCTCTAGATAGATCCATTTGCGTTTTCTCATTTTCGCGTCGGCCGCGTTAGTTCTCCTACGCGCTTGGCACACGGGAGAAATTTCAGTTGGTTGCAGCCTCACCGCTAGATGCCGCCAGATCCTACACACTGCACCTTTAATGCTTTAAAGTTTTTAAACTGAAACTGTCATATATTGTGTCCACAGTCAAAACATAGAAAATATATGTTCAGCGAGCTTCAATTTATGTCTTCAATAATTTAGTTACGTGTATTTCTTTTACCTTTAAAATGTTGTAAAATACTCGAATGAACATACCTGCTTTGTTAACTATTTTTATATGGAAGTAAACATTGAATAAACTCTCACGTTAATACAAAAATTTCAAATGCACTTTGCTTGAATTTCATTTTGCTGACCTTTTAATATCATGTTGTATTTTTTTTTATCACTGCACATGTGGAAAATACCCAAAGGACAGAAAGCTTATAACCATTATCACCAATGCATAGCAATCAATGCCCTCACCATCAGTAGTGTTTACTGAGAACACCACTACACTTGGGAATAGTGCATAACAAATAAGTATCCATGCTGACCATCTGTAAGGAATTCTTGAGTACGTCCAACCAGATGACCTAGAGCTGGACGCACTGTGTGTCCCAGAGGTCAGTTTGGTAGATAATGAGGACATGGTTCAAAGGTTAACACTTCTTCTGTTGTGGTTTTATTTGCTGGTACATGATAGGATGGAATTTGCAAGGGGGGCGATTTTTTTTGCCTTTTAAATTGCTGTCTTGACACAAATCATTTGCCTGAATTCGAATGTTTTTTTTTTTTAATTTGACCTCAACATTGATTGCATAGCAAGTACACAAATGGTTGCTGAAAATTACATTATTGAATGCAATGTAAAAAAAACATATTCTCATGGCTCCACCACTGTAGTCTGCTGCTTGGTTGCATGTCAGTGATCCATGTTGACCTGCTTCTGATACAATCTTCTCCTGCCATCTACTGTCAGTAAGTGGTATCAGTGAGTAGCCTACTACAGCATCATAGGCAGTTATCGTATAAAAGCTATTTTTCAGGTCGTCTCATCTGACTCAGTGTTCTGTTTGGCATATTTTAAGGATTCTTTGGTGTGCCACTGCAGCCTGATTTGTCATGATTATAACTACGGTTATCCCGGATACCAATTTTTTTGGGCTTCGAAGCTTCGGTTGAGAAATAATAATAATTAAAGGTAAAGGTTCAAAGGTATATTCGTTACTGTTTTATTCCCGGAATTTCCCACTGGGTTTCTTCAATTCATTTCAGTAATTTCCTTACATTATACATCTTGTATATTGTATTTTACTACAGTTAATTCGTTTTACTACTTTTAATTCTATTTTTAGGTTTTCAACATATTTAAACACTAAATCTTCCCGAGCTCTCTTTTGTCCACTTTTACTCCTCCCTCAGCAGCCAGGTCATCAAACTCTGCATTAAAATTGTGTGTGTATGTGCATAACAGTGTGCAAATCGTGGGTGGATTATGAGACAATGGGCCCCTGGGCACAGACATGCAAAAGGCCTCACCATCTCTCCGACATAGGAGCGAGACACACAGACCTTATGGTTGTTTAGAGTCTTTTTGTTGTTATACATGTCTGTTTTGGGTCACTTTGTATTTGTTTTTTCTTTTTGTTATTTTCTTTGCTGTGGTTGTTTTGCCCCTTTTTGTAGTTGTTTTTAGTCTGTTAGTCATGTTGAGTTTCTTTGTATTTCCTTTGTGTCTGTAGTCATTTTGTGTCCCTTTGCACCTGTTTAGCATCTCTTTGTAGTTCTTTTGTGTCTCTTTGTGGTCATATTGAGTCTCTGTAGTTACTTTCTGTCTCTTTGTGGTCATTTTGAGTCTCTTTTTAGTTGTTTTGTGTCTCTTTGTAGTCATTTGAGTCTCTTTTTAGTTTTGCGTCTACTTGTAGTCATTTTGTGTCTCTTTACAGCTGTCTATCATCTTTTTGTAGTTGTTTTGTGTGTCTTTGTAGTCATTTTATGTCTCTTTGCAGCTGTTAAGCATCTCTTTGTAGTCATATTGTGTCTCTTTGTAGTCATTTTGAGTCTCTGTAGTTACTTTCTGTCTCTTTGTGCTCATTTGTATCTCTTTGCAGCTGTTTAGCATCTCTTTGTAGTTGTTTTGTGTCTCTTTGTAGTCGTCTTATGTTTCTTTGTGGTCATTTAGAGTCGCTTGGTTGGTACATGTCTCTTTGAGTGATATGTTGTAGGTGAAGGCCAGGGGGGGCCCCTAACACGTTGGGCCCCTGAGCCTGTGCCCGGTTCAGTATTCCATCCATGGTGCGAATGATATAGGCTACTGTACTACAGACCTATTACTATTTATTTCTTTCTAATTTATTTAGTAGCCTACTTTGTATTCCTTATATCCCCCTCGGCTGTTCTCTATTAGTTTTGCAGCTTATCTTTACAAAAAGTTTCACGAGACAAAAAGTCAACACAGCAAACCCCACATGTCCCAGAAAATATTCACAATAAGATGTAAACAAAATAATGAGAAACAGAAGGCAGAGCACTCAGCCTAAACAATCATCAAATATTTACAGTGATAAATGTGGCTCACCTTTTTAATGAGCTGGCGCGCCCTGGACACTGCAACACATGTCACATTAAAGTTTAAAGTTGTATACAACAGCCTGTTAGTGGGGAATAACGTGCCAGCAAGCAGCCACCCGTGTGATCAATTGCCCTGTTAGGTATCTGCTGTTCCGCCCTGCGCTGGACACAGAAACACCACACCACCACTGCAATGTAGCCTCTCCTCTGTTCACTCCGGACGGTACACCAGCCACAGGACATCTGCTCCTCATGGACAGGTAATGCTGCTGTAATCATTTCCTCCACTTTCTAAGTTCATATAGAGATGCTTGAACAAGGAAAATATTATTCCATTGCTGCGACCGTTGGCATTATTTGTATATAAGTAATATTTTGTGCACAGTTTTCGGATTATTTGGTGCGTATTCCCAATGTCCTTGGCGCGCACAGTCTGTTTTATTTCACTACTTTAGTCTTTTACTTTTTATTTATTGCCATCGAGTCTTTTTTTTTAGAGTCTAAAAATGCTGACAACTTTTATTTGCTGCAGAACTGTGTCAAATCTGACCTTGGTTTGCCATTTCACTGCAATTTGAAACGCTATATTACCGTGCGTAACACAATACTAAGTAAGACAGTGCTGCTCGTTTTAGAGCTACAAGCAGGAGTGACAGCAGGTATTGATGACTGTGGACGAATACCAAGTCGATGTTTGTATGTAAATGGCATCATTATATAAAAAAAACACTTTTGGTGCAACTGATATTATATCAGAATCAGAGATACTTTTTTGTACATTGATCCCCAGGGGGGAAATTTGGGCGTCACTTGTATATACATAAGAAATATATAAGGAAATAGAAATAAAGGCGTATGTAACATGTAAATTATGTACATAATGCTACAATATAAACAAAATATATGTAAAGAAATATAAGTACTGAAATTAAAAATAAGAAAATGAGAATATATATATATATATATAAAATGAAATATGTACAAATATTTGCATTAAGACTTGCGATGTATAGCATATAATCACAGTGCAAAAAAAGTAAATACAAATTCCTGAGAAGTGGGTTATTAAGTGTGTTTAATGTAAATGCCAGAATGGTATAAATAAGAAATGAATAAGAATATGTCTTGAATAATTATGAGATAATTCACACTAGGTTTATGCTCTGAACCATTGGCAGCCAATACATGCAATTTAATTTTTTTTTTTCTTTTTTTTTTTTCTTTGCACCACTCTATGGTGTTCAATGCATACAAATGCATTTTGTAGAATACTGTCATGATGTGTGACACGTGTAACTTGTGACACAAATAGAAATGTAACTTTTAATGCCTGACGGAAACATTTGATCTTTAGATCGTTGTTATCTAACCATTCCATTACAGGGTGCCACAGAAACCCAGATGCAACTTGATGCTTGGCGGCTCTGCTGCAATGCACATCATTGTGATCAAATGACATACTGTACAAGAAAGTGCGAGGCATTCTAATTTCAATGTCTTTGTGTGCAGGCAACGGAGCCTCTGAGATTCTCAGCCGTGCGGCGTCATGATGTACGGGCAGATCCTTCATCGGCACGACCCCGATGATCGCTTTATTAACGTCAACGTTGGCGGTTTCAAACAACGAATGGAGCACAACGTTCTGAGGCGATTCCCGCACACACGTCTGGGTCGCCTTCTGTGTTGCGGCTCCAAAGAGGCAGCCTTGGAGCTCTGCGATGACTTCAGCCCCTCCGAGATGGAGTACTATTTTGACCGCAATCCGCTTTTCTTCTGCTACGTTCTCAACTTTTACCTCACGGGCAAAATCCACCTGGTGGACGGACTGTGCGTGGTCTCGTTTTGTCAAGAGATCCAGTATTGGGGCATCAAGGAGGGCCACCTGGACTTCTGCTGCAGCAACAAATTCCATGAACTGATGGATCTCGCCGAAGACAAGGACCAGGGGAGCGATGAACTGCAGCTCCACAGCTCGGACTCATCTGCTGAGGAGCTGTCAGCTTCGGCGGAAGAAATGTTCGAAGGCTCCTGGTGTGCAGATGTCCGCAGGAATATCTGGATTCGACTCGAGGATCCAGGTTACTCCACTTCAGCCAAAGCGATGGCTGTAGCATCCCTAAGCGTGGTCCTCGTCTCTATTGTTGCCATGTGCGTCCACAGCATGCCGGACTTCCACCAAGTGGATCTCAATGAGAAGGAGGTCGAAAACCCGGTGCTGAATTTCTTTGAGAGCCTCTGTGTTCTGTTCTTCTCTGCGGAGTTTATTCTTCGCTTGGCTGTTGCACCATCAGCAAGGAAGTTCTTGTGCAGCCCTCTCAATATCATTGACTTAATGTCAATTATGCCCTTCTACGTCACTATGGCCTGTGATATAATGGACGAAGGTGAGAACACAGACCTGGAGAATGTCGGCAAAGTGGTGCAGATCTTAAGGTTGATGCGAGTGTTTCGCATCCTGAAACTGGCTCGCCACTCGGCCGGCCTCCGCTCTCTCGGCGCCACGCTGGGAGACAGCTCCAGTGAAGTCGGGCAGCTGCTGCTCTTCTTGTCCGTGGGCATTTCAGTGTTTTCCGCTCTCATTTACTTCGTAGAGAAAGAATCGCAAGAGTCGGAGCTGCAGACGATGCCTATTGGCTGGTGGTGGGCCACCATTAGCATGACTACAGTGGGCTACGGGGACGTCTGTCCCGTCACTCCTGGCGGGAAGCTGGTAGGAACCCTGTGCATCCTCTGCGGGCTGCTGATCGTGGCTCTGCCCATCACTAATATCTTCAATAAATTCTCCAAGTTCTATGAGAGGAAAAGACAGCTAGAGCTCAGACGAAGCAACAACTGAACCCTCTCCAGCGAGTTCAAGGATACAATGTCAAAACATTTGACCCCCACAAACTCCTTCATCCCTCATCACAATAAGTTGTAAAAGAAGCTGTGGCCACGACACATGAGCAGGGAAAGAGAATTAGCTGCACAATGTACTGTAATGAACTTGGCTAAAATAAATGGGGGATTAGTATTCAAAGGTCAAGCAGGTCTTTTTTTCTTGTGTCGTTACAAATATGTCCATGACTTAAAGGAACAGTGTCTAGGATTTCAGGTGGGAACTATTGGCAGAAATGGAATATAACATTAATAAGTATGTTTTATTTAGTGTATAATCATCTGAAAATAAGAATCGTTGTGTTTTTGTCAGCTTAAAATGAGCCGTTTATATCTACATACGGAACGGGTCCAAAGAGTGTAGAAGAAAAGAGACGAAACTCAAGTGTTTTTTTGACATCAGTTGCTGCCGCCATTTTGGACTGAAAACGCTTATTATATTTATATTATTTTATTGTTCAACACAGGCCAGTAGAATATGACAATAGAACAGAAATAATTTTGTTTTTCTTTTCTGCGGCACTTTTTAGGCGGACGTTTTACTGACTTGTCCGGTCGCTTTCAGTCCAAAATGGCGGAAGCACTGATGTTGCAATGGAACGAACAATTGACTTTCACTTCTTGGCAATATGCGTTCTCTGGCGGGTCCTGTTCAGGGAGCCGGCGGTCACGTTTCTACAGCAGCCAAGAGCGGACAAACCAAACACTGGCTCTAGATAGGACCATTTGTGTTTTCACGTTATCACGCAATCCACCGTAGTTCTCCACCACGCTTGGCACACGGGAGAAGTTTCACTGGTTGCAATCTGCAACCTCACCGATGGATGCTGCCAAATCCTACACACTGTACCTTTAAGAGACTAGCTCAACATTTTAGGAAATTTGCTTAATCCTTTTGGTATCAAAAGATTGATACCACTGTCATGTCTGTACAGTGAATATGTAACTAGCACCAGCAGCTGGTTACCTTAGTTTAAGCTTAATAGAGCGCTACATGCATATTCATAATATTTTTATTGTTCAACACAGGCCATTTTGGGAGAGACATCAAATATGACAATAGAATAGAAATAATTTTGTTTTACTTTTATATAAGTTCTTTATTGAAGGACGTTTTACTGGCGTCCGGTAGTCCCTTTCAGTCCAAAATGGCGGAAGTGTTGCTCTGCTGCTGGGCACTGATGTTGCAATGGAACATACAATTGGCTTTAACTTCTTAGCAATATACGTTCTTTGCTGCTGTTTCCAGCTACGTACATAGTTCTATACAATAACTCATCTAACATAGGCTAAAAGCATTTCCCAAATTGTCAAACTGCTCTTTAAATTCCACTGACAGTATGGAGTAAGTTAAACCAAGAGCAATACCATGTTTTCAAGCAATTAAACGCATTATGAAACTCATAATGTAACTTAAGAAGTGTCCACTGAAAAGATATGACACAGCATTCCGTAGCTGTTCATGTGCTTTGTCCAAGCCTGTCTCCATTCCTGCCTCGCATACTGTTGCTGTTCTCGTCTGCTATTGATCCACGCATCTTGTTCTCATCATGTCTTTATTGTATTTTGTGTCAAAAGGCTTTTAATTGCATAATCCAATGAGCGGCTCGTTGCAGTTTGCTGGGTCATCAGTGTAATTAGTTCTTAATCAATGTGCCTGGATCAACAACAGCTAAGGTCGATACAAATCCTCACAGAGTGCTGAATTCACAACTCATCCCAAGATGAGTATTGAAAGTCTTTAAACAGAGAAGAATATGCCGAACAATAGAATTATGTGTCAGGGTTTGTCTTTAATCATTAACAGGATTCATATTTCTTCCATGCGGCGGCTAACAGGTTATATTTCACATTTGTGTTGACTCTATATGCAAGATCATGCTGTGCTTTAATGCTCTGCTTCTTGCCGCAGTTCCGTTCATCAGCAGTACCAACGTATACGTGTTTTATCTGTATCATCTCTTCCACAGATAAGAATGTGTCGATCGATAAAAACAAACCAAATATCCGAGTTGCCCTCCAAAGGATGCCAATACTGTAGACACCAGAAACGTCTATCTTAATCCAACTTATTTTAAAGAGGACCTATTGTGCTTTTTGTGCTTGCCCTTTCCTTTTAGCGTGTTATATAGTTTTTTGTGCATATAAAAGGTCTGCAAAGTTACAAAGCCCAAAGTCCACGCCAAAGGGAGTTACTCTCCCCCACAGAATCACTGCTCCTGAACTGCCTTGCTTGAAGTGCCGCCTTCTCTTCCGTAACGTGGTGATGTCACCAAGTAACACAAATGCATAATACTTGCCTAGCGGCTAGTTTGGCAGACAAAGCTAGTTAGAGCGGAGGTGGAGCAGAGTCCGAAGTGTTTGATTCGGTTGACCAATCAACAGAGTGGGCCAGCTGACCAATCAGAGCAGACTGGGCTATTCAGGAGGGGGAGGAGCTCAAACAGAGGGTGAAAAGAGGTGCTGCAGCACAGTCGGTACGAGAAAAGTAAAGTGTTTTTGAACATTAAAGCATTTAAACATGTTCTAGTAGAAACCCAAAATACAAGTATGCACCCGGAAGTAAGCATAATAGGTCCTCTTTAATATAAATCACGGTCTCTTAACACTTATAGTATTTTGCAGGTGTCAGAGAATTGCTAAGCAGATTGAGGCTTCAGCCCTTAAATAAATATCTACGTCAGCACTCTGGGGCATGGTCACCTTTCATGCTTGGGTCCCTCCTCCTGCGCCCTTCCTTTAAGCTCAAAGTCAAACAGTATCGCACTCCGCTTTAGTTTATTGCTTCAGTCTTTATAAGTGAACGTCACCGTCAGCATTATCTGTGGTCGTCTCCGTACTGAAGGACAGCCAGGTGGTTTCCACACAGAAACATAGAGAGTGTCCGTGCCGTTTGGGTACTCTGATCACTATAGGCCTGAACCTGATTGTTACCCCCATGAGGCTGTTGATATGATGTTGACGTCATTGTCAGGATGTTGACATGCATGTTATCAACTAACTGGCAGAGGTTGTGACATGCACCAAAAAGCCAACAACAACAGCGTTGGAAGCACCTTGCTAGCAAATATAAAAATATACCATTGGGTTGGTTTAATTGAGCTGCTGTTCAGACTATTTATTTATTGTTTGTTAATTGCTCTAATATAGGCCACATTATAAAAACATTTATTATATTTTCTTTAATTGAAATGTAATCAAGTATACTATTTCACTCACTATCCCCCATTCCCTCAATCATTACTTTCTCTTATTTACCACAATTTGATCCTATGACTTCATACTAAATTTTATATTTATTAAAGGCCCACTCAGCATTTTTTTTTTTTTTTTTTACCACATACTACGAATTACGATATATGTACTAGGGCTGTCAAAGTTAACGCGATAATATCGCATTAGCACAAATTTGTTTTAACGCCACAAATTTCTTTAAGGCATTAATGCAACTTGCAATTTTTAGGTTGTAGCGGGCTCACTCAGGACAATATTTGTAATTGTTTTGTGCTGTTAATTGCTTTACAATAATAAATATATACACACATTTGCATAAAACAAGCATATTTGCCCACTCCTATGTTGATAAGAGTATTAAATACTTGGAAAAAATTCATAGTATAGTATGCCGAAAAAAATTGTAAAAAAGTCATAGTATAGTATGTCGAAAAAACTAATAAAAAAGTCATAGTATAGTATGTCGAAAAAAAAGTCATAGTATAGTATATCGAAAAAAACCCTCATAGTATAGTATGTCGAAAAAACTAATAAAAAAGTCATAGTATAGTATGTCGAAAAAAAATGATAAAAAGTCAGAGTATAGAATGTCGAAAAAATAAAAGTCATAGTAAGTCGAAAATTAGTCATAATATAGTATTTCGAAAAAATTAGATAAGTCATACTATGACATAAAAGGAAGCTGTGATGGCCGTACCCTGGTTAAGGCGATGGACTGCTAATCCATTGTGCTCTGCACGCGTGGGTTCGAATCCCATCCTCGTCGGATAATTTTCTGCCAGATATTATATAGGTGTCATGAGTTTTAAATTAGGTCAATCTAACACTAAAAACTGTAGGTTTACATTGATTACTACATCTAAAAATCCAATGTTTTCGTTTTGGTGAGCCATTTAGTATGAAATAGTTTTCAAATACTGGCAAATAGGCAAGCAAAGCCATATTTATTTAGGGTTTTTAAAAAAACACTTTCCTTGAAGATTGATCAATACATTTTCACTGTGGCTGCTTCTTTTACACTTTTAACTTACCTTCATACAAACTCCCCACAATGTCTATGGATAGACAGATAGAGTTTGGTCTATTTAACTGTTTGACAATGCTGCCATCTAGTGGTAACAAAACATAATGAAACTATTTTCAGTCTAATTATTTATTAATAATGTTCTAAAATAAAAGGCCGTCTTTAACCAACAAAATAAATGCATTAATTTGAACAATAGGCTATTTTTTATGGAAAAGTACAGGTGTAAATAATAAAACTAATGATGGCTGAGTTCCATTTAGCTGCTTCAGTTATCGTGCATACTGGCTTACTGTAATTGTTTATGTTATCAATAAGTACACTTGTGATTTTCCAACTATGATAAACTGAAATGTGTGCTGTGAAGCATTTGTGAAGTAATTTCTAAGGTATTAAACATGATAGACACCAAACCTTGCATACAATATTGAATATAACCTAAATTTGTTCATTGATATCTGTTGCTTAATTAGATCTAATTAGATTAGATTAATTAGATCTAGTAAGTTTGTCCCTGATGTCAGGAGCAGCTTCATACTTTATATACATACCCTATATATCTGTGGGGTAGACATAATATAATAGACATTTCTGCAAAGAAAGACAGTCTAGACACCAGCATTTTTATTTTACAATCAATTAAATATATCACTATATGGGTCAATAAAAACAAGCCTTAAAAGAAACTATTGGACCTCATTATGACATTCCAGTTTGGGGATTTAACCAAAGATGAAAGTACACATGATGACCTTGTGACCTTGTACCCTGTAACATCTGCCAGCTCAGTTAGTGTACATATCCAAATCTAGATTTAGTAGACCATCTTCAATCTTGATGGATAACTCAACACTTGAGGTCATCTCATCGAATTCCCAGCGGCATTTTGGTCCTTTTAGTAGAAAAAATATGAACGCATAGAGCACTGGAGGCAACACACAATTAATGTAGCTATTAACAGTGCTGAAGATACCAAAGTGCTGTAATTTTACAATACGTACACCAGGCTGTTACATGTAACATAGTCTGACTCACCGGACTGTGGATATGAGCCGCCGTGTATGCAGCCCGTTCTCATTCCCAGGGCGTTAAATACTGACGCTTTGTCACAGCCGTCAGCATTCGATACCGCCGCACAAGGCACCCTTCAGCGCCAGCAGGAAACGCTCCGCCACAACATCAAGTCACATTTTCACTGTACAAACGTAGTAGTTTTAAGCCCAACCACGTTGTTTTTTCCTAAACCTAACTATAGTGGTTTTGTTGCCTAAACCTAAGCAAGTGTTTTTGTTAAATTCACAACATTAAAGTGGCAGTAGCCAACAAGTTTTAGACATAATTTGGCAAAAATTCCATAATTACCTTTCAGCATATATTAATTCAAGTGGTCTGAGAGAAAACTAGACTTCTGCACCTCCTCATGTCTTTGTTTTCAGGCTTTAGAAAAATCTAGCCCGTGACGGCAGATTTTGACCAATCATAGGTCATTTCAGAGAGAGAGAGAGAGCGTTCCTATTGGCTGTGCTCCGGTCATGTGACCAGAACTTGGCTTCCTTCAACAGATTTTACAATGGCGGCCGCATCACAAACTTTCTCATTTTACAGCTAAACAGTACACTACAAGATCATTCTGAAAACATTTGAGGCGAGAAATAGGTATTACAGTAACATAAAATTGATTCATATTTGATCAGCGCTGCCTAGTTTGACCGTTTGACCGGCTCTCATAGACTGCAGTTGGACAGCGGACCTTGTTTTCCTCCGGTAAGTGAAATCCTTCAGATGCCGTTAGGAGCACAGGAGGACACACTAGGACACAGAGGAACATTATTTTCTTCAGGTTACCTCTTTCATGTACTACTGTCACGATATAGCGGCCGTTTTCTAAAAATAACCTTTTTAAATCATATTTGCGCCAATCTCGCATACTGCAGCTTTAAGCTCATGGGGTTGTTAAGTACATGTTTAGTGCGACCGAAAAGTGACACCGAGAGGTCTGACAAAGTGTCAGAATGTGACAAGTTGGGATGAGAATGTGTTGGCGTATTCCACACGGCATTCTCCTCCCCTTCCGCTATTTATTTTGCAAGGACGCACATGGGAGAAGGTTGCCTTCAGGGACCTCTGCCAGAAACCTCCTTAGGTTTAGGCAACAATCCTACTTGTTTAGGGTTAGGAAAAGATAATGGTTTGGGTTTCTGGCAGGAAGCCCTGAAGGCAAACTTCTCCCGTGTGCTGCAAGAGCGCCGTCGCTGCATCCCGGGCTTAGCGCCGCCCAAGACGATTGTGATTGGTTTAAAGAAATACAAAGAAGCCAGAGCGTTTTTCCCCCCCTATACCGGAATGATAATGTGTGGAGCCAGACCTTTCTTTAGTGCTGACACAGCGCTGTGGAGATCTGGCTATGCGATACCACATGTAACATAACATACGTGACATATTGATGTTGATTCATGATCAACAATCGATCAACAGTGCCCTCAAACACAACATCAGATTTGTGCTATAAAAAAACATGTTTGTCCTCGTATAGTCAGCCATAAGCTGATCAGATCTATGGTACAAAGATAGAAATGTGATATCCACACATAGTAGTAGTTTTCTTTGTTAACAGTGTTCAACATACAACCAGCCAGTGTTGGAGGTCCTTCCAACGGAGTGTCATGAATGTTCAGCTGAGTCACGGGGTCGGCCCTTTTATCAGTCTTTTGGTTCAATAACTTTATTAGGTAACTTTTGGTCCTGTTGCATGGCCACCCGTTAGAAACAAACCCATAGTTTAGTGACCCCTCGAGTCCTACAGGGTCGTACTTATAGCGTCTTCTCTGGTCTTCTCCCTTTTGTATAAACTCAGCTGGCTATCTGTCAGCGTTGGATCAGTCCTACGATACTGGGACCTGGGCGGGGCAATGTTGGTGAGCTCATGCTGCTCAGCAAATAGGAGCCTCACGTTGTCTTGGCGGAGCCTTAACAATTTGGAGATGCGCTTGCCGACGAGATAACCCATCTCGAGGATGCACATGAAGATGCACAGCGCGCTGGAAACGACCATGAAAATCATGAAGATCTTTTTCTCTGTCGGGCGACTAATGAAGCAGTCCACGGTGTTGGGGCACGGTTCCAGTGAACACTTGGATAACCTAAAAGAAAAGAAAAGAAATTCAATAGATAATCAGTTTGGCTGCCGTTCTCTTCAATTCACGTGTTTTTCTGTAATGCTGAAGATGATTAAAGAGGACCTATTATGCTTATTTTCAGGTGCATACTTGTATTTTGGGTTTCTATTAGAACAATTTTCCCGGAAAGCCCAGTCTGCTCTGATTGGTCAGCTGGCCCACTCTGTTGTGATTGGTCAACCGAACCAAACTCTTCGGAATCCGCTCCAGGTCTGCTCTAATTAGCTTTGTTTGAGGGCGTGCCAAACTAGCCGCTAGGCAGATGATATTCAAATATGTTACTTGTTGACATCACCACGTTACGGAAGAAAAGGCGGGACTTTAAGCAAGGCGTTTCAGGCAGTTCAGGAGCAGTGTTTCTGTGGGGGAGAGTAACTCCCTTTGGCGTGGACTTTGGGCTATTTAACTTTGCAGACCTTTTACATGCTCAAAAAAACTATATAACACACTAAAGGAAAGGGAAAAAACACAAAAGCATAATAGGTCCTCTTTAAAAGTAAAGATATGCGCATTACTTGGGCAAGTCGTATCCATGGTATATCCGATACAGAATGTAAAGAAACGCTGTGTCGAATCCAGCTTTGAAGACCAAACTCAGCAGATATGTCCACCACAGGCCCCCTCTCTTCTTGCCAGGGTTGGCGTACAGGTGAGAGCCGTGGTGCAGCTCCACGTATTTCTGGTCCTTTCCTTCGCGGTATTTAACATGAGCCATCACCATCAGAGACGGGCAGGTGACGAAAATCAGCTGCAGCGCCCACAGGCGGATGTGGGAGATGGGGAAGATGTGGTCATAGCAGATGTTGGTACAGCCGGGCTGGAAACGAAGCAAAAGAACTTTTAGAAAACATATTGCTTTTTCTATAATGACTGTCTCAGATGGGTGAAATGAGTGATAGCGTAGGTGGTTGCGTTTGTGCCAGAGATAAAACACAAGGAACCCAGGAGTTTCAAAGAGACAATACTTTTATTTCATAGCACAGCTAATGTAACTGTCACGAAATGATGAATACAAAACAATACCACTAGTGCTGCCAGAATTAAATATCACCAGGATGTGATGAAGGTTATAATGCCTCTATACGGGTAGAAAGCTACAATACATCTAAACCCGCAGCCCTTTTTAGGGGATCTGTGAAATAGCTCTTTTCCCTACAGGACTTACAGATAAATAAGCATTTTGCAGTTGATTTCAATAACAGACTAAAATCGCTTATTAAAGGGCTACTCCAGCGATTTGGTGTTGCACTTTCATAAAGTTGGGGGGATCACAAGAGAGAGAAAAAAAATAAGAATGGTCAAAATTGATGCAACAGAGCCTGAGATATCCTTACTTTTAGTCTCTAGTATTCCAAAAACCACTGGATCCTACAGTTCCCATAATGCAACTCATCACTAAAACAGGTACGACGTTAATGGGGTGCCTCCTAGCCTCCTAAACATCTTACCTGTCGAGTATTACACACGAAGTCTTTGCTCTCGTCGCCCCAAACCCTCTGCGCTGCCACCACAAACACCAGGACTCGGAACACAAACACCATGGACAGCCAAATCCTCCCGAACGCAGTGGAGTATTTGTTGACTCCGCTCAACAGACTCTCCAGCCCCGACCAGTTCATCCCTGCTGCTGCACCGGCCTGGGTGATAGACACAAGAGCACCCTGTAACAGAGAGGAAGGAAGTAAAACAGGGTCATGTTTTCACATCCTTATGCCAAGATAGAAACAGGTCATAGCTGAATTAATTGTGTGACTAACCTGCTTCTAATTGGCTTTGCTCTCTACAATAATAAGGTCCAATGTAGGTTTGTGGTTGCGGATTAGCCTCATCTTTCCCAATTCAACGGATACAAGTTACATGAATAGTGACTACTTGTGACAAAAACAGCTGTGTCTGACTTAGAGCTTGCATGGGCTTGTAAGACATTGTTAAACTAACTATCAGATCTGCCAGCAGAGGGAGGTAACATTTAGAAACAGAGTTTAATCTCATGTCTGCAGGCATTTCTTCACTGTTGCAAACAACAAATTGAGTTGAAAGCCTGCTGACTTTTCTTTAATGCTTTATAAGTTGTCAATCAGGATTAATACTGTTATAAGTTTCCTCACTAATGAAAGTCCATGCTTCAGTAGCCATAACAAGACGTACATCGGCCAGAGAAGATAAAGTCAGCAGCTGGTTAGCTTAGCTTAGAACAAACACTGGAAACAGGGGGAAACAGCTAGCGTGGCTCTGTCCAAAGGTAACCAGAGTCTGCCTACCAGCAGTTCTAAAGCTCTGGTTTCGATCTGGTTTCTGACCGGGACCACTTCCTGGAGTGTCCAACGGTTGCCTGGCAACTGCTCTCGACCAAGAAGTAGTCCGGCACATAAACTCCCATGAAACAGTGACGTTTTTTTACTTTGGTTTAAGCTAGCTGTGTCCACCTTTTTTTCAGTATTTATGCTAAACTAACCGGCTACTAGCTCCAGCTACATATTTACCGTAATGACTTGTGACCGTAATGAATCAATTTGCTCACCTAAATCTTGGCAGGAAAGCATTTCTTTAAGCTAAAGGTTCTACTGTGTGTGCGGCACTTGGACACAGGGGTTGCATATGTAGTATATATATATATATATATACAGTATATATAATACACAACTTTAATCCCACAATAATTTGAAGCTAAATGTGGCTTTTGAGTGCTTTGTTTTTTTAAATCCCAAACAGTCTATATTTATAATCCATCGTGGACGCTTTTAATTCTGTCCACACAGCTGCTGTGTGTGTTACAGTAACAGTAAGCGTCGCTGCTGAATGAACACAGTGGGAACAATGGCATGTGATGTGTGTCAAGGTAATGAGGTTCATGAATGAAACAGCCTAGTGTCATTAGTCCAGTATAAATATAACTTCAATCATAAACCTCCTGGCACATTTGTGTGGTTTCGGAGCTTATGTTTCCTAGATACTGAGTCTGTGTGTGTGTTTAGCAAATATGTCTTTGTGGTTGCAAACTAAATCTATTGTACACAATAAATCAATCAGTGCTCAGTTTTCTATTGAACTCTCATGTTTTCCATAGGTACATGAGGCTGGCAATTTTTTTTAAATTAATTTTCAGTCAATTTTAATGTAAAAACACAATAACAGATATTAATTCACTAAAAAAATATGTATCTAATTCAGTATTTCACCACATGTATGTTCCGATTTGCTCTTCAAACCTGGACTTCAATCAAGTTTAATTTATTAATTTTTTGAATAGTATAACAGTTTGTTTTTCCCACAATGATCATACTATGTCCCCCCCACATTACTGGTCATAAAGAGAAATAATATCCATATGGGATATTTGTAACAGCATCCTTAGGCCTGTACGGTTCCTGGAGCAGAGCAGGATCACGCGCTGTTTAGGAACGAGTAAAATATTTAGATTTCACAAAACAGGAGTGGCTCACCCCTGAGGACTTTTCAGTGTTAACACTTTAAACTCTGGATTAACAGCTGTTTAAAAATATTCGCTTGATCAATTGAAAATGACCTGTATTGTTTGTGTGAAGGTCTATAGTGGCAAATTAAACTATAGATCTTCATTAGAAACAGAGCAGGAACGCATTAAATCTACCATTAAAAGACCAATCGCATGGTATTTACTGATTGCTTTATATACACAAGTGTTTGTGTGTGTGGAAATGTTTAACTTTTAAGAGGGCTACATTCCACAACGCCTCTGTCTGTGTGCTGAATCTACAGTTTATAAAACCACATTTTTCCTTATACTGATTGCTCAACATCTTGCCACGGTTTGTGTCTTAGTCATAGAAGAAGGAAACGTTGCTCTCATTTAGTCTTTTCTTAGGTGTAATTACCCTTATAGTTTTCCGCATATGTTGGCATAGATAACAACATGTATCGTCTTGTTTTAGGGTAAATAAGGAAAGTAACATCAGTGTAACTCAGCCTGTGTTCAATTTACTAACACTGCTGGCTACAGTCTGTTGTTTACCGCTCAGTCCTGACCTTAAGCATGTGATACAGAATTAATGAAAATCCAACAAAAAGAATCTTACCTAGTGCTGAAACCGGGCTCAAATACCAAAACCCACTATGTCGATACCAGCGGGAGAAGATTAATATAAAAAAAGTCGAAAACAGTTCAGTGAAAACTACTTTAAACTATTCCACTGCTTTTCCTCTCTGTGTCTGACTCTGCTCTCGCCCTTCCCTCAGAAATCCTGCCAAACCAGATTCAGCAGCTGCTACGTCATCACACACACACACACACAGACTTAACGTGTCCTGTCTTGTCAGTTTGTAGGAAACAGGAAGACTCCACTCCCTGCGAGCCATGTAACCTAACACCTTATAAATAGGTAAAGAAAAAAGACGCATATGGTTGATTGAGCAGGCTGACAAAACATCCATCCTTCCCAGAATGCCTTTGTGTGGTTAGTGTGTGTGGAGTGTGGTTGGTGTGTGTGAGTGTGTGTGTGTGTGTGTGTGTGTGTGTGTGTGTGTGTGTAGGAAAAAGAGAGTAAGAGAGAGAAAAATGCCACACCCAAGAGGCCTTTAAGGAATAATGCAAATGTGTTTTTACAGTGAGCAATGTGTTCACATGGTAACAGACTAGCATAATTATACCAGATTTAAAGGAACAGTGTGTAACATTTCGGGGGATCTGTTAGCAGGAATGGAATATAATATTCATAACTATGTTTTCATTAGAGTAGAATCAACTGAATTTAAGAATTGTGTTTTCATTAGCTTAGTATGAGCCCGTCATATCTACATAGGGAGCGGGTCTTCTTCATTGAGTCCTCCATGTTGCTCTGCCATGTTTCTACAGTAGCCCAAAATGTACAAACCAAACACTGGCTCTACGAGAGGGCGTTTCGTGTTTTTACGTTACCTGAAGGCAACCGTCGTTCTCCGACACGCTTGTGAAACTGCGGTAACGTGAGCCACAGAGTGCAAAACTGTGGTACCACTAGCCGCCTGACTTCCGTTGCTCCTGAGGTAGTGTTATTATGGTAAGGATGGCCTCTGAGTGGGGCGAACGGCGTTACCACGGTTTTGCACTCGGCGGCTCACGTTACCGCACTCTTGGAAAGTGGAGTGAGCGGAGGGGTACTCAGTCGGTTGCAATCGGCAACCACACCATTAGATGTTGTCAAATCCTACACACTGTCTCTTTAAATAAATGTAGTCTATGTAACAGTTTCAGTAACTTGTTGCAACAGTTTATTTCAAATAGAGTAACTGCATTGAATAAAATAGAGACTTCAGTCTGCAGTGTAGTTAGGCTACTTCACTGAAACACTTGAGAATTGGACACTAACTGACTTGACTATTAAAAGCATGAATACACCAAGTATGTATATCTCTTGATAGATTTACTTGTACAACACTAGATGGCAGCAATGACCTCAACATCAGCCTGACAGTTACAATTTGCCTGCTTGCAGCCTTATTGTATCATACAGTGACATTATATTAAACAAATACTAAGAAAGTTAGAATGTTTAGTTATGCCGGGATAAATATAATGGGACATTTAGAGGGCAGATCAGCAATCAATTAAAGTCTCAGCTACTTTCCTGAATAAAACTAACTTTGCTTACTCTGCTACAAAGACATAAAATAGCACTTTGGCCCTAAAAAAAAGCAACATAATGTGAAGTAAGACTTCAGCAGAGAAATTTTTAAGCATTACAGTGATTTGTTTAAATCACAGTCAAACTAGCAGCAGACAGGCTGAAGAACACCGGAAATGCACTTACAAATTAAAACGATCATGATTTTTTCAAAACAGTGCAACGTGTATTTTATTTAAATCAGTTTTATTGTTGAAAGCTTGCAACCGGAAGTAGCTTAGTTCATTGTGGCCAACTCGACATTTCTGTTCAACATGTCTCCTTCGCAGACTCTTCTCTGCCATTAGAAGCGTCGGGGGGTTTTCGTGAAACTACTGCGTTTTGTAAGTAGCTATGTCAGTCTTGCGTGTTTTAATGTCGATGTACAGCAACTAATACTATTCATGTAACTAATGTTAGCTGCGTTAACGTGACCGCGGTATCCGCTGTCATTTGGCTGAAAACCGGCGAACGCATTAGCCTGGAAGTGTTAGCTTTCTGTTTATCCCGGGAACAAGGTTGTTGACCTGGTTTTACATGACCTGGCTGGCTGGCTGGCAGAGCCTCTAATGACAGATGGCGTTGCCGATAAGTCTAGTGAGGTAGTTTTTTATAAATCATTTAGTCTTAAACTAGGTATGTTATAACCTTTTTGTGGTATGTACAGTAGCGTTAATGTATGTGCTATCACAAGTAACGTTAAGCTAGCTGGCTTGTAATTTAGAGCTAACGTTAACAATCACATTCAGAGCGTTAGCTAGCGTAATTGATAATCTCGCGATATTTCGTTAGCCCTCTAGCAGTTGTCTACGCTGTACTGTACGTTAACCGTCCGTTAATTACGGTCGGCGACTCGCAGGTGCGAATACAATATCTGGCCATTGAATATCTTATTGTTTCGTTACCCAGGGATACAGGTGGATCATTTTTAGTCAGGCTTTATTAGTTAGCTAATATGGTCACGTTTGGAAAGGGGAGGTTGATGTTACGTTTTCTCATAAACACGTAATAAGGCAGGGTAGCTCCTAAAGTCACGCAACGTTTAACTGAGCAATATTAACATGTTTTTTTCCCGTTACGCAGCAGGTTTAGCAAGCAGCACGCTAGCGGGCCCGTTGTCAGCTAGGAACCCAGAAGAGCAGCAGCAGCATCATCATCGATGGTGTGTCTACATCCCGGAGCCGTCACATTGTCCTGTGTACGCTCAATGAACCATCTCCTCATCAGCTCTCATCACGGTGAGTATTTTACCACGACGAGTCACTGCAGCATAGTCTTAAAGGTCCCATATTGTTAAAAAGTGAGATTTATCATGTCTTTTATATTATAAAGCAGTTTTAAGTGATATATAAATACTGTTAAAGTATCAAAACACTCAACCGTGGAGAAACACACAGCCTGTATTCAGAAATTGTGCATTTGAAACAAGCCGTTAGGATTTCTGTCCATTTGTGATGTCACAAATCTACAATATTTTAGACCATTTCACAGTATTAAACGTAAACATACTAAATGCGTCCCAGTTTATTTCCTGTTGCATGTTGGATGTGAATGACATCAGCTGACAGGATGTAAACATGGACCCAAGCTGTTGCCTAGCAACGCAATTCTGTTGCCATTCCGTTGAAATGCGCTAAAAACGGAGCGTTTCAGACAGAGGGTAAATATAGGTATATTCAAGCAGACAGTATGAGGAAAATAATGTGTTTTTTTTTTTAATATTAAAGTATGTAAACATGTTCTAGTAGAAACACAAAATACAAGTATGAACCTGAAAATGAGCATAATATGGGACCTTTAATACTGTGCAAATTAGTAGCTACACATCACACTAGCAATCACATTACTGTGTCTCTTCTCTCAGGCTGCACATGTATGGCGTTTGCGAGGCTCGGAGGGGAGTTTTGCCAAGCCCAGCACCTGCTGCTTATTGTGGACAAGTGAACGGGAGACACCAGCTAGGCGCAAACACTGCCATTGACGTGCACAGGTGTGTAGTATAAAGGCTGGTACATCATGACAAATGTTCCCATTTTATCGGTTTACTGTCCATGGGCAGCAGAGAGTAGAGGTACACTGAATCTGCGGTGATACAAAATACTGATTTAAGTATGTGTCCATATATGTAGCTAGTATGTACGGCAAGCTGTTTTAACATTTATTAGCTAGACTGGATGTTCATTACTGAAATCTGCAACGTCATTTTGCCTAGTCAAAGCTGTAATTCAAGATATCTGCAATTATATTTTGACTAGGCAAAACTCTAATTTAGATATCTGTTATTACATTTTGACCAGTAAGATTCAAACTACTTTTGCCATTCATGTGTATGAGGTTTCTCATTACAGATATCTACAGTTAAGTTGCAAATATCTGCAGTGTGAATTATGGATATCTGCAACTGAATTCTGACTAGTCGTTATTCCAGTTTCAGATAGCTTTAAGTCCCCTCAATTTAAGATATCTTCATTGTCCTTTTTAGAGATCTTAAATTAAATTTTCAACTAGTCAGAATGACGTTGCAGATATCTTGTACTGGAATTATGGCTAGTCATGTTGTAGATGGAAACTGAAGTTAGCAATAGTCATAATTTAATTGTAGATATCTATTGTGAAGATATAGATATCTTGCAATGAATTTTGATCAGAGATATCTCATTTGGAGATGTCTTTAACTTTCATTCTGCCTGGTCAAAATGTAATTATAGATATCTTGAATTAGAGTTTTGACCAGTCGAAGTGATGTTGCAGATATCTGTTATTATGTTAGAAGCAACGGCAAGTGGGAGGTGGGAGCAGCTACAATAAATCTACAATACACTGTAAATTTCTACCACAACTCTCTAGTGAACAAAGCTCATGTTGTCAGTAGACAAAAAGATCATATTCACAATAAACCAGCATGGAAGGATACCTTTATGACCGTCTCCATGTCCTCATAGGTCCTTACTGCCATCCTGTTCAACCCGTATGAAGACAAGCCAACCTTCAGCCTGTCACCTGTCCTGGGGAGTAGGAGAGGCTTTAGTTTCATCCCAGGAGTTTCCTCACAGCTCTTCTCCTTTCCTGCATTTCATTTCTTCTTCTACTCCGATTCGTACAGGTCTTTTCTGAATGGGCTAGCAGATTTGAAAGAAAGGAAGGACAGATCATTTTTTCTGTCTTCATTTTTTTTTTTTTTTTCTTCTCTGGACTTTGATTATCCTCTCTCCAGTCTTTTTGGATCCCAATCTGCTAGAGTTTAATTTTAGTTTTTAACCAAGCCAATTTTAGTTTTTCCTTCATTGCCAAGAAAAGTTTAGATTCTTCCCGTCTTATTTCTATCCCAAGAAATTTGTCTTGTCTTATTGTTTTTTTTTTATTCAGACGACTTTTTGTCACAAAAGGAATAGAATATTTACAAAAGCGGTTTTGCATTTTCGGTTCGCAAGCAGTTTTTCATTTAGTGAAAACTTTTTTTCAATCCGAACACTTTCACTTTGATTCCTCTGAAGGCCCTGTCTGCTACTCTGTTATTTGAAGCACAGGATTTTTCTTCTTTTTTTTTTCTCCTATGTTAATAAACCTTTGAGGGTCTAAAAATGAACCGACCGGCTCCAGTGGAGATCTCTTATGACTGCCTGAGATTCCTCATTACGCACAACCCCACTAATGCACAAATGGGAAGGTTTATAGAGGTAGCACACATTTTTTAAAAATTCATTTATATCCTTCATTCATTTCCTTTTAGTTATAGAGGAAGCAACAGTGTGTTAACAACTGTGTGTTTGATGTGCAGGATCTGAAGGCATATGGAGTAAACACCCTGGTGAGAGTGTGTGCTGCTACATATGACAAGACACCAGTGGAACAAGAAGGTATACAAGTCCTGGTAAGTGACATAGATACACACCAGATTAAAGCTGCTGTGGGCGGTGCTTGGTTTTGGCTCGACTGTTTTCAACATGGCAGCCGGGTCACAGACTCATTTTCTCATTTTACAGCTAAACGGTACACTAAAATATGTTTCTGAAAAAATTTAAGGTGAGAAATAGGCATTACCGTAACAGAATCTTGATTCAATCGATCACGTCCTGTCCAGTGAATTCACTTTAATGCCCTCAGGCCCCCTAGGAAAACAAATCACTACTTGAAGTCCTTCATTCCTTCTGTTATCAGGCTGCTAAATGTCGATAGTAGCTTTTTTGAATGAATGCATTATTTTGTTCTTAAACCACAATAGTCGGTTTATACCAATGTCTGTTTTTCTTCACATGGCTGCTAAGCCTATACATGCATTGAATGTAGTAATGTTAGTGCAATGTATAAAATGTTTTTATTATATATTTATTGATTCTATTGTTATGTGAAATTTTTTTCTTCACCGTGTCCTTGTGTGAGTCAGTATGCATGGGGCCACACGAGGTGCCAGTGTGCATCTCTGCCCGTGGACTGAGTTATTTATTTATTCACTTATCGATTGTCTCTGACATACTGGTGACTGCTGCTGTCTGTGTGTCTGTGAGTTTGTGTGTATGGTCTGGGTAGATTTGTAAAACTGAATTGCCCTTCTGGGATAAATAATGTTGTTCTGTATCTGAATCTGAATGCTGCAACAAATAGATGAGATCAAATAACGACTTGATATATCCCCTCCAGGATTGGCCATTCGACGATGGTTCCGCCCCCCCAGAACAGGTGGTTGACGATTGGCTGAACCTGCTGCAGGCAAAGTTTAGAGAAGAGCCTGGCAGCTGCGTGGCTGTGCACTGCGTTGCTGGACTAGGACGGTTAGTATGCACTACTACATACAGGATTTAACATGTTACGTTTATCATGTATGAACGGCTTGCCTAGATAAATTAATGTTCACCCAAGTCAGGTTTTTTCTTTTTTTCAGATATGCACAAAATCTGTTGCTCAAACCTGGCATCCATTGTCAGTTGCAGTCGTGTCAAAATGGCACAATACCAGGCACTGCGGTGCCACTTTGATCTGTAGCTACAGGGGCTCAAAGTAAAATTTGCTACTAACTTGATTAAAAAGCAAAGCTAGAGCCAAAAGTCAGAGCACAAACTGAGTTGGAATACTGTTATAAAGTCTGTGCTTCGTACAGAGCCGTAGGACTACAGCCCAAACAGATGGTTTTGCATGTGTATCTATTTGTTGTTTGTCCTCAGAGCTCCTGTGTTGGTGGCCCTGGCTCTAATCGAGAGTGGGATGGAATATGAAGATGCTGTGCACTTCATAAGACTGTGAGTACAAAACACTAGTGTTCTCCATTTTAACCTGATTGTGCTAACAACTGCTCCGTCTTTTCACGTACCATATTCGGTACCATCCCTGCACACCTGTCATTGTTTTTTAGAAAATAATGTTTCTTGTTTCGAGCATAACGTCTCTTTCATTTCGACAGGAAGCGTCGGGGAGCGTTCAACTCCAAGCAGCTGCTGTACCTGGAAAGCTACAAGCCCAAACTGTGTCTGCGCTCCAAAGATGCCAACGGACAGAGCTGCTCTATACAGTAGGAATCTACAACCCCCCTTACATCTTCACTGCAGCTTCATAGGAGACTTTCACCTTTTGATGTTAAATGGAAGGCTGGGTAAATGTTTGGTAAACGTTAAAGACCGTGAAATCTTTTCAAAGCACTCGGTGCATTTCCAAAGATCAAAATTTCTGAAAATCTTTAGAAACATATACGACTTCTGATTTTTACATCAGAAATGAGCCTAAAAAAGTGGAGGTGTTAAAAGTTTTTATTTCTGCTCCTCGGTCTGTGACCTCACCTTAATATGTAGCAAAAACCCACAAATACCAGCCCATTAAAGGGAACCCCCAGAGTCAGACAGAATACATTTTAACTGTCAGCATCACTGTGAAATCATGCTCGTTTGGCTGTAAAAGTAAAAAAAAAAAAAGATATTGCAAAGGTTACTCTCTCAATTCACTGTTACAGATGCAGCTACAATTAATGCTGTTGATGTTAAATAAATACCTGAATCACCCCCAAAATGATCATTTGTATATCAGTTACTCACCCAGTTTTACCTTGAATTTGTGATGAAAACTGTCATGCCTCCGCGATGCACGAAGAAATCCAAAAACGGAGAAAAGTTTTGATGAATTGTAAAATTCTAAGTAAACGGGGGGCCGCGTTTAACAACAGCAAAACTATATTAAAAGCATCCGTTTGCAAACTCTCACACAATTCATGCAATTTCGCTAAAACCTCACTATTTAAAACACTTCCACATGAACAGTTTTACGCTTGCGTAGTCTGTATATGCGGAAGTGTTTTTAATAGTACGGTTTTAACAAAGATACACGTGTTTGGGAAGTAGTGAGCATACGACTGGATAAATGACACTCGGATTATACTGGATATTTTGATATAGTTTTGCTGTTGGCCCCCGTTTACTTCAATTCATCAAGAATTTTCTATTTTTTTATTGTTCTTTTGCCATGGAGGCATGCAAGAAAAACAAATTTGTCTTAAGAATTCAAGGTAACGCGGTGAGTAACTGATATGCAAATGATCATTTTGGGGGTGAAGTATTCCTTTAACAGACTTCTGATTTAAATTTACTTTGACATCGGGATCAGTCATTATTAGAAATTCAATGTCAGTAGTCAAATATGTTTGACGGTTGATTCATTCTTGTGATGTTAAACTGGTCTGCAGCTTGATATTTCTTCTAAGCACCAACACTACAAATGCTGAATAAATAGTCAGCGGTATGTGCTTTCAGAGGCTTGCTGGTTTATTGCACATCAATCCACACAGCGGTTCAGACTGATTTGTTTATTCTAATATTTCCTCACTGACCTAATCAGTGTCCTGCAGCCAGAATGTGGCGCAGATCATAAAGAAGTCAGACGAGTTAGAAAGCATACAATATTTAAGAAATTTGATTACAAGTTTAAAAAGATTTATAAATGTGGCGTATGCTGTATTAAACAACACTACAATCTACCTGCTGTATGTCCCATGTCATAGGCGCACGGTCTGCTTCTCTAGAACAAACTTGTGTTGACTGTAAATGTTTTTGACACTGTCCCTCATAATGTGTCACCAAGGCAAGAGGGCCAACATGTTAAAGGGATAGTTCGGGTGTTTTGAAATGGGGTTGTATGGGGTACTTATCCGTAGCCAATGTATTACCTACAGTAGATAACGGTCGGCACGGCCCCAGCTCGGAGAAGCAGACAGGAGTTACCGCACAGATCCAAAGCAATGCTTTACCTTTCCGACGGGGAACTGACACCGTTGTATCCATCTATGCTCTCGCAAAAGCCACCTGACTCCATTGGAAAAATGTATAATTTTACTTCACAGAGCACAGTGGGGTTTGCTGGTCTACCGCTGCCTAGATCAGTTAGTTTGTTTGTGTTATTGTGTGACTTTGGTGAACTAACCAAAGTTACACAACTACACAAACAAACTAGCCAATCGAGGCAGCGGTTGACCAGCAACTCATGTGTTCTGTGAGGTAAAAGCACTGTTTTTTTCAATGGAGTCTGGTTGCTTTGGTTGAGAGCATAGATAGCGGCTTCAGTTCCCCGTTGGAATCGCAGACTGTATAGCTGTCTCACAGCAAGGTAAACTGGCGAAAATATTCTAAATATAGCGGTATACACTTAAACAGATTTTTTTAGGTGGGCCTTTCTTTTAGGTGGCTAAAATACGTTTTGCTGCCGGCCCCGTCCACATCGGTACATCGCTTTGGTTCTTCTCCAAACTGGGGGCGTGTCGACAGTCATCTACTGTAGGTCATACACTGACTATGGATAAGTACACCTCAAACGACCCCCACTTCAAAACACCCGAACTATCCCTTTTAATAGGTCAGTTGGTGAATGTATTCGTAAATGAACACTTTAAGGTTTTGGTAGATTGTCCTATTAGCTGTCAAGTGTAAAGAACATCAATGTGTCCTTGGTGATTCATTTCCCCCCAGTGCTCTGTTCCTCCGCTTCACCATACACAACGTAGTGCAACATAGTGTGTGATGGAGTGGCAGCATACAGTATATTAGTTATATTAGTCCCGCTAACAATTTAGTATAGGTTATATTGAGTGGTATGTGCATGACAACAGTCCAGAACGTACTGTTGAATGATAGTAGGCTCCATGCAGACACATGAGCATGTACTATTTCAGACGGTTAAGCCGGCATTTAACAAAAGTAGGAGTGAGCTTTTAGTGATACAAACATGTAGGTCATTTTGTTGCTGCGGGTTTTCATCACTGAACAGTTCAAATGTACTAATGGGACAATCTCCTGAATACTTTCTGTATTCCTATTACAACCACCAGACTGTGGAGCCAACATGGCTGCCACTGCAACCTCAGTGGCCATACTGTAGTTCTCATCTATCTCCGGCATCTGTACCTACTTAGCCGTCTGGTCAGCTGCTGTGTTTGTAAGATGCTGTTGGGTCTTTGTGATGTTATTGTTATTTTTCTATAGCTTTTAATTTTCTTTCTCTGTACCCTCTACCTATTTGTACGTGTTATTTATTTATTGATTCCACAGTGTTTCTTTGTGAAATGTCTTGTCTGCTAGAAACAAATCTAGTAGTCTTGTTGGAAAATTAAAGTGTTTAGTAATGTAACGGTTGCTTGTTGCAGAAACTGATTTGAAAAAAAATCATCCTAATTCTAGTTAGATGTTTCTGTCTGCGGTGCGAGTTTAGAGAACAAGGAGTCGTGACATCCCTAGTCAGACTACATAATATCTATCCGATAAGAGGTTGACAACAATGACGTCGCTTTGGATAATTAAACCATCATGTCAGTGGAAACCATCTTACATATTTCCAAAGCACATTTTAGTTCATATTTTTAAATGAAGCTTTTACAAACTCGCTGGCTGCTTCTACAGCAGTTCCAGGTTGCAGTAATTGGACTGCATATAGGACTGTAGCTGTAACATGGCAACCGCCCAACGTGATGCTGAGCCTAGTCTGACCTCGGTGAACTCTCTCTGTGTGTGTGTGTGTGTGTGTGTGTGTGTGTGTGTGTGTGTGTGTGTGTGTGTGTGAGTGCGTGAGTGTGTGTGAGTGTGTGTGAGTGTGTGAGTGTGTGACAGTGAGAGATTGCCTCTGGTCGTGGTTATGCTGTGTGAATGTGGCCGTCAGGGTGGAAGAGTGACAGCATCACATGGAGCCAATTCAAGGTTGATTGGTTTTATTGACCGACCTAACAATAACACACGCACATGAACCAACCTTGAACAAAAGAACCACGCTGGATGAATATAATAAATGCCCACCAATTGGGTTCAGACTCGATAAAATATCCACTGCTCCGCTGCAGAGAGGTCAAGTTGAAATGTTTCCACGTTTAGCCGAGTGTTTGTAGCGCCTCCGGACAGTAGAGGGCGCTAACGTCCTGCCAAATAGTTCAAACTTTACTGTATAACTGAGTCATTTGCACTTGGGTTGAAATGAAATGTAAAGAACACTTTCTCAATCTCTCTCTAAATGTTTTTCAGCGTTTTTTTTGAACAGCGAATCCATTTCTGTTCTCAAGGTCGAACACATTACAACGATAACCGACAAAGTCCTCCTGCAGTACAGAGTGTCAGACGAATACAGCAAACTTACTGTTGTACTGTAATGTAATGTTCCATATTATTACGATTTGTACAGTGTCACTTGATCAGTCAGAACACACACACACACACACACACACACACACACACACACACACACACACACACACACACACACACACATAGAGGCCTACAGCGTCCTTGGCAGCAGAGGACAGCTCTGTGATAATCTGCTGAATATATGACAGCTGAACATCTCTAAGCTCGCTGTAAGCTACACGACCCTGTGTGAGTGTGCGACTGCGTGTGTGTTCAATGTCCCGTGGAGTCGAAAGCACTGCTATCTTTTTTTTTTATTTTTTATTTAATAAAATATTTTAATCACAGATGGAGGCATATAAAGACAGAAAACAAGGGTTAAAAATAAATGTGAGTGGTGTTTATTATGGAAAACTCCCAAGTCCCCATAGGATTGTATTAAGAAAATACCATGATAATATAATAACCTTATCTAGGGCTGTCCTGAATACCATTTTTTGTGGCTTCGAAGCTTCGGTGTGAAATATTCGAAGGTATTTGAAGCTTCGTGATGCAGCACTGCGCAGCTCAATATCCACCGTTTCAGTGCTGCTGCCGCACTGCTGTACACACACACACACACACACACACACACACACCAACAAACAGCGATATCCGTCTGACAATAACTATTGATCGATGTTGAATATGACTAATCAATAACGTTATGGGATTATTCCTTATTTCATTAGGTATTTTGGGATTTATACATTATTATTACATACCTATATATAAAAAAAGAAAAAAAAACAACAACAAAACGAAGCATTCGAATACTGATTTGGAGGTCGATTACCATGGCAACGGTCGAAGCGTCGAAGCATTCAGGTCAGCCCCGAAATAATATCACCATTGATTGCCACGGGCACAGTGAAGTAATAACGATCAAAATATTAGAAGCGTACTAGAATCACATACTATAAATTGGAATCTTTATTTAGAATATTCAATACAGTAGTAAAATAAAGTACATGTTCAGATTTCCGTTACAAAAATGTCAGTAAAAATATTTCACAGAATAAAAATAATATAAAAATTAAATTATAAACCAAATAAGATGTAAGGAAAGGAAAAGAAGATGAATAAAAAGAAGAAAAAAAACTGTCAAACAATTGTAATAAATTTGAAAAGTCTAAATAATTTAAGATTTTTTGCCAAAAGTTTTCAATCGTAGTCAAATATGTTTTAAAATATTGAAAAAGTATAAAAGGAGGGTAGTCTTTTACGTCATATCATTTTATGGATATAATATTTTGCTGAGATATTAATCTAATTAATTATGTAAATTTCATCTGCATAAAAAACTGGGCTACAAGTTGGAACTGAACTGTCACCAGTCAGCCGTGGGAGGGCGCTCTCACTCAAAATAACATGAATTAAAATCGCCGGAAAATCGTATTGATTTTTTATATTGGTGATTGTTCCACCAACTATTTTTTTGCTCCGTAATTTACTCAACCTGGAGGCTATTTATCTCGAAGAGGAGGAGAAGGAGGAGACGGAGAGGGGACAGATGGGAGGGATGATCGTGAGACGGTGACCCAGTTCACCCTGCAGACCAGACCCGGAGGACCGCCTGCTGACTGAGCAAAGCATTACAATCAGTGAAAATTCTGATGATGAAACTACAACTAGTGTTTCCAGCTTTCTCACATTCCAGTTGTATAAACAGCAGAGAGAGACTCAGTGTGTGTTTGTGTGTGTGTGTGAGAGAGAGAGAGAGAGAGAGAAAGAGAGAGAGAGAGAGAGAGAGAGAGAGGGGAAGGAAGAGGGAGGGATTGAAAGAGGAAAGTGGATAGGAGCTGCTGGAGTTTTTTAGTTTTCTGAGCATCTGGATATCTGACTGGAGAGAGAAGAAGAAGAAGAATAATTTGGATGTATGGAAAATTACCTGAAACCAGAAGAAGACACCGAAAAAAGCTCAGTAGAAGAAGAAGAAGAAGAAGAGTGGAGGAGCGGGAAGAAGAGGGAAACAAGGAGGAGAAAGTTATTTTTCTAACGGGACAAGGAGGACTGACCAGCGGGAATGTTGCCGGTGAGTTTTTTATTTATTTAATGTGTCAAATGTTTCGTAGAAAATGATTCGTCTTGGCTAAAATATACAACACAGTCACTGCTAAAGAGTTAAAAAGCTAGCTGCAGCTGAGAAGGCTTTTCCATTGAGTCCTAAACCGGATGTGGAGCTAAACGGCAAAACTGATATTACGCTACATAGTGACATTTTTTTTTTAAAATAGTTTTTATGAACACGTTTGTATACATTTTTTCAGCTACAATTTAAAAAAATAACTTTTTATAGCTTTTTTTCTTTTTTTTTCATGTTTTTTCAGAACTTTATTTTCAACAAAAGACAAGTACAAAAGTATAGGGAATACAATAAACAGTACAAAACAAACAAGACAATAAAAAAAAACCTTAATGCCAGAGAAGTTCAATGTCCATTTGTATTGTCATTAACTGTTTATATTCACGTCAACAATTCCCAGAAAATGATGGACAGGAAAGCGGGGGAGCGTGAAACTTTTACGAAAGAATATTATTATATTTTGCAAGAGGTAGTCAAAGCAAGAAGCTTTTAAAGTGATATGTATTAAATGGCTTTAGAAAAACAAACTTAAAACACCGTGGTGTGTTCGGTGTCTGAGCCATACTGAGCTGTATCAAGTTGACAGATTTTCAAAACAAAACCGGAAGTTGTCCGCTCTGCTTTCAAACTGGCAACTTAAAGCTGGGGTCTGCGATTTATCCAGTATACACTTTTTGTTATATTGGTTGAAATGGTCTTTACACCCCGACAGCAATCCGTTTCTTATGAGCACTGAAAAAAGACCGGAAAAGATCCGTCATCTGTAGCTGCTGTAATCCTGTAAAAACGTCTACCAGTCAGTAAAAATGGTCCCGGTTGTAAGGAACCAATCAGATGCCTCCCTGCCTCCCTGCTCGTACTCTAGCCTCAGCGTGCACCAGCGTGAACTCAAAGCGCGTGTCCGCCGCACGTTCACTGGAGAGTGGAAGAGAAATCTCAGCTCTTAAAACACCGGACAACGAGAACGAACTCGTACCACTATTACCATATTATCGAAAAATACAACTTTGATTTAGTTGTTTATGTTCTGTTAGTTTACTTTATAAAATACTGCAGATTTAAACTATTTATTCTAACAGCTCAAAGTGAAGTCAGACAAACAGGATTATCAACGAGGGGAGACGGCGGATAGAAAACATTGCCGAACAAAATTTACGTTACTCAAACAGCTTTTTCAGTTACAGAAACAAACGAGTGGACTGATCTCCCTCCAGATATTAGAGTAACGTTAAAAAGGGTCGTGTTGTCTCAGCAGGTATCTCTCTCTGTCCCTCCCCTCTCTGCTGCTCTGTGGCCGGCTCTCCAGCGAGCTGCTGCCCCCCCCTCCCCTCTCCGTCAACAAGGAAATAAAGCCCCTCGTCTACGAGACCGGTCTCTTGAGAGAGCTCCAGCTCATAGCGGGGTCTGTGTGAGTGAATGCCTGGGTGGAGAGGTGGCGATCCCGGCAGGAGCTAGCTGGCTGTGCCGGCAGTTTGTGGAGCTTCTAAACTCCGACAACAGTTGAGAAAATGTTTGATTCGCCATCTAACATCGTAAAACTGTCAATATTCTAAATCTACACCGTTGATTTCTCGCCTCAACATTTTTCAGAAGTGAATTTAGTGATGAAATAGCTACGAAAAATGTGAAGTAGTTAAGATGCGGCGGTGCTCGTGCATGTGTGTGGGGGGCGTTGCCTTATAAGGAGTTTCGAGGGGAGGGGGGTGTTTAGACGGAGCTCCTGAGGCGATGCGACTTTCAAATTATGCTAGTTTTCCAAGATCGCAGACCCCAGCTTTAACCATGTAGGGAGTTTAGTAAGTAGGCCTATCAAGGCTACTTTCTGTTGGCAATGGAGGGGACCTAGTGTGTGGTTTTAAGCGTGCAAAAAGGATGAAAAAGTATTAAGTCAACAAATATTTTACAACAACATCCCCCCAAAATCAGAAAGATGCCAGTAATTTGCAAATAATAAAAGTCTTCTATTATTTTGGCTGGTAAAGGTGGTTCTAGCATCGGTAGTAATCAGAAAAATATGTGCCACAGTTTGGTTACAAACAAATGGTAAGTAAGGTATTTTTTCAACCTGGACTCTATTTTCCCATGTTTTTATGGGACAACAATTTCTGAAGTGGGTCCAGTATTGAGCTAGAACGCTGTAGACGGCAGCTGCTCACAGGCTGCAATTTAATCTAATTGGGGCAAGCTGGCACCGTCATTTACATCCACTAAAAGCGCTTTTTTTTGTCATGACAGGCTCTGATTGTTATTATTATAAGAGTCTGACGTTATGGAAAGAGTCTCGCTCAAGGAGAAGTCTCGTTCTGAAATCTCGTGAGGTGACGTGTTGCCGGAAGACAACGGTGGAAAAGTGGAATACAGCCATGGTGGAATAGGGTCCAGGTTGAAAAATATTGAAGTTACCCTTTAATGTGTTAAATGTCCTAAACTTTGAGACTGCTGCTAGATATCCTGCAAAGATTCCTGGTAAACTGTATGACAGTTTTGTTTTGTAACATATAGCGATACCTTACATATACATACTCTCCGTATACCTATACTCTTTCTGGCAATGAATATATGCATTTGTGATTTTCGCTTTTTTCGCATTACTCAAAAATGATAACATTGCGTTCATCAATGTTGCTTTTATTTTGAAGGTTTCAATCAGAAGTCCTACTTTACTTCTGGCTGTCTTGACACCATCGTGTCCTGCAGTTGCTCATCCCTAATTGGTTGAGACGCTTTTATATTTGAAGTGCAATTGCATATATCCTAAACATAGAAATGCATTCATGCACAGCCCAAACACTGAATGCCATTACATAATATTAAAATGGCATGTGCCTGCCACCGTTTTAAAGAAATCTTATGGATGAATGATAAGTTTCTGGTGAGTAGAAAACAGTTGGTAAATGTTAGGAACATACACACAGTCTAAAGTTTGCAGATACAGAATGAGGCTGAACAGTTGTAAAAAATCTCTTAGCCTTGGTTTCTACCTGCGAACGAACAGTAAAGTCAGTAAACGATCAGTATTCCTGTTTCCATCCTGTCCTTCCTCTCTCAATCTTCCTCTCTCTTCATCGGTCCCTCTCTCTCTCCCTCTCTCTCTCTCTCCCAACACACTGAAAACACTACACTTCTTTGTGGCTGGGTTGGGCTGCTGTCAGCTTCGGACAATACACTGAAGATATAGAGATGTGTTTACTGCAGAGAGAAAGACAGAGAACACTTCTACCTTGACCTTTGACCTCACCCTGAATGCTATTCCTAGTTTTTCCCAAAGTACAGGGAGTTTTAGCTTCTCCCATTGTCCACCCAGCTTTGTGACGTTCAGTCCTGGCTCCCCCTGTGAAAGTATTTGCCTAAAGCTGCTATCGACAAGTCTCCATAATTATTCAGACTGTAAACTGTAGAAACTGTATTCTAACTCCTAAAGCGCTTTCCATACGGCTCTCCTCTCAATTCTGCAAACATGCAGCAGCTCACATGACTGACACAGCAAACGCAAAACAGAGCATGATATCATCTCGCAACTTCTTCTGAAATGTTGAGCAGCCAACGCATACTTTCCTGGGTAGAGAGCTGGCAACAGGGGCGTAAATATAGACAGGGCAGGCAGTGCGGTTGCTCCTCTGCCTCTGTCATCGGTGTATGAATGTGTGAGTGAATGGGTGAATGCTGAAATGTAGTGTAAAGCGTTGTGAGTGGTCGGAAGACTAGAAAAGCAAGTGCAAGTCCATTTACCATTTTCAGTTTGAATATATTAGCATGCTGATGTTAGCATTTAGCTTAAAGCAGTGTTGTGATGTTGTGGTTTTGTTTTTTTTTTAAAACCAATCTTTACAAGGCTAACAAATTTAGCCACATAGCATTTTCAATTTTTCTACTTGCAGCTGCTACGAGTAGTCATTCCTCAATTTTAGCACACTACACTCTTTTTTTCATCACTAAATAGAACATGCTTAAATGTTAGACATAAGCACAACAAAGTACGGTATATTCCATAGTCCATATTCCTTTTAAAGCTAGCTAAAAATGTCGCAGTTGGTTTTTACTTTTGCAGGATTGAATACATTTATCCTGAATAATAACTGATAGTCCTAAGTTTTGATTTGTCTTTGGGAAAGTTGGAACTATTCGTTGTTGATTTGAGATAGCTATGGGATTTCCGGGAGTTCGTTCTGGAGACGTATTTTGCCGAAAGCTTTCAAGAAAGTCCACGAACATAAACGATTCAGAGACATACACGGTGGGAGGTACTGTATAGTACTTCTCCAGAAGTGTAAGGATTGTTTCCTTCTCAATGAGCTGGAAGCTCGTGCTTCACCGGTCACATGCGGTTCCTATAGAGACGGCGCCGACTGATCTGTGTGTATATGTGCGAGTGTGTGTTTGGGTGTGGGCAGCGGGACATGGGGTGTCTGAAACGCAAATCACCTCCAGCTGTCACTGTGTTCCGCTGCGCTCTGTCTCTCTCTCACACTGCCAGCAGGGAAGTTGGTCTTACTTTGGGATTTGTTTCTCTCAACTCTTGTTTTCATTCATGAGCTTCAAACTAAGTATCTTCAAATATACTTACTTCTTTTGTTACTGTCGTTCTGCTGTCAGAGATATGTATCACAGGAGTATCACTTTGTTTGGTGATTTAAGAAGCGCATTCGCTTCAGAACTCCACCGTTCATTCATCGCGCGTTGCTAGTGACAGTTCCTAAAGTGTAATTGTAATGCAATACTCATCGGCCTGTCTTCAATGAGTGCTACTACATATCGGACTCCGTATTTAAGCTTGTAAATCCCTCAAGAGTTTATTAGCAGGTGTTACTTGAAGCCGCCCCACTTGAAGGACAGTATGGCAGAGTTATTTTCTCCCCGGCGTGTAATACTTTCCTAATTTTCTAAGTTGATGCACTGACTAAAAAAAGGATGTCTTCATGTTTGGTATTTAAACGGCAGCCGTTTCCTCCACTCCCACACTCCCTGCTCTCCCATGATGCATCATTAGCGAGCAGACGGTCTGAGAAATCAAATTAAGATTATGTGGGCTTCCACCAGCTGCTCTTAAATAATCTTCCTGATTTCATTTAAGACCAAAGAGAGTTCAGGTGTAGCCCGTGATCTTGTAAGAAGTAGAGATGCAATTTATTTTTAGGGACTGCAGCAAAACACATAGGAAGAGTCGGTACAATGGACTGGACTCGGGAGGAAAAAAAAAATCCCACTGGGCAGACGTAACAACAGTCTGACAGATGGAACAGACTGAAAACCATTTCACTCCCAGGAGGACTTCTCTCCTTGAATGGTTGGCACGGCAGGTAGAAGCACGCCGCACCCCAGATCCCAACAGAGTCCATCATCATTTACAATGATTTACTGGCACATACAAAAAAAAAGCTACAGCAGCCTGGGCAGTATCCAGTCATCTCTATTACATAGTGCACGTCCAATAAATAAAATAAAACGAATCCAACGAATTCAAAGACTTTATGATTAGTGTTGCTTTAGAGCACCTCTGTAACTCAATACAATCTCTCATTCAGAATTTCTTTCATCTGCCTTTCAGAAAAAATGATGCATATTCCAGGGGGTTTACTCTCCATATTCTAACACAAAACATCCACTACGTCACTTGCTATAGAAATGGAAACCTTTCGTGATCATAACAAAGTTAACTATTAAAACAACAGTTCCCATGAAAGTAATTTAATCATAACTTGGTTTCATTTTTATCCTTGAAATTCACCAACACTCTTCTAAAGACGTTTCATTTCCCCCGATGTTTAAAAAAACAAACATTCCAAATGTAATTTTTTAAACTATAAAAAAGTTTACATTATTACTGACTTTTCTGTTTGAACTCAACGTGTGTGTGTGTGTGTGTGTGTGTGTGTGTGTGTGTGTGTGTGTGTGTGTGTGTGTGCGAGAGAATCTGACTGATCTCTGTTACAGTATGTGGTTGTATTGTCTGTAGTGGGTGGAAGTACAGCACAGTACTGTCCCTTTGAAGAACTTGGAAGAACATTTTGTTTATAAAAATCTCTTCCTGCGGAGACACACACACACACACACACACACACACACACACACACACACACACACACACACACACACACACACACACACACTTTCTTATAAGTCAGTACATCTTAATTTCCTCTGAGTGCCGTGAGAATAAACATGGCAGTCACAGAAAGTGCTTCGACCATTTGTAACAAAACGCTGCTTGTTCTCTAATAAACCGATTTGATATGAATCTAATGATAATTATTACCCCACCCTGAAGTGTCTGATGATGCTCAAAAAGTCCTCGATTTTTTTTTTCCATTTTCAATTCATTCTGATTAGTGATGTGCTTCAAGTAAAGAGTCATAGTTTAGTGTGGCGTCTCCTGGCAGCCGTTTCAAAGGATTGTGGGACATAAATGTCAGTCAGATCCACACAGCAAGTAATCTGTGACTGAAGATTTAATGTGTGTGTGTGTGTGTGTGTGTGTGTGTGTGTGTGTGTGTGTGTGAGAGAGAAGGAGTGACAAAGAAGGGAAGGGAAGAGGAGAGAGTAAGACAGAAAGAGAGATTAGGACATTGTTTCTTGTTGTTGTTGGTGTGTCGTTTGCTGATTTTCTGTCAATCCCAATAGATACAATTGAGGACTTGATGTGTCTGTTTTGAGCACATGCACCAAACATGTGACCTTGTGTGTGTGTGTGTGTGTGTGTGACAGAGAGAGAGAGAAGCAGCTCTTCTGCCAATGTACCTTCTGTGTCCTTTCTGTGTGTGTGTGTGTGTGTGTGTGTGTGTGTGTGTGTGTAACAGTGCAGTGATGCTGCAGTATATCAGCGTAGCCTCTCTAATCTCTCCCCCTCCAGCGTCACCACTGCTGCTTCTGGACAGCTTCACTCCACACCACAGTAACCAACCAACACACACATACACAGATATATTTATAATATATAATATAGAGCGCCGCAGGGATGAAATGTTTTTGCAGGCCAACCGGGAAGTTAGCATCGCACGAGTTCCCTGGACAAAAAGCCAACGGGATTTTTCCATTGGCTTTTGGATTATTGCAGAAAATAAGCTCCGTGGCAAACGCACACGTTCATGATACTTAAACGTTTTGTTCCATTAGATAATCTCCACAAATGAGCACCACTTTGAGGATTTTTGAAGCGTGAATGCAATCGCCAGAAGTGAAAAGCTAACAATAGGCTATAAACAAACTTACACCACGGTCGCATGACTTCACGTCACCACCACTAAGGCAACTTTAGTGTTCGGCACAATGACACTTGGTAGTCTCATTTAAGCACTTGTTAGCAACCGCCTTTTTTAAGACACATAAAAGCTTCAAATTTCACGAGTGGGATTTTTATATATATATAATATATATATATATATATATATATTCAAAATGTTAAAATCTCTTCAGCTTGTGTTAACCACAGACTTTATTTCAGGCATCTAACTTAAAAACCCATTCAAAATATCCATTGACTTCCAGAGGAGGGAACAGGTTGTGCTAAAATGCGAACTCATTTCAGGGTTTTAGGACTCATTCATGCAGCACTCTATTTGTCCTGGTACTTGTGTCGATATTTAGAATATAAAGAAGTCATGTTTTCAAATGTATTTTTAGTCGCATTCCCAAATTCAAGTCATTACTGATGGTCATGTCTGTAATTCAGAGTAGTATTAAAGCTTTTTCTTGTTCATTTACAGTAATTGTCTTTGAAACATATAACTTATTTTTTCTTATTTGAACAATTACCAACCAATTAAGTGTACAGCTAAAATAGTTAGAAGTTCTGCTTATTGTTTCCTACAATAGGCTATACTTATCAGGCATGATAATGACATTATTACATTCAAATAAAAAGCTCATAAATCATTAGTTTCAAAGTAGCAGTTAAACAAAGTACCCTAATATGTTTCAGCACTGTGCCATTAATGATTTTGTAAGTGAAGGTGTCAGTGTTGACCCTAAGTGACCTCGCCGGCTCCAGCCCTGCTGGTCCCAGATCTAAAAAAAAAATGTTTTGGCCTCGCAACGTCTGGGACTTTTTTAAGACTCGACACAAATCAGTTGTCACATACTCGAACTAATCGAGAAGTCAGTTGCGTAATAATCTACATATCTGAGGACGTGTATTTATTTTGTGCATGAAATATTTTAAATTATTTGGTAAATGGAAAATGTTGACATTTGGTGTCAGGCAAGAAAGGTTCAAGGAACGCTTTAGAGAAAACATTTTTCGAAATTGTTTCAATGATTCAAATTAGATCAGGTAGTGGCTGTCTTTGCAGCATCAAATATACTAGCAACATTAGCTACCGATATATGAATAAAAAGTTTGGCAATATATACATTTGAGCATTTTGTTAGGATGAACACCATCATGAGAAACTAAACTTTTCCATTGGTAGACAACCTAAAACCACGAGGCCTCTTAAGAATTACATAAAATCCTCCCACCAGACTCAAATGATTTTTATGGTCACACCTCTGACTCAATCATTCTAACAATAAAAACAGAAGCACCTCCATCATATCACATCTGGACGGTGTTTATGGACCATATCATTTTTGTAATAAAAAAACAATATTGGCTCAATATCACGGTGTACTCCCACTAACGGGCATGAAAAGTGTCCAGATTCCTTTTTTTTTGATGTCCTATCATCCTCTCCTCCTCACCCTATCTCCCTCTCCTCATATTTACTGAAAGGTGACTCCCACCCTCCCTCCCTCCCCTCCTCCCTCACTGACACACACTCTTATATTTGTATGTCCTTCCCTTACGCACACACACACTCCGACATTCACACATTTCAAACACAATTTTCTCCTACAAAGACACCACTTTCACTCATTATCTAAATACCAAACACGCACATGCGCACACACACACGTACACACACTGCTGTGTGTGTTTCTGTCCGATGGTTTTCCAATGAAGCGTTCCTTTGGGCTGGTGTTGGAGCGACTGGTGTTTGTGTCTAAGAACCTCAAACTGAGTCAGTGCAGGAAACAGAAGAAGAAGAAGATCAGAACCAGGAAAACCAAACCATTGGTGAGTGAGATACACGATAGCTTTACTTTATTTTGACTTAAATATATTTATACATATGACTAAAAGATTGGTCCTTGCATTAGCTTGGGTTTTGTATTCTATAGGGCTGTCCCGTCTTACTCGATTAGTCCATCGTTTTGGTCTCAGTTGACTAAGATGTCTTTAGTCGATTAGTCCGTAGTTTTGGTTTCAGTCGACTACGATTTCTTTAGTCGATTAGTCCGTAGTTTTGGTCTCAGTCGACTAAGATTTCTTTGTTCAAGGACAGTTCTAGTTTTCTTATGTACTTATACCAACAAAATTGGTCAATTTAACATTAGAGTGACAGGCAGTGTATGTTAGTAAAGCACATATTGTGGGGGAGTTTACTGTTGTTTAGTATCAGGCTGGGGTTTATGTTCAGAGGATGTACGCCAACCACTGTGCCCCCCCCCAACAAAATGAACACACTGTGTTCAGATGCCCTGGAGTAACTAATAAAATGAGCATTGATTTGTTTGTTTTTTGCAGCAGACACACTCACAGGGAATATAGACTGTTTGTCACTCTTGCCTACGTAGAGTCTCTCTGTTTCTCTGACTATCTCTTTCTCCCTCTCTAATGCCTAAAATAGCCAGAGTCACTCCATTCAGCACCAGGGGCAATTTAGGAACCACAACTCAATCTGCCTCTGTGTGTGTGTGTGTGTGTGTGTTTGTGTGTGTGTGTGTGTGTTATTTTGTGTGAGTCCTGTTTACTGATAGACAGAAACAAGTTGTCCTCGTTGTGAGTTTATTATGTTCAAACGCACTATGATCAGAGCTAGAATGACTTGATGTTGTACTTCACGACCCATATTCTTAGATTGCTATTATATGTGATGTTTTCTTAAGCACTGTTATGCATGCATAGATATGGACATGTTCTCTTTTATTAGTTCTACAAATATAATGCTGGTAATGATAGAGTAGCCATCAAACAGCAATACAAGGTTTGGCACTTTGGTAGATCTGGCCTGCTTTTGACTTACAGTCTACAGTCTGGTCTATCTATAGAGGGTTTTCGGGTGGTATACAGTATTGTAATCTACACTGTAGTGGCCATATTGGAAGTCCACAGTGGGTGTAAACAGCTGATTGGGTTTCTAAAATGAATTAGGAGGAATTCCATTTAGCTGCTTCAGTGTCAGGGTCCCTGTATCGCGCATGCTGGCTCATATGGCTAGCTCACATGGGATTTATAGTTTTACTTTTGTTTTTTACCGTGGTATTGAACTGGTCTCGAGAATTGTGGTATTTCACTGGTATTGACTACTAAATTTCTGGTATTGTTAAATCTCTAGCCTGGACCTACTACTGTAACTACTACTGGACCTCTGTGATGGTGCCAGATGTTAACTGAGGAGACTCTGCATGCTCAGACGAAGTTCCAAACCATGTCAAATGAGTGCGCGTGCCGCATTTTATCGTTAATATTTTGGAAAGTGTTTTTTAAGGGAATTGCGAGTATCTCGTTGATATCTGCCTCAAATGAGCAAACCACTCTGACTGATTTGATTATATAAGGCAGCCTTTCATCTCTGCCGACGGCCCTCCAGTGTGACAAATGCCGTTTCCTACCATGCAAAACAGACACATTACGGCCCCTTGTGAGGCCGCGATTAGCCGTACTTTAAATGATTTGTGGACTAGTAAAAAACCCCGCTGTGTCCGCGGGGTTTGCATGTGTGTTTTTATATGTGTGTGTGTGTCTAATCCGAGCTTTAGAGAATGTGTCCCCGCTCAGTCCGTCTGCATGCGAGCAGAGATTACCTCACATGATCTGAGACAGGTGTATAGAATACTGTGGATTAGTACAGTATGTATTTTGAGTGTGCGTTTGCCTTTGTGTGTGGACAATGGATAATGTAATATGTGTGTGTGTGTGTGAGAGAGAGAGAGAAGGCAGCATTGAGATTAAAAGTGTATCCGTATCAGTGTGTGTGCCTCGGTGTGCCCGTGTGTTCCTATCCCAGATTACCCTAAATTCATCTTTCGACTGCCGACTGACTATCTGACATGACATCACCGGTGACATTGGCAGTGACATCACTGGCGATAACACAGGATGTCCTTTTCTGATTGCCGCTTTAATCTTTTGGCAGCAGAATTTTGGGGGGATTTGATAACAAAATGATTTCAGAGGGGATAATTACTACCAAGCTGATACTTTGAAGTCATATATTGCTTTTTCAGATATGTAAAAAAAAAAAAGATAAACCAAGCTAAAAGCTTTAGAGTAACAATATTGGCAATATTATTACTACACTTTACTCTGTTAGTCTAAACTTAAGGCTTGGATAAACTTGTTTTCGGAAGCTTTCAGACTAAATATGGAGAGAAAAGATAAATAAAAGTCTGATTTTATGATGCATTATGTTTTCGGGTTGTCCGTGCGTCCGTCCGTCCGTCCGTCCGTCCGTACATACCATTCTCTTGAACGCGATATCTCAGGAACTCCTTGAGGGAATTTCTTCATATTTGGCCCAAACGTCCACTTAGACTCGAGGATGAAGTGATAAGATTTTGGCGGTCAAAAGTCTAAGGTCAAGATCACTGTGACCTCACGTCCGTCTTGTGAAAACGATATCTCAGGAACACCTGGAGGAAACTGTATTACATCTGGCCAACAACATCCACTTGGACTCAAGGATGAACTAATTAGAATTTGTTAGTCAAAGGTCACTGTGACCTCGCAAAACCCATTTTTGGCCATACCTCAAGAATTCATATGCTAATGATGACAATTTAACTGAAATCAAATGATGACGTGATGACATTTTTGGACAGACATGGATGTAAACTGTAACTTGACTGGTTGGCGGAGGCAATCGACCGTGAGGCGGTAATTCTAGTTACATTTAGATGAGGTTAAACCTTTGTCCTAAGCCCAGGGGGAATTGTATGTGTGTGTCCGTGTGTATACAAGCAGTTATTGATAGGTAATTAAAGCTGTGATCAATGGCTTGTTTGGTCAGATGGATGGCTGTATCCTGTTACAAGCTACTGCTGAACATAGTCTACTGCTTTTCCAGAGACCTCAATGGCCGTCTTATCACATTAACATATGTTGTAGCTTGATGTCTTTAATTGGATTAAAATTCACATCTGCAGCTCAGGTCTCTATGTTGCTTTCCAGGCCAAGTCGCCTTCAACCTCCTGGATTTCAAATGGCCTGTTCCTGATTGGATTTAATGCAGTTTCTGTTGGTCTATGTGTATTGGAGACACTCTGCATTCACCCTCTGTTTGTTAATGCGTCTAAATGTATCTTCAACTATCTCTGAGGTGGTTTATTTGAGCTGATCTTTGTGTGATCACCTGGATTTTCCACTTTAATCTGAATGTGATCAGCCAGGTTGCCTCTTATTGCTGAGATAGGAAGAGGACTGAGTAATTTATCAGTAGTTATCATTGACAATGTGTTGATCGATTGGTTAGCCAAGTTAATTAGTTAAGTCATGTGCGATCCTAATCTGTAATCAATGAGTCATCCATCGTGTCCATGTTCCTGAAATGATAAGGTGGTAAATGTTAAGACATTTCCTGACATTTAATACGTTTGTTTCCATGGTTACAGGTGATCCTGACGGTTTACCTCAATGACACCCAGCAGATGCTAACCGAGGTCCCGGTTACTCCGGCAACCAGAGTGATCGACGTCGTAGAGTACTGCAAAGAAGCCGGCGAGGGGGAGTGTCACCTAGCTGAAGTATGGAATGGGCATGGTGAGTCCATCCGTGCTAACATCCAACCATCCATCCATCCATCCATCTACACCCATCTATACCTTTACATATTAGTAGGCTTTAATAGGCTTTATGATCTATACTGCAGACAGCCACCAGGGGGCGATGAAGATGTTTTGACTTCACTTTTGGGGCGCTGTCATGTCATGTCGTCCATCTTTATATACAGTCTAGATATGACTCTAATCTAGTATTTAACACACATTGAGAGGTGTTGGAAATTATTTTTTTGTGGGAGTCTATCATAATACTTCCACATATTCCTAATTTTTGGTTTGTTGAACATTGATATAGCTAAGCATGAGCCCACTGAAGCTCCGTTAACACAGTATGATGATGATATTATTGTTGTTTTCACAGTAGCCAGACCTGTATTACTACACGTACATAATTCATCATCATGTCCATTACTAATATAATTACTATTGACACCCTCTTGACAGTCTTATAATCTGGAATTATATGACAGGTTAATCACGGTGTGACTCTGGCCTAGATCGTTTGCTCTGAAGCTGATCGTAAACAGAGTCAGTCCTATATCACGGCGGCACCTTGTGAAATCAATACAGTGCTAAGTGCCTATACTGTATACTGCATGCCGTTGTAAACTTGAATAGACCAGTCCATCACATGCAAACACTGAGAGTCACCGTGTCCGTTAAAGCGCGGCCTACATTCATTCAATCATAGCTGCCGAAGTAGCGATCCGCACGATGACAACACAGTGTGTTTGTGCAGCGCTGTGGTGTGACAGAGCGGTCAGACGGGCTATAAATGGCTCTAATACTATACTGTTTCTTAGAGGGCGACGCTGTGAAGCGGGACATAATAAATGGTGGTATGAATTGTGTTGCTTGTGTGACGAGAGGTCAATGCCTCAAGGCCACAACTGGCCTCACGACTGGTGTGTGTGTGTGTGGGCGCTAAGCCATCGTCTACGTGTGTGTGTGTATTGTTAGCTAGGGATTGATGAATTTCGCTGTGAGAATATTGCTGCTGGGTTCTTATAAACACTAGAATACAATGACTTTTCCTTCTTTCCAGATTGTCTTCTTTAATCATATAAATGTGTAAATAATCACAGATAATTTAAGTGTTTCAGTTATATATAAAAAAAATATTAATAATACAACCCAAACTTGCATTCTTTCTAATAGGGGGGGGGGCGACTCCTCTGGTTGCAATAAGAAGTCTGATTGTATAGAAGTCTATGAGAAAATGAGCCTACTTCTCGTTCCAAAAAACAAAGATGGCGACGGCCAAAAACCAAGATGGTGACGGCCAAAATGCCAAACTCGAGGCTTCAAAACCGTAGTCCACATACCAACGGGTGATGTCACGGCGACTACGTCCACTTCTTATAGACAGTGTATGGCCATTACAGACCATTTTTGTGAGGTAGTTCAACCCTTTGTTTACATTTTTCTTTGTAAAGTAAGCCTTTAAAAAAATAGCTATAGAAACATAAATTTAAGCTTTGCTGTGTTTAATAAACCCATTAACATCCAGTTTATTTTTAATTTCCCCTTTAAGTAGCTTTAAAGCTGCAGTATGTGATGTTTACACTGAGTCAAATATTCAGACCCAAGACTTTTATACACATCTTCACAAAATTCAGCCTGGTATATTTGTGCATCTTTTGGAACTTTGGGATCTACGCTAGAATTTAAAATACAGTACAGGTCTCGGAGTTTTAACAATACAAAAAACAAATAAACAAACAGGAGTTTGTAATGACTGACCAATCAGGGAGACAGTTGGTTCGAATGGGTTAATAAACTGAAATGAGGCCTAATCATGGAAATATAACATCAAAGCCCTCAAAAAGACCATTACATTAAAGCAAAAACGGATCAAACTAATAGTTTATTCAGACAGCGTATTTGTTAATTGGAAATGTGAAAATGTGCTGATAAAGAAGACTTTGTGATAATGTAAGTAACTGAATGTATATAATTATCTAATTGATGAATCATCTCTTTTTGGCTTCTCTGGATAAATCACAATAAGGCACACTCTATTATAGCTTGGCTAACGTTATCTCTCCCCCTCTGTCTCTTCTCAGAGCGCGTTCTCCCTCAGGAGGTGTTATTGTTGGATCTTCTCCAGCAGTGGGGAGCCAGGAGGCCGGAGGTCAGCTTCTACCTCAGACATTGCCCCTCCTGGACACAAGGTACAGCAAAACAAACACACATTCCACCCAAACGTCTTTGCTTTCAAATAGATTTTTTTTTTTTCTTCCCCCAGTATTGAGCGTCATTAACTCCCATGTAGAAAACACAGAAACACAGAGAGCCGGTGGTGTTGTGTGAGGATTAGAGGTGAGGTCAGGGGCTCGGTCAGTAATTAGCCAGATAAGATGATTAGTGTTACATAACATGAACAGGGTAAACCTGAAGGGGAGGGGGGGGACAGAGACGAGGACAGGAAAATGTTTGGTAGTCAACGGGGAGAGACAAATATTTTTGTTGATCCCGTTTGAATTGCACCATGAATCACACATATTATGTTTGTCAATTTAAAAGATAATTTTGCAAGTCAAGAAAGTCATAGTTTGTTGTAAAACTGTTGAAATATAAGACTGTGAAAATACGTATTTAGAAAGACTACACACCCAAAAGTCGCATGAGTTACATCTCTCTCGCTGAAGCTACGATTATTGTGTGTTTCGTACTGGGTTGTACTCACACGAGCAACGGGTCTCGCTCGTTCTTTCGCTTCCCGGCTGATAAAAACGCCAGGAGTCGCTGGATAAAACACATCTGGTAAGATAACGTTACATCTGACTGCCGTACACATTTTTTCCAAAATAAGGTCCCATGGTGGTCCACCAGAAGGGGAGGGACTCCGCCTCTCCATACTGCCAAAACAGCAGTTTGAGTTGCTCAGTTCTTTAGTTTAGAGAATACAGTTAATCAACATTTAAAATACCAATACACAATACAATACCAGTTCAGGATTAAGCATTGATGCTACACCAAAATAGCCACGGTGAATGGTTTTCATTTTTCTGTTAAACTTGTTCAGCAAAAAAGAAAGAATAAATATGATTGTGTAATATTGGTTCATGTTTGTGCCCAAAGCATACAACAGACGGGCTGCTGCTGCTGCTGCTGCAACAGCGTCACTGTGTGTTTTTCTGTCTGCTGCTCCCTTGGGAGAGGACAATCTCACCACCACCTGCTGGTGCATTCCCATTTTTACCCCATTCATTAAAAACATAATTACCATTCATTAAAATCCCATTATTAGCATATGCGTGTGAGCTGTGTATTCTGAGTACTACATTAATCATAACACTATTTTAGCCAGATTTTTTCAACTTGGCTGAGTCATAGAGGCCATTAAGGTTTTCCCGTGTGTGTTTTGATTGTTTATTATAACATCTGAGCTTTAGCGTATGCATCTAAACCTTTATTTAAACTTTAAATTTATGCTACACCTGCTCTCATTCCTATCTCGCTCTATCCCTGTCGTTTTCCATCCAGTCACAGTTCATGTGCCGGCACATCTGTAATAGGTTTAATAGAATCAGCAGGGTGAGATCTAGAGCAAGATAAAAAAAAGAGCAGCAGTTCATTTGGCCGCCTGCTGTGGAGAGAAGATACAGCTTTTCCTCTGGCCCCCCCCTGTTTCCAGCACCTGACTGTAATACAGATGTGGTTTTTGCTGCCAACTTGTGTTTGGCTCTTCACTTTTTATCATAAAACAACTTCTTAAACTAGCCAATTGCTCTCCAAGGACCGGAGCAACGCATTACCCTAGTGTACTGCCTTCTCCCGGGCTAATTTAACATCGTCTGCCCTCTGTGGCTTACCGAAGGTGCCTGTTGTGAGTTTGCATCCCACACAAGGACACCGCCTCCTTCTTAGAAGCTCCCCTTCCAAATAATCAGCCCTGTAATGGAGAGTGAAACGCTCGTTTTGGGATGGAACAGAGGTAATTAATTAGTCATAAGTGAATCCCGGAACGCCGCAGCTAATGATGCTGCATTTTCTACATGTTTCCATAAATTACTCTCGATTATCAGCATTGCTATTTTAACTGTCCGAGCGCGATGGCTTCTCTGTTCAAAATCTACTGCTCAATTGGATGTAAATACTGTTTTTAAGTTCTCTATTGTTCGTGAGATACTGATTCATCAGCTCAGGTGAATGTTAAGTACTGCATCGACTGCTCTATTGACTGGAGGTGAAACCTGGAGCCGGCTGGGATTAGTCCAGATTGAGCCTGTCTGGTCTTAGTAGAATTAAAACGAATGATGCTATTTATAGCTTGTACACAGAGAGAAAGATGCAGCTATAGGTATAGATAAGATGGGGGAGATTCCTCTTTTTTCACTCATAATTTAATGTGTTTTTATCTTAATCTAATAGCATTATTTTTAAAGTTTCTTCAAGATGTTTTTGAGCCATATATATATATAGCCTGCGCAAGGTCATTCTTATTGCAACACCTTGTCATCTGTCTGTCAGTGCCGTTATAACAGGCAGGTTGCCAACAACATCCTCTGCATCCTTAGTAGGAATAAGAAAGGCTGAATATATACATAATAAGGACAGTGCTAACAAGGTCACATAAACACAATAACACATACTTTTAACACCAGACTATATTGCAGAATACTGAGACAAGAACATGACTGATGTGAAAACTTTTCCAAACACATGCGTAAAATATGAAAAATTGTAAAAAGGTATCAATTTATTTGCAATTCATGAACATTTTGATGCAAATAGTGTATTTATGATTTATACGCAGTGTAATGGAAAGTGACTTTTCTCACCCTGAGGCCGATGCTGCCTGTCCATTTATCTTTGAGGTAATTTACACACGATTGAATGGTTAATAAAAGCCAAGGCTCTCTCTCTCTCTCTCTCTCTCTCTCTCTCTCTCTCTCTCTCTCTCTCTCTCTCTCTCTCTCTCTCTCTCTGTGTGTCACTCATATGTTCAGCAGTCCACCAGACCACAAGGCTCATTTTTTTTATTTCAATATTTCATGCTTTTCATTGTGCATTTGTATGCAGGAAGTCCGCAGCCTTTGGAGCAGAGCTGGACCACAGAAGCAACAGAGAGTGCTGCTAATGACAGGGTAGGTGGAGACACACACACACACACACACACACACACACACACACACACACACACACACACACACACACACCGGAGCTGGGCTTGGCTGGGCTGAGGGTGCAGGACAGGCTCTGTTATGCATCCCTAATTAGCTCAATCTGTGCATTGTGTATATACAGATCTCCACACATAATGATATTGCGGAAAGCTTCACTTTGTCTCCAACACCTACAATATACGTCTATGGTCTACGGAGAGGCCTGTACCTGAATTGTGATAAATGTACACACATATTCTGTATGTATACAGTACCTTTAGAGCACGAGAAAAATCAGATTTACCAAATACTATTGTATCCCTAATGTCCAGAATACAAGTAGGCCCATCTTTTAGCCATCGAAAACCAATATTAATCAAACACTTTGTTTTACCTTTGAGATATGTTAAATTTATCGCCTACACAAGTCCCCTTAAAGCTGCACATACAACATCTTTAAAAGAATAGTATAGTAGACACTTTGGGACATAATTTAAATGAAGCTACAGCAAAGTGCTGGTTTGCGTAGCTTATAGTGTTGTCACGATACTGGAATTTCTAACTTCGATACAAACCTTGAAAAATATCGATATTCTATACCATTTTCGCTACCACGGTGAAAAATTGACACAAGATTGAGGGCATAACATTTTTTATTTTTATTAAAAGATAGATAGTGGTGTGTGTTTGCCCATAGCAACGGTCTGTTATACATAGCAACGGTCTGCTATAAAGAAATAACAGACCGTAGAACGCCGTGGTTGACCAATCAGAATCGAGTATTCAGCAAAGCCGTGCAATAAAACATGTTAATTGGCGAGCTTTAGAGGTGGCTCTGGACAGACTTAATTACTTAATATTTGTATCACAACCAGCAGCTTACAATTAAAGGGATATTTCTAGCCGTTACCCCATTTCCCAAAATATTGAAATATCCCTTTAATTGTAAGCTGCTGGTTGTGATACAAATATTAAGTGTTACAAACTTAATGTTAATAGAGACTGGTAGCCACTAATACAAATTATGTCCAGTCTGCAGCCAGACAATGGTGTTTGAATCTTATACATAATTAAAGTTGGCTCATTTAATGTAGGGAATATAAATTAAACATTCAACATATTTACAGTACATTGTAAGTGCACTGTGTCTGTGTGTGTGTGTGTGTGTGTGTGTGTGTGTGTGTGTGTGTCTGTGTGTATTTGTCTGTGTGTGTAGTCTGGTGGATTAGCCCACGGATTAGTGACAGTGATGATTATAGTTCTCTACCAGTAAAAACCATGTGAACACACACGCACGCACACCCACACACACACACACACACACACACACACACACACACACACACACACACACACACACAGTATAATTACTGTATTCACAGACAGAGAAAGGAGATAAAATAGGAATTAGCCTTTTGTCGCTAGCCTGACTAATTGCCGTTAGCCAACCATGTTTTGTTTTGCCGGCTTGCGTTATCCTGTTGTCTTTCCTACAAAACAACGAGTCATGTAGCAAAAAGAGCAGCTGACCTCACGCTAGCAGCTTTTTGTTTATCACCAACAGCTATTTTCAACCACGCCAGCTATTGTGTTTCACCCCAGACTAGACGGCTTTGTACATGTTGGCCCAGGCCTCGGTTAGCCAGTCACCGACCACGTTCGCGTGCGCGTATCTGTGCTGGTCAGTCTGCTGGTTAGTCAGCCGGTGTGTGTGTATGTGTGTGTGCATGCCGTCGGGGCCAGTCAGTGAAGGTAGGATTAGCTCGGTCCCATGACATAACCGGGCTAAGAGGATTGTTAGCTAGCCAAACAGCTCCTCCTCCTCCTCCTTCTCCTCTTCCTCTCACCTCGCACACTCCTTCACGGTCGTCTTGAGGTACCCGTCTTTCTTCGTCCTCTACCTTTAAAACAGTTGGTTTAAAGCAAAAAAGAAAAAGAGTTTGAGACACGACAGCAGCGTGCGGGGTGAGTTCTGGAAATGTGTTTCTCTTCTGTGGGTGTATGAACTGTATGTGACTGCGTCTGTGAAGCTCAACAAAGTGTGCGTGTGTGTGTGTGTGTGTGTGTGTGTGTGTGTGTGTGTGTGTGTGTGCGTGTGCGTGTGTGTGCTCGCTTTACACTTTCTACCCACCTTACACTCTTCTTTGCCTTCCTCTCACATCAGCTTGTCATACATAATAGAACACTTGAAAAAGTGGAAACAGGAGTGAATGTAGAGGTGACTTTGAAATGTGTTTTTGTGTGCTTTACTTTCTGCTCCCTTTAAGTTTTAGAAAGTTTGCTCTCTGACTTTGTTCACGATCCAAACTACGCTCACACGCACACCAACTCGCACACATTGGCAGACAAGCAGTTTGTCTATGTGTCAGGGCGGGACTGCTGGCAGTGTGTTCCTGTGTGTGTGTGTGTGTGTGTGTGTGTGTTAGTGTCACACAATCAGAGCACAGTGTGTGTTTAGGTCAGTGTGGTTCAAACTGGACGCTACAGTACAGTGTGTGCAGGCGAGGTGTGGCGTCTTTTGGCCATTTGTGTTTGGGCTTGACAGTGTTATTTTGTCTCTGTCAGTGTGTGTGTGTGTGTGTGTGTGTGTGTGTGTGTGTGTGTGTGTGTTTCTGAGGGATGTGGATGCATGACTCCAAGTCAGGGTGTGACTCTTGGCTCTATATAATCATATCCAAAAGCTCTCACTTACTCACACACACACACACACACACACGCACACACACACACACACACACACCAGATGCTGTTTCCTCCCACAGAATGATGGGAACATGACAGTGCTGACAGTTGTGTGTGTTTTTGTGTGAGAGAGAGTGAGATGTTTTTTGGTGTGCAACAGTTTTAGATTTGTTATTCATCACTCATCCTAACACTAATGTCATTCCTCATTACAGCAAAATTTATTTTTGATATTACTTAAATGATTGTAGCCTCATCTCCTGTCTTTAAACAGATTGTTCGGTACAGTAAATCCACTATTTTGATCCAGATTGAAATATCTTGACAAATATATGATAGATTGCCATGACATTTTAACAGGTATTCATAGTCCCTATAGAGGATGGATCCTAATTCTTTTGGTTGGTGCATGTTTTTATGTACACCACCTATAGGTAACCAACTGACAGATTTCTGAGCCACATCATCCTGAGACGCGTGCACACACGGGGGGTAGAGAATGACTGAGAGCTTATGAGGAAGGGGTTGTTTTTGTGCTTTTAACTGAAATGCCAACTGAAATCGTAAAAGTAATTAGAAAGTAATGTAAAATGTTCATGTATGCTAAGAATATCCAGAATGAGGGTGGCTTCTGTGTTTCTTTATTCTCTTAATTTGTGCAGGCAAACTGCAAGAATTTCAAATTTCATACATTCTAACAATACTTACTACTAAATGCTAATGTGTGCAGGGGCCTTCCAATGCTCTTAACCTGCGCTGCCCATTTTTGGTCTGGTACCATTTACAGTCTTTGTCTGGGACCAACTCATGGCTAATTTCTCACTACTGTACCTTTTAGAGCTAACTTTGTGTAGTTTTGGTTAGCGGTATTACTGCCAGTCGCTGCCATTCCTCACCGGCAGGCTTGAGCGCCGGTATGAGATCCGTGGCAACAGTAAACGCTCCGACAAAGTGCGCGGGGAGTGTGGTGGCGTCGTTTAAAGAGTGAAGAGACAGACACCGGGGCGCCAAGGGGCGTGACGCCAAGGGCCGTGACAAAGCGGCGATATGTGACGAGTTGGGATGAGAACGTGTTGGATTATAACCACGGTCAATATCACACCTGCTAAACATCAGCGTGTTAGTACTGCATTGTCATTGTAAGCGTGATGACATTAACATTTCGCTAACGTCCTAAGCAAACTCTCACAGAGCTGTTAGCATGACTCTTAGCCTAGTTTTATGATGTCCTATCTACCGTGAAAACATTCAAACAAAACAAGGTGAGGTGGTGGCGTGTAGTTTTTGTAAATAAATGGATATCTTTTAAATCATTTTACTGCCCAACACTGGTGTTCTGCAGACAGTGAAGAGGAGCTGTGTTTTCCTCTGGTGTGCGTGGGCCGGATCAGTCAAACAGTAGTCCTATCCCAACACTCCCTCCTTCCCCTCCCCAAGACAGCGTCGTACAAACCTCGCTCCTAACCTCAGAACGACCACGGAGACTGTCACACATTCTGAGTTAACACACGCACGCACACACATAAGTGAGTCTGTAACTTTACCCCATCCAGCTGTGTGTGAGGGCACTGCTGAGGGATATATTAAGAAGTCAGGTGTGTGTGTGTGTGTGTGTGTGTGTGTGTGTGTGTGTGTGCTCTTGACAAAACACACACGTGTCAGGGGTTGTGTTGATGTAGATTAAGATTAATATTTTCATTGTATGTCATCACTAGAAATGCCTTCTGTAGTTAATGTGATAGTCTGGGTTCAGGGACGTCGGCGGACTTGAATCACTAGATGTGACAAAAGTTCACTGATCGCTGATGCTATGTGAAAGCTTTGACAACTATAAATATCACTTATATTATTCATACATCCAGAACGTAGAATTTGAAACATAGATTTGTTTGGATTGAACTTCGCAGTTTAACGCTAAAACAAACATACTTCGACCAAAATTTGAATGTTCGGATTTGAATACATAAGAAACAGAATGGGAAGCTACAGGATGTTATATAAAAAAACACAAAAAACACAAAATAACGGACCCGCCCTTTAATATCACACTAGTTGTAGGGAAGTCTGGATGAAAACTGGGTGGTACTGTGAACTTGAGTTAAATGAATATTCCATAAATCGCAGCAGGTCGTCCTGTTTTTGTTCCTAAATGCTGCTTTGCCCAAAGGAGGACACCGTCAGGACACATGACACATGTTGACGGACAAGCTGTCAGTGGTGGGGTTCAAAGATGTGACCTCTCAGTTACACGACGGTCTCTGTAACCACCAGGCCACCCGTGCTGTGTGAACGTTAGTCACTGGAGAAGGTTCTGATAACAGAGGTTTGGTCCGGGGCTGCAGGAATGTCTGAAGGCTGTTATTGTAGATTAGGAGGAATATTTTTACTGGAGGCGTACAGCAGATGGGAAGGGGATGGGTTTCATTACTGGAGGGACGTATGATCAGAACAACGTGTCTGTGTTATTGTGTGTGTGTGTGTGCCTAGTGTATGTGTGCATACACACTGTTGGGAAATGTAATACTCACACTAGAAGAGAAGGTCAAATATCCCCATGTGCTTCAGATTATAACCGTGATCGCAACATATGTGAAGCTGCCGCAAAGACCGGTGGACAGCCGCAACATGAGATGGTTGTGGCGGCCGTTACGATGTAATTGTTCTGACATGACTATCACTTTTTACAGTTCTGTTGCGTTCAATAATAAAAGCACTGAATAGGGCTTCTTAAACCAAAGTTCACATGTTGTTCTGCATACTACTTTGTGTTCATCCCGAGTAAACCCTCACAGTGAGTTCCTACATGCTGAATGCATGGCATCAGTCCCACTAAGATACTGAGAAAACTGTGTGAAGAGACTTTTCTGTGTCCCATGGTCTGTTCATGCCACGCTGAGAATTTGCAACAGGAAAGCCTGTAAGCAGCTCTAGTGTTGCCGGACCAATCAGAGCCTTGAGCCTGCCCCAGTTGTCATAAAAGTAGCCCAGATTTTTTGCTTCGGATTGGAGAGGAGTTTCTTTTTTAAGTCTGAAGTGGAATATGATGATATTTTGTTAAAAAAACAAACACACATGCCTGCATCAGACAACATACTTATGACCGTTATTGGGTTTGCCCTGTGGTTCTAGGAAGGGATTTGGCTTCTCAGAGCCTCCATGATTTGTTCTGTGGCTGAATATGGGTGCAAGAAAGAAAAAAAATGAAGCGTTCAGAAGATGTGCGCCTCCGGCCTTCTGTTTTATTAGTAGGCTTTGTAGTTCAGGAAAACTCAAAAACCACAGTTATTACATTGAAAAAACAAGTTATCCAAGTAAATCTCTCGTAAGTCTTGGATAACGTTATCAAACACCAAAATGTCGTCACTTATATGAACCAATGGGGAAGCTCTTGTAAGGCTTTCATAACGGTAGGTCGAGCCTACCCAACTCAGTGCCCTGTTTCTGCCTCTTCCTCCTCTTCTGCTTCTTTTCCTTAAAGGAACAGTGTGTAGGATCTGGCGGTATCTAGCAGTGCGGTTGCAGATGGCAACCAACTGAAACTTCTCCCGTGTGCCAAGCTTGTAGAAGACCTACGGTGGCCGACACAAAAACGTGAATGGCCCTCTCTAGAGCGGGCTGTTGTGAGAGGAGTGTCGGTTATTTTGAGCAGAGTCAGTGCGTAGAGTGTGTGTGAGTGTGTATGTGGGAAGTGAGTAGTGAAGCGAGAGCCGCCCAGAGTCATTCATATCAGCCCAATCAAATAAAAAGGAGCCCAATTTGGGAGTGAAACTGTCCAATCTGGCAACATTTAGCGCTACCAATATCAAATAGTGTTTCAAATGTCTGTATTCAGGTCCTCCAGTCAGATGAAGTTTAATCCTAATCCTGCAGTTCAGCCAATAAGAGGAAATGTTTAGTCTTAGTTGGAGAAATACGATTTTGAGCCGTTGCATTAATGATATGCTTACATCCTGGGCCAAAAAAAGCTACAAGTAAGTTTGGCAGAAGTGAATTAATAGACTTCCCGAAAACACAATTGTGTAACACATCTATTCATTCTAATTGTGAATGTGCAATGTGCAAAGTCATACCTCATCAAAATGAATGTACGACTGTTTTTTTTTCCCCCTTTAAAGAGCTGCCAAGAATATTTCAAAGCCGAGGGTTTAAATAGTTTTAATGAATTTTAATGTTGGTGTTAATGCTTTTATAAGTGCCTGAAAAAAGTGAGTCCAATTCTGAAGGGAACTTTGAAAACTTGAATAGTTCATACATATCGGTTTCAGAGAAAAACTACTGAATATTAATGAAAATGTCATCCAATTACAATACTACCGCTACTAATAATCCAGCTTTTTTTTTTTAATTCTAAAAATATAATGAATCACTTTTAATAGTCCTACTGTTATGTTTACAACCAACACACACAAAGCCCGCTCACACCCACAGATGCCTGCACCCAGAACAGCAGCACTGGCAAAAATTCCAGTCTGCTTTCATTACTTTGTGTGTGTGTGTATGTGTGTGTGTGTGTGTGTGTGTGTATGTAAATCTGAGTGAGACAGATGTGTGTCTGTTTCACAGAGTGAAAGGGAAAATGTGTGACGCAGCAGTTAAGTCACATGTGACTGTGTGTGTGTGTGTGTGTGTGTGTGTGTGTGTGTGTGTGTGTGTGTGTGTGTGTGTGTGTGTGTGTGTGTGTGTGTGTGTGTGTGTGTGTGTGTGTGTGTTGCAGAGAGAGAGAGACAGAGCAAAAGAGGAGGACCAAATGACGCAGCAGGAGTCAGCTGTTATTCTAGTGTGTGTGTGCGCACATACGTGTCGTGTGCCCGTGTGTGTCGCTGGACGCGTCTGGCGGTAATGTGTGCCACGAGTTCGCCGTGCGCGCTGCCACGGCCGTTAATCTGCCAGCATCATCATCATCATCATCATCATCATCTTCCTCATAACACACATCTGGAGCAGGAGGCAGAGGTTGATTGAGAGCAGCTAGTGCCCCATCAGGCTGTGGTGCAGTGATTTCCCTTCTGAGAGAAAGTGGGAGGTGTGAGGGGAGAGAGAGAGAGAGAGAGAGAGACAGAGAGAGAGAAGGGGATGTCGCTGCAGCAAAAAGCCAGCTGCGGATGGATGACAAGGATTGAGAGAAAGAGAGATGAAGGAATGCAGATATGGAAAGAGGTGGATGGAGAAGGTGTGGATGAGAGTTGTAAGAAGAGAAGGAGGTATAGGATGTAGAGAAAGAGGAAGGTGACTTTCCCCTCTCTTTGCGTCCTGGTTTGTAGGTGCACATGTTTGTTTACTGTAGTAATTGAATGCAGTGTCACATTAGTGGGCTTCACGCGTCATACGAGAACACACCAATGCTGGAGAGAGTTTGTATGAGAGAGAGAGAGAGAGAGAGAGAGAGAGAGGAAGAGGTTGGGGGCTGGAGGGAGTGAGCGTGGGATGAGCGAGCCGGAGAGAGAGAGAGAGAGGGAGAGGGAGAGGGGGAGAGAGTGTGTCGTAAATCACAGCACATCAGCGGGCGGACGAGAGGGAAAGTTGTGATAAGGTATCGCTCTCGTTTTCCCCCCCTCTCCGAGCTTCTCTCTGTCGAGCCTCCGGCAACATTTTTGTCCATCTGAAACCAAAAAGAGGTCCGCCGGGTTCTCTTGAGAGGCTGCGAGGATGGAGTGGAATGAGGTGGATCTGGTGCAGGAATTCACTGTTGAAGGACAATGCAGCAAAATTAAAGTCCGCTCCTGCAGGATCACATGGGACAGCCTGCAGGTAAATACAGCACAACGGGACGCCGATAGAAAACTGCATGTTAACGTCAGCCGGGGGGGCTGCTCGCAAGCAGCGCAGTCAGTCTGCAGGGTGTTGTGTTGACAGCAGCAGAATGCATGACACCAGTGGTTAAGTGTCAGGCAAATTGTTAACTTTTCTGTGTGGCTACGAGGATGCATGTCATCATTAGAGAGTTTAGGAGGACATAGGAAAACCCAGGACACAAATGTCACATTACTGACCGCACTTTTTTCAGTGATAAGTGATCTTTTAGTCCAGCCGATGACAATCTTAAAGATTAAGGCTTTTAAATCAAGCAACTCCTGGGTGTTGTCGAGGGTTTTTACAATGCAAATAGTGTTGCATATTGTATACCAACATATTTTTTAAAATGTTTTTAGGGTTTTAGGTTGATGATCGAGCTTTTTCTGCCTGTAAAATGTAGTTTGAAAGCTCCAAGAATATCTGTTTACTCACCTTTTTAATACATCATATGCAAGTGTATGGAAGCAATAATGCCACAAGGATTCATACATTCAGGCGCACAGTATGTAACACCATATTTGAGAAAAAAATTAATTAGAACTATTCAGGTTATATTTTATTATTCACAAACTTTAAAGATGTGATGTAATTAGATGTGTTGTATCAAATTTATATCCTCTTTTATACATTATTGTTGATTGTTGCGCTTGGGCGACAACGGCTGTTTACCATTCGTGCCAATAAAGCATATTGAATATACTTATAATAATATTTAATTTTGAAAACCATCTTCCTAAATTTATGTGGTTTGAATTCCCCCCCTCTCTGAGATTTTCTCTGAAAAACGTGAATTTAAATGTGTTTTTAGGCTTTGCGAATTCCGACAGGAAATAGGGTCCAATATTATAAACTATACTCAAGTTCATTTTTTTAGAGTCAAGTTAAAAAAAAAAATCAGATCACCAAAATTCAAGATGTAAATTGTAAAATTAAAACGGCTGCTCTACCGAGGAGCGGTCAGACATCTGTCCTATCAGGTTACGCTCTCTCAGTCATGTGATCCGAGAAAGAGAAGTTCAGATGAGCCGGATCTCGATTTATGCAGTTTTAGAATAAATTCATTTAGATGGTTTTCAAATATGTAAATATATATTTCAATGCTATTCAGTTAAAATTTCAACAATTACATATTTTGCTGCTTATGAAATTGTATGATGATAGATGTTCGAGGAAAAAATCCCATAACTCTATCTATTAACCACTGCAAAAGTGCTCACAAAGATCACACTCAACCCTGTTTCCTACAAAATAACGTTCTCATACAACTAAACTGCATTCTCAATTATGTTTTGGGGTTAACATATTTTCTCCCGGATCACAAAACTACTTGGTTAGGTTTAGTAAAAACCATCATACTTAATATGACTACGAAATTGAAACAAAACAAAACAAAAACGCAAACAAAATCCTAATTATTGTGGCCTTTATTTGCTTCCGTACAAGTACATTCACAAATGATTGGATCAAAGTGAATTAAATTGTATGATAATAGATCTATTAACCACTGCATCACTGCTCACAAAGATGACATGATAACCGTGATGTTCTAATCACTGCCTGGTCTCCTTTAAGGTGAGACCAGAGTGCATTAGCAGGAGATCAGTTTGTATCTGCAGACTCTTCGTAATGCACATGAAAAGTGTGAATCTGCAGAATCCCACAGGTCAGCAGTAAGATAATGACATGTGGCACCACTGACTGGAAAACCAGTGTAATGAGCATAATGTCGTTGTCCAAAACGTGATGTAGTCTGCGTTGTGTTGGGAATACAGTGTGTCTGCATTATGCTTTTAAGAGTCAGCCTGCAGGCAGTGATAGCACAGTGTGGCTATCGGCGTCATTAATCACTGATACCGATATTTAGCATACGGCGCTAATGCTGCCAGAGACGTTAAACGGCCGGTGGGTTTAATCTGTTTCACTGATTTCATATCTAAAAATTGCCATAACCCTCGGGCCGTTTTTCAACAGCTCCTCCCTGAGTCGTGGCGTTAAAGACTCCACTGAGATATGTGAATACTTTTTGAATATTTAACAAAATTGGCTGAAGCCTCCTATCCCTTTGAGACCAATTCTCTCTCACTCACGGCAGAAATTGAGTTTTGAGTGATGTTGTTCAAGCCCTTATACCTTGATGTCTAGACCCCTTAAATCTCAGTAACTACAGGCCTCTATAAATATCTCCAGCTTCCATCTTCAACTGATGTTTCAGAGCGATGCTCAGTACAGACAGATGAAGTAATTCACCACGTTTATTGAGATTTTGATGAAATTTCTGTTTTAAAGGTCAGTTCACCCAACTAAAACAAAAAAAATGTGCCTTTAGTACGAATAAAATGTAGTATTTAGTGAAACATTAGTGGGCATTATTTTTTAGATGAAGAAGTTTGTTTTGTGTTTTTCAAATGTCTTTTCTCAATGGGGTGGCGGACGACTGTGGCAGAGATCTCAAAACTTACGTAAAAAAAATGTTTGTTTTCTGCTAATCTGAGTGAACTGACCCTTCAGCTCTCCTATCACTTAGTGAAGCCAACAGACCATTTGAATTAACCGACCATAATTCTGAGGTGGCGCACGGAAAAAGAGGCACTACAACATTGGTCGTGCTTATTTATCTTGCTTCCAAATTTGTTTTTTTGAAACATATTAACTCTGGGGTTCCCCAGGGTTTCATTTTAGGCCCCTTTCTAGTTACATTCTTACACTTGACCACATTACATCTAAAGAAGATGCACACTGACCATAGACTGTATATAAGAAGAGGACATAGTCACCGTGACGTCACCCATTGGTTTGTGGACTACAGTTTTGAAGCCTCGAGTTTTGGCCGTCGGCATCTTGGTTTTTGGCTGTTGCCATCTTGTTTTTTTGCAACCAGAAGTGACTTGAGAGGGTGGAGCTATCATGCTGTATTGCAGAAGACATGAAACTAGCGATTGAGACCATAAACTCATGTTTACCATGTTTACTGAGGTAATAAATCCAGTGAGAAGTAGGGTCATTTTCTCATAGACTTCTATACAATCAGACTTCTTTTTGCAACCAGAGGAGTCGCCCTCTGCTGGCTATTAGAAAGAATGCAAGTTTAAGGCACTTGAGGATTGGCTTCACTTCTCAGACCCGGGGGTAGTCCAGTGGCACTGACTGACTGAGTAAAATTAAAAGAAACATCTGTATAATTAAATGCAATGGACTTCAACAGACCTTTATTGAGACTTCTACTTTAGTTGTTTGTGTGTTGACTCAACTGTATTGTATGTTTTGATCCTGAACTTTGCGGTGATGTTTTATTGGACTTCAGTATTTTGAAAGCTCTTCCTCATGTTTTCTCATCCTCATTTACGTACACAGAGGCGCACAGATATTTCATACACCCTACAGCAAACTAATACAACATCAAAAAACACAGTTCATCATGCAATAACCTATACTGATAATGTTACAGCATACTGAGACATTTGCACGTTTTTGCTGATGGTCAAAGATCTTGCTATTCCACTATTGTATTCTACTCTACATTATAGCTTTATTTGATGCAGTGCAGAGCTGCATGGTGTTGAAGCTGTCGTGTTTTATGGTGTTGTAACTATTAAACCTGCAGTAGGCAGAATGTTTTTGGCATCATTGGGCAAAAATTCCATAATAACCTTTCAGCATATTAGTTTTTTCAGATTACCTGTCTCTTGCACTTCTGTCATGATATAGTGACCGTTTTATAAAAATATCTTTTTTAATCATATTTGCTCACATTCTACCCACTGCTGCTTTAAGTCACGGGTCTAGAAAGTAGCCCAAACACGTTTTCCATTGGACAACATGTGGAAACAGCCAGTGCTTAGACAATAATCAATCAAATACCATTCAGAATCTTAAAATTTGAACTGATGTATTGACTATTAGCACAGAGGAGAGTCCTTTTTTTCACTGCATACTGGAAATGAATGTTAACAGACCAGGTGCAGTGTGTGTGTTTTTGTGCAGTGTGTGTGTGTCCATAAGTGAACACAAACAATAGCAGGATGTGACTGGGCAGAAACCTTCCGCTGCTGTCTGCTGAAGGCATTTCTCCCCCCTACACCCCATCCCAACCACACACACACACACACACACACATACACACATTTCTAAGTACAATCATAGAATCGTTGTTCTGAAGAACATCCCAAAAAGCAGCTTCGTAACAAAGTGTTCTGGCGTGTGCCCGTCCGGTTTGATTAAACCCTCCTCTGATAGTAAAATACAGGACAAATGATCAGTGTGATTTCCAGCTGATGTTGACGTCTGTGTCACAGCTCTGTAATGACCAGAGCAGATAGGATTCCGGCGATTTTTCTCCCCCCCCGAACCGATACTATAATTCTGTCACTCTGCCAAGGCCACCAGCTGCTAGCCTAATAACATTTCTGTAGCACACTGAAGGTGCTCTATGACCTCAAGTGTGAGGTGATATGTGTGAGTGCAGCTGTACGCTGTAGTCTAGCATTTATCTCCTGTCACTGTTTGGGTTTTCATCTTGTCAATGATTAGAGATACACAGGGGGAAACACAAGATTTTTCTATGGAGACATACTGTATTAATATATGTAACGTTTGTGTGTGTGTGTAGGTTCCCCGTGTGGAGCTGACCCTCTCTGAGCTCCAGGAAATGGCCACAAGACAACAGCAACAAATAGAGGCTCAGCAACAGATGTTGGTCGCCAAGGTAACTCGTGCACGCACACACACACACATACACACATAGAGCTGTTGGATGTATTGCCTGTCAGTTAGTGTAAGGTTATCTACATTAGAGTCTGTCTGAAAAGGTCGGCTTTGAGGCCCCAGGAGCTGCGGCCTTGGAGGAATTTGTATGTTTGTGTGTGTGTGTGTGTGTGTGTGTGTGTGTGTGTGTGTGAGGATCTTGGGTCATACGTCTTCCTTGGAAACAGGACATGTGATCCAGGTCAGGGTTTAAGGACTGGCAGGAAAGAACGGCTCCGTTTTGAGCCAATAGAAAACCATTCAGCTGCAGGTTTTTGTGTGAGACAACACTGTGTTTGCGTGTGTGTGTTTGCGTGTGCGTGTGCGTGTGTGTGTGTGTGTGTGTGTGTGTATGTGTGTGTGTGTGTGTGTGTGTGTGAGACACAGATCTTGGCCATTCCCACACTAGGAAGTGACCTTTGAGTAGACAGGAAATGAGGTCATCAGGGAGCTGCTGGGAAGTTGAAGCCGAATTGTACGCCAGGAAAGAGGCAGAAGGGCGAGCTCAACAAAAAATCTGATTCTTTTTATTTGTTAAAGTCTTTTCCATTGATTTGGTGAAGTGTCTGCTTCGTCAACCACCAACTTTGATTTGGCCAATTTGGGTAGTGATTTCAAGGCCGACTGTGGTGCTGATGTTTTTCATGTGGCTACATTAGTGATATTCAGCATTTTTAAAAGCAGCGATTTCCCTACTTACTGACAGCTATTAAGTGTTTCCTTCCGGCGTGTAAGCGTTCAAGTATTTCCCCGTCTTACTGTATGGAAAGGTCTCCCAGCTGCCACGTGGAGGCCGTTTCTATCCTCGTAACGTTAATAAAATTGATTGACGACTTCCAGGAAGAAAAACACCAAAACACAGCTACTGTACTGGCACCGACCGACCTACCGCATGCACTTTTACTGCACTGTCTATGTAATGAAACAAGCTACTGTTGTGTAATGGGTTATTAGAGTGTGTGTGTGTGAACGTGTGTGTGTGTGTGTGTGTGTGGGTGTGTGTTTCCAGTGAATGATGGGAGGCTTCTTGCCAACATTCCACTTCCTCTGAGTGTGTGTGTGTGTGTGTGTTGAGAGAGACACACAGGTCAGCTGTACTACGTGCCAGCACGATACAGAGAGAGGTGCAAACTGCCTCAGTCAGCATCACACATGGCATGCCTCTCCCTCTCTCTCTCTCTCTCTCTCTCTCTATCTGTCTGGTCCTCCTCTGTTGGCTATATGCATGCAAAATAAATGAAAATCAATATATTATTATGTTTTTGAAATTTTACATGACGCGGTGAAAGGGGGTGGCAGGGTGATGCCTCATGCTAGCAGCGAGCGAAGTCACGAAGTGTGACATTTTCAGTGTTATACGTGTACTGTAAGTCAAGAATGGACATAAACAACGAACATGGGTATTGTTAGTACTCACAGGTGTCAAGCTAGCAGCTTGTGGAAGACAATGAGTGAACGGGCAGAGTGCGTACAGGCAGACAGGCAGGTAGGCCGTCATTCAGTCCGAATGAAATGATTGGACGGGCTTATTACTGTCCTGCGAAAGCCATACTACCGTATATTTTTCATTTTCTTTTTTTGTCAGAGCATTTGATTTATTGATTGTTGTCAGGATGTAATGAGAATTTCAAAACGTGTATTTGAGCAGCACTAACAACCCTACCTTTAAATGTCTCGCGAAGAAATAAGTGATTCAATGGCAACATAAGTGAAAATAGGTGTGTGAGTGGACTGCAGGTGTTTTTATTATTTAACTCTACTAACTCAACTTAACTAATCTGCCTCCAAAAAAAAGTTTAAAACACAGATGGGACATGTACTGATCTCGCAGCATATCTTTCTTAAAGCAGTGAAAACCAGTAAATATGAAATATTGATCAAATGATGAGGAAATATATTGCAGCAGCAATATTTCTATTTCTATCTTTCTTTCTTTTTGACAGCATCTTTATCAGTCAGTACAAAGAAATTCAAAATGACGACTTGATGAATGCGAAGCTGTTGAAACACAATAAAGTCAGACAGACAAGAATCAGACAGCAAACTGACAGTTCAAAACAGTGAGAAGAGTAAGGAAAAGACAAAAATACTAGTGAAATAAAGGGTACGAACTTAAACAGGAAATGTTTGTGTTCATGTCGGACTCCGTCGCTCTAGTATGTTGTTGACTGAGGAAATACACTCTTTGCCTTAGAGCAGTGGTTCCCAACCTGGAGCCCGGGCCCCCCCTCAGGGATCACCAAAGATCACAGGGGGTATATATATGCATATATATAACTTAAATCATAATAACACACTTACTGGATAATTTATACAAAACTCTGTATATAAAACTATTTTAAAAGATATATTTTTTTCTGTTTAAACAAGGTATTTCTGCACATTTGCAGATAAAGATCAGGCTACGCTAATATTATTATACTTGTAGAATTAGATTCAGTGTGTTGGATGCATAGGAATGTTTCTCTGACTCTTGTGATCCAAACATTTCCAATACTCCCAATAACTCCAGAGCGTTGTTAAGTCCAAAAGTCAAAATTTATTCAAAGAATTATAAATGTAATAATTTCCAAAATTCACAACATGCTTTTATCCAACGAAATGTTCTGCTTCGATCCATATTTGTCGGCGTTTAGCCTTTCAAAAAAAGTCTCATTGTCTACATACACTGAATCACTCTGTTCAAATTGAGGATTTTGTTCGAGGATTTGTAATTGTTTTGCAACTGAAAATGTGTCTGGAAATGAACAAAAATCTAAATATTGTACATGACCTCATCTCATCTTTTTTCTTCTTCTAGGAGCAGAGACTGCGGTATATTCACCACGGAGGCAGATCTAACCAGGGACAGACACAGGTGGGCTCCACATGTCTGTCTGTCTTCCATCAGTCTTTAATAAGTCTTCTATAAGGCACCAGAACATATTTAAAACCCTTAACTTTTATACAGTATACAGTATACTGTAGGGTAGTCAGTAGAAGTTAGCTCCACCAAGGTTCATTGGTTGAAGCCCCACTATAAAATGTCTACATTATAATCACTAGCGTCCGTTAACTGCCATCTGCTAAGTGAATATTTATAAGATGGGTATAGCAAGGTAACTTAACTCAGGTTAATCATTTTTGTCACATTAAAAGCTGACTAAAAATGAGATGAAATGAATGCGAATGGATATTTAATCTTGTGTCTCTTGTTTAGTCTGAAGCTGAGAAGCTGCAGCGGCTGAAGGAGCGAGTGGACACTCAGGAGGCAAAGCTGAAGAAGATCCGAGCCATGAGAGGACAAGTCGACTACAGCAAACTGATCAACGGAAACCTCTGTAAGCCTGAACACTCTGCAGAGATTATGACTACGTGGATTACAAGGCGCTGCAGTAGGACTACATGTTAATAGTATAGTAGTGAATAGTATGAGGGGAACCTAGGCAAAAAAATGTGGCTTAAAATACGTTGAAGGTGACCTTAAAAGTGAACTTAAATGTCATGGTCACTGTGTCCTTTCAAAAAGTAATAAGAGTCAGAAGATAATAAATTGCAATATGTGATATAGACCACATATCTTTGGCTTGTACGTGTTGCTGTAGATGCACGCAGGCATGCAAATATAGAGACTTAAATAGGCTTAATTTGGAAGCAAAGACAATGGCAGTGATCTCACTGTACTTGAGCTATGTCAGTCTAATCTGTATTGTCCCGGTGTCTGTGTCCAGCTGCAGAGATCGACCATGTCAGCAGCCTGTTTCAGGAGAAGCAGGCCGAGCTGCAGACTGCTGTGGTCAGAGTCGACCAGGTAATTGTTTGTCTCTGAGGTGGAGTTTCACCATAACCGTCAAAATCAAGCGTGTTTGTGCCAAGTTCTTAAGCTCTCTCTAAATGGTTTCACCAGTTGACCCAGCAGCTGGACGACTTGAGGAGAGGACGCCTTCAGCTACACTCTGTCGCGCCAGCTCAGGGACCACACATCGGGTCCCAGGGTGCACCAGCTGGCCAGAAAGGATCACCCCTGTCTGGTCCCGCGGCCCTGGAACTGAGGAAACTCTACCAGGAGCTGCAGGTAAAATACACCGTTACTCCTTCTTTCAGCATTAGAAAGAAGAGAAGAGTGTATAAGGCTTCTTATGCTGTGCGTTTCAGGCTCGCAACCGTCACAACCTGGAGCAGAGCAGCAAGTTGGCCCAGAACAAGGAGCTGCTGAACAAGAGGAACGCCCAGGTGACGGTGATGGATCAGCGCATCGGAGACCTGAGAGAACGGCTGCATAAGAAGAGAGCAGAAGTACGCAGAAGTCTTTGCTTCGCAGCTTAATCAACTAATGGAAACACACCTCATTTGCTTTTAATATTCTCTTGACAGTCGGTTTATTAAAGTTAGCTTGACAGTTACTGTGTGTCTAACTCTGTCCGTCTATCTTCGCTTCAGTTGACTCGTATGAACGGAGGAGGCCTGTCGTCGCCTCAGACCACTTTCCACCCAGGAGGTGGAGTTTCAGGGCGAGTAGCGGCCGTCTGTCCCTACATCCAGGTTCCAGCGGAGGGGAGACAGGAGGCGGGGTACTCCCTGCCGGCCGACCCGCCGCCCAAACCCACCCCGCTCAGCCACATCCGCTCCCTCTCAGGTTGGCAGAACAAGTTTTTTTTTTGTTTGTTAGATATCTTAAAGGGATAGTTTGGGTGTTTTGAAGTGGGGTTGTATGAGGTACTTATCCATATTCAGTGTATTACCTACAGTAGATGACGGTCGGCACGTCCCAAGTTCGGAGAACCAGACAGGAATTACCGCACGGAAGCAAAGCGATGTACTGCTGTGGACGGGGCCGGCAGCAAAACATATTTTAGCCACCTAAAAGAAAGGCCCTCCTCAAGAAATCAGTATCCGTTTATCCGTGCCAGATATACAGTCTATGTTTCCGACGGGGAACCAAAGCCGCTATCAAAGCAACCAGACTCCATTGAAAAAAACAGTAATTTTACCTCGCGGAACACAGGAGTTGCTGGTCTACCGCTGCCTCGATCAGTTAGTTTGTTTGTGTTATTGTGTGACTTCGGTTAGTTTGAATAAACCAAAGTAACACAATAACAGAAACAAACTAACTAACTAACTAACTGATATTGATTTTTTTAGTTAAGCCTTTCTTTAAGGTGGCTAAAATATGTTTTGCTGCTGCCCCCGTCCACAGCAGTACATGCTTTGGTTCTGTGCAGTAACTCCTCTCTGTTTCTCCAAACTGTCATCTACTTTAGGTAATACACTGACTATGGATAAGTACCTCATACAACCCCACTTCAAAACATCCGACCGATCCCCTTAAGGCACTGTACAAGACTTGAATCAGTTTGTTTGCCGTCTTTCACTTCAAAGTTTCTTATGTCTCTTATCTTGTATCTCTGTCCGGGCTCTAATTTGCTGTCTGTTTCCTTTTCCTGTCTGTTGGCTCCTTTTTTTTCCTCTTCCCTTATCTGTTGTTGTTGTTATCTTAAATGTGACATGTTCGTTTTATCGGTGATCTTTGTGATCATTGTTTTGTCACTTGTTGATGTCGTCGTGGTGGTGCTTGCTGTTGTGACTGTTCCTGTTCCCTGTTTTGTGACACCATCGCGATGTCATCGTGATGATGATGTTGTTGATGTCGTTTCGGTGGTTGTTGCTGTCGTGGTTGGTCTTTTTTACGTTGCGTCTCGTTCGTGGTGGATGTGGCCGTGCAGAGGAGGACAGGAGTGGCATCAGGAAGCCTCCCAGCCAATGGAAAGTGTCAGATTTAGACATCGTCCTGTCAGAGCCCACTGAGACGTGGGAGGCACCTCGGTCCCCTCAGGGGGGCGACAGTGACAACAGTGAGTCCCTGGAAGGCGCGAGAGAAACTCACTCACCCGCTAGCTCCATTGGTGATGGTATAGATTAGCAGCACCTGCTTCCTCACTACTTCATCTGCACCTTAAAGTTACTACAAGGAACTTTTAACTCTTTATGAAACTTGTGAAAAAAATGTAATACTGATGCCTCTATGTGACCTATGTAAGTAAACAAGACCATCAGCGAGAATATTGGCAATTTCTATATACAGTAGTTATTGTTAATGCTTGTCATCGGGTCCGATTCCACGCGAAATCAGACGAGACGATTTGCGGCACGACCGTTCACCAGAAACTCCTTCAGCTCAGATTCTAGCGGGGCCTCCAGATCCGGCTTCGCTGCCGCCTCCGACGTGCAGTTGGAGCTCCGGCGGGAGGTGGAGAGCTCCAGCTGCTCCGCCGGTCCCCAATGGGGGTCAAAACACCAACACCATGCTCCCAGAGGCCCAGGCCGTATTGCCAAGCCCGCTGAAGAGAAGGGAGGCACGGGAGAACCAGAACCAAGACTGCGCGGGGCAGACTGTCAGACCCCGCTGCAGTAAAATGAGAGGTTTTCTAAAGGGACCCTGGTGCTTGGAAACACTACCGCTTTTGTCCACAGGGACCGCCAAAATCAACACAAAATGAAAGTTCCTCGTAGTGGCTTTAAGGTGCAGTGGGTCTGTTGATAGTATTTCCTGCATGATTCCAACACACTTACTGTATGTTTTATTGAGCCTTAATCCCAAAGCAGACATGTTCTCAGTTTGAGTCCTGGGGCTGAGAAATCGAAGGGTGCATTCAAACTAAGGATGATGTGGAGTGCTTTTGTCTAACTATGCAGAACAGATGGTTAGGAGAACATAATTGAATCAGTTACAGAAAATGACCTCAATATGTACGGGTCATGTGTATAAGGACACAGACATGACATCTGATAGCCAGCAGCTGCTCAGGGTTAGGAAGCCCAGCGTAAGAAAATAAACTGAGGGCAAACCATAGTCTGGACTGAGACTCACATTCAATTATTCCTTCACGTCTTCCTACCTGGTGTGAGAAGGTAGCCTTTTCCCCTCGTTTCAAGCCCTTTATGCTAAGCTAAGCTAACGTCACGTGGCCGAAGCTTCATATTATATGAGATATGAGACTCTCGACTACTCTCGGCAAGAAAGCGAATAAGTGTTTTTCCCCAAAATGTGGAACTGTTCCTTTAACACATTATTGAGTGTAGTTAATAATCACACTAGGTTAACTTATTAATGTCAACGTCCATTCCACATGGCTAGAGTCAGCTTTGTCAACACAACACGGCCTTGCCTCATTAACCACTGACCACTCTGCAGTATACGCCAGTCAGACACTCGCTTATACTGTAGTAATATATCAGTACACCCAGGCTGGAAGTAGCAAAGCAGTCCTACTCACTTAAAGCTTAACTACTGGGTCTGAGTGAAGTGTCTTGAACCGGCACCGATACAAATCCCATTGTGCTCTTGAATGCCAAAGCAAAATGCCACAGCTCTATTTATTGTCCCAGCTTACGTAATGCGGAAAACACATAGTTGTAAATCGTGTCAACAGTCAAACAAATGACAACGACAAATGAATGAAAGGAAGTCTGAGGTACGCTTGTAGCTATATACAGTCTGTGTACTGTGCGTGTGTCTGTGTGAGTCAGATAAGGAGAGATTTTAGGTGGTGGTGGTGGTGGGGGGGTCATGGCAGCTGTTTTTGCTGTCATCAGAGAGATTAAGACTCTCTAACAAATGTTAGCTATGAATATCTATTATACTGTATGAATGCTACTAAGTATAAGCATAGCAGTCTACAGTCAAATCACAAATAATTACAAGTGAATCATTTATTGATTCATTGAAAGGTTTGAGAGAAATGGTTTCATCATATTCCACAGACGTAAACTAATATTTGCTGGAAAGTTGTAACATGAGCCAGTTTTTCTGAAACAAAAGCTCTCTTTTTTAAAATGTCCTATAAGGAGACTTTATGTAATGATTAACAGGAAAGGCTTCAAAAATCTTGATGCTTCTATTTTAAAGAAAAACCGATAAACTCGTCCTTTTATTAAAAAGTCAGATGTGGTCCAGTCGGCGTCGTCTCCCTGTGATACGATTTGTGCAGCTTGCTTGATTACGGTACGCAGTATGAAATGTGATTAATCTTTAAATATTCATTGATTTTGTAGGAACAGTTCGACACTTTGGGAAATATACTCATTCGCCTTTTTTAGATGACAATATCGGTGCCACTCTCATGTCTGTATGCTAAGCTATGCTGCTGATTAGCTTAGCTTAGCATTAAAACTGGAACCAGAGGGTTAACAGCAAGCCTGGCTCAGTCCGAAGGTAACAATTTCCACCTACCTGCACCGCTAACGCTCGCTGATTAACACGTTGTATCTCGTTCGTTTAATCTGTGCAAAAATCGCAGTGTAAAAAACAACAATTTTATTTCAGGGGTTATGTGATGGATTATTTCGTGGCTGCTTTCAGCCATTTCCCTGGAGTCTTGTGTTGTTAATTAGTAAGCTTTAGGTGGTGCTGATCGGAGGATTTTTGTTACCTTTGGACGGAGCCAGGCTTCCCCTTCCTGCCAGTCCTTATGCTAAGCTAAGCTAACCAGCTCCTGACAGTAGCTTTATATTTACAGTACAGATACATAAAATTGGTATCAACCTTCTTGTCTAACTATCGACGAGGAAGCTAATAAGCACGTTTCCCAAAATGTTGACCTGATTCTTTAATCCTCACTAAATATAATGAGACATGTTGATCACATTCCACATATTCTATTCTCACAATTGAGAGTCTCACTGTTGAGTTATTTCAGAGGCTCTGAAATACATTGAACATTGCCACAAATGATCACCAATCATCACACCTCAGTTCAAGAATACAGAGATTGGCGTTCAGTGACTCACACTAGATTTGACCTAAAGAAGAGGTGTGAGTAGTGATGAGCTTCTCGAAACCCTTAACCTTGAACTTGAACTTCTGTGATGCTGCCAGCGCTGTAAACCGTACCGTCTTTCCTCCCCGACAATGAGTGACTGCTTCTAACCCGGGCTCTCTCAGGGCAGATGGCCAAGTTTCCACCTCGCACTGTTTGTTTCCTGTTGTGACCGTTTTCTTCCTGAGGTCAGCAGGTTACGGAGGCAGTCAACAGGTTACACAGCACAGCTTAATGACTGCAGGACTCCAAGGTTCACTAGTTAATCAGTATCAGTCCGGTATGTGCCAACACTGTGACATGGCCGTACCACCGAGAGCTAAGCCAAATGGTGAGGTAACGGCTTAAAATTATACTTGGATACAATGGACGCTGAATTTTGGCCAACTGTGGCATGTTGTGGAATTTTTAATGGCCCACAATGGACTTTTTCCAATTATTTTTAGCCAGCTCTAAGGATGGCAATATTGGTCTGTCTGGCAGTCCATTGGTTGGTCCACGATTTTGGGAAACATCTTTTATATTAACTTTGGTGATCCCCTGACTTTTCTAGCGCCATCATCGGGTCAAAATTTTAATTATTCCAAGTGCATTGTTTAATCCCCAAACACCTGCAAAACTAATGACACGTGTCACTGTAGCTGGCAGCTGACGGGGGGGGGGGCTCGGTGTTGGTTGGTGCCGCACGCAACTAAGTAGCCGCTGAGTCATTTGCATTGCAGCTAGCTACTAATGGCGCGGTTACAGCGGCAGCATTCGGAAACCTCATTTGAATCCGTGGAGCTGTCTGCTCCCGGTTCCGTGCAGGCTCGCATCTCACGGGGTTGTAACTGCGTCCTGAAGCGTTTAGTTCCTACGCTTAGAGCTTAATGTTGCGTACCGTTAAGTAAGGGTACTCAGGCGGACAAAAATTAGCCCCTTTCCTGCACTGTTTTTAGGACACAATGATTTAAATGAGGGCTATTTAAGTATTCGTACTGGGAAGTTGATTTACCTAAAAAAAAAAAAATATGATTCTCTGATCTACAGACGTGTTTTTATACATCCATGGCCGCTGACTCATTGGCGTTTTCAGTCCAAAACGGCGGCAGCACTACCGCAGCGCCATCTAGCGGTTGTTCTGTCAGAAAAGAACCAGAGTTTTGTCTCTTTGCTTCTGCTCTCTTTGGTTAAACTGCCATGAATCTGTAAAGCATTAAGCTAGGGCCACTGAACTCCAGGATTGTCACTAGTTAATAGGCAACGAGATTTAGCGACTGACCGGCACTGTGTCCTGCATTGAACCGTGCCAGTTAGTTATGCAACACCTGTGTGAGAAAGACGCTGCTACCTTTCACAGCTAGCAGGCTTCATTTTCATTTAAGAGCTCGGCATTTTAGCACGGTCGGCCAAGTCGGTTTTAAATCTTCCAACGCAGCAGCTTTCTGTTATTTGAGGTTTTGGAACGCATTCACTGTGTTTCTGAGTGTTTGTTAACCAACAATTCCTCTCGTAAAAAGCAGCAGAACAGCACCCAAAAGTCAATTTTCATGACTGCAATTGCCAGTTATTGGGAATGTTTGTCTTTTTTTTATGATCAGATACAGATGTCACCATGACAACAACTACACTCTACACCCATACAGTTTGCTAACAGGCTCATGATCATGAGAGTCCCATTGCTGTACTGCTTACAGGATGTTAATCACATGTTTGCAGTGGAGAGAATACACTGTAATCACCAATTCAAACATGCAGAGTGGTTGTTAAGCAATTTAGCACTTGCATTGTTGCTTTACAGTAGCCGATTTGCTGTGTTGAGGCAAAACAATTGAAAGGATAAATTAGTAAATAGAGTCTGTTTCAAATAGTGCATAATTGTTATGTGGTACTAGATAATGGAGCATGAAGGTAGCCATGTTTTCTATTGTGTCAGTGGAGTGACATACCGTAAATGGCAGCTAGTGTACAATATTTAGGCCACTATTTAGCACCTAGATCCCTTCTAACTTCTTCTCAGCGTAACATATTTAACTTACCTTCGTATCTCTAACTCTAATCTCTCACCTTTCACCTACTTTAACCTTCTTTAACGTACATGTTTGTGTCTGTCTTTTTCCTCTTCCTCTCCTTAATTGCCTTTCTCGTTTTAACCTTTGTCCCTTTCTCAACACTCTCTCTCTCTCTCTCTCTCTCTCTGTTTAGCTAATGAAGCGTCGTGGCCTAGCATCAGCAAGAGTGTGTCAGATTGGAGGACCAACAGTCCAGAACAGGTACTGTACGGTTTGTAATAAGAAAAAAAACGATAAGAAAGACATCTAGTGTCCGATTTGGATGGATGCTGGATCAAAGAAATATCTATCACAGTAAAACAGATTGATCCGCGCATCCTACCCATATTATTATGATGTCAAAATCATTCTAACAGGAGTTATTTTGTGTGCAGATATGTCTGTTTTATCCTACCGTACTGTTTCTACACAAGACACGGGGAGATAATAGTGAAAGTTATCATCTTTATTATTATTATTATGTCTATCAGATGATATAGAGGCACTCAAATATTCCTCATTTTGCTAAGAGCCTCCTTTAGGCCATTTTAAAGGTGCCCTAGCTCCCACTTTGAAGTGTGCGTTAAATGAAAAAAGAGTGAACTTTTCAACCCAAGAAATATCTCTTTCCAAAATATAGCAATGCAGGTTTTTACAGAAGAATTAGGATATGCAGTCAGGCTTTAGAAAAATCTTTTTTTTCAATGTCTCTCCATCTCACCAGCTTCCCTCTGGTTATGGAACCTACCCCAGTGCCACCCACCAGGCGGCAGGGCATCACTGTGCCACCAGCTCCCTGCCCCGCTCTGCCCCCGGTACGCTGGGCTGGCCCCGATCCAGTGCTGCAAATGCCACCTCCTCCTCCTCTTTGTCGTCTTCCGCTTCACAACAAATACAGCAACGGATCTCCGTCCCTCCAAATTCAAGTCAAGGTAATTTAAAGAATAACTTAAGGGGAAACTTTGGCATTTTTTTCAACCTTGGTCCAGTATTGAGCGAGAACACTGCAGCCGGCAGCCGCGAAACGGGCTGCAATCCCGCACCGTCACTGTACGTCCACTAAAAGTGCTTGATTTTGCCACTGACAGGCTCAGATAGGCCTTTTTCACAGAAGACATTCCGACATGTCACAGTAGGAGAAGCGCATGTGTAAATAATGAAATGAATGATGGCTGAATTCATCATCAGAAAGCTGGGAACCTGAAGATTAAGTGGAGGTGCAGCCGAGCACTGTGTGTCAAGTTGTTCTAATTATAAATCAGGAATAAATATGTATTCATTAAAATAAATTGTGAAAGTGCAGAAGGGCTTAGAACATTATGATAGAAGTATAATAGAGCATTCCCATGCTCTATTATGTCTCATAAGTTGTTGCAGCAATTTTTGGGTTGATGCCATTTGTTACACAGATTTGGTGCTAAATTTAACCATTTTTTTACCATTCGAGAACTGATAAAAGTGATCAATAATCCCTCCAAAATACAATATTAAGACACCAACACTTTGAGGAACACCGTAGAAAAGGCCATGCTGTGATTTGGTATCAAAAACTTTTGACATTTGGAGATTTCTGCAAGAATTGCATTTTTCGGTGATTGGATGTCGAGCACTTCTGTTCTGGAAGCTGCTCAGAAACCCCCTTATTGTCAATATACCTAGCAAAGCCATCCATCCTCTGAATGTGCTAGGTCTCTAGTTTGTTGCTGTAAAGTTTCATGAAGCTGGGATTATCCTACAGTAGAGGTCACCACAGGTCAAAAATTGTCTCACTACAATGAAATGGCTACTATGGGGACTAACATCATCACACATGAATACAACTGGGCTCATTGGACCCAGACGAGTCTCAGCTTTACAGTGATACCCAATTTATGTAATTCCAAGACTGTTTAAGGACCCCAGTATGCAGAAATATTCAAACACATCATTTTAGAATACGCAAAAATAACATTTATATGCATTCAAAAAACTGCATGTGATCATCATAAAGTGGGCATGTGTGTAAAGGGGAGACTTGTGGGTACCCATAGAACCCATTTTCATTCACATATCTTGAGGTCAGAGGTCAAGGGACCACTGTGAAAATGGCCATGCCAGTTTTTCTATAAATGAGATAAACAATGTATCTAACAATTCCTTTATTTCAATTCATTCATTCAATATTCATTTTTCAGCTAAAGTAGTTAGAAGAGCCTATCCATCCTCTCTCTACAACCTCATATCTTCCTTTATGAGCAGAGGAAACTTAGCTTAGCTCAGTATTGCAAATGAATAAACTGAATTTAAACAGGAATGTAGTAAATTTAAAAGTATAATGAGAAGTACCACAGAGAGGTGTAAACGGTTGTTAAACAGTAAGTAAAAGTATATAAGGGTAAAGTGGCGGTTTAAAGGTAAAGTTACAATAGTAAAGAGCTCAGAGCTCCAAGAGTTCAACGGTCTTATGGCCTGTGGGATGAAGCTGACCCTGAGCTGCCCTACAGTCTGCCAGGCGGCAGCAGGCTGGACAGTTTGTGGATGGGGTGATTGGGGTCCCCATATAATCGTTTTGACCTTCTTCCTACACCACTGGGTTTAGAGGTCCTCCATGGATGGCATGGTCCTGATCAAAGAGAGAAAACAAGAGAAAAGGGGAAAAGCGTATCAGTCGTGTTAACACAGGGATGTAAACTTGGGTAGATTGGAAAAAGGTGATTCAGCAGAACAGACACACTACAGTCCATCTAATATTACTTGTTCTCTGTGCAGGATGGGGGCTAATTTAACTGGTTAGATCAAATGGAGATAACATATATCGAGCAGTAAAATAAAACGAAATGTTTGAGTAGACTTTTAAAGTGATATTTCAGGTTCACAACATGTCTAAATTAGTTCACCTTGGTCCATTTATGTACCTAATATGAAGTATAAATTATCAATAAAAAAGGTAAGGTATATGGTCAACCTTCGAACCTCTTTAGTTTGAAAGTTAAGGCCTTAAAAGTTTTACTTTCAAACGCCGCAACTAGGCCGGATGCAGCCGTGTCGCAGTAAATAGAGCACCGTCAGTTAGCGTCAACGTCACGTAACTTAGCCTATTATTTGAACGAAAACGTGAGTTTTTCAGGGCTTTCTTTTTTTTTTTTTAACATTTGTATCGATTATGAGTGGAAACCCAATACTTACATTTATATGTAATCAAAGATAGACTCCTCTGAAGTGTCTCTGGTGTTATCCTCTGCCGCTGGAGACGCCATATTCATTGAAAAAAAAAAAAAATCAATCGTCGTCACAGGCGACGAGATCCCGCGAGAATCGCTCGCCGCCTGTGCGTTCCACTCTACGTCATTCCGTCCTACGTCATTCCATTCTACGTGCTACAATACGTCATCTGTCACCTACAGATACAATTTGAAATACAACACAAAATCACATACCAAGGCCAGAGCTTTGCATCACAGTTAAACCTAAAGCGAACTGAAAGTTACCATGTTTTAACAATGGAGAAAACCAAAGACAGAGAATGCAAAAAAGGCAAGCGCAAAGGAGTATCAAACCCCCTCACTCTCTGGGGTAAATGGATTGTCTTTCTTCGCAAGAAGAAGACCCACCAGCCTCAGCGGCTCAGGAGTAGTAGACGAAAAAAGGGGACCAACAAGCCCAAGAGTAAGAGGGACAATTTGAGAATTTACGTGTTGAATAAGGAGTTCAAGAAGAAAAACTGTATCCTGCCAGCGGAGAAGATTTCAGTCTCCTACAGGTCCTGGGGGAAAAGGATGTCCGCTCTCAGAAAGCAGAAAGAGACTGCTATGTCTGCGGAGGCAAATCGTCCAAAGACCCCGACCAAAACCCTTCTCGCCAGAAAGAACCAGGCACAGAAAAGGGACCTACCACAAGCTCCAAAGCAGGCTGCTACACCCGAGCGTGTACCACAGCAAATCGGTGCACCCGAGGGTTCTGTCCAGCAGGCCTCTGCACCAAAGGATGATCCACAGAAGGATACGTCTGGCCAGGCTTTGGAGAAAAGTCCGGATGAGCTCGTGAACAGGATCGACGACCTAGAGGAGATTATGAACGATCTTCTGAACAGGATTGCCGAGGAGCACATGACAAAGGTCACCAATGAGCCTAAAAGACTCTCTCCGTGGAAAAGATTCCTCCGGTTATTCGAGTAAACTGGAGGACATTTCACGTACTCGTTCTTCAAGCTATTCCACCAACTCTCAACTTCCTCTACCCCCCATCCTTATTTTCCTTGGTTTCCTCCCACCATGGGGCTGGCTACGTTGGGTACGTGGCCGACATACTGTAACCTCCTCGGCGGAGGTAACAATAAAAACAATAATAATTTCTCTTATCCTCAAATGAATATAACAACACAAAAAAACAATAATAAAAAAAATAATAAAAATTGTATCTGAATCTAAATGCTTTTTTATATATAAATACATACATTATACGTTTCTCTACAGTAAACACTATATTTACGACATTAAATTCACGATATTAAAGACAGCAAGATAAAGAGTGTTTGAAAGTAAGTTTGCAGTTGTTTTTACAAAAGATTTAACAGCTACTTTGTCTTACACACATTGCAAAACTTTCCTACATCAAACTTTTCACTTGCCATTTGGTAGACACAAACTGCATTGAAAGCCTGCAAGAAATCCAATCTCTTTATTCTCAGTAGATTCAAAGTAAACGTCAGAATGGAAAATATTTGTGTGTGATAGTCACCGCTACTGGAAAAAAAAAAAAAAAAGTCCAGATGAATTTGATAAATGTTCCTCAGATTAACTACATGTGTTGCTGGAAAACCTAAACATCTCCTCTTAGAATTAGCTGATTACATGCAGCTCCATCAGCATCCCGTCATCCCGCAACTCACTCATATAATATAAAAAAGGGGCACTAGGTTGAAAAATACCAAATGTTCCCTTTAACACCATTGCACACCAATTTACTCTTTAAGGACTGTCACAGGGGTGCTTGACCTTTAATAATGGTTTTATTTAAGCAGTCATTTCTAACAAAGTATTACAAGTCTCTTTATTTTAGGGAAACTGAATGATGCACTCATAATCTTTCTGTCCTGGACATGTGGGTGTAGCATCTGGAAAATAAGTGTTAATTGTATATTTCCCCCACCCTGCCTCTACTGTTAGGCTCCACCTCCCAGCCATCTCCCTTGTCCCCACAAACAGAGCGAACGGATCCCCCTCCGGCGGTGGCTGTGCGCCCCTACGTCCCGGACCACCCCTCCAGGCCCCAGTCCCCCAGGAAGGGCCCCGCCACCATGAACAGCAGCTCCATCTACAGCATGTACCTCCAGCAGCCGCAGGCCAAAAACTACGGATCTCTCAGCAACAGGACTACTGTCAAAGCAGGCAATTAAACACCAGATTAAAATGTTTTTTTTTTTTACACATTGTGCCACATGTAAACGTAGTTTAATGTTGCAATGTACACAATGAGAAATCCAATCTAAGCACCATCTGTCCCGTTTCCTTTCTCTCCGTAGTCTACGGCAAACCCATCCTCCCCACCTCCTCCACCTCTCCGTCCCCTGTCCCTTTTCTCCAGGGAGGAGGAGGAGGAGGAGGAGGAGGAGGAGGAGGAGGAGGAGCAGTTAGGGCAGGAGGAGAGGATGTTACGGATAAAGAAGGAGGGAAAGGAGGAGGCGAGAGCAGCGATGGGCAAATCCTCCCACCACCCACCGTGGACAACATCCCTCGTCCCCTCAGTCCCACTAAGCTCACCCCAGTTGGTATGTACCAGAGAATAAATCAAACTCATCGGGGTGCTGCCATCGTCTTGGTTTCATGTGATAATAGAGAATAAATCTGTGACAAATGTCAAATAGGTTTTGATGCTCTCTGTGACACCACACTTGCTTGTTAACATTACAAATAGTTTATATTTATTATATGGCTCATGTCCCTTGTGATCATTTCCTTAGAAAATTGCAGCTAAATTGGAGAATTAATTAGACAATTAATTCAAATAACAACATTCAAATAATCAAATAACAGAAGAAGAAATGTGTAGTTTTTAAACAACCCCACCTCTGCCCTCTCCGCAGCCCACTCCCAGCTACGTTACCAGAGCGATGCCGACCTGGAGGTTCTCCGCCGACGCCTCAGCAACGCTCCGCGACCCCTGAAGAAGCGGAGCTCGATCACCGAGCCCGAGGGCCCACAGGGGCCAAACATCCAAAAGCTACTGTACCAGAGGTCTGTGCTATACTGTATATACTGTACCATAAAAACAAATACATTTTTATGAAACTGAATTTGAAACAGAAACTAAGGGTGCTTTCACACCTGTAGTTTGGTTCATTTGGTCCGGACCGAGGGAAGAAATGATGTTGCATTTTAGTTCTGGTCCAGTTCTTGTTCACACTTTTTATAGAGTTAATGAACTGACAAAGTACACAGAGTCTGATACAAGCACAGTAGTTTTAACAGCTTTTGACCTATTAATCAGGGGAAATACCCGCGCCCGACGTGCATACGTGTTGATTTGCATAAATAAGTTATATACATGGCCTCACAGATCAATTATAAGATCGCTTCCTGAACAGATTTCACGATCAGCAGATGGATTCATTAGTAGTTCAGCTTTAGAAATCATGCTAAAATCACATATCTGCTGTCATGAAATCCTGTGGTTGGTTCCTTTTGCTTTCACACCATAAACGAACCGCAACAGAGTCCGCTTGGAACCGTTTTTTCTGGTCCGCATCAAGGTTCGATTGACAGCGTTCACACCAGCCCAAATGAACCGTACTAATTGGGCAAACAGACCTGAGTTTGTTTTAACCGAACCAAACAGGTTGGGTGTGAAAGCACCCTAAATGACAGTGGATGAAGGGTGCAGCAGCTTGGTTAAAGATGATTTCTGTTGTGCTGTGCAGGTTCAACACGTTGGCAGGAAGCATGGAAGGAGTCTCGGGTAAGATATATGATGATATAGCCTCGCTTCAGAACAGTTTAGGTGGCATCAGTTGGTCTGTATAGTATCTCTCATTGGTCTCAAGAGTTTGATGATGCTTAAATCAGCTGTTTTCCTCTTGATTCAAGGCAATACTTTCTACCAGCCCGACTGCCTTATGGGTGAAATGGACAACATCCATTCAGCAAACGGGAATGTCGAACCTGGTGACAAGCACGTCGGCACGGCAACCGTGGAGGGCGAAGTTCAAAACCTGAACTCGGGCTCCCGCCGCTTGTCCCCTCCTTCCGTTGCCGTAGAAACACCCAAAGAGACGACAGCAAAGGTAGAACCTACCAATAACGTGTCTCCGCCGACCCAAACCAGCCCGCCCCCTGCACCTGATAGGCCAGAGGACCAGAACAATAACAACAAGAGAGGATGTAGTCCTGCACACATCTCTGTAGGCCACGCCTCCCCCGCTTCATCACCTCCTGCCCCCCCCTCGCTGCCTAAGGTAGGCATGGGCTGTGTCCGAAATCGCATGCTACGCCCTACGTACCCAATAGGTGTACTGTCGTTCAAAATACTTTTGTGTGAATAAGCAGTAGTATGCATCTTTTCGACGTCACTTCCTGAGAGCCTCCTTGCCGGTTGGAGACGTGTAACCGTGGTAACCCATACCAATCTCATGTGACAAAACAACGATTTGTGAGAATCAAAAGCCCCATTTCGACCGCGGGAACTTTCCCCGGAGTTAAGGACCTTTTGAGGAACACTTTGCGTTTGACTGCAGGGACCAGAGTCTAAATTAAGTTCCGGAGACATTTTCCGGGGACTTTTTACCCCCCCCAAAAAGGTCGGGTGGGTAGTACTATCTTGTCCCATGTCAAGTTGCTTTTTCATACGTCAGCGGACTAATTTGCCTAATCTTCGCAGGTCTTTAGCCCGCGGTGGAAACGCAGACAACAGTGGGCTGAGGGAACCTTTTAGTTCCTGGAAAAGTAGTTCCAGGAACTAAAAGTCTAGCTAAAGTCTATATTAATTTTAAATATACATTACGCCTAGCAAAGTGAAATCTTATACTAAAAAAATGTAAGCGTTATTGATGTTACAGAGCGGTCCGTCAAAGTCTGTTATTAACACTGTTGTCACTACCGCATTGCATTGTGGGATATTTATGCCGGCGTCGTGTTCAGCGTTGCATACTGTAATATTTCACCGGAAATAGTGTGCAATTCGCGTACTATTGGTTTCATACTAAGGTTTCGGACATACTAAAATATCTCACATCCTGCTTTAGTGTACTAAATGGCATGTTAGTATGGAATTTCGGACGCAACCATAGATTGTAATTCTGCCTGATATGGGGTACACACAGCTTCTGTTTGCTAGAATGGACACTAATAATAATACTCATGCCCTATAAATTTAATAAACAGCTCACTTTCTTAGCAAGTATTCTGTTTTTGCTTTGTAACATGTTACTGATAACCTAAACAAAAACAATTGTTCTCAGTGGAAGCTAATGTGCTAGATTAAGCAGTAAGTAACAATTCCTATTGCATGCTGCAGGTGAAGCGAACCAACCTGAAGAAGCCGTCGTCGGAGCGAACGGGCCACGGTCTGAGAGTGAAGTTTAACCCTCTGGCTCTGCTGCTGGACGCGTCGCTGGAGGGAGAGTTTGATCTGGTGCAGAGGATTATATATGAGGTAACACAAGATCATGTTGTTACAGTCTTCTAGTACATTCTCATGTTTCAAACTTGCTTATTGACTGTCTGCAGAGCTGAACTCAAATCAAGCCAAGTTTATTTGCACAGCAGCTCAATGTTACGGTGAGTCAGAGGGCTTCACATGCCTACACTAGTAGTGTTTTTAGAACGATATTTAACGCCACTAATGTCTGTAACGCGTTGCGATTTTTAGGTTTTAGCGGGCTCAGTTTTAAAGCTAGAGTGATACTATCACCATATGATATACCTAAGGAGTCCAACCATGTTATACTAGCTTGTCATGAAGGAGGCTAAATAACGCTCCAAACTTGCGCTACATTTTGGCGAGGAAAAACTGCCATGGCCATTTTCAAAGGGGTCCCCTTGACCTCTGACCTCAAAATATGTGAATGTAAATGGGTTCTATGGGTACCCACGAGTCTCCCCTTTACAGACATGCCCACTTTATGATAATCACATGCAGTTTGGGGCAAGTCATAGTCAAGTCAGCACACTGACACACTGACAGCTGTTGTTGCCTGTTGGGCTTGAGTTTACCATGTTATGATTTGAGCATATTTTTTATGCTAAATGCAGTACCTGTGAGGGTCTCTGGACAATATTTGTCATTGTTTTGTCTTGTTAATTGATTTCCAATAATAACTACATACATACATTTGTATAAAGCAAGCATATTTGCCCACTCCCATGTTGATAAGAGTATTAAATACTTGACAGATCTCCCTTTAAGGTTCATTTTGAACAGATAAACAAATGTGTGATTAATTGCTATTAACTATTTTAATCGATCGACAGCCCTACTCACTAGATAATCTTCAAGTTCTGGGCTGTCTGTCGAGTAGAGCTGAATATCATCGGACACAGTTTGGTTCTAATATGGTTCCAATTTAGTTCTAAAATGTTGTGCTTTTGACACATTTGTGTTGAACGAAAAAACACATTTCCTTATGCAACAGAAGAATACTTGTGCATGCCAACGATTTACTGCGCGCCCACGCACAGATTGCCTCATGACAGCACTTATTAAGTCTAATGTCTTTGATCCTTGGCAGCGCTGTCAGGGGAGAGGTGGTGGTCTCAGTTGTCAGGTGTGGAAAGTTAAATGGTTGAGGACACCTTCTGTATCACAGAGTGTTTTTTTTTTACAGCAGCACAGAGCTCCTGAGAACAAAGCCTTACAATCTTTAAAGGCAAGCCCCCCCCGTCAATCCCTGACATCTTTCACTTGGAGGGCCGGACAAATGTGCTTACTGACTCTCCAAAACCGCAAACTGTAGCTGATACTCTCAAGGAAACATGCACATGCTTCACATCCAGAAACAAGCTCACTTTGACGTTGTCGTACCCCCGAGGCGGTAAGACTCAACAGCTTCCAAGCTGTTCAGAAAACGTTGCACTATCCCCAGTTTTGCAGTGAATTCACTTCTGTAGCGCTCTCCACCGAGGTTTAAGTTGAAGGGTTGAGGCTGATACAGATATTTTTGGGGATTCTTCCGTCGTTGCTGTGGATCAGTCTAATATCTCTGTGCATATTTTCTCATTATCTCTGTCTTTAAGGTGGAAAATCCCAGCATGCCCAACGACGAAGGCATAACCCCTCTCCACAATGCCGTCTGCGCCGGCCACCACCACATCGTGAAGTTCCTGCTGGACTTCGGAGTCAATGTGAACGCGGCCGACAGCGACGGATGGTCAGTACCTTCAGCCAGTCAGTCGTTCAATCACGTAATAGTGCAGACTGATAATAGAACAGTGGCGGCTGAGGGGCCGGAGGGTGTTTTGGGTAATGAACGTGCTCCGTGGCAGCGATACTGGAGCTCAGCTCAGAGGCAACAATGACAGAGATAATTGCATTTTTGGCTCAGCCGCCTTAGCGGTACTGTAGGAAGAGATTACCGAGTCTAATGAGGCTCCGCATTCAGAAGTTTAACTTGATTTAATTATCGATGCATTTGACTGGATTCGTGTTTAGTTAGTGTCGGCCTGTTGCCGTGATGACATTAATTACGTTTAGCCTATTAGGTTTTCGATACAAGTGCATTACTGGAACATCTTTGTACTTTCATGAATGAGCCTCGTCTATCGGGGGGATTTTTGAGTTTGTTTTTAAATCTTAATTTAAATTTTTTCGTCCCTCCCCAGGACTCCTCTGCACTGTGCCGCATCGTGCAACAGCGTCCACCTCTGTAAGATGCTGGTGGAGTCGGGGGCCGCCATTTTTGCCACGACAATTAGCGACGTGGAAACTGCGGCGGACAAATGCGAAGAAATGGAGGAGGGCTATACGCAGTGTTCTCAGTTCCTCTACGGTAGGTAGATACAGACTGGCAGATGGTGAGATACCAAAGTTAAACTCCACAGGGGAAGAGACATTTACAATTAAACTCTCGACTGAAAGCGACATAATTGAATGCTGAATATTCTGCATCTCTCCCAGGTGTCCAAGAAAAGCTGGGTGTGATGAACAAAGGCTTGGTCTACACTCTGTGGGACTACACGGCCCAGCAAGGCGATGAGCTGACCTTCAGCGAGGGCGACGCCCTCACCGTGCTGCGTCGGCGTGACGACACTGAGACAGAGTGGTGGTGGGCACGGCTCAGCGACCGCGAGGGATACGTGCCCAGAAACCTACTGGGGGTGAGAGAAGGGTTCAACGTTAATGTTTTTTTTTCACTTCAAGCCTGAAAGTCAATCTTTACTTGCCCCTATACAAAGTGTTTTATTTATTAGCGGTTATCAAATAACAACAAAGACCAAAGTTATTTGTCATATTTAATCTTTATTTAAGTAAATTAATCTGGAGTTTCACCCACATCCTCTAACGCCACCCAACTGAGCTCCTGTTTCCAGGATAATTGAAATGCTCGCTTGCGCTTCCGCTCATAAACTTTGTCTTTAACCACCGCCATTTTCTCGTGAGAGCCCGATCGGTACTGCGCATGTGCAACTCTCAACAGAGATGAGAAGGAAGCGTGATAGCTCACTCCTTAGCTACTTCCATCATCAGCTCCGGAAAAAAACAATGTGTTTAATTCCTTTTTACCATTTGCCCGATCGGGCAAGTGAGTTGCTAGATTTACTAGCCCAACGTGGCATTTTACTTGCCCCGGGCGCTTGCAATCCTTATTGTTGAGCCCTGTGAGAGAACACTAAGACGTTACAACAGACACATGTTCATAGAGCATTGTCTACTTTAATGACCGCCACAAAAGTTGGACAAGTTTTGGAGAAATCCAAAGCTTGATAGACATGCCGTGCCTAGTTACGGTTGCTAAGCAATGATTGGACAATCGCTGTTTGGGTGAGGGGTTTAGCGAGCAGTGAATTACCACCAGATACAGTGTTAAGTAGTTCCCATCAAAACAAAAATAATACAATTTCAGTATGCAATATATGTAGTAATCAGCTCTTTAACTGTGTCACAATAAAGTAATTTAGAATAAGTTATTATATAAAATAAATGACAAAAATAAATAATATCATCTTAAATTAGCATACATGTGTGTGAATGGGTGAATGAGAGGCAAATTGTCAAGCGTTTTGTGCGGTGAGGTAGAAAGGCGCTGTATAAAATGCAGTCCATTTACCATTTAATTTGACCTTTCAACAAAGTATCTGGAAAAACATCTGAACATATTTTCAGTAGATTTGGTGGACAGATCAAACTGCCCAGGAATGAAATACACAAATCTATTTAATTGTAAAAGTGAAGTGATGAGAATAATATTGTTGGCTTTAACAAAGAGAGAGAGAGAGAGAGAGAGAGAATTATGCATTATTGGATAAGGCTGGTGCTTTTGGGCACAGTGCCATTTAAGCCTCAGGGATTAGAGTATGTACACACTCTATAATGCTCATATTGTACCAGTTAAGCTGAACTATATAGCTTTAATAAAACTGTCCATCACAGTGTCCCTCTACAGCTCCAATCTTTCAGCTGCAACTATTCTGCATGACATGCAGTGGAAATAATTTTACAATATTTTGTTTTCCTATTTACAGTAGGAAGTACATTTCAATTTCCATTTCAATTTAAATTTTAAGTTTCAATTTAAAGAACAAAAGTGATTCAGTGAATTAACTGTGATTCACCAGAGGAAACGGCTTCTTACGTGACAGATTTACCCCACGCAGTGTCTTACGGTCTGCCTTCATGATGTTCAAGCACCTTGAGAACAATGTTAACATGATGTAATGACCCTGCCCTCTCTCTCTCTCTCTCTCTCTCTCTCTCTCTCTTTCTCTCTCCCTCTATCTCTCTCTCCAGCTGTATCCAAGGATCAAACCCAGACAACGCTCGCTGGCGTAATGCCCAGATCGGGAGCCACACGTGCACGCTCGCAGAGGGCGCATGCACCCGGAGAAGGAGAGGAGCAGCAGCAGCATGTGGGCGGAAAAGCATTAGCCGGAAAAAATAAAGAACAAAGGAGGAGGTAGTCAGGAGGCAGAAAGAAAGAAACAAAGCTGGAGCTCACAACTCTAATGAAGCAACTTTTTTTTTTTCCTGTTTGTTCGGATGTGATGCTGGAAACCACAGAGCCACTTTATGGGTAGAGTCATAATATATTTTCACCGAGTTGCTGCAGTTTAAAAGGAACTTGCCTGAATCTTATTTTGAGCAACAGTAGCTTGGCAGCTTCAGTTCAGCCGCATGAGAGAAGCTGAATAGAAAAAAAAAAAAAAATCATTTGGATGCAGCTTTGAGCTCAAAACATGAACACATGAGCTTGGATTCACGAGGCCTCTATCTGACATTCATCCAAATAATCTCCATCTTTGAATGCCACTTTATTTTTGTATGGTGTTAATGGAAAATAAACAAAAAACACCCAGATGGATCTTCGTAAAGCCAAGCCCATCGACCGCACAGCAATGAGCATAGTATGTCGTCTGAAAACACGTTCACACTGTGTGGTGAGAAGATTTTAAATGCAGTAAATGTACAGGCTAGATCAGGTGAAAGCGTGTGTGTGAGATGTGAAGTCGGAGAGATGAAAGTGAGAGGAGGGGAACAGATGAATGTGTGTTAAAGGAAGTCAGGGTTTTTGTCAAGTTTAGATGGAGCAGCTATTAGCAGTGTAACGTTGGAAGCGCAACCACAAGACTAACAGAATCCAGCAAGCTTTTGATGCATGGTGGCCGAGGTCCACATCGACCCACATGAGCAACAGATGTCGACAATATAATATTATGGCATGGTAAAAAAAAAAAAAAAAAAAATTGTTTGAACTGATATCAGAAGAATATTTCAATTCTGGTTTCTTCAAATGATAAAAGAAGCATCTGTGAATAATTACAGATGTCTCAACCTTTTTACTATTCTGCATTTCTGTTGACTCAGCACTGGCGCATGCTGTCATATCAACATCTGTTCAACTGCAAAAATGGTTGCTGCCGGTAAGAGGGGAGGAGGAAAGGAGGAAAACAAGAATGTGTTTGTGAAATACAGATGATTTTGTGAACCCAAAGCAGCTACATTATGAGAAAGAGAAGGAGGAGGAGGAGGAATTAAAGTGACTATATTCTCCTCATTTTTTAATAAAACTTCTGCCAGTTTTTACCCATTGACACACAATACCTAGTCCAGACTAGGGGCCTGGCACATATTGGTCCTCATACAGGGGAAATACTGACACCAGGCTCTAACACTAACAAAATTATAAAGCAGTGTTTCCCATCTACCAAGACGAAGAAGAAGATTGCAAATATAATCGTATACATTATCCCTGGGATAACTGCGTTAGTGTTAAAATGGGGCTAAATCAGCCGAGAGTGAATGAAGAATCTAAAGTGTGAAAACAACTTGACTTTCTCAAGTTTTTTTTTTTTTTTTTCATATTTACATATTTCAGTAGTTGTATGAAATGTATTATTCCCCTGTTTTGTTGTTTTATTTAAACAATTGTTTTTCTATTGTTATTATTGTTATTATTATTATTATTATTATTATTAGTAGACATCTTTATCTGTCAGTGCTGGCGCCACTCACTGCTGCCACCCAGTGTACAGAAGAGGTTCTGACACAAAGCGTCATTTCCTCGAACATGCTGTGTATAATAATGAGGCAATAAGTGGACTGATGTTTGGTGTGAGAATGGCACATTGGTGTGAGGAGCGTGAACCATTTACTTTGTGTATATGCAACCTGTAACTAAACAGCTAATGTACAATAATAATAAAGAAATTATAATCCCTACAGAGAATCAACGCTGTGACTGTGACTGACTCACTTGAGATTGTGAGTGTGATAAAAAAACATCTGCCTGTGTGACAGAGGTCACACTAACACACACACACACAAACACACACACACACACACAAAACCACATGCATATTCAAGCCTTGGTAATAAACTGTGGACTTTAGAGCCTCATATTTAGAGGGAAATCAAAGTTCACAGGTCACTCAAGTCTCTTCTACGACAGAAGTTCTCTTCACACGTAAGTTTATTTCTATTTAAATTCCCGATATACCTTTAAAGAATATTGTTGTGTGCACTTCATATAATATGATGTGCAAATATCCTATATTGTGTCCTCTCGTCTGTTTTTTCTTTTTCTTTTTTCTTTTTTTTTTTACTATTTATTTATTACATTCCCAAACAGTCCAGTCAGTATTGTATTATACTGCATGTTTACTAAATATTGCCTTATGAGGGAAGAAAAAAATTTATTTGATGACCTTAAAACAGGAAAGCATGGAGTTTAGCCTATATAAATTACCGGTGAAGATATACTTTTAAAGAATATTGTTGTGTACACTTGATATAATATGATGTGCAAATATCCTTAATTCTGTCCTCTCGTCTTTAAAAGTATTTATTTATTTACATTCTCAAACAGTCCAGTCAGTATTGTATTATACTGCATTTTTACTAAATATTGCTTTATATATGAGGCAATAAAAAAGTATTAGTATTTGCTAAGATTAGCCCATACAAATTACAGGCCAAAATATACTTATTAAGAATATTGTTGTGTACACTTGATATAATATGATGTGTACATATTGCAGTGATTGAATGTTGATTTACTTATTTCTGAAAAAGTGAATCAAGTGCCACGTTTATTTTGAAGTTCAACCGGAAGTGGTAGTGTTTTGCTGGTTTGTTGCTACCTACGTCACATAGCCTAGCATTATGTAGCTGTGCACCGAAAATATGATGCACTTCTTTCACGGTATAATTTAAAAAGGTCAGAGGCTCGTTCAACCAGACGTTTTATCCAAACGTAAGTCAACATTTAACACCTTAAAATACGCTGTTACCTAATGACGTATGACGTACAGCACGCGTTAGTAATTTAATGTTACGTCATTAAAATTGGTTCACATTGAAACTTTCTGTACGTGACGTAACTTTGAAAGATTTGTTGCGTCCCACAGTTATTCTTGTCCGACCAGCTAGCTTTCATACACTTTTATTTCAGGACAAAGGTTCCACTGTGTGAAGGAAACTCCCTTAAAGACCAATAAACTAAATACATGTAATATACATTTTCAACTTAATAGATGAATAAGGCTACCCCTGAACACAAATAGCTAAATAAATATATGAAAATAAAACTATTTTATTTTTTTTACACCGAAATTGTCAAGCTACACATAATGTACAGAGATACAACACATTTTTAAATGTCCACTGACTGATATTAAACCTAATTCTGTTAGGAATCTTTTTATAGTTTTTGGTAATTAATCAGAAAATATGGACCAACAACAATCAACGATCAAACAATAATGAGTTATTGCTCAGTTCTACTTCACTTTAGCTTACTTTAGGTGATGCCACTACTTCAGTGGTCTACAAAATGTGTACAACTACGACTTTACTGCTTTTCCATGTTCATATGCACATGCCTATAGCCTACTATTACTACTAATACTACCTATTTTCTAGTGATGTTATGTGCTGTGCCGAGGCTTCGGAGCGTGTGTCGAGTAATTCAGGAAGTTTTCCGCGATGCGCGTATCGAGGCTTGTATCGTTTTAGACCAATGACGTCATTGATGACGTCCGAAGCCTCGCTGCCCGGCCATACCGCGTCACTGGTTCAAGAAGTGGTTCAGATCTTGGCACACAAGATGCATTACTCACAAAACAATTACAGTTTATTATACATGTATGTTATTTACTTATTGAAAATATACATTATACTATATATTATATAGATATAAATGGATTACATGGTAATATATTTTTTTTCATTGTTTATAGTCATTCCCAACAGCCTTTACTGGCGCAAAATACAGATCACATGGTTAAGATCATAGCTGCCTGTTTTACACTCTTTGGCCACCAGGTGGTTGCGTGTGCACATGAAGCCTCGAGTAATGAACCCTTTTCCGAACCAATTTGCTGGAAAGCTTCAATGCTTCATGAAGCTTCATCTCACCATCACTACTATTTTCCAGCTGCACTTGAAGGCAGCACTGGTCATGCATGGCACACAATAGGACAGGAAAACACAAGTGTGACACCTATCAATATAAAAAAAATCTGTAGTAAAGATAAAGTATTTTTCCTGTGGACCACCTGCTCACCTCTGCTAATAACCCAAACCGCCTTGCTGAAAATATCCTACTTCTCTTTAAAGACAGATTGAAGTACTGGTCCACTCAGTAGCTTCTTTTTTTCTGGAGCTTTTCACAGTCCTCATCCTCAGTGGATGGCGTTTGCTCAGTCGTCATCACACTCCACTTTTCTACTCGCTTTAACACATTTTCTGTCATTTTAGTGAAATTAGGTGCACCATGGCGAAGCATTTCCACTTGAACACACCGCTGCTGGAGAGCGTCAGCATGTCCAAACGCGTGGGAACCACCGTGTACCTGAAGATGGAGAATTCGCAGCCCTCCGGCTCCTTCAAGATCCGTGGCATCGGACACCTCTGCCAGCAGGTAGGAGCCCTCCTTCCACCCCTCGGCTGGTGCTTTCACCGTATCAGACACTGACTATCCGACGTGCCATTTGAATTAAAGGCCAATGTTGACTGATTGTTTCTGTAGACACTAACCTGCAATTTTTTCATTTCATTGCTCCTTTCTGCAGCTCGCTACACAGTCTAAAGGAGTCGTCTGCTCCTCAGGTGACATTTCTACTGGAACGTAGCATGTTAACATTGCACAATACAGTATCATTTGGTGACTGTGACATGACATAATTATGGCCCTTTTTTCTAGGTGGTAATGCAGGTATGGCTGCAGCCTACGTAGCCAGAAAAATGGGCGTGCCAGCCACCATTGTAGTTCCCTCCTCGTCTCCTCAGCTGGTCGTTCAGAGACTCCAGGATCAGGGTGCTACGGTCAAGATTACAGGCAAGGTAAACGATAATATTATTATATAATATATGATTAGTGATTTCTTTGTGGCACACATTGGTTCTGATCTGATCATGGTTGTTTAAAGAGCAAGTCTGTAATTGTGTTCAGTCTTTAGAAGAAAAACAAACTAGAGTTTAGAAGAGAAAATTAAGTAAAATCTTCTTCTTCTTAGGTTTGGGATGATGCCAATGCAGAGGCTCTCAGACTGCAAGAGACTGAAGGACTCACCTATGTTCCTCCATTTGATCACCCTCTGCTCTGGTAGAAACACTCATCACGATTCAAAGTTTCCAGTTTCCAGTTTCCTGCAACGCAGTGTTAATCTTAAACTCTGCGATATTAAATGACTTACATTCCAACTCTTCACACCCAGGCAGGGCCACGCCAGCATGATCACGGAGGTCGCGGCCTCTCTGGGTCCCGGCGCGAAGCCCGGAGCTGTGCTGGTGTCCGTGGGCGGAGGAGGGCTCCTCTGTGGCGTCGTCCAGGGCCTGAAGGACGTAGGCTGGACAGATGTACCCGTCGTCGCCATGGAGACGCCGGGGGCCGACTGTTTCAACGCTGCGGTTAAGGCGGGGAGGGTGGTCACCCTGGATGACATCACCAGGTTAGAGGTTTAAAGGAGTTCAAATGTTTTCCTGTGGTTATGCTTTTTTTGAACGCAACAGAAGTGACTTCATCGTCCTCTCGTCTTTCCGCAGTGAGGCTAAGTGTCTCGGAGCAAAGACGGTTTGCAACAAAGCTTTTGAGTACAGCCAATGCAGCGAGCTCACGATCATCTCTGAACTTGTGACTGACCAGCAGGCTCTGCAGGCTGTCGAAACATTCCTGGGTTAGTGTGTGTAGCCCAAATATCATCTGAGAAAATAAACAATCCTTACTTTTTGATATTAATTGGTAACACAAGCCTCTATGATGAACAACTAGTTGGCTTTGCCTTTGTTTTGTGTGTGTCATCTTGTAGATGAGGAGCGTGTATTGGTGGAGTTGGCGTGCGGAGCAGCGCTGGCAGCTGTCTACAGCGGACTCGTACGCAGATTACAGGATGAAGGTAACTACTACTACTACTGCTACTCTGGAGTCATCATCGCCTTAAAAGAAATTCACCACCTTATTAGTTCTTCTCAATTTATAACTCTGCTGTTTGTTGATACGACAGTGACACCATGTCTGAGACAGGAATTCAGATGCATCACAACGCTTCAGCCCAGTAATCTGGTTGACAATTCATCGCAAACATGTCTTGTTGCAGTTCTTAAAGGACCAGTGTGTAACATTTCGGGGGATCCATTGGCAGAAATGGAATGTAATATTTATAACTAGGTTTTCATTAGAGTATAATCACCTGAAACTAAGAATCATCCGCCAGCAGCCGTCTGACTTCTGTTGCTCCTAAAGTAGTGTTATTATGGTGAGGATGACCTCTGCGGTAACGCGAGCCGCCGGGTGCAAACCTGTGGTAACGCCGTTCGCCTCGCTCAGTCTTGGAAAGTGAGGAGTGAGCGGAGGGGCGCTCAGTTGGTTGCAATCTGCAACCACATCACTAGAAGCCTCCAAATCCTACACACTGTACCTTTAATGGTCTTTGTTTTCTCATGGTTCTTTTTCTTATACATGCGTACATCATAAGACCTTTTCAGATTACAGTCATGTCAGTACAATGTGTTTTAAAACAATAATTATGATGAAACTTACTGTATATAGTAATTTCTTTCTAATGAGGGGAAACCTCTGGACCTCTTTTTTTTTTTTAGGTCGGCTGCCAACTGTCTTGGGCCCCCTGCTGGTGATCGTGTGCGGTGGCAGCAGCATCGACATGGAGCAACTGACCAGCCTCAAACACAGACTGCAGACTTAAAGTACCGTATGTGTGCAAATGTGTGTATGTGTGTGTGGGTGCATAGCAATAGAGTAAATGTATGTCTATGTGACCGGCCAGTGTTGGGATACAACGGCTAAAAAGATAGCATCAGTTCAGTGAATGACGTGTGGATGGATGAATGGAAGAGAGATGAATTCCTGGAAATAGTTTAAAAAAAAAAGTACAAGAACTACAGAAATGTTTCATCTAATTTAGAAGCAAATGTGTGGCGGTTGGTGGTTAAGACATTAGTTTCCTCTTATATTGCAGTGTGATTTATAAGTCACATAAAATAATAAAATGAAACGAGTTTCTTTGAAAACCAAAAGTTCTTCAGTTATAAATAATTGAGTGAGTCATTCCATGTGAATGTGTTTAATCATACTCAGCTTATTGAACTGTCAGAATTCAATAGCTAGGTTTGACCACATGGTGGTGCCACAGTTCACTATACTATACAGCGGCCATCCACAGAGTCTGAGACAGAAAACTTCACAGAAAAAAAGGCTTTTTTTCTGCTTCAAACTGATATTTATTGATGTTGATTTAATTCTAATTTAACTGTACTTCAGCACTGACAGTCTGAGGCATTACAAAATATGACACTACCACCTAAATATTTGTGCAGTTGAGTCTTCTCTTTTTGTGAAAACATTTGCAGTCTTGGGTAGTTTTTCAATATTACACTTTAAATTAAAACAACAGACCTTCAAGGCTGGATTGTTTCGTGTCATTTTCACCGACACTACTAAATCTAGTAGTTCAGTCAGTTTGTGTTATGTGTAGGACGGTATTACTATGGAAACGGCTCCTCGCTGTTCTGCCTGCGTCAGAGAAGTCAGTGGAAAGTGTTGCGTTTAACAACCTGTTGATGGTCTTCTTAACTCTCAGACAGTTGCATAAGATGTCAGGTTCACAAGCAGAAAATAGACTTTATAGCTAGTCATCTGCATGCTCTGAAACACAACATTGTCTTATTAAAAAGCACCTCAAATGATTTACTGATCAAAACAAAAGGTTTATTTTTGAAATATAGCAAATAAGAAACTGTAAAGAAAACGACTCCATATATATATGTGATGATAATAAAGACTGATCTGTCATTAACATATTTAATAAGGGATTTTTCATGTAAACTGGTATTTGCACTGGTATACTCATCAGTTTGAATAATTTTTAAGTCAAGGGTCACTTATTAGGTTTCTTCCATAGCTTTCAGCCACATCACTTGGTCTTCATCTGCAAATGGAGTTTGCTCAGTGGAGATGGTTTGATTGTTACCTAAGTAAGGGACTTTGGTCTCGTGATAACAGGTTGGCAACAGGTGAACTGTAGAATATTCACTCAGTGGGTTTTACCTGCGGACTTTCTTCATATCCATTCAGTAAAAACATGTTAGTTTGTATTTGCAATTTTTAGTTGTATGATATTAAAAAAAAACGTGAAAATAAGTTGTCAACAATTTTTTCTCTGGCTAAAAAAAACAGCTAATTTAAAGGGCCAGTGTGTAGCATTTCGGGGGATCTATTAGCAGAAATGGAATATAATATTCATAATATGTTTAATTAATGTATAATCACCTGAAACTAAGAATCGTTGTTTTTTCGTTAGCTTAGAATGAGTTCTTCATATCTACATAGGGAGTAGGTCCTCTTCATGGAGTCTGCCGTGTTGCTCCGCCATGTTTCTACAGTAGCCCAGAACGGACTAACCAAACACTGACTCTAGAGAGAGACTTTCACGTTTTTACGTTACCTGAAGGCCACCGTAGTTCTCCATCACGCTTGTGAAACTGCGGTAATGTGAGCCGCAGAGTGCTAAGCCGTGCCACACCGCTAGATGCCACCAAATCCTACATACTGTACCTTTGGGGTACAGTAATGGGGTATGAAATGGGAATATAAGGCAGTTGGTTTGAGTTGCTCAATGGAAATAAGTCTTGAACTTGTATTATATTTGACACTGTTGTAGTTGTTTGATTTCATTTCCTCTTCCTTATGATGTTAAATATAACTAAAGTAAAGATTTTCTGCTGTTGCATCAGTTACTGACTGATGCTCAGGGATGACAGCCACGGCTGAATTACTGCCAAACCGGCTATAAAAGTCTGGTATTATTTTTGGGTATTGTTTTTCCGAGATTTTTACAAGATGGACATCTTATATAAAATGAACACTCGTTTATGGGGGCAAGATACACGTTGGATCAATCATTCTGCACTGGAGGATTCCTATTCCTCAAGCCTCCATCATATACAGTAAACATTTAAAATATTTAAGAGCTTAAAATCCGTTATCACTCATAGGTCCCCACATGAAATCGATCCCGATAACATAGAGGAGCTACTGAGGCAGATAAGTTGAGGATTTGCATTGTGGATTGTGCAAAAGGGAAGGTGTACATAAAGCTATGTACATCCTGTGTATATGAATATATTACAGTACATTATGGCCTTCATTTGACATTTACAACATTTTTAAAAGCATTAAGTATATTCCGAAGTGCTTGTTGCTAAGCAATAAACACCCTTGCTTGCTTGGCATGAATGCATTCAATGTAAAACAGGTGATATAAGTCAGTATATCGCAGTTATGAAACGCCTCTCATTCTGTCTCAGTGTGTGGCTCTTCGGAATAACCAATGTTCCCAGCAGCACCACAGCAGCAGTGTTTAATTCCCAGGAGCACCGTTGATATTCACACCACAAGGTCATACATGGAGTGGACATGATTGTACTGTAAATGCTCCTCTCTCGTGTCAGACTGTGACACCGCGGAAAAAAACTGGAGAAAACTGAGATGAAAGGACTGAAGGTGAATGGGCATAATTGGAGATATTTACATTATGAGAAATGATCTTTTCTACCCATGCGCGATTAAATAACAGTTGGTGAATATTTACATGCTCTCCTGGTCTAGATGATCTACCTGACCCGCAGCTGTGCTCCCTCCTCTGGTTAGTGTGATTTGGGCAGCCTGCAGACGGAGGAGCTAATGGACGTGCCGGCCCATTTCTATGACAACAGGAAGGAGCTGCTTTGATGAGCCCAGCAGAGGGCATTTGAGCCGAGCTGCGGCTAAAAATAGGACCAAGTAAACAAGAATGAATGGAGGAGAGATAGAGATGGAGACGGTGCACGCATGTCTACGCACATGGTCATGTTGGTGCACATTATTGATTGCGTGCATGTTTTACTGTCTTCAACCAGCAGGCTCTTTTCCTGACACACTGTATTCCAAATCTTGTGCCGTCCGTGTTTTTGTTAAATTGCCTTAAAAAGTGACTAAAAAATGCAGTCAGACTCCTACCTATTCCATTTAGGGCACAGCTCACCACATCTGGATAAGAGAAAGTACAGTTTCACCTTTTCAGGCCACTAAAAATAATTAATATGAAAGAATCTGAGAGGGGAAATCCCACTTTTATTGAAGTGCTCACAACTCATAGATATGCAACCTATGACAAGAGGTCACAAGGAGATATTCCTTCATATCAAGGGATTACAAGCAGAAATGTGAGAATGAGACAAAGGGTTGTAGAGCGGCTTAATGTTGTCTTAATAGCTGTACTGTATTTCTCCATTATAAAGGAATTGCCATTATTTGTGTAAAATGAAGTTTTAGTTTGCAGCATGACAGTAACTGCACAAATAGCACACATCATTTTGCTGATCTCATAAGGTGATGAATGGTGCCAAAAGCATAATGATTTCCTCTGCCCTCCCGGAGCATTGTGAGGCTTTGATCAGCCATCGCTCTCTTCCATTAGACAGCTTTCATGTCCCTTTGTTGATTTTTTGTCATTTGTCTTACTTTTCTATAATCTCTTTTGGCTGTTCATAATGTGTCCCTGTACTTGTCTTCACTTGTTCTGTAATCACTTTATCACACAATAAAAAAAATAATAATGTATTGGGTAATGCAATGTAAACGGTATGTCAGATTATATTACAAAGCATTTTTCAGATATGTTATCGACGTGTGTATCACAAAATGCACAATCTTTAAAAAAAATGCCATCTACTGTTACACACCGCTCTGTTAGACTGGAAATGAGGATTCTAAAATTAGAGGCACAATAGAGCGAGAGGGTACAGAGAGTTACAAAATGCCTTGATTGGGTGACATTTGCCCATGTTTTTGACAAGGAATCACATGGTAGGTGCTCAGCAGCTGCTTTATGTATCCATGGCAACCTGATGACGGCACGGGAGTGATGAAACTTAATGGGTTTGTAACAACGGGTTCTTATAATACAATACAACAGCTGCATGTTTTCTGAAGGTACTGAGATACTTTATACAATGCTGTAAATTTACATTTTACGCATTCAGTTGAGAGATACGAGCAGGCAGTAGTGTGTTTCTGACTGATTTACAGAGATAGCAAGAGCAGTATTAGCTTAATTACAATTTGATTTGATAGAAATGAATGGAGGTTTAATGAACTCAATAGGAAATGGGGTGACTGCAGCAGCACAGAGAGCGATTCAGATCAGACTAGAATAAATACTGGAGGTAATAAAGTAATTTCAGGATAACATGTGCAGGTTATAAGTTGTGTTTGTGTTGTATTATTAATGCAAAAAGCAGATTCAGGCAGGGCAAAGGTAAAAACAATTCCAGTGGGAGTAACATTTTGGGCTGTGCTGCAGCTTGTAGGATTAGATGTACAATAGAAAGCAAATAATATTTCAATATATTCTCCAACTCCCTTGGTGTTTTACTGTAATAACATCACCGGTGGAAGCACAGTATTCCGCTATGGATAACAACACTGTGAATACTGAACAGATATTCTCATTAGCAACGATGCCTGAGTCCTTCTTTATGAATATTTAATTCCAGGGTTGTATTTAATAACTGACCTTTAAGATTTACACTACAGGAAAATAAATCACCATCACATAGCTTTTACATTCCTGGATATCATCGTATATTAATCAGAACATTTCAGGAGTCACACTGTTCACATCCATGGTGAGGATGTGTTGCAATTTAGCTATGTTTTTTTTGTTTTTTAATATACATTTTATTGAACAAATTCAAATTTACAAACAACATGGCTCATAGATCATTGCATTAGAGCAAAAGGACAAGGTGCGTATAGAATAAAAACAGAGAAAAATATGTAAAATTATACATGAAAATAATAATAAATTAAATTAAGTGCTAGGGCCGTACCTGTAATTCATATTCTTCAATTATGCTAAGAAGTTTCAATGCATTTTTGTTTTTCATGACTTTAAGGGCTTTTATGTAACAAAGAAACTCGGAATGAAACACATTAAACATAGGTTTCACTTTCATATACTTGCATTTGTGCAAATAAAATTTTTCCAAGAATGAGAACGTTATTCACCAGAAAGTCATCTTTGTATTTAGCTATGTTTTGTTGTTCCTCTATTAGTGACGTCCGGTGACTCCCAGAATGCTTTTCGGCAACTCCTATAAAAGGTCTGTCATAATGAATCACCTCCTGATGGCTGTCGGCGAGGCGAGTGCAGGAAGTGGGTCTATTTATTGCTTCTGAGGGGCTGACACAAACACTTAGCCAGCTAATGATGATTAACTTTGCTAAATTATCTTCTCTGTTTTGGTAAGCTAGATTGTATTTGCACGTAGGTATCGTCATTAGTTAATTGTAGTAGCATTTAATGCTGTATTAGCATCCAATACAGCTTAAATATGTAGCCTAGCTTAGCTTTAGGGTTAGCTAGCTAAACTAATTTACAATTCTCCTCAGCTCAGAATAAATAACATTAATACGGATAAAAAGCCCATTGAAGGAATATGCACTGTTTTTAGAAGATATCACAAGAGTTTAATTCGGGTAAGCTTAAGCTACAGTATTGAGATAAATTATCAATTCATATGCGCATTAGCATATTAAATGCCAGTGGTGAATAGCTACATGCTAACAAAAGTGCTACAGCTATATTGTGTCGCACTTAAAGTAATGTGAGGCTACTTGTGCTGAGACATAAAAACACGGAACCACATTATAATGTGTCTAATAACGTTAATCAGATTAGCGTGCATCTTAATTATTTATCTTTTGACAACTTAAATTAACTTTATGGGACTGAGCTAAATTATATTATTAGCTAAGTTTTATTAGCATCTTGCTAATACAACTGAATTAGCTAGATGCTATCACTAGCCCTAAGTTGTTTGTATTTACTTTACTTTACTTTATTCGGATCCCCATTAGCTGCCACCAGGGTAGCAGCTACTCTTCCTGGGGTCCACAAACAACAAAAACATAACATATAACAATACATATAAAACATTTAAAAAAATCAACACAAAAACATAACATATATCATATAGCAATGCATATAACACATTAAAAAAAACCACAATAAAAACAAGAGAAAATAAAATAAAAGAAGAAAAACAAACAAAAACTGCTGAGAAAAACAAACAAACAAACAAACAAACAAAAAACTACAAACAAACAAAATCAAACTGCGATCCCTCATGTTTGTTCAGGTCGGCCGCCAGGGTAATTTTTATTGTGATTTTTTTTAGTAATTTTTTAAAACTTGCCTTGCTAGGTGCTTCAGTGATCGTAGTAGGCAGCTTGTTCCACATTGATGTATTAGCATCTGCTATCGTTTTTAATCTATTTTAGCTGAACTATATTAAGTTTTGGGGTTGGCTAAACTACATTATTGAGCTGTATGAAATGATAACAGTCTGTTTTACATAAAATAATAATTTTAATGACAATGATCTAAGCAGTCGTGTTCAGCCTGTTTTGTGTTAGCATGTTTTCTCTTAATTATAAAGGATGGATTAAATATTTAAACGGCGCTTGTTTGTGTTTGTGTCAGACAGTCAGCTTCTTCCCCGGTGTCTGATGGACTGTACCACACCGTGAGTCCCCCCTCTTCCCTTCCCTCACCGGTGCAGTGAGCCGCTCCCCCTTCTTCACCGCCTGCTTTGGTGGAAGCCCAAACAGAACATCATGGCGATTGATGGTAAGTAGGCCAATAAACGTCTCTCTCCTCTCCTCGTAATTAACTCCAGCTGGAAATAATACACGTCGTAGCCGAATTCTGTAAACTAAAAAGTGTGAATGATCTCAGGAGAATGGCTGGAATCAGTGAAAGTTGTTTTAATTTCTTTGAAGCGGTGATTTTTTCCCCCTCTCCTGTGTGTGTGTGAGAGTAAAAGATGAATCTTGTAAGCGGTGGTGTTTGTAACGCTGGTGCTGAAAGGGACAGCTCGCTATCTCAACTGCATACTGTTTATTTAAAGGTACAGTGTTATGTATCTGTTCGCTGTTTGTGTTTTTCTACTGTTAATTTAACGTAACTCTGGCTGTCATTTGGTTCTCGTCGAAGCCGGCTGGTCGTTTTAGTAGCCCCGCTGCATGCCGGTACTTTACAACTTGGGTCAAAGACAGCAAACCTCACACAGATGGGGTTTCGAGGTTTCATTCAGTGGGTGCAATTGTGAAAGGACTGTGTGAAACTGTGCCAAGTTTTTAGCCCGGGACAGTCGGCTTTGGAAAGCTCTGGTTCAGCTTCCAATTGACTAAGTTTAGCACCGTATGATAAATAATTTCCTGTGTATATCATGTTGTGTTTTAGCTTCTGTGATTTTCCCCCCATCTGTTTACTGGGCTGCACATTGAACAGATATGTGCTTGTACACCTTTCTCTGCTTATATAACTTTGCAGGTTTTTAAGCAGCTTTGGTGTTTATTTAATCAGTTTAAATATCATAATGCTTGCAGCTGTGGTATACTTTAAATGTCACTGGAAAGAGGACATCACAAAGCTCGATGATAAATGACCTGTTTTGTAATAATAGAGAGTGGAAGCTTATTCCCCTTTGAATCAGTTCAGAAAAATATCATCCACTGCACAAATTGTTGGGTTTCCCCCCAAATAAATCAGTGTCAGTGCTTTAACTAGTCTGTTCTACATTGTGTGATTATATGATATGAACGGGGAATGCTGTAATCACGGTATATCATACACATTTAAGCCACTAAGCCAGTAGGACACCCCAATCCTGTAAAGGTTTAAAGTCTCTGTACCACTTTGGAGAAAGAGGGAAAATAGTAGGCCACGAGGAATACAGGACAGCTGCGTTAAGAAACCAGCACAGTGATGTGAACTATCCAGTTCCTGCTGTAAACTGGGAAACTGGACCAACCACCAGCCCTCGGGGCTTTGCTAATACCGCCTGTGAAATTCAGAAACACATTGTTTAGCGTGAGACTCATCAAGTGTATGAAAGAGAATCTGGAAAAAAAGATGTTTAAATGAATGCCAGTCACACCGAGAGTTTGATTTCTTTAGTGTGAACCATAGCTAACTAGCTGTTCCAGATGACCTGAGGGGTCTAGCTGGTTCGTAACTCACAAGCATGTCGGAGAGATATTGGGGAGCCAGACCATGAAAAACGAGCATTACAAGTTTAAAATCAATTCTAACATTTACTGGAAGCCAGTCCAATGACCTCAGCACAGGTGTTATGTGTTCATATTTACTTTTTCAAGTTAAAACTCTAGCAGCTGCGTTCTGCGATGATTGAGATGCTTATTAGGTAATCCTGTGAGCAGTGCGTTGCAGTAGTCTAGCCGACTGGAAATAAAAGCATGGATGAGTTCCCCCTTACCTTCGCAATATTTCTTAAATGATAAAATCCCGTTTTAAAAATGCTGTTAATGTGGCACTGGAAAGAGCACATGAAGAATTAGCTGAAAAGGAGCATCTTATAAATTCAAAAGGCACACCATAAGAGACAGCTCTACACTCCTGCATTACTAAATCTCACCCTGCCTCATCTCCAGTAGCCTCACGACCATCATACCTCCTCCAGTTCATCAGGCAGCCACACCTTGCCCCGAGTTAGATGCTGATTCTACCCCGCCCACCGACCTCGACTTCCCACTACATTAGTCAGCAGTGCCATTTCCTGAAAGGTCGTGATTACAGCGGGCCCCTGTCAGCGATATTTCACCGGAGCTAGTTGGCTCCGCTGAGATTTACGCAGCAGCCGTGGGGCTGACTGACACCTGCAGCATCCAGAGGCCGGGCTGTCCACACCAGTGGGAGGCTGTGTTTCCGTCTGTACTTGTGATGTTAGGTTGGATGCGCATCGTGAGGTGTCACAAAAAACAGGAACAAGTTGTTTCTGCCTGACATTTTAGAGCAAAGAATGTATTCAGATGTTTTGAGGTTTTATTGTGGCTGCATGAATCAGTGTTTGCAAGTAATTTTGTAGTTTAAAAAGTGCTATTATTTACAGTGCTACTCGTCTCATTTAAAGTCGCATGCATGTAAGTAACAATTATTTTCATCATTAAATAAGATGACTATTATTCGTTCACTTAAATAATTACTCATTGACTGTATGAAATGTAAAAAATAATAGTGAAAGGTTCACAATTTTTCAGGACCTAAAGTAGAGTCTTCACGTTGTTTGTTTTGTCAGACTAAAAAACTGTAAAAAGAAAAAAAAAAAAGCCAGATATTATTTCAGATAGGTATTTCAAGCATTTCATTCAATTTAAAGCTGGGGTCTGCGATCTTGGAAAACTAGCATAATTTGAAAGTCGCATCGCCTCAGGAGCTCCGTCTAAGCCCCCCCCTCCCCTCGAAACTCCTTATAAGGCAACGCCCCCCACACACATGCACGAGCACCGCCGCATCGTAACTACTTCCCATTTTTCGTAGCTATTTCATCACTAAATTCACTTCTGAAAAATGTTGAGGCGAGAAATCAACGGTGTAGATTTAGAATATTGACAGTTTTACGATGTTAGATGGCGAATCAAACATTTTGTCCACTGTTGTCGGAGTTTAGAAGCTCCACAAACTGCCGGCACAGCTAGCTAGATCCTGCCGGGATCGCCACCTCTCCACCCGGGCATTCACTCACACAGACCCCGCTATGAGCTGGAGCTCTCTCAAGAGACCGGTCTCGTAGACGAGGGGCTTTATTTCCTTGTTGACGGAGGGGAAGGGGGGGGGGCAGCAGCTCGCTGGAGAGCCGGCCACAGAGCAGCAGAGAGGGGAGGGACAGAGAGAGATACCTGCTGAGACAACACGACCCTTTTTAACATTACTCTAATATCTGGAGGGAGATCAGTCCACTCGTTTGTTTCTGTAACTGAAAAAGCAGTTTGAGTAACGTAAATTTTGTTCGGCAATGTTTTCTATCCGCCGTCTCCCCTCGTTGATAATCCTGTTTGTCTGACTTCACTTTGAGCTGTTAGAATAAATAGTTTAAATCTGCAGTATCTTATAAAGTAAACTAACAGAACATAAACAACTAAATCAAAGTTGTATTTTTCGATAATATGGTAATAGTGGTACGAGTTCGTTCTCGTTGTCCGGTGTTTTAAGAGCTGAGTTTTCTCTTCCACTCTCCAGTGAACGTGCGGCGGACACGCGCTTTGAGTTCACGCTGGTGCACGCTGAGGCTAGAGTATGAGCAGGGAGGCAGGGAGGCATCTGATTGGTTCCTTACAACCGGGACCATTTTTACTGACTGGTAGACGTTTTTACAGGATTTCAGCAGCTACAGATGACTGATCTTTTCCGGTCATTTTTCAGTGCTCATAAGAAACGGATTGCTGTCGGGGTGTAAAGACCATTTCAACCAATATAACAAAAAGTGTATACTGGATAAATCGCAGACCCCATCTTTAAATGATTTTTCTTATATTTTATAACCTCTTTCCTCTTACAGTAGTTTTAGGCAACAGCATCAAGTGTGACCCACAAATTTTAGCTTTCTTGATGCCTCAAGGCTCATGTGTTGGCATCCAATTTAGAGACTTTTATTTATGTATTAACTCGCATTCAGTCGTGCGATCAAAGTGCGGTTTATTTTGCTAATTCAGGTTGTGCTTTGTCTCTGAATCATCATCTTAAAACTACCATTAATCGAAGCGGTGCTGCCTTAAATACCAAATATATCAGAGCTCCTTAAGCTTGTTAATTGGATATACATGGAAAGATCACTGAGTGACATAACCAAGCTTGTGTACATGTCATGAAAGCTTTTTTTTTTATTAATCAAGTAACTGCAATAGAAATTAAAATAAGGAAAAATGTTAATCAAAATTCACTGACTTTTAGAAAACTTGTGATTATGAGGATGTAGTGGGCTTAGTTTTAAAACTAGAGTGAAGATGCTGGTATCATATAAAACTAGAAAAGCTAAACCTAAGGAATCCATTGATACCAACCATGTCACACTAGCTTTTCGAGAATAACGCTCCAAAGTTACGCTAAATCTTGGCGAGGAAAAACTGGCATGGCCATTTTTAAAGAGGTCCCTTGACCTCTGACCTCAACATATGTAAATGAAAATGGGTTCTATAGGTACCCACGAGTCTCCCCTTTACAGACATGCCCACTTTATGATAATCACATGCAGTTTGGGGCAAGTCATAGTCAAGTCAGCACACTGACACACTGACTGCTGTTGTTGCCTGTTGGGCTCGAGTTTGCGATGTTGTGATTTGAGCATATTTTTTTATGCTAAATGCAGTACCTGTGAGGGCTTCTGGACAATATTTGTGATTGTTTTGTGTTGCTAATTGATTTCTAATAATAAATATATACATACATTTGCATAAAGCAGCATATTTGCCCACTCCCATGTTGATAAGAGTATTAAATAATTGACAAATTTCCCTTTAAGGTACATTTTGAACAGATAACAAATGTGTGATTAATTTCCGATTAATCCCGATTAATCATGGACAATCATGCGAATATTCGCAATTAAATATTTTAATCGTGCGACAGCCCTAGTAAAAATACATCCTAATTGGTTTAAAAGACAGAGGAGTTTCTTGTAGAAATGTTGTCTCAACAGGACTGGTGTATTTGTGTGTGTGGCTCCACTGCTCAGCCCTGACTGGGTCTAAGCTCCATGCATCAGCCCCAGTGACAAGCTGTAGACAGATCGACTGCAAATGGATTTCATGTATCCCGGTTGAGCCCGGCTTTCTGTCCGGCAGATCGAAAACAGCCCGACTTGGTATTCTCAATGTGTGTGAAGCCTTGTTGAGTCGTGAGCTGGAGCCAAGTACAGAGTAGGCAGCGCAGGAGGTGTTTAGCTGAGGAAATAATATGTGTTGAAATGACAGCAACAGAGAGGCTCCTCATGCTGACATTTTGACAGTATCTTTCAAATCCTACCGAAGTGCCTGCCATGTCATTTGTCCTCTGGTGCCTTTGTCAGCCACTTGAGCTGAATCCAATAAGAAATATACGGTAGATCACATATGTTGTTTAGACTGAGAGAAATACAAACCGAACACCGTTTTCTCAAAACATTAAAACCGTGTTTCCCATTAACCCCGTTGCTTGCTGTCGAGGGTTTTTCAGCTCCTCTCCCCTCCTCCTCCTCCTCCCTGGCATGGCTGTTTGTTTTGGCGAGCGAGAAACAGGATATGAGGCGATAATAGCTAATATGTCTTTGGACCGGTTGAGCTAATGTGTGCTATGAGATATTGTAACTGGAATAGTGCAATGCATTACTTTCAGAGTGAAACTGTTCCTGTTGTGGGCCACAAATCTAACCAGGAGATTTCAGTGTCACAAGCTAAAAGGCAGCGAGGAGGCTGCCAGTCTTCACACTGACAGTCTTGATTATTTATGATATAATAAAGCTGCTCTCATCAATATTTTTACATTAACAATGGATGAAATGACTATGCATAATGTAAAAGGTGCTGCTCGTATGTTCACCTCAGCCACAAGCAGCAGTTTTTCAGTGAAAAACTGGTAAACCCACTGTATGTACACTACCTACTCAGCACTAAACGGCAGACAGACAAAATTAGCGACTAGCTTGTGAACACAGCGGAGTGATTAGCACCTACACAGATAGTTTCAGCAGGAGTTAGTGGAGACTTAAGACGGAGCCAAAATCAGAGTGAATATTGGACTTATATTTGTCAGGTGGCCAGAAGCACGACTCGAAATGAATGCTAATGCTGCTCTGTGTCTGCTCAATGTGTAAAGAGTGGGGGTGTCACAATACCAAAAGTGTAGTAGTTGATACCAATACCAGTGAAATTCCACGATTCGCGATACCCAATTCGATATCACGGTAATAAACAAAAACAAAACAATAAACACTTAGAGCTAGTGCTGGGAAGTTTAACAGGTCATAATTCCCTCTCTCCTTCAAACACCTGTATTTATTCAAGGTTCTCGCCAAAAACTTTATTTTACAAGATTACATTTGAACACATCATGATAGTGTGATAATTTACCTTCGACCAGTACTAATTTTTACTGAATACAGCTTGAATGCATCATAATGAAACCACGGTTTAACGTTCAACTTTAGTAGTTAGCTCCGCAGGACTGTGCTGTCCACCCGCTGCTAACGGCTAACAATGACTAGCTCTCGTCCTGCCGATTTCAACATGGATTTGTTGTTCACAATGTAGCATTATCAGGGAAAAAATGGGGTGTGTCCCCTGAATACGTCAATGGTGAATTTAATGCATCCTTTCGGATTGTAAATGCCGTTAGTCTCGAGCCCCCCGATACCTACGGTACTTGTGGTACTGTAGAAAAATGAGTACTGGCACGTTTTCAGAATTTTGGCATCGACTTGTTACCGAAGTATCGGTTCTCGTGACATCCCTCGTAAAGAGGCAACTGTTTGCTAATATGTTAGCTATATCAACTAAGGCAATTAATATGCCACATTTTCAACTTGTTGTTGAGTCGGTCCAAGTGGCCAAAATGAATGCAGCCTAGAGTTTTACTGTTTTAATAAAGTTATCATTTATATATTTGATGTACTTAAAATAGAGATAGAGATAAGAGCTACAAGTATATGGAAAAGGTCAGCAGGATTAGCATTGTAAGCTAAAAGTCTTGAGGCCCTGAAGATGATGGATATTGCGCGTGGAATCCATAAAACAGATAAACTCAAAGATACTATGTGACTTCTATGCATCATCTCCCGTCAAATTGTGGACACAGACCTCATTCTTTAGTGCAGTTTTAGACTCTTTTCTTTAACTGCATGTTTGCTAACAGCGGATTGATCGAAGGACTCTTCTGCTCAGGACCTCAGAGGTTTGATCCGTTGCGGTTTTGTTGAGCAAGTGGTTCTTACAGCATGCAAGATGGATTGTAGATCCATTGCGTTGACTCATCATCAGCAACATTTCCGCTGTATATTAGATGTTTCTGTCTTCTCAGGGCTTGTTGTCTGGTTGAGACAAAGCGAGGGATTTGTTGCTGTTGTTTTTGCGCAGTTCACTTATTGATCAGCTCTCCACTTGACACATGGCAGAAGGGAGGCTGGGAGTTGAATAGCAAGAAACAGAGGGATATTCTGAGCACAGATCATTTCATCCTTCTTAGAGCGGGAGTGAGTGTTAATGCAATGCTTGTTTTGTCCCAGTAGAAAGATATAGAGGAAGGCTGAAGATGCATTTGACATTGAGGGTTAGAGTTTGATTAGGGAATAACAGATTTGCTGCAAGAGATACTACTTCTGTATTATTGTCTTGGCTCAAGCTATTATTACTTCACAGTTTTTTGTGACATGAATATTCTGGTTCTAAATTGGGCGTATGTGACTTTGTGCGTTCTAAAAATAAGGTATCACCTGCACGTGTGTTTCCATTGCCCAGGGCTATGGGTAGTGCTGGTAATATAGAGCAATAGCTAGCTGTGACTTCCTCACAAGAAAACCCTATGCAACAGTGTACAGCTGTAGTGTGAGGAAACTGCTTTATGAATGTACAGCTGAACTGTCTGGTAAGCTGGCTAATCTTTGACGTACTGTATCCTCCGTTTGCTAATTGGCTTAGCTGGAGCTTTTTCTGAAGTCGCTCCCTCTTCCTTTTCATTATGACAACACAAACACGATCATGGCCAACCTGATATTACACAAACCTCCCCTCTGCCACTTTCAATAAAGAGACTGAGGGATTTTCATGTAAACGGCTGCCGACAAGAAATATGTCTCATACAGTAAATCAATTATTGCTATTATTGAGAGGATATGAGGACGAACCCAAGCAACACAAGCTGATCCTTTGCCTCTGTTTTATAGGACCACTGCACGTTTCGTTAGCTTATTTCCCTAAGTCCAGTACGTTATAGAATACTTCCTGCATGCCTATTTTGAGTTATTAATCTTAAAGGGGTAGTTCGGTTGTTTTTAAGTGGGATTGCATGAGGTACTTATCCATAGTCAGTGTATTTACCTACAGTAAATGACGGTCGGTACGCCCCCAGTTTAGAGAAGCAGACAGGAGTTACTGCACGGAAGTAAAGCGATGTACTGCTGTGGACGGGGGCCGGCAGCAAAATGTATTTTAGCCACGTAAAAGAAAGGCCCACTTAAAAAAATCAATATCATATATTTAAAATGTTTTCACTGGTTTACCTTGCCATGAGGCAGCTATACAGTCTATGTTTCCTACGGGGAACTGAAGCCGCTATCTATGCTCTCGCCAACGCAACCAGACTCCATTGGTAAAAAACAGTAATATTACCTCGTAGAAGACAGGAGTTGCTGGTCTACCGCTGCCTCATTCTGTTATTTTTTTCAATGGACCCTGGTGGCTTTGGCGAGAACATAGATGGATAAAATGGCTTCAGTTCCCCGTCGGAAAGGGCTGTCTGACAGCAAGGTAAAGCGGTGGAAATATTCTAAATTTAACAGATTTGTTTTTAGGTGAGCCTTTCTTTTAGGTGGCTGAAATATGTTTTAAAGCTTTTAAAGCTGCACTGATTCACATTTTCATATTAACAATAGATCAAATTACAAAGTTTAATGTCAAAGTGGTCACTCATAGTGACATACCCACAGAGAATGATCACCCAACTCTGCAGTCCACTTCAGTTTTACGTAGCGTTTTAGCATCTTTAAGCTCATTATTTTGGTTTTACAGCCTTCGACTGTAATGTTTTGATTCACTCTCACAGTTCTCATTAGCATTAGCAGGCAGCTGTTTTTAGCAAAATAGCTAAACTCACTATATGCTACCTGCCCGGCACCAAACGGCACACTGGCAAAGTTCAAAACTAGCCGGTGAACACAGTGGAGCAGCTAAAGGGCGAGATATTTCCCTCAGAAGTTGGAAAGACATTGACTATTAGACTTATATTTGAGTTTGAAATTTAATGGGGGCAAGACCGCAAGTTTGTTTCCCTTGTTCCTTTCTCTCACAGCATGTTCTCTCCACTGACCTCAAACACCCAAATATCTGTCAGGTCAATTTCTTCAGCCCATCTTTCTGTGTCACGGGCCTCAGTCCATCCCTCTCTCCTTAACCCAGACGTGTTCGCCTCGGCAGCCTGATTAGAGGGGGCAGGTAGAGGAGATTCCTTAAAGGAACTGGGACAAATCCTAAAAATGCTGCTGGCCCGGCCCCAGACGTCCACATGAGGGAAGACTGTGAGGCCACAGACTTCACCTTGATTTAGCTCGCGAAAGTGAGACATGCTCCCTGGTGAAGCCGAGGGCGAGAAACAGAAACTCACTAACTACACATATTGATCACAACTGGTGCTTCAAATTGATTTCTTTTACAAATTGATTTTTGAATTGGAAAAGGCAATTAAGAGAGATAGATAGTCAGATAATCAAGCACATGTCAGTCTGAGTGACAGCTATTTTACAAATACTGTATTTAGTGTGCAGGTTTATTTCATCACAGTATGACACCTGATAACTTCAACATACGTATGTATCATCGTCACTCAAAATATTAATCTTTCTCAGCTTAGCCTCTGCTGTCCTGCAACATTTTAGACTTGCCAAATTTGTGTTCTGCCACGATGTGTTCGTGTTAGCTCGTGTTAACTTTGGGTTAATTCTGAGGATGTTTCTGACAGATTTAGTGATGGTGCTTGTTTTCAAATTCTTATTTCCGTAGAGGGGTTTATTTGTGGTCTTGTTTGGCTTTGATATGAGGAAGACTTTTTTGAGGTCGGTCTTGTCCATCTCCCCCCAGAGGCCTCAAAGCAGGACATTTGTCAGTACGGCTATTTGTTTGACATCAATATTAAACGAATTGATTATCAAAACAGTTGCTAATTAATATTCTTTCTAATCAATTAATCAACCAATCGTTGCAGCACTATGAAAAAATGTCAAGCCATTCACTATATATGGTGCAGAACACGTGAGCTTTAGAGCTGTTTCTTCTATTTAAGTATTCCTGATGGAGTTAAAAAAAAAAAAAAAAAAAAAAAAAAAGATCAAAATTGATCAGAGATAAGTTCTTTTATATGTTTATTTTTATTTGTCAAAACCTGGTGCCTGAAAAATGATGAATGATTAAATTATTAAATCTGAGAGATTAACAATTAAAAATGAAGTTTGTATCTTTACATGAAAATATCTAGTTTGAAATTAATTTGCGTTTGTTCAAAACACAAACAAATTTTAATTTTATTTTTTTCCTCAACAAGATGTCTTTGCTTAATCCCAGCCAATCTTCTTAGGTACACCCACACAACAAACAATGATCTTGTTATATTTACTCTGTTCCAATATACTTGCGGAAGTAAGCCATGAGTAACATTATGAGTGTAGTGGGTTGCGTTGGACCACATCAGCTCTGGCTCTTTCAAAGTCTATCGAAGTTCTTGTTGGCTTGATAAGATTTCCATGACTCCGAACTACCCTGTTTAACCAGAATCAATGTTTGTGTGGCGAAAGATCTCTCTTCCACTACACCACTGAAATAACAAGTGCAGTAGCAGTAATGGTCTTAATCTCAAAAACATCTTAATAAAAATGAGAGTTGTTGTTTGGAACTATCATCTTCTCACATAACACTTTCAGAAATATGGCTAAAAATCATTGCAAAATTACTAGTTTTTCTTGATCTACATAATAAAATTAAGTTGAATTTACTTGCACATTTCTGCCTTGATTTTTTTTAAAGTAGATGAAGAAGGATATTTTTATCAGTGCATAATGCAACTTGAACAAACATTCTCTGACTCTTACCTTCTATGTTTGGAGGGAGTCTATGCAAAGAGCGAGTTGATTGGATTATGCAACAACTTGCTGCCTACATTATGTATTAATGAGTATAATTTGTCTGTCGGTTCGTTTTCTCCATTTGTTTATGACAAGTATGTTAATGCACATATTTTCCCATTAATGCATTCATTTGGCAGTCTAATTAGCATCAGCGAGAATGTTTTGCTATACATAAGTAGGTAATTAAGTCGAGGCATTGGGGAGTGAAAACGCTTCATGTTTTGTCTCGAATTGAAACGGAAGTAAGAAATTCTGTAGTCGATCCTGTGAAGGCTACATAGAAAATTTGACTGCTGGTTAAATGAACTTCCAACCCCAAAATATTTAAAAGATGGGAGAGAGATCGCTTGTGGTGCGTGCGATATGAGCAACCAGCGCTGTGTACCGTATTCAAGAGCACATGCAAGAAAATGTTATTTTTGACAAGTATGGTGTGTGTGTGGTGAGTGAAAGAGGAGTGAAGGAGCACAGGGAGCTTCCTCCCACACACAGCTGCCGTATCGATCTGCTGGACAGCAGCAACAACTCGGCTTTCAGCTCCCACTTGTGCAGGAAAGATTTTCAGACAGCCTTGTCATGTAGCGGGCGGCTCAACTTCCTTCAACAGTTGTGTTTACACGCTGTTACATGGCTATCGGCTGCACACTGTTTTATGTCTTACATGAACCTTTGAAATCTTTCAACACTTTTTCCTGAACGAATTAGAAAGATGGTAAAAGTAGAAGAAGTCAAGGTAAAGGCGCTGTCCTTTTATTCAGAGCTGGAAGCGTCACTTTAAAGCTCATGGAAATAAAGAATTTTATCAGTCACTGGTTGTAGATTCAGATTCTCTTTAGGGCTGTAATAATGATAGTTATTTTCATTATGAATTCATTTGCAGATTGTTTCCTCAATAATTAATTTTTTCAGTCTGCAAAATGTATGAAAAATGTTCACAACTTCCCAGAGCTCATATTAAGCCCATGTTAAAATTGTTTGTTTATTTCCAACCATCAGTCCACAACCCGAAGATATTCTGTTTACTATCACAGAAAACAAAGAAAACCAGCAAAGATTCTCATTTGAGTAGCTAGAACCAATTAAATTTGAGGCATTTTTTTTTGCCAAAAATACAATTTTCACAATAAATGATTCAACTTGTTGCAGATTAATTTTTCTTTTTGACCGACTTATCGATTAATTAACCAACTGTTGCAGCTGTAGTTCTGTTGTTTCTGTCTTTTGTGAAACTGCCAGACTGACCTATAAGCCAACAAACACTGCTCTTATTAATCAGTATCAAATCTGAGCTATATTTGTATGTTGGACATGACCTTTCCAAGATGAAAATATCAACAGGAACAATGTAGTGTGTCCATTCTCAGCAGGGTGGGTTAGGGTTAATTATTTAAAAAACTAATAATGTTTTAGTTTTTTTTTGCTCCATACAGTATATATAATTTAGATTTCAGGTATTTCTACTTTTTTCTTGTCTTTCTGTCTCTATGACCACCGGGACACCGTTAGTCTCAGTGTTCTCTGTAGTTTTGGGTACAGAGCTGTGCAAATCTCACAAGTGTCACAGTTGAAGGCAGCCAGAGCTATTTGAAACCTCAACCTGTAGGCAGATCCCAGAGGCAGAGCTCAGAGACTGGGAGGCATTCACAAGTGTGAGTAATAGTCCCGACTTACAGTTACTGTCTGGAAGCCTGGTGAACAACACCATGGTGAGCTCTATATGCAGAGGTTCTCTGTCTGAATAATAGTATCTAGGTAGCGAATGATGTACCGGTGCTGTGACTGACGGACACTCGCACTCCTGCAGCTGCCACCCATTGGGTCCAGGCCAATGAGATGACACGATGCTTGATAAGAATTCAGAGCGACAGTGAGGAAACCCTGGTAGAAATGTGGTCTCACCACCAGACATCGTTCTTGATGCTGGGCTCTGAATTAAAAGAAATACACAGTTTTTGGTACTTTTTTTTTTTTTACTCGGTATTGATAATAATCTTTCTTTTACAAATCAACGTTTTAATGTCAAATGTTATTTTTGTCCCTAAGTTGTTCACATGTCCATCCTACTGCGTAGGGTTGAATTTGAAAAGCGGGATGAGTGGTTTCTTGCAAGAAGCACACTTTAGGTGTGGAAAGAGTGAATTCCTCACCCATATCATGTTGTGCTAAATGTATACATTAATCTAACCCAAACTTAAGTCTTTCACTGAACCCACAGCTACTATCTTAATGGAAATTTAATATCAGCATACAGTACAAACGTGAGATACACATCAAAAACAATATTACAATATTTTGCAAAATTTTTACAAATGCAACACATTTGTTCTGTAACGAAATTCAGAACAAATGTGTTGCATTTACAGTGCTATATAAATAAAGTGAATTAAAGTGGAGTTAAAGAGAAGTGGTAGATGATGAGAAAATGATAAGAAATGATACAAAGGATAAAAAGAGGTTATGTACACCTAATAAGGCTGGAGTGTGAGACATGGTCTAGTTAAAATAGGTTAGGTTTACAAGATTTACAGGCAACCCCTCCACATAAACACATAGCACATGCTCTATAATATGAACTGCTTATTTGTGGATAAAAAACAAACCAGCCTTCGATCACGTAAAGCTCCTCTGTCCTCAGAAGAACACAAATCAAGCTGGAGCCTTGAGCTTGCTATCATCATGCTGTTAAAACTTTTGGGGACCATATGTGGCCATTCAGAGCTTTCCAGTTATTGTCCATTAAAAAAGAAAATACAATTGTCATGTACAGGCTGTTTGAATAAGTCTTAAATGTTTGAAGTGTTTCTTAGTTTAACCGGTGTATTTTAAACTCGAGCAGCTTGTACACCACCCACGCCATCAGACTGTTACCATCCAGTCTCTGTCGGTGTCTTATATCTGTGTTGTTCTCGTCCCTTTCTGTTTGAATTTGTCTAAATGTTCCAACATATTTAAATGCGTTTCCATGATGTTTTGTTCTGTCTCTCGTTGCCGCCATCACAGCGTGGCTCATTGAAACTGCATTGTCTTTCCAGGTGGCGAGCGTAACTGTGGAGTTCATGAGCTGATCTGCGTCAGAAAAGGTAGGGCAGATCAGAGCTCTGGTGAGGTTGACCTTTGACCTCACACGCCACCTTCCTCATCAGTATTTATCACTGTTAGATTGTCGCCGCCGCTGACACCCGTCCTTGTTCTCCTTGTTCCACTGTGTTCAGGCTGTGCTGCCTTCACTGTCGTTGGGCTGTGTCGTTCGTTTGAGCTTTGTTTTGTTGTTTGTGTTCACTGCTTGTGTTCATTGTTTTTCTACAACTTTCAACTGAAAATGTTTAGATTAATGTCATATTCTCTCAACGCGGACCGAGTAAAACAAAATAAATTTTAGGCATGAAAGATTGCTTTTTTTTCCCTTATACACATAGTAGTCTGTTAGTTTGTCTACACTGTTGTCAGGGAGATTGAGGCGATTTCAGTGTGTTTAAGTGTGGTATAAATTAATGGAAAATTCAGACCTTAAAGCTTAGTCAGACTAAAGTACGTGTGTGAATATGGTAACGCTTAAATTACAGCCATCAAATTATAGTGTAATATTTTGCATATGTGGGAGAATTAATGAAATGCTTACTGGGTATCTACTTGAAGGTACAAGGGAATAATATATAATTACATATATAATAATAATAATTACAGAGTGCAGACAGGGGAATAGCAGGCTTTGCCTATATTTTCTTTAACAATAGCAAAGTCGTGAAAAGGAGCAATAATACTTATGGCACTTTTACTAAAAAAAACAAAACAAAAAAAACAATCCAAAAAAGCTTTGTTATAAACTTAAACATTAAAAATAGTTTTGTTGTGCACACATCTGAAAGGGGGGGGGGGGGGGGGGGGGGGGGTATCTTTATCCACATCTTTATACTGTATGTTGTACAAAAATAATACATAAGATTGTTTCTGAGTTACAGTATATAAATTTGGCTCCATAAATGTTTATGATATGAGATACGACATAAAAGCTGGTTCTCCAACACAAGTCCAACAAAACTAATGTTTTTTTTATCATCACTTTAAAAACATACACATAGTGTAACTATTTCATAACTATAACTAAAGGTACGACCTCTTCACAGGTTTAGTCTAATGTTTTTTTCTGCAGCAAAAATCATTTACACACTATTATTAATAAGTAAGTGCTCCGTGGATAAAAATATTTAGCAATGTAATTTCCCAAAGTACTTTTTTGGAATACAAATTCTCTTCTCTCTTAATTTTATTGAAACATCGGCACTGTTAACCCATTTGACCCATTTCTCTTGTCTTGTTACCTATTACTGTACCCCATAATTGTTAAGTAGGTTCTCACACTGTCTGACAAGTGTTCATTAATACCCTGTATATACTAAATAATTACACTGTAATTTGCAGGCTGTAATCTGAAGTGTTATATCGCATTATTGTGGATTAATATGAATAATTAATTAATTTAGTAAAGATCTCCTAAATGGATAAACCGTATTTCATGGGTCTATGGGTAATACTAAAGTGAGTAGACGTGATTTTTTTTTTACGTAACTACATGCATTGAAGGTCATGATGATGGTGCTGCAGCTGTGACCTTCCGTAATAACAAGCTTTTAACACATCAGGCTGGTGAGAATAATCATAATTTTGCATGTTGAGTCAGAGCACTCAGTGCCTCTCTTTGCCATGGCAGTATTCATATTCTGGATGGTGATGACTCTCTCTTAAACCAAATACATGCACAAGTAGATTCAGAGAGTGCTCATCACAGAGTATGAGCCTGTTGAATGGTCTGGTTGTGTAAGTGTGTGCATGTTGAGTTATCCCATTTGTTTTGTGATTGTTGAGGATTCCAGAGGTGTGTATGTGTGTGTCTGGCGATGGCAACGCAGTAGGTACTGAGCTTCGGGAGCTTTGTATGAACATGTGTGGGAGTGTGTAAGGGAGTGCTGGTGAGAGTGCTTATGGATTGCCTGTGGAGTGTGTGGGTGTCTTTGTGGTTTTGAGATGGTTTTGTGCTTTTTTGACATTCAACGTGGCAACTGTTTCCATGCAGACGGAACACAACAAAGACAAAAGAAACGTGCAACAAGAAAAATACCAAGGATATTTGTCAACAGTGACATAAAGCACTTGCGGAACTTTAAACTAACGCACATTTACGTTAGTTTTCCACTCATTTCTTCCACTCGTGTTTCCTCATTTTACACTGTATAATATTCATGTGCAAATACCTCCCTTAACACCTACACCCTAAACATTACTGACAATTTTAGGAACCTAGCATCAGCTCAGCATCATCAACTGTCCATCCATCTATTTTTTTTTAGCCACATAACTGAGTCAGGTCGACATGGCAACAGGGTCAGCTGAGTAGCCCAGATGTCCTTTTCCCCAGCAACGTCCTCTTGCCCCTCCTGAGGGACCTGTAAGTGCGCCCAGGCATTGTGGGGAATGTAGTTATTCTTCTAGTGTGTTCTGGTGTCAAATCCCTGTGTTGAAGGATGACAGTTCAGAATAACTCTCACTGTCATTGTTTTTATGTCTTTGATGTCTGGATTATGATGGTAAAAAATTAGAATTAGTATTATGCAAATGTCGTACTTGGTGACATCACCACGTTACAGAAGAAAAGGCGGGACTTCAAGCAAGGCGTTTCAGGCAGTTCAGGAGCAGTGTTTCTGTGGGGGGAGAGTAACTCCCTTTGGCGTGGACTTTGGGCTTTGTAACTTAGCAGACCTTTTACATGCACAAAAAACGATATAACGCACTAAAAGAAAGGGAAAAAAGCGCAAAAGCATGATTGATCCTCTTTATTTATATCAACCTATATTGCCTGCACGACAACTGACTGCCATCTGAACACCGTCTGGCTCTGCATCTTTTATATCCAGAGAATGGTGTAGGCGTGTTTGATACTGTCAGGTTTTCCTTCCTCCGAAGACTTTTAACAGTTCCCCTTAATGACCAAGAACACACCAAACCAACAGTTTCTTGTTAACAACAAAGACATCTGTTGATTTAATTTTCTTACTTTGCTTCATAAACCCTTTCAGGTTATCATTTACATAATATTCATATATGTAAAATGATTCAACATGTAATTAGGAGTTGAAGCCTCCCACGATGTCTTTCTGACAGTTTACTGTGATCATCATGATGAGGGAGCAATGTGAAATCATGTTTGGTTCTCATCTTACTTCCAGATCCCCTCCAAACACTAACTTTAAAGTTGAAAGACTCTTACAAATGTGTGCGGTGCAGTTTGTAGCCACTACAAGGTTGCTTTCCCACATTATTGGTCTCTGAGCTTCTTGCGTAACAAAGTCTTTTATTGTTTAATCTTCCCGTGAGTCATCATTCAGTCCCCCTCACATTATCCAAGCCTTAGATAAAAAGGTTGCTGACGTCTTGATCTAAGGTCTATTCTCAGTATTTTTTATAGAATATAATAGTTTTGTTTAAATATGTCGTATTGGCCAAAACTGAATGTATGTTGTATGTTATGTGCATGTGTGTGTGGCTGGAGTAGTTGTGTCGGCCGTTTTTATCTGTTGTGCTTTACTCACAAATATACTGTAAATATCCCTGTTATTTTTCTTCCGTACTACCAATTTATAGTCGTTTCACTCATTTTTTTAATCAAGATCATGTATAATAAGCCTACTTTTTTAATTATATGATTTTTTACTTATTATCAGGATAATATCCAGTTAGTGGCTGCAGGTTTGAATACTAAACGAGAAGCAACTTGACCGATGCGAGAATATAAATGCTCTAAATGACCTATTTCCATTTGAATTAAAGAGGAACGAGTTTGTGTTTCATAAAATTGAGAAAGGAAAATGAGAAATAATGCAACACCGACACTGTGTTACATCACTTTTATTACAGTCTTGGCATCATGCCAAAAGTTTCAGTACGTTGAAGGTAGTAAAACAAGTGAAGGATGCGGAGTTTGTTTATAGAGCAAACCAAAAAAAAAATATTGTAGCCTTGAGTCAGGAAGCCAAAAGTAAAGAGAGATGTCTGTGATTGAATATTCTTTTCCCTGTTCGAGCCAGTTGGGGAATTATACAGAGCAGGATCCCGCTCCATCTGTGCTGTGAATAATTCAGTCAACAGCGAGAAGCTGGTACAGTGCGAGCAGACAGGCATTCCCGTGGGACAACGCCTCCTGTTCCCACCTCGCCATGCGACCAAACATTGTGGGCTACCAACAGTAATCCAGGCTCATTACAGCCCAGGCACATTTAACAGACAATTACTTTACTCAATCTTTTTTTTTGTTTTTTTTTGTTGAAGAAACACAGATAAAAAGTCAAACAGGAGCTGGAAATAAGAGCACAGCAGGTTTACGTGGCGTTCTTTAAGTGTGAAATAGGGAGTCTGGCGGTTAATACGTAACAGTCGTGTTGTTAAAGAACATTTGGCAGCTCCTTGTTTTCATAATGGAGAAGTTAGTTAAATATAATTAAGCGTGTCTGTGTGGGTGTAAAAAAATAACCAGCGTTTACCCTTCTACAGACTGAAACGAATGCAAAAGTGCAGGCAGTGAAGTTGATTGCAGTGACACTGTTGGCTGAGTCCAGTTAATTTTTGCAACTTGCAGGCATTATATAACAGAAAACATCATCACCATCATTGATCGGAAACTAAGATGTCATCTAAGTACACTTTCTTGCCAAATGAGCTCATTATCTCCCATCTGTACCGAGGCAATCATTTGGTTCTAATTGAACAAAATGGACTTTACATATAGTGATTTCCGTGTTGCGCGGAGCTTAATTCATCATTGTAAATGAGCTCAGCAGTAATTTGAGGAGAGAAAAATGTATTCGTTGTAATTGCACTAAAAAAAAAAAAATCTGCTGTAGCTTCCTCCTTTGCTCTTATGGTATCTCTTTTATCACTTCTCACTTCTTCCCGTTTATATGACCCTTCGGTAGTCTATATTGTAAAGTGAATGTCTAATGACAGACATTTGCACTATTGATGGTTGCTAATGTAGAGGTTCTAGACCTAGGTATAGGCATATTATTATTTTTTTTTTATTATTATTTTAACTAGGGCTGTCAATCGATTAAAATATTTCATTGTGATTAATCGCATGATTGTCCGTAGTTAATCGTGTTTAATCACAAATTGATAAATCCCAAATCGCACATTTTTTATCTGTTCAAAATGTAAGGGAGATTTACAAATGTATGTACAGTTCAAGCCCAAACAGGTACGGCACCCACCTGTTACTCAAAGTGGCTACGCCCTCATTAGGCCTAACTTTAAGCCTTAATATAATTTAAACAGGTGAGTTATATAAAAATTCAATACCCGCACAGTTGTCGTGAATGGGGAAATTAGCTATAGAGACTAAAACCGTTTCCCCCCCCCCCCCCCCCCTGGCTGTAAACATGTTTGATTCTGCTGTACAGTTGAGCATTTTAACATGGAGGTCTTGACTCGTTTTTGGAGCCAGCCTCAAATGGCCATTTGAAGAACAGCGAGTTTTTGGCACTACCGCATTGGCTTCATTTCTCAGCACCGGAGGTTGCCGCTTGACTACACAGAGTGTTAAATCAGTTGTGTAATGTCTTTTGTGGTTCAGGAAGGATTTTTCTAAAGTCTGAGAAAAATAACCCAGATGATGTCATTGCGGTGATCTCAGCTTGGGCTTGGTGACTAAATAATATAAGAAATCATGCATCACCAACAACTGCAGGCATGGGGTTCGAAAGATGTGGACATTTATCAGGCAGTGAGAATAAATGACGCCATTAAGGGAGTTGTAGGTGTTTTTGGAGCTTGGCCCATACTGGCGAGTAAAAATCAGAATATGTCGGCCTTTGTTTCTTTGATTTTGACCATTGTTTATTAATTTATTCTCTTATGAGTTGCTCAACTTGTGCAATATTGATATGAGCGAGTTTCTCTTCAAGGCAGTACTTTGATCATTTTCAAACATTCGTTCTAAGTAAGTGTAACGGGGGGCCTGGAGTGGAGTCAGCAGCAGCGAGATTGCATTGTAAATCCTTTTCTCCTTTCCACTGCGTTTTCACGATCCAAATCCCTCTCAACATCATCCTCTGGATGTTGGAGAGAATACAGAGTGGTGCACAAGTTTGCTCTTTCTATCACAAACTTTGTGTGATAAAGTTTGCATGCAGTGTTTGATAGTGTACCGTGTATACTGTACATAAAATCCTCGGTGCAGCCTGCATGTTACACTGTGAATACAAACCTCCTCGTCAATACTGAGAAACAAGAGACAGCATTCGCCCTTTTCATCCTATAATGTGCAACACACTGTATTTGCCTCTGCTCTCATCCGTATTGTCCTTACTGACCACATGACCACACACAATTTCATATTTATTTTTCAGCCATTTGCAAAGACACCATCATCCTGGATAAGTCTGCAATGAGTCAAACTCAACAAAAGTGGCTTTAATAGGGCTTTAATAGCCTGTTTACTGCCACTGCCCTGACTGGTTATTGCCTCTTAGCCAGTAGGCGATTTGATGGGGGATGAGGGGGGAATGCCATCCACCTTGTTAACAAAATGACCAAAATGCAGGCCCCTTGTTAACCTGCCATCCCCCCCCCCTCCATCCCCTAGCAGCAGACGGGTTGTTTAGTTGAATCTGTTAGTCTAGTCTGCCCGACTCGTTGATCCTTTATCTGACTGAGGTTTGTGCTCGTTAGAATCTACGGCCTATGTTCACACTATGAGCGAGCTCAAGCGCTTGTTGACATACTTATGTCGTTAAACAGCACTGGAAACTGGCTAACTGTGCTGTGTATTGACAAATCCATGGCGCTGTCCGTGGTGCTGAAGTAGCAGACAGATTTTTTAATTGCGACTTTTCTCCTACCTACTTTCTCTACCGCCACTCGCAACTTCCCTCCCTAAATCATGGACAGTGCCTCATCAATTAAGCTATGAAAATGATGTGTCAAATGTGTCCCTACTTGTTGGACAATGAGTTCTTCTGACAGCACAAGACAAGATCCAGTCTGCGTATAGTGACTGTTACATGACAGCAGTTTGCACTGATGCTACGCTCCTTTCACACACGGATACGCATCATTTTGCACCCCTCTCTAACATGTTGTTCTAACATGTTTCTTCTCAGCATTATTTGCTTTGGCCAATCCTCATTATGCTGGGAAAATAGAGTACGAATTTCCCCCCAAAGGGACGTTTTAGTGTTATGGAGCACTTCTGTCTTTTAATGTGCGACAGCTTGTGAACAGCCAGTGACCCACTCATCCTCTGCGTGTCCCTGATTGCAGCCTATTATTTTGCCAGTGTAAAATGTCAAATTAATTTCCTGAGCTCCCGGCAGGAGGGGGAGAGTCAATCTCTGGAATTGAAAGTTGATTGCTCCTGAACTTTTGTCGAGGTCTTTGATGTGAAAATATTTCTACTTAATTATTGTGGTTTAGCATTTTAAGTTTGAAAGGGTTACATTAAAATGTCGGCAGCGGTTGAGGACAAAGATATTAAAGGGGACCTACGCCCATTTTCAAAATTAATGCATGTTATTCCTGCGGTCATTGCCTATGGAGCAGTTCTGCACTTTATACCCTATGATATCCCAAATTTGAGTTTTAATACTCTGGTTTTTGGATTTGGGAGAGAGTTGTTCATGTTTACTAATACTTTTTGGTCTGTCTTAGACCATGGGATAATATGGTTAAGAAGGAAGGTCAAATATGAGATGGAAGGTCAAATATGAGATAGAAGGTCATACAGCTGGCTTTCACTTATCACCTCAGATTGTCTTCATCAACAGGGTTCATTCTGCTTTTACGAATCCTATCCGAGTGTGTGATGTTTGTTTCTAAACCAAAGCGTATCTAACGATGTGTGGCGTCTGTGTTGCGTATAATGAGATCTGACTTGCCTGTGTGTCTGGAGTCTGGAGTGACGCTGCACGGGAACCTGTTGCTATGGCAACAAACCAGTTGTGTCTCTACAGTGACACAACCTCTCTACCTCTCTCTCTCTCTCTCTTTCCCTCTCTGTGTCTCTCGTCCACTTATTAAGGTTGTTACGACCTGGCTGAGGTGGCCATAACAAAAAGGGAGACGCCTCTATGACAGTTAACTGAATATCTTTGAGTTGTGGAAAAAACTGATTGACATGTTTCACCATTTTCTGACATTTTATCGACCGAACAACTAATCGATTAATCGAGAAAATAAGCGGCAGATTGATAGACAATGAAAATAATTGTTATTTGCGGCCCTAGATGTCAGCAGTGCAAGTGTGCATGAGTGATGGATGTGTATTTGCTGTAAGGTCCAAAACAAGGCATAAGGATAAACTAAAGCAACATACTAAACCTGTAAGGAGGAGGGAGCGAACTGCAGCAGCAGCACAGCCGACAGAGAGAGAGCGGACTCTTGGCCCTAATGATCCCCTGCTGCCAGGTACCTGGAAAACATGGCAAACAGATTGGTAGGAAAAGGCAGGGGAGCGTTGCATTAATAACATTAATTATACTGTAAAAGTGCATCATGCTGCCTTTGAAGATGAAACATCCACATTAATTTAAATATTAATAACCACTAATTCACATTACTAAGAAGACATATTCTACTGGCCTTTACACTCTATGTCCTGCGGTATTGGCTCCTAAGCAGCTGCCTGCTAAAACCCACATAAAACAACCCGTCACTCAGAAATCGACAACAAGAAAACACATCTGCTAACGTAGGTCAACATTCAGTTTGTGGCCTCCACCAAGGAGCTTTCTGCTCGGTTTGTCTCTTTGTTTGTTTGTTTGTACACGCGTTATGTTTCCCTCTCATTATTATTGTGAGATCGGGCATTTGTGCTGCATTCATGCGTTTATGTTTATTTGTTTCACACAATAAATAGACATTAAAATACAATTCACACGAAAGGAATGTAAAATACGTGTGAGGGTGTGGTAGAAACCTATAATGGCTTATATAAAAACCACACCCAAAGGACATACAAAAGGTAAAAATATACCATACAAAAATCACCAGTACATTTAAAATATTATTGTTAAAAAATACCACATATAAAATTAAGTGTAGGAGTAGAATTCAAGCAAAAAGAAAATGCATGTGGTGTGCAAAAATGAGTTCCTGACTGAGAAAATTCACGTGATCGCCCCCCTCAAGTCGGAACAACAACTCAAAAACAAAACGTGTTGTTTAAGCAATAAAATACAACAATACACATTGTCTCTGTAGCGTCCATAACATTATGATTTAAAGCATGAACACCCTGAAGTAGGACAACTCAGGAAATGGGTTGAATGCATTGTCTGCTCTCTTCCAGTTTTCTTATGAATTGCCTCTAAATTGTTCCAGTGGCGGTGCGTTCGTGCCCACCACAGACCTGCTGGTTTTTAATCCGTGCTGGAGGGAAACCCGATGCCTTCCCAAAACTGTTTCTGCTTGCAAACGTCAACTTCTGCTGCGGCTGACTGTCTGATATCGAGTGCTGTGGGGTTTTTGGCAGGCAGTCGTTTCTTCGCAAAAATCTCCCAAGTGAAATGACAGAAAAAATAAGTCGTGATGTTTCCTGATTATCAGTTTTATTCCAACAAGACGTACAGCAGGTCAAACGAGCTGTGCCACATCTGTAAATCTGCTGTCATAACGGTGTGCGTGCGCATCTTTACTTCGTCGATGAATTTAGTTGTACATTTCTTCTAATTTAAGACAAACAAATTGTTATGATTGACAAATCATATGACACATTATTCTGCGGCACTTCCAACATTTAAATATATAATTTGCTAAACATGATTTCAAATGTTTCTTATTTCTTTCTACACTCTACAAGCGTTAAAAAGTTGAATGCCTGTGTTCAGTGAAGCTTGGGGTAGTAGTACCGGCAAGAGCTTCAATTTACTCTCACCCCTGATTGGCAGAAATATGATGGTTTATTTTTTTACACTACACTTTTTTTATTGACGGACGATAAATACCATGCTCACTCACCATGTATATTCTGTATATTATGTACCTCTATTTATTGTTTTTTTAATTCTTGTACACCTGTACCTGTTTCTTTTGCTTTGCTGCTTTGACACCTGAATTTCCCCAATGGGATTAATAAAGGTTCATATTATCTTATCTTATCTTATATATGTATTTTCAGCACCAAAATTCTTGCTGCCAGCTGTCATTTTTGCGTTAGCATACTTCGCTAAATGTTCCCCTACAAATTAAAAAAATAGTGCAACATTTTAGGAAATACGCTTGGTCACGGTCTCAGTTGTTTACCAAAATTATACCAACGTTTCTTGACAGTAGTGTGCTGGTATTTATAACGGCAGCGACTTTAACTCGAATCTCTCGTGTCTCAGTGTCTCCAGAGGTGCTGGGGTTTCTGACGGCCATCGGACTCTTCATCATCCTCATGACCCTCCTGTTCTGGTACCTCAACAACAAGTTGGCACTAGAGAACCCAGGGAGCCTTCAGTGCCTTGATGACTTCAGGAAAAAAAACGAGCTGCAAGGTGAGCCCGCAATTACATTATCTGTGCAGTTTTTGTGCTTTTGTGCTCAAGGTTTCAAGGCACATTTCCACATATTTTTTTCTGTGTGTCACATAAATCTCATAAATTGAAATACATTTAAAAAAACACAGTTTAAGGCTGAGATAAATAGCTTCACCATGACCCCATCCAACCCTGGGCTCCACCCAGGCCCTAGAAAAGCCAGACTCGAGTCATTTGTGTCGTCAAGCCGCTCCATAAAATTATGGACCCTTGCCACCGACTGCAGCACGAGGCCTGACCCCTGCATGGGGACACTTTCCACTGGCACTGGCCTTTCTCAACCCATGAGGGGATTAATGCTGCTGACAGATGTAGGCCTGTTTACTTGTCATCCGTCCACAGGGCTTCAGAAGTTGAAAAGGTTGGTGGCCCCAGGGAGCCCGCACGGGGAGCTGGCTCCACCCTGAGAAGCCACCTGGTAAACATTCGGTTAAAAACAAAGGGAGGCAGTAGAAACTGGTGTCTTTTCCTGCGCATCTTTATGCACAATGACTGTTTTAACGGAAACATGGGACAATTATGTTCATTTTTTCATAGATTTTGTTAAATTATAATGCAATCTATTGAAAGAATATGTTTCTACTGTCCATTCTGTGCCAAAACGTGTATTTTTTTAGACTGACAATGTTTTTTATAGATGCAAAATCTTTTATACTTCACGCGTTATGCTCTCAAACTAAACACCCTTTGCGAATACATTTAGTTTGGAGAGATTGTTCAGTCTGTTACAGCGCAGCTCTGGCTGGAGTCATTTTAAAGCTCTGCTGCCCCCTGCTGGAACAAATGTGAAGCTACAACTTGGTGTTTCAGTGGTTGGACCAAGGGTGTTGCTGTGACTGTTTAATTGACATACGTACATGCCAATAACGTTCTTGAATTTCTTTAAGAATATATTAATTTTACATCTGTTTTTCAGATTTTTTTCATTGTTTCATTTCCCCCTTGTGTGGGCCAAACTTTAGAAAAACCTCCACTTTATGTAACTATAGCCTCAAAAATCACCACAGAGACAGCGAATATTTAAGTTTCACAAAGACATCATTTTTCCATTGGACTGCATTCTATTTATCTAACAATCTTGTATTCCACAATTCATTAACAATATATTAATATATTACTTACCTTTCTATAAATATATTTCTGTTGCGTAACGAGACACTTTATTGCATAATGTGTCTAATCATGGAGAGAGAGCTCCATGGCAACATCAGTGTTGCAAAGAAAAAAAAAAGACTTTTGAGACTCTGTTACAAGACCAGTCAGCCTGCTTCTCTGCTATGTTGAGGTATTCCCTTTGACTGTGTTTGTCATTTTGTTTAATGTGGTTGTTGTGTGCAAATATCTGTGACTCAAAATGTACAATTGAGTGTGCTCTCATGCCATGAAGAAGAGTAGATGGGTATGAATGCTTCGGTAGCATTGCTTTACCATCTTGCATGATCAGTGTTGGGCTGTGTGACCATAAAGGCGTCTGTTGTTACAATTCAGAGCGATGCATCGCCCCTGGAATAAAAACACAGCCGTATCTCATTCATGTAGACATTATGACAACAACAGAGTGGTTTGGTTCATTAAAAATATCAAAGCCGGTCCAACGACATGTTTTTATATAGGATTTGGGTGGAAAAGGATACATTGTATTTAGGGCTGTCAAAGTTAATGCGATAATAGCGCGTTAATGCAAATTTCTTTAACACAATAACGCAACTTGGGATTTTTAGCTTGTAGCGAGCTCAGTTTTAAAGCCAAAGTAAAGATACTGGCACCATATGAAACTAGAAAAACATAAGGAATCTATGTCATTCTAGCTTGTCGGGAAGGAGGCTAAATAACGCTCCAAAATTTGGCAAAATTTTGGAGAAGAAAAACTGGCATGGCCATTTTCAAAGAAGTCCCTTGACCTCTGACCTCAAGATATGTGAATGTAAATAGGTTCTATGGGTACCCACGAGTCTCCCCTTTACAAACATGCCCACTTTATGATAATCACATGCAGTTTGGGGCTTTGTTATCTGGTTTCCAATAATAAATATATACATACATTTGCACAAAGCAAGCATATTTGTCCACTCCCATGTCAATAAGAGTATTAAATACTTGACAAATCTCCCTTTAAGGTACATTTTGAACCGATAAAAAATGTGTGATTTATTTGCGATTAATCACGATTAACTATTTTAGTGACTGACACAGCCTTAAATCTAAACATAATGGTTCAAACCTTTAGGCAAGGCAAGTTTATTTGTCTGGCACCTCAATACAGAGAGGCAATTTAAAAAGCTGTACATAAAATGAAGAAATGGAATATAACATTTTAAAATACAACCAAAAAGCAACAATAAAAAGTAAAATAAAGAAAAAAATAAAATAAGAAACAATAAAATACAATAGATGAAATACATTTCTGGAGAACTATTCTGACACTGGAATTGTACCTGAACATTTTTTTTTTATTTAATCTTTATTCAATCAAGCAGTCTAATTGAGATTAAGATCTCCTCTTTTACAAAGCAGTTCAGCAGATTTCCTGTGAAGTACAGGCTCGAGGCCAGTAGAGGCTGCCAGTCTACCTGCTCTTGTACATCTCAGTCTGTCCCACAGTAACCAGGCCGTCTTTCTTTACCCCCAAACAGACAAGGCCTACGCCGACGCCGACCTGCAGGGCTCGTCGTCGGACAGCGAGGATGAACTGATGGGTCAGTATCAGGAAGCGGTCAGCCGCTCCCAAGGCCTCCGGGGAGGAGCCAAGGCGCCCGCTACTACCAAACGCGCAGGAGGTTTCAGCTGGGAGAGCCGGCAGAAGTACAGCCCTCTGACTGCTGATTATGACGGCTACAGCAGCGAAGCCTCGGCTGACGACGGTAGGTCAAAACTAGTAATCTTCCCTGCTAGTATGCATATACTGTATAAAGACGATGCAGTCTTAAGGTTATTGGTCTTCATAATCACTTTGATTTAATATTTATTCTTTCCAAAAACATCCACAAAGGCACGCCTCAACACTGAGAAGTTGCACTCATTTCATAGATTGATACAGATATTCCCCCCTTATCACTGCTGTAAGCTTGAGCCAAATTCACAGACTTCTTATGCACCTCCGACCCAACAAACACAAATGCGCCACACACGCAACGTACACACCGACGCACACTGTCAGTTAATCCAGAGAGGTGATCAAAGCGAAGCTCCCGTTCAGCACACTCTCCGTGGGAGGGTTGTGAAACAGTCAACTGTCTGCATAATCTGCACAGCCGCAGCCTCGCACTTTTCTTTTCTTTTTTTTTTCTCTTTTTTTCTCATGCATCTCTGTTTCCCATCTGCCCGACTCACCATCATCACAAGGCGTTTACCGCGGCGGATGGAAGGCAGGTTTTTCTTTTATCTCAACATAGACCAAGTCACAGGAGAACGCCGGCACTGACCTATTTGGATCAGTCAGATATTTGACATGCACACTCCATTTGCACCATGAATGTGGAATCAATCATTTAGGGCGTGTAACACACTTGACATCATACTGCAGTCATTATGTTCGGGCGGAATGGTGCTACAATGAATGAGAGGCTGAGAAGAAAATCTTTGTGATTAAGCATTTAAAGGAATAGTTCAACATTTTGGGATTATTCACGACGATTGTCAAGAGTTAGATAAGACGGTCGATACGACTCTCGTGTCTTTGAGTACGAAGCTACAGTTTAGCATTAACAGCTGGCCTGGCTCTGTCCAAAGGTAACAAAATCCGCCTAACAGCACCTATAAAGTGTGCGGGCTCGCTGTTTCCAGTCTTTATGCTAAGCTAAGATAACTAAGTTCTTTCCCACGTGAACATGTTTAATATTGGCCAGAATGGACTTACGAGCCGATCGGGGGATGTAAAAAACACTCTTAACATACCTCACAGCACAGGAATATCTTGAAAGATAATCTTTAGAACCATCAAAAAATCAGGGCTTTCCTGACGATTGTCGGGAGGGAGGGATCGTGCCCAAAATCGGCTTGATTCTCGTCTAGTGTGTACTTGGCATAACTTTCGTCAAGAGCATGAATAAGTCCCAAGATATCGTACTATTTCTTGGAAGGAAGGAAATAAGCATGAAGGGCTCAAAACTAGAATATTATGAAATAGGGAAAATGAGTCAATAAAAATAGTGACAAGAACTGTACATGTAAACCTGGATGTTGTGGATTTTTATATAACATACACCTGATCTTTTTTTTTTTTTTTTAAAGCAGAGGTGGTGATATCCTGCAGAACAGTGTCAGATTGTAACATTGTATTTTTCTTTGTACAAAGATGCAAATCTGACATGACGCTTGTGTTCGACATTCTCCGACAGAAATCGGCTGCGTTAATGTCTGACGGTGTTTTTTTTCAAAAAACAAAAGCAATCTAATCTTTGCCAGGGTCCTCAGTCGGTGAATCATGTCTGAACCAGCTTTGTGTTATATAAGACAGTGGGATCCAAGGCAAGCCAAGTGTCTGGCACGAGCTATTTAAAGCAATGTTTGAATGTGTAGCTGAGGGATAAATAGCGCATGACATGCTTCTGACTCCATTAGTAAAGAAGCAACGCTCTCAACAAGGTTGGCGTTACGCAAGTGCTGCAAAAGCTGTACGTCTCCTCATCACCACTAGATGGTCCCTGTCATCCTCAGATGTCTGGTAACCAGATGGGCTGTTCAGTGACATAACATATACAGATTTCCAGGTCATTTTGGTCGCATACACAGGAATTCCTGAAGACGTTTTCTGAGGAAGAAGATCATCTGATCAAAAGTGGAACACAATAGCCTGATTTAATTTCTGTCTCACAGCCACAGTGATCCTTCATTTTGAGGCTTGAGGCTAATCAGCGATTCTTGTCAAGTGGCTCTCCGACAAGACAGAGAACATAACGCATTACTGATTAGTTGTTGTCCACTCACAGGGCAAATTCAGAGCAAAATTTAAATCATCCTCCATTAGTTTTGTGCACGATGTCTGCAAATTATTCATAATATTCTGTTCAGTTTATCCAAATTAACAGCCAGTCAAATAAAGCTTTAAACAGCAATGCAGTTAAATGAGACCACTTTTTAGAAAAGGGGTTCCCAACCTTTTTTTATTTTGGACCTTTTAAAAAAAAAAAAACATGTTCTACTTGGACTCAGATTATTTACTCAATTATTTGATTCATTGTTTTGTCTATAAATATCTGAATATATTGAAAATGTGCATTATATAGAGTTGAAATTGTTTGTTTTAATCGACTAAAAGCCTTTTTCCGTGTGATTAATTTGCGCGTCAATATATTTTTTCGAACTGTTGTTTTTGTCATGAGTACTTTCACACAGAACTTGAATATTATGCGGCGAAAAAGCGGCATACTTTATTTTCACACCGCTAATAAAGGCATCAGCCGATCACGTTGTGCGGAACGAGTTGAGTTGTGCCTATATTTATGAAACACGGAGGCTCCGTAGTCCGAACAAAGACAGAAAAATGTGTTACTCCTTTCAACCTTGACAAAGGAAGCGCAGACCACATGCAACCAGATCCACATAAAATATTCACAGGCGAGTATTTTGCATTTTCATGTCCTTTATTCGTAATCGTCTTGAGACCCCTCAAATGTATCTTGCGTGCCATTGCGGGGTGCCAATCCCTAGGTTGGGAACCACTAGTTTAGAAGATTGACCTCCTGAATTTCACCATGTGTCATGGGGCCATGTTTGTAAGGAAATTTGCTGTATTACTATTATATTCTTAAGTTAAGGGGACCGGGTCTTTTGAGAAAATATGTGGAGATCTGACTAGACAGCAATACTGCAACTTTTCATTTAATGTATTTCAAAGAAGTAGTTCACACTGGATTCAAGATTTATTTTTTTGGTGAAAGTCATCACTGACTTTTTTTCTATAGCAGTAAGATGATGTAGCCAGTGTTCCTTGTCAGAGAGAGAGAGAGGCAGGGATTTGAGTCATGTGTGCCCGACAGCAATAATTTGAAATTTTCTTGGTTTATTTATACAACAACATTTTAGCTATGAAAGATCTTGTGTTTGTTTTTGTGCGAGTCAAATTTTGCCTTAAAGGTTTCGAAGGATTATATAGAATATTCAACGTTGGAAGCAGATTATTCCTTTCCGTAAAGTAAAACGAGGGCACCGAGAGAACATATCCACGGAGGGGAAATTCAGATGCGTTTGCAGTTTTCTTTAAACTTGTTTGGATCATCAGATTATTGTCATCACTTTACTTGTAATAAACACACTAATCTGATCCGTAGCCCGGAGAGGAAGTGGAGCGAAAACTCTGTCCATCCAGGGCTGCACTTTTAGAGGTTCGTTATTTTCCTCCCCGAGGTAAGGCTTTGATGGGCAGCGGTTCTCTCTCCCACCAAGCCATCACGGATCAGTCAATGACCACGCAGTGACCTCACACCAGTCCTGACATCAGGTCCCCTCCAGGACAGAAAAAATATTATGAGAAATGTGGACATAGGTAGTTTCCACGATGTAGCTGAGAGGGTCCCACTTCATTTCAAACAACCTGTCGTTTAAGTTCTGAGGCGCCTGTGTTATTTTGTCTCGACTCCCACTGCTGCGTGTGTTTGTCTGCGAGTATGAAGAGCTTTACCCTCAGGACATATGTATTATACATGAGGAGGATTGTGCAGAGGCTGCAGAATCAGGCGAGGCGGGTACCCCGGTGGCACCGCACAGCCTCCCAAAATAGGATGTAAGCAGTGAGAAAGAAAGGAGGAGGTTTGTCTGGACCAACTTCCGTTCTCTTTCTCTGAGGTTAGCGTGCTGTCATGACTGCTCGATGAGGACACAATACTTTTTTTCATGAATTATTTCAGTGTCAGCGAAATGATTCAAACAAAGCGATTCATAAAAAGTGTGCTTAGCTTCATTTTATTTTTTCATTATGATGAGTTGTTAACTTTGTCTAATGTGCTACTTAAGTTGAGAAATGCTAGAAAACTTTGCTCTCTGGGTGGAAGGATTTCCGATACTTCCACTTCACCAGCTAACAATCAGTCCATTAACACTGTAGACCTCAATACTTTTTGGTCATGGAGGAAATACAGGTATGACCAAACATGTCAGTGAGCATCGTAAACAAGTCTCAGAGGAATAGTTCGACATATTCGGAAATACATTTATTTGCTTTCTTGATGAGAGAGTATTGATACCGCTTTCATTTCACGTTCAAAACCGTCTACAGAGTGGAATCGCTACCCGCGTTCAGGAAGAGCGACCACGCGGCCATCTTGCTGAGGTCAAAGTATGTAAACGAACCACGACGCGTGCCCATATTGCGCCCATATTTACAACAACAACAACACGGAGGCTCTGTAGTCTGAACCAGGACGGCAAGCTTTATCATCCTTTTCAAGGATCAGATCCACTCATTCCGTTCTTGCCTTTCACAATAAAAGCCCTAGACATATCATATTCGCAGGCGAGTATTTCGCATTTTCGTGCTGTTTATTCGTCACGCTCCCCGGTGTATAAAGGCCTTTACTCTCGAAAAGAAAGCACAAAACACATTTTCCCAAGGTTGAGGTTAAGTATAAATGAAGCCAGTTGATGAATAAAGGAGCCACATAGCGGAGATCTTTTTCAAACAAGTGTGTTTGTGTTTACCCGGTGGTCAGAGGCACACATAATGAGGCGTATCTAGTAAAACACCATGTAAATCCATTTTTCACAATATGTATTTACTGTATAGCCATGTACAGATCTAAAAAATATATATATTTACTATAATATTCCTTGTTTGAATTTACCTCAGTCAGGCATTGCTGTGTATAGATCAGGGTGAATTGTGTTACAAACATTCAGTAGACAGTAGCATACTACATCAACTGATACTGGCCATTTGCCTAAAGCAGTTGGAGCCTTTACTGCTTGCATTATTGATAGCTACTGATAGATAGTCGTGATTTTTAACTGTTGCTTTGTGAAATATCTTGTAAATCTAAAAGGGGCCAGATGGGTGAGGGGCCACTCGAGGAGGGGGGGGAGGGGGGGTTCTCGTCGCCATGGAAAGGACAACGAAGTGTCGCTCCGCTCATTTGTCACCTAAGATATTTATACCTGAGTTTCACAGTCGAGATTCACAAAAGCACAAGCCGTTTTCTCCCACGTACAGAGGTACAAGACGGCAAAAACAAGGCGACTGCCAGTACAGAGGGGATGAAACTCTGTGAAGGGAAGGGCGGGTTAGACGAGAGGGGGAATGGTAACCATCCCAATTAGCGGGCTGGAGAAAAGAGTAGTGCTTTTACACAGCAGCTTCCATCAAATCAACCGCCCCCGGCTCAGCGGGAAAAAAAGCTGCTCAAAATGGATTTGCTCCTTTTATCAAGCCCTCCATGACACTTAGTTAAGACTCCTTTGCCTCCATCCTGCCACTGTTATGTGCCACTTTGAGGTGGTGTCTCACACTGACATTATTAAGAGCGAAAGTTTCTAGAACTTGGGAGAATGCTGGAACAATGAGTTGGAGAGGGTTACGTCATCACAGTGTTGGCTTTTTCCAAAAGTTATGGAGACAGAAAAAGAAGAGGGTTTTTTTTTTCCCCCAAAGTTATTTTCTTCTTCATCTTTTGTTTTCTTTCTTTCTGTTTTTTTTTTTTTGTTTTGCAAGAGACCGGGGTTTAAAGAACTCTTCGCCAGTGTCCCTATGGGAGTATTAGCATCGGCTGCTCAATTTTTGTGAATCCAAATTGGACAAGGGAGGCAGATTTGAGAATGCGGGCTGACAACACCATTCAGCGTTCTTTATAAGTGCCACAGAGACTCTCGGTATAGCCTCATTCTCTTGCCTTCCAGGCAAACTGAATCATTTAGAAAGGTGAGAGGCGTGAAATCTGTGGCAGATTAAGAAGTATTCAGTTCAGTCCTTTAATGGTGCATATCTGATGTTTTATTTAGGTTGTGCATTCAAAAGATTCCTCTCGGAGAGCGCATTACGCTCACAAGGACGGGCAGAGTGAGCTCCCATTTGTCAGAGGGAAAATGAAACGTATGATAAATTGCAGACAGTCATTCTATGACTCAATGCTAAAGAATTACATGAACGACACACATTATACCAGAAAATAAGAATCTGAATTATACATTTACTCTAACCTCAGTAAATAAAATATAGAATAAAATGCAGAAGTGCATATGCATTAAGACTGTGTAAGCCTTTAGTAATGAGCGCTTCACTGTCAGTAAATTCAGCCTTTGCTTGTGTTGTACTCTAGTGTTAATTCTGTAAAGTCATTACAACACGAGTGCACATTCTCTCTCCATCTCATCTCCTGTTATCTGGCGTTGTTGTTATAAATGGATTAAAATATTTTAGAGGGCGATTGAGTCTGCTTCTCAATTAAACCAATACTTATCAGCATATGCTGTTAAACACTGTTCTTCCCTACAGCCCCTAATCCAAAGATGGGGAGGCTGCTTTTAGCTGCAATACTGCACAGATCTGGAACAGATTTCCAGAAGACTTGCTTCAACATGTGTCACCTTTTTAAATCAAAGCTAAAAGAAAATTTAGGGTTTCTTTAGATTTGCACAATACATTTTATTTTGTCTTTTTTATGCTTTTTCTCAGCATGTTGTCCATGTCTTATGTAAGACATTTGAGTTACCCTGTGTGTAAAATATGCTATATTACAAATCAAATCATCTTGGCTACAGTGGTGGCTGCAGTTGAGGTGTCGACAGTCATGCCAGCAGCTCTGCGAGGCTGTACTTGGGCACAGTGGTGCCTTGGACTGGATGTTAATGCCTGTATGACATACTGTGGCATTGATAAGAGAGAATGGGAAAGTCTCACACTCGTAACTCTGACGCATTTATTTCACTTCACTTATTATATATCAGTGTTTTGGCAAATTGTACTAGTGCAGTGTCCGTTCAGAGCGCGTGCCCGTCTGGAACGGGCCGATTAAGTGCTGCTCGCGGCGTTGTCGAGAACCGCGGTATGGATCCTTGTACCTGCCAAGTGTGAAGTTGGTGGATGAACGCATCTCGAGATATGTGAAGGACAGTCAAACATACATACATAAATACATACACAGACAGAGATTTATTTATTTATTTTATTTATATAATAAATGCTGCTGCTACAGCGCCACCTGCTGGCCAGATGGCACCAAATTCGTCACGGTCACTCAGACATCATATCTGCACATGTCCACCAAATGTGGTCGCAATAACACAAAGCGTTCATGACATTTTTTGGGGCTTTTTTCCAGCTTGGTCCAGAGACGTTTTTGTACCAAATTTGGTGACGTTTGCTCAAAATTTGCATGAGGAGCAGCAAAAAAATCTGATTTGGACGTAATTCAAAATGGTGGAAAATAAATCTAGACGCAAATGGGCGTGGCTTATGTTGGATAGCAATATACAATACCCCCGCCGCGTGTGAAGTCGATCGGATGAGTGGTTCTCGAGATAAGCGAAGGACATACAGAGATTCCTCGCTTTGTAGTTAGATACGAATTCTGATCCTAAGGAAGACAGTTTGCTGAAATATATTGTATATATTTCTATCTTTATTGACATAAATTCAGTTACATTTATTTTTATATAGCGTCAAATCATAACAGAAGTTATCTCAAAACGCTTTTCATATAGAGCAGGTCTAGACCGTACTCTATAATTTTAGAGACCCAACAAGAGATCCCACATGAGCAGTTCACTTGGTGCAGGACAGTGGCAAGAAAAAACTACCCATTTAACGGGTAGAAACCTTAGGCAGAACCAGGCTCTGAGTGGACGCCCGGTTGGGTCGAGGGAGATGGAGATATTTCACAGAATAAGTGAAAAAAACTTTGACTTGCGGTGACTGTAGATGAAAAAGTCAAGGGATCATGAAAGTCAATAGGCTTCATTCTCTGGGGATCCATACATGTCTGTACTAAAGTTCATGGCAGTCCATCCAATGAGAATTTTTACTCTGGACCCGAGCAGTTAACCTATCCAACTGACCAACATTGCCATTGCTGGAGCATCGCTGCTGGCGTGGCTAAAAAGAGCAAAAAAAACACGGTTGACTTTCTCCACACCGTTCACATGAAAATCCTACTGTATGACATGTAATAATCTGTACATTATTGTGATCCTCGATCTCTCTCTCCCGACTTCCCTCCGACCAGCCAACTGCATCCAGAGGATGAGACGAACGCCGCCGCTGGACGAGCTTCAGCCGCCTCCTTACCAGGATGAAAACGGCTCTCCGAGGATGTCCTGTACGCTCTCCGACCTGGGAGACGCCAAGTGCGATCTGTCCTACACCAGCGGCAGTCCCCACCTGTCCTTCGGCAAATGCCCCAGCGAGTGCAGCGACGGCCACGAGACCGAGAGCTACCTCAACAAGGGCTACGAGGAGGATGTACCCAGCGACAGCACGGCCGTCCTCAGCCCAGAGGTAAATACCAGATGTGACTAAGAGATGTACGTTTTGAGGTTTTTATCGCACATTGAACATCTCATCGGTTTCTTCAGAACATGTCGGCCCGTCGATCAGCAGCTCGGCTCCCTAAAGGATACGAACCGGATCCGGTCGCGAAGTACGGCACTCTGGACGTGGTGTACGACTACGACTCGGAAGACCAGCAGCTGGCGGTCACCATCATGGCGGTGTCGGATCTTCCCGCCCTGAAACGCACGGGCAACATCTCCTGGCAGGTCCACCTGGTGCTGCTGCCCACCAAGAAGCAGCGGGCCAAGACGGGAATCCAGAGGGGCCCGTGCCCGATCTTCACCGAGACCTTCCGCTTCAGCCACGTGGAGTCGGAGATGATCAGCAACTACGCCATCCGGTTCCGCCTTTACAGCATGCGGCGGATGAAGAAGGAGAAGGTGCTCGGGGAAAAGGTGTTCTACCTCACCAAGCTCAACCTCCAGGGCAAAATGTCTGTGCCGGTCACATTAGACCCATGCTGCGCTCTCCCGGTAAGTAGGATCAAAAGCAGGTGTTGGCTTTCAGAAACGCTCTCTGAACACCTCACTAATTGCTCCTCTACGTTAATCGATCTTTCGTGTGCGTGGATAAATGAGGTTATATTTTTTCAGCTCGAGAGAATATAAAGATGTAACCGGCTACTTCTGTTTGTCTTGTTGGTTTAAAGGGATAGATGGTGGGGGGGCGCTGCCTCCATTTCACATCAGGGAATAAAACAATCAATTTAGCTGTGGTGGTTTGTTTGTCCTTTTTCTAGAATTTAAAATGTTACATCAATTTATATACTTTTCATATTACAAAGATGAAAAGCAGCCAGAAAAAAAACAGCTAAGGCGTATCACAAGGAATTTGTCATATATTAGTTTACTTGCCTTTTTTTTCTCACAACACTGTGAAAAGAGCAACAAATATAAGTAAACTTTGACAGCATCTTTTTCAACACTAACTCGGGGGGCAGGGCTTATCGAACAGCCGATTGCCAGACGAAGCTAAGCGGTGTCATCAGAATTGTAATGCATTTATACACTGGGTTTTGCTGTTGATAGTGTGAGGAACTAAAGTGATACTAGGAACTCATACACATTCTTGATATTGCACTATATATATATATACCAGTGAACAATTTCCTGAATGTCTGCAAACATTTCCAGGGTGGCGAATCCCAGGTCAGCCTCTCCGACATGACATGCAGTGAAAGCGCCTCATCATTCCAGTCAGTCAGCCAGACATCCACACCGGAGATCCTCGTGGGCCTGGTGTACAACGCCACGACAGGACGTCTCTCTGTGGAGATCATCAAAGGCATCCATTTTAAAAACCTGGCTGCCAACAAGCCACCCAGTAAGTACTCTAAAACGTTTCTATTTGAGTCATTGCCAAGAGAGCAGCGAAGAGTGTAAACAACTTTTTTTGCGACCTGCTTCAGATGGGAAAATGACAAGTTGAGCCTGTTGCATAGGGATGTATGTTTAGGCAGTTTTACATAATGTATCGTGTGATAACGCCACTCTGATCTGCTTCTACGGCAATTGTCACAACCAGTGATATTGTTTTTCTACACCAAACTTCAATCCAAATTTGTAGTTTTTACAGATTAGCAATCCATACAGGCCACCAACTTGTTTTTAGCCTTTTAAGTCATCTAGTATATTGTCATTATACAGCTCATTCATTCCCCTTCAATTAGTATAAATTGTAAATGGCACTTGCACACAAAACGAAGGTGCTTGAATCATTCTTGGAAAAATGTGTGGTCAAAACTGATGTGAAAGACCTTTCTTAAATGTATATGAAACTAGAGACCATTTTACAATTAATCTTACCCCCCTACTTCCGGCGTCTTTGCTCGGACCACACCCATCTTCGAATTTCATTTTGATCTACACACCTGTAGTTTTGTGATGTGCATCTTACACGGTTGCAACGCTATATAGTTGACAAAATCTGTCCACAGACGGCAAACTTGACAACAGTAACATTCTAAATGGGCCCCTTTGTATTTCCTGTTGCAATGTTAACTAATGCAGTAGCTGACAGGAAGTACACTTGCTGTCGCGGCTGGTAATAAATGCTATTTGCTTTAATTTGTCCAACTAAGACTGAGCCAGACAGAAGCTAGGCAACAGTTTCTCCAAATGATAGATAGTCTGATCTATCTCAGTTGTACCATCTGCTTTTCAGTTTTTCGTCTGGTTTGATCCCTGGTTTCCCTCATTTACTGGTCAGTTTCCAGGCATCCGAGCAGCATGTTCAAACAAAAACTGCCTCTTGTTGAACTCTGTGCAATGTTGTCGGCCTTTTGACCCTGTTTCTCTTTCCTCGCATCTTCTATTATGTCTGCACCTGAAATTCTCTCACCTTACTGCCTTTTTGACATCTTGGTCCGTTGTTTTCTCTTACTGCTGTCCAACCCTTGTTGTCAGATGGGCTGTTCTGTTGTCTAAAACACTTGATAGGTGGACAGGTTTATATTATCAGAGGTGAGTCTCTGTCCCTGCCGCTTAGTGAGTTGCGATCGCTGTTGTACTTGTGGACCTTTTCCTACTATCTTCATGGATGCAGTCAATCAAACACAAAGCATTTTCTATTGGTAAACGTTTGTAATTTACATTCTTTACTTTTCTAACTCTTTTATTTACCTATCTGGTTTCCATGATAATATCTGTGAAACATTTTATTCGCAAAAAATAGCTGGAAAAATGAACGATTTGTGAGGAAACGGAAGAATGTGACCAAACAAGAAATTTACAAGCACAAGAGCCATTGCTAAAAGTGTGTATCAGTCACTTTCTTTTCTAATTCAGATTTATTTTACTTAAAGCAACAGTTCGACATTTTGGGAAATGAGCATATTCAATTCGCTTTCCCCGGTTCACTATGCTGATAACGACACAGCACCGCCACATTGACGTAATGCTGCAATTGCCATTACAAATGACAGATATCCACAAAGTGCAACGCTTGTTCGAAAATAGTATCTGCCATGAAGACACCCGTCAAAAGTTTTGTCGAGAGCTGGAGGCGGGATGAAATTCGACGGAGGCGCCGCCTCCTAATTCTCTATGCAGGAAAAAACGTGACTAAGCAAATGGTCCCGTGGCTGTAGCTTCACATTTAGAAGACAGACGTGAGAGTTCTATCAATCTTCTCATCGGACTCTCGGCAAAATGCGAATACGCTCGTTTCCCAAAAGCAAAAAATAGTGAAAAAAACAACATTACTTATAAAAAGGGACAATACGAACTATAGCAATTACTTCACATTTACACTGAAACATTAATCCATGAAGATGGCTGCTTGCTGTAAACCTTGTTCCCTTCATTTTTGAATGCGTATGCCTTGTTAAGCATCCAGCCCGGCAACCACTCTCCACTAGCTTGTGTCGTGTCTTGTGTTCGTGCCAGTGATGCCTGCAAGTCTTTCATGTTTTCGCTCAGAAGTAACACTTCATGCTAACTCAATCCGGTTTGCTTGGTGGCTGATGGCCAGCTAGAAGGAAATGCCGTGCGTCATCCACTGCTACCTTTATTCAAACAGTACACTTTGGCATGCTTTTGGGTTTAATTTTACATTTTTTTCAGTTGTGATTACAGCATGTGAAACAGAAACAGGACTTCTGTGACAAGAGTAGAGCATAAATATTCATCTAGAAGACACACTGTACTGTCCTCCCATTAATTGCTGTGTTCCTTGTATTTATGAATGTCTGTAACTAATGACTAGCTGCCAGATTTTCCATATTGTTTGTGCCTTCCTGAATAACGTATCCACGTACTGTATATAAATTGCGTTTGGGGAAAATAGTCACATCTGGTAACATGGAAAAAAAAAAATCTTTGTGCAAAATCCTTATGAAGGCCTTGATTGACTTTGTACGTCTCACAAAGTGGAAAGAGCGCGGTGAAAGATGCAGAGCAATTTCACAGCTCCTTTTCTGTAATTTCAAAACAGTACCAAGCCGACAAGTCAAGTTAATCATCAGTCGCAGCCCCTCTCATTCAGCAACAATACCAAAGAGCCATGCATCACCGCTACTGACCACTTAAGACATCCACGGCTCTACAGAGCCCATTCAGCAGCAGTCAAAAAAGAAATCAAGGCTATTTTTTTCACTGTGCTTTTATGTCAAAGAGAGCAACTGAATGTGTGATTCAAGGCGGTGAGCTAGGCGTTGGAAGGCAGCTGGCACTCGACAGCATGAAAGCCTCGGCAATTCATTCCTTACACTCCCTCTTAGACAGGAACATAATACACAGCATTATTATGGAGTACGGTTGTAGACGAGGGGCGAAACACTCTCAAAGACCCATTGTGATTGCCAGTCTTGCCTCGTTTGCTTTCCGCTGGATTTGTGGCTTCGGTTTATATCATGATTTCTGCAGGGAAATGAGGAGTGAAAAAAGGGAAAGCGTGAATGTAGAATCACTTGATAATGCCAGTGTTTTTCCCTTTTCTCCTCTTTGCGTTTAAATGAATGAGATTCATTGGGAATGATTTTTTGGGGAATATGCACTGATTTACAATAAAATAGAAGGGAGGAAATCAGCTGGGGGAAAAGATAGGAAATGTCACACAGACCAAGATTATGAGTAACATAGCTGCTAATGTGAAACGTGTCCAAAAATGATGTCTTCTGTTTGATTATAAGGATGTTGAGCTAGGTTTACTGTTTCGTGCCACGTCAGAAAGGTTAATACCATTGTCGCGACGTATTAGAATTAATTTAGTTGTTCCCAACCTGGGGTCAGGGGGTGCCAATCCCATGATTCCATGATTAATCACATTTAATCACACATTTTTTATCTGTTCAAATTGTGCCTTAAAGGGAGACTTGTCAAGTATTTAATACTCTTATCAACATGGGAGTGGGAAAATAAGCTTGCTTTATGCAAATGTATGTATATGTTTATTATTGGAAATCAATTAACAACACAAAGCAATGAAAAATATTGTCCAGAAACCCTCGCAGGTACTGAGTTTAGCATAAAAAATATGCTCAAATCATAACATGGCAAACTTATGCCCAACAAGCCACAACAGCTGTCAGTGTGCTGACTTGACTATGACTTGCCCAAAACTGCATGTGATTATCATAAAGTTTACATGTCTGTAAAGGGGAGACTCGTGGGTATCCATAGAACCCATTTTCATTCACATATCTTGAGGTCAGAGGTCAAGGGACCCCTTTGAAAATGGCAATGCCAGTTTTTCCTCGCCAAAATTTAGCGCAAGTTTTGAGCGTTATTTAGCTCCTTTGTGATGAGCTAGTATGACATGGTTGGTACCAATGGATTATCTAGGTTTTCTAGTTTCATATGATACCAGTATCTTCACTCTAGCTTAAAAAATAGCCCGGGAGGCTACAACCTCCGAAATATCGATTGCGTAATGCGTTAAAGAAGTTAGTGACGTCAAGGCGTCATCACTTTATTAATGTTGACGGAACTGACGAGTTATATTCATTTAAGAAAGTTGATTTAACAAAAAAAAGACTAACTCGTTTAATACATTGAATCACCTTTTTTTTTTAGGGTGATGACGTCAGAAAATATGGGTCAGCTTTTCTTAGATACAAACAGGGGGGGCTTCAAGGAAATTAGGTTGGAAACCACTAACTTAGTACATGTTTTTGAACATTCTCATTTGTTTGCATCACATTTTGGACAGAGCATGTTTTAGGACACTGCCCTGGGCTCTAAAAGTCCGTGCACATGCTATGTCATGACACTGACATTATGTCAAAGTCAGAGAAAATAATAGTAGCTGCTGGAGGGCTTTCCTGATGAGGAACATTAATTTTAGCTACCTCATCTGTTTTAGAAGCGGCTCCTCATCCTCTAAGCACAGGCAGACGCGTCGCTAACTTTTTCTAGTCCATCTTTATCTTCACCATTATCCCCTACTTCAGGTTAGACATCCAGTAGTTGCATAGCAACAAGACAGAAGGAAATGCTGCTTGCACCCTTTGAGTTCTCACTCTCTGTTATCAGGAACACTCGCAGCTGCGTTGTGTGTTTGATCAGGAGAAAACCGCATCCTATGTGGTCATGATCTTATACATCAACTGCCGTGACGTTATTACAAGAACAAATGCTTTGTGGGGAAAATGGGTCACGCTTCGCTGCAGAGGAAACGCAGCTGCAGCAGGTAGTCCTGCTTTAATTCAAAGAGAATACACCAGAGAAACGTGAGGATTTTGCACAAATGATCCAAATCAGGCGCCATACATTTAAAAATATTTCTAAAGGGTTTCCATCATTTCCGCTTTAATTGTCTACCCCGCCTGTTTCTTGCTCAGATACATATGTTAAGCTGACCTTACTGAACTCCATGGGCCACGAGATGTCCAAGTGTAAGACATCCATCCGTCGAGGTCAGCCCAACCCGACCTACAAAGAGACGTTTGTCTTCCAGGTAGCTCTTTTCCAGCTATCGGACGTCACGCTCATCCTGTCGGTCTACAACAAGCGCAGCATGAAGCGCAAGGAGATGATCGGCTGGATTTCGCTCGGCCTCAACAGCTCCGGAGAAGAGGAGCTCACCCACTGGACTCAGATGAAAGAGTCTAAAGGACAGCAGGTTTGCCGCTGGCACAGTTTGTTGGAGTCCTAACAGCAAGAGTGAGTGAAGAGAGTGCGCGAGGATAACTGCGGCGTGGAGCGGTTGTCTTCCCAGACGGGCGGGGAATGATTGTAAGTTCGGCTGGGACGGAGGGATGTGACGGACGTCCAGGCAACCAGGGTCAATGGAGATGAAGAGAAAGACACAGTCCGCACTCTTAACTTGGCACAGCATAAGCATTGTCATGGCGTTGTTTGTAAAAAATCACTGACAGCCATTGCTTAGTCGTATGGCTAGTATTGTGATGTCATTTTTTTTCATGGTTTGCCTTGTAATGGCCTTTAAGTTTCTGTAGATGGCACTCTGTTTTTGTCTGTTCAACTGGTTGAGCTGGGACCTGTTCCAAGAAGCAGGTTCTGGATGAAGTTGTTGAGTAAACTATTGTCTGATAATTTTGTGTATCCACACCTCCAGCTCAAACAACTGACGTCAGGTTTATCCTTAATCTTAAAAGAAAGGTTTACAACATGAAACGTGGCCCTTCTCTCTGCCTGTATACAAGAGTTTTATTTCATTAATTTAAGAGTTGACCAAGGAAATAGTTTTCAATATAGAAGCCAGAACATGGCCTCTTTTCAAATCAGTAGTAGTTAGTTATTTTCTTTTTTTTTCATGGACTTTGCAGCATCGTTGTTAAAGGCCTTGAAAACAAATTTTCTCAGTTGCTTACTGTGAAACTCTTACTACGGTATGGTCCCACATGAACACAAAATATTCCACTGCAGTTATTTCACATGAGAGATTTCTATGTTAGTATTCTTGCTCCTTGTTTTTCTCACTGGTTTGAATTGGGCGTGGCTTAATTGGAAAAAGGTGATGTCATGTATCACCATAAACCAGCCAGAGTTACAGCAGTCAGACAACATCTGAATCAAAATCCGATGACAGTTGTTTGATTGTTTGCTTAAGTTACCAGTACAAACAAACCACACCCACAGTTTTTAATTGGCTAACGCTAAATAAATATTTACTAAAATGTATTTTTCCAATCTTTAACTTGGGCTTAGTCATTTATTAATGAATATTTAAGGTAACAGAGATGTCTGTTGTTTAAGCCAGAGGTGTGGCTCCCATCACTGATCTTCCTAGCTACCCTACTCGTGATGTATTAATCGCATTCACATCTTTGTTTTTTGGGCTAGAAATGTAGACTACTTCTTCTGTCCAGGGACGTCATTACTGATACAAGTTACATGAATACAATTTAGGTTAAAGCTAGGGTTGGTAATCCTGAGAAACCAGCAAGAGTACTCTAGATTTTGAAAATGATCCAAATGAAAAACCCAGCCCAGTGTTGCCAACTCTTTTCCAATGAAAGTAGCACTAGCTCCAAAAGTCTTTGAATCCAGCGAGAAAGTTATCAAGTCGGCAACATTGACAGCCCGTCCTTTCAGGCCTCCCTCCGAAGCCACTCCCCCCAAATAATCATTGTGAATGTAAACATATTGTAATAGAGTGCTCCAGGGATGATGTATTTTTGTACGCCAACCCGGAAGTTAAAATCGCATGGGTTCCCTCGACAAAAAGCCAATGGGATTTTTCCATTGGGCTTTGGATTATTGCAGAAAATAAGCTCTGTGGCAAACAAGCGTATATAATACTTACACGTTTTGTTCTGTAAAATAATCTCCACAAATGAACACCACTGTTATGATTAAATGCAATCTGGCACAACTAAAAAGATAACATTAGACTATAAACGAACTAGGCTAAATCACCGTCGCATGAACGCAAGTATACACAATGAGGCTTTGAAGACGGACGAGTCGGCGTGATGATGTTTAGTAGTCTCATTTAGCCACTTATTAGCACCCGCCTTTTTTACGACACGTAAAGGCTTCAAAATTCAGAATTGAGAATTTCAACTAATATAACAAAAATGTTTTTGAAGATTACCAACCCTAGCTTTAAATCACCATGTTGTAAATGTCGTTGATTATTACTTTGCCAAAGCTCAATTCGCCACATCCCAATTTGTCTACTGCAAGTTCATTGCGATCATCCGTTGCGTTCAAACGTGTGCAGGACTCTCTGGGGACGGAGGCATTTTGAAAGATATTTTAAAGGCCAGGGAAGCGGTGGCCATTTTGGATATGTTTTCAGAGAATTTATGAAGAATTCATTTGGAGACTTGAGCTGAATTTACTACACTTTCATAAGTCCCTCTCAGTCGACACTGCCGAGGCAAAACATCTCACCATTGTCTGACTTAAGTAATCAAAACTATCAAATCAACTACATCATTTTAGAGATTTTTTGTCAGGCAAATAAAATTCGTGACACATAACCTGACAGTGGAAGTGTCACGGTTGATGTTGAGATGAAGTTCAGTAGTGATCTCTGAGAAGAAATAAGCATTTCACATTGTTTAGATATTTTTAGAAAACACTAGTTTGTGGAAGCACTGACAGATTGAGATATGTTATATATATATATATATATATATATATATATAGATATATAGAAAAGCGTAATAGTTGCTGTGGTAGTTGTGTGATCTTGAGTTTCCATCCACCATTCAAAAGTCACACGGAATGTCGAAGGCATATTCAAAGACTCTTTTTTTTTTTATGTATTGAAATGAATAATAACTTGGTCACACATCGCAGCAGTAACAGGTGAGAAGTAAAAAGGTACCTGTTGCTCTCTTTTACCCGCTCTGGTGCTAATACGTGTTGTGGCTGCGCCCACAGAATCCCTTGCCTTATGGCGTAGTCAGTTCGTAAATTTCTGTAAAGTGGAGCCGGTACAAAAACAGACACGGACACACCCTCAGAGCACACAGACATGCGTCCGTAATTACAGAAAGCACACACGGCACCTCTCAACCTCGCCGAAGGGAACTCGCACTGTTTTCCCAGGAGCCAGAGTGTGCATTGACAAACTCGCAGAATGTCGACAGGCGAACGGGTTGTATTTTTAGCTGTGGCCACACTTCATTTCACTTACAGACAACAGAAAATACATATACTCTTTACTGTGCCTGTGGTTGTGGTGAAAGCTAGCTTTGTGCAGTGTTTACCAAAGTGGATGTGTGTGTGTGTGTGTGTTGACTGGAAAGGTACAGTAAAGGGGGCGTGGGGGGGGCTGTGATATAGGTAGTTGTTGCATTTTCTCGTCAGGTGTGACAATTTCTGAATTTAATTACCGATATTTAGAACAAAGTAACCCACTTCTTGATTGTCTAACACATACTTTATATACAGTAGATGTTTTCTTAACTATTTTTGTATCAATAATGCGGAGGAAATTGTGTTAAGACGGTTAAATAGTGAATCAAATATTAACCCAACCTGTGAGCAATACTATTCTCGATTGCTATTGTTTATTCTGTTATTTTTATTTTATGTTTTAGAGGAGAAAGTAACACAGTTATGTCTTATAGCTCCGGTCCTCTTTACATTCCCCCTCTCTAAAACCAGAAAGGGATGTGACGGGATACCAGCAGAGCTCATATCGAAACAATCTTTTCAGCTTTGACGCTTTTTAACAGTGTGAAACAGAAGCACAGCCTTTTACAGCACAACAGTGAAACACACCGTGTGAAAAGATAGCTTGGCAGCAGCTCACTTGTACTCGCAGAGATGCATCTTATCATTTGAATCCAAAAAATTCGCCTCTTGCAATATTTGTTTTACGATCAGCCTGGATCGTTTGATTTGACTTAATTCTCGTGTCACGCCATTCAACAGCCTGCAGTAAAAAAAGGGGAGCGATCTTGTTGAATCAACAGAAGGTGTGCAGGAATATAAATAGTGTGATCTTTCACACTGTCAGTGGGTGTCTGATGGCAGCCATGCTCCACAGTCAACACTGTATTATCAGTGAAGGAGTTGTGCATCCTGGATTTCTACCTGGATGATGAACAAAGAATTAGCAACTGAAAATGTATTTAAAATACAGACTCACACTTTCCTTAGAGCACCACACAACCTATTATTAGCGTGATTAACGTGCCACTTGTTTTTTGAACGTTAAGACCAGGCCTGCGGTCGAATAGTCAAGAAAAAATTCCGTCTTTTCCTCACCGCTTTTCCTCGACCTCGATGGAAAACGTCATGAGGTCAAGGAAATATGTGAAGGAGAATTCATAAGGAATTAGAAAAAGACAAGCGCAGTGTTAAGAGAATTCGACTGCACTTACATACGGCTACGTAATTATGCGACGGCGGATGTTATTGACGTGGGTATGCCATGATGCTGCTGCAAGGACTTGTGGGATGGCATTATCTCCTATACCTTTCATAAAGGATGGTCCAGTGTACCTTTTGCTAAAGGAGATAAGAAAGGAAGCGTTGAAGCGCCTTTCCTCGACCCGCTCTTTATCACGGCGGCCACTTTTCACTCGGATATGAACCTTCCGAAGCAAAAAAGACTATTCGACCGCAGCCCAGGTGTTGCTACCAACCTGCGGAAGTAAAAATAGGCCAAAAGGATTTTAATCTTGCAACCAACTGAATACTTACAGTAGATGTGAAATTTAGAATTGAATACCACTGAATTTATAGCTTTGAAACAAGCGTTTGACAAATAATAGCAAAATAATGTGTCAATAAATAATTTAAAAAACAATAAATAAGGTCTAATGATTATTAATCACAAAAGTCTGATCAGGCAGGAATAGGCTGGTTTTAAATCTTAATAGCTATTTTTTAGACTTTGTGGGCTAAAACACAAAAGAAGCCTAATTCTCCTTTACAATAATTCACTTCATGTTTACAATCGGGGAGGCAGACTCATTATTAAGATCAGTGTATACTGTATGATGGAATAGTGGCATTAGAACGTGCCAGAGGCCACTGAATTTGGGCTTTTAGGGCCAAACTTTACTCAGGGACTTGCCCCTGGATCCCCTAGCTCACTTTGGCTTTGCACACATTATATCCCACAGGCCTACGTAAATTAATATTTCTTGTCGTTGTTGGAAACATGTACACTTGATTTTAAATTTGTTTTATAGGGTATGCAAACGCAGACGGAAAATTGTGCCCAAAATTATGGATTCAGAACGTTTTCAGATCTAAAATTTCAAGTTGAGTCGAAAAAAATCAGGTTGCTAAAATTGGATTGGGAAATTCAGATGCCAAAATTCAAGAATCAAAATAAAAACTTTAACCTAATGAGACTGACTGGAACCCCCGGACATTTGAATTTTCTTTTTGAATTTGTGAACCTGAAACGAAAAAAAAGTTTTGAAATTCAAACCACATGAATTGAGATAGATGGTTAATTATTAATTCAGTAGTATTTAAATCTCAACATTAAGTATTCAGTAGGCTAGTGGTCATTTTTCACAACTACGTCATAGCTGCGTTTAAAATTCAGATTATTATGGCCTTCCTCTGCTTCTGTACAAACCAACACAATGACCAGGTAGCTCTTCGTTCTGCTAATCTTTCACAAGATGTGTTCCACTAACACGGTTTTTAACACAATATATTTATGCTTTGCAGTATTGTTTCTTTCGCAATAATTTTCTTGACACATTTTGAAAAATGCTGGTTTTTAAACGCTGTTTGGTGATTTCTTTCTTCTTCTTTTAGTTTGGAAACTACCTATGCTGCCGACGGCATTGGTGCCTTACTGTGTTTCACTCAGCAACCTTGTGTCACAGTGTCTTAATGTACTTGTACATGTACTTCTTCTTCTGTACTTCAGGCTGAGTTTGATTTGTAAAAATGTCTTATAGATAGATTTATGATAGAGAGAATTTATATGTGATATTATTGTTTAAAAAAAAAAAAAAGAAAAAGAAAAAAACACTTGTGTGGGAGCAGTTTGTTCAACCACATTTCATCACATCTTTGTGTGTGTGTGTGTTAACATACTGACATTTACCCTAAAGCAACTACACTAGTATTCATATGAGCAAATATCCACTTTGCACTCTGTACACAGTCTTTTTTTTTTCACACTAAGGTTTTGAACTTATGGTAAATTTTGAGTTTGTTGTGCAGCTCTGCCCTAATACAGTTATTTAAGTCTACAAAATGCTCACATTGCCACAAAACAACCAACAGGTGGAGCAAGTATTGCATTTTGCTGCTTATTGGCAGTGTTTGGCAAATTTGACCTTCAATAATTTTTATACATGTAAACTTTGAATGTTTCTTGTTTGAAAGCAAATTGCCTTCAGCACTTACGGGGAGTGGTTGACTTCTACAGTTTTGGCTCATTTGACTATTTTTGCCCTGTGGGTGGAAGTGGCTGGTGAAAGGAAAAAAAACATATTCAAGTCCTACAAATATTTTTGAAAGAAAATGGTTTTGTAGAATTTTGGGATATCGGGGAAGTAATGAAAATGGCATTAGTTCATGTGTAGGTACAGAAATTTAAAATACATTAAGATGTATGCCGTCAGGTGGATATTCATTATATCCATTATACCTTCATTATTTGAGTCCAAATTGGATCTTGTTGTTCGTTTTAACTAAAAAAAAAAAAAATCAAAAGGCATGTTAATAGGGAACACTTACGAGCAGTTTTTTCTCTTTGCTGATCATTTTGTGAGCTACATTTCATCACACAGACAGATAATATCTGTCACGCCATAGGTTTTTGTTCCCCTCTGCAGAGACTGCTGTGATGTAGGTCTGACTGAATTGACGCCCCTGCTTTGTGTGATCTTGGCACAAACCTGAATAATCTTTCAGTGGTAGTTTTTAGCTATTGGAAAAACAAAGGTAAAAGAGAGCGAAAACAAGATCAGAGATGGCTTTTTTACAATTAACTGTGTTCTCCAGCACATTCCACAGCTGAACACGGAACAAAGCGCCCAGGGGGAGAAAATGCTGGAAAATAAGATTCAGTGGCTGCTGCTGAATCAAAGGGGAAATGCATGACAGATGAGAGGGGCTTGCTCCCTCCCCTCTCTTTGTCGGTCACATCCCTGCAGAGCAGATCTCCAACACACAAGCCGTCTAAAAAAAGTGTTAGATTGCCTTCAAGTGCTGTCGGAATTATGACCAATTTGAATTCCACTGCTCAGGCCCAAACAAATTGGTATTAATGTGACATTTAGGAGACTAAAGGAAAAATGTACACAAAGGTAAATGAAAAGATTGATAAGTAAGTATGCGGTGATGCATATGTAAATGGCTGAAGCGATTAGTCGATTGACATGGGACAAAATTCAGCAACAATTTTGATTAGAGCTACCAGGGATGACCCAAAAACTTCGAAGCTTGGACCGTCGCCATGGTAATCGACCTCCAAATCAGTATTTGTGTATAAATCCCCAAATAGCCCATGAAATAAGGAATGATCCCACAACATTATTCATATTCAACATGAATTATTATCAGTTATTCTCAGACGGATATCGCATATACATTCGAATATTTTTCACTGAAGCTTCGGAGCCCAAAAAATGATATGCGGGACAGCCCTAAGAGCTACAATGAGTAATCGGTCTATTGATTAGTTGATTGACAGAAAATTAAGCGCCAACAGTTTTGATAATCGATTCATCGTTTAAAACGTTTATCAAGCAGAAAGGCCAAACGTTTGATGCTTCCAGGTTCTCAAATGTGAGCATTTTTTTGTCGGTCTTAGTCTTATTACTGTAAATATAATATGTTTGGGTATGTGACTGAAGGTCAGACATTTTTTACCAAAGAGATTATTAATAACTTTGTTTCAATTCAATTTATTTTATATAGTGCAATATGATATCTCGAGACGCTTTTCATATAGATCAGGTCTAGACCGTACTCCATAATATATACAATTAATCAAAAAAAAATATTAATTAAGCCATCATTTTAAAACAATGTTAGCTGCAGTCTTCATTTTGCTCGATTCTGATACTGGTCGATTAATTGTTTAAAACATTTTTTTCAATCAAAAATGCCAAACTTTGCCCTGATTCAAGTAATTCAAGTAATCAATTTCATCTTAATTGATAATGAGAATAATCGTTGCAGCCCTAAAAATCACAAGGAGCATCGATTTAAAAGCTGCTTCAACAAAAGTCAGCCACTATTCAACTTGAGAGCCAAGACAGTAGGGGAAAATTCCGAGCGGTCCCTGAACTCCTCAGCAGTAGTTGACTGAAGGGATGGAGCTGCGACGCTGGTGTTGTTTTCCTCCGCCACACATTCATATGGACTCAGCCGTAAAACGACGTGAGCCGCAAGGAGCCTTCCGCACGGGAAACCCACCCTGAATGGACTAACCACAGCACCGAAACAACAACAACAACAACAACAACAACAACAACAACAGCACACCTCTTTATAACACTAAGGAAAAAGAAAAAACAACAGCTGTGTCTACGTTTTGCAAGTGAGGAAAAAGCGCGTGGGGGGGATGCTTCGCGCGGGTACAGTGAGAGAAACGCGCGCGCGCTTAATGATAAGTATTTAGACAAGTAGCTAATTAACTAGTAATTACGTAAGTGGCGTTTAAAACCAACAGTGTGGTTCGCGTGTCTGCTAGCTGCGGGCTAAAATTAGAACGACGCGCTGCCAGCGGAGGACACGCTAGTATTTATTCAGTAGGACTTTTTTCCATTTTTCATCAAACGCACCTTGGATTTCTGTTGTTATCACAAAAGCAAGTGTGGAGCCGAGGACGAAGTCCAAACAATTCAAGACAGGTACGCAAACATCCTCCTAGCTAAATGTTTCCATCAGGTTCAGTGGCTTTAGTATTGAAAAGTAAAAGTATGTAATGTCATTTTTTTTTTTGCCACCATAAGTTATTCCTTTTCTCACATACAGTAGGTTGTTATTATGACTTCCAGTGCATCTTTGTCTCCATAATGTCATAATCAATAACACCTTGCAGCATCCTATTTGGACTCAAAACAACATTTTGGCAAGTGCACATACCTTGTTGACGACCATAGGCTGCTATTCAATGAGGCTATACTGTGAGGTAAACAATAACTTACTGTTAAAGTTAATTTTATTTTGAAAAATAAAGTGCATATAAAATAATATTCGTAATATTTCTGTTTAATTTTAGAATTTAAAAATTGATAAGTATAGAACAAAAGCTACTAAAAATTAAACAGTTTGTTTAAGGTCATTCTGTTGATTTAGTGAAATTTCTTTAGTCAATGCAAAGTGGTTAATTTGCCTAATGTGTTCACTGAGCTGAGTATTTTTTTTTTTCTGTTGATAAACCTGTAGTAGTGATACTAATGACAATCAGGGCTGTCAATAGCTCACTAGTATGACATGACAGAGACCCCGGACTAACACATTATGCAGGCTGACATAACCAGCCACCCTCCTGGCATCCATCCAGCCTCACTTCATTATTTCGTGGGGACTGCTCTTGGCTGCAAATCCCCAAAGTGTCGGTTGCCTGTATTACCCACTGCCGTCTGAAAGGAAGCGGGGTTTTAGGCGATTTAGCCGAATTCTGAGCTCCTGTTGTAATTCTCTCCTTGATGTCATTTCTGTGCTGTCTTAGACTTAGTGTCACGAGCGTTGACTCACTCCGACTGGACCATTAACACCCTGTTAGCCCCAGAGAGGATTACAGGAATTCAAACATGGAGTAAGGTCCAATAAGTATATCTCCCCTCTGTCCCTTCCTCCTTTCTCTTTCTGCCGTTTTGGGTGAAAGAAAGGGCTTCGAGCGGCGACGGGGTTGGATGCGCTTCGCCTCCACTTGCTGCCAACAACATCCGGAGTCCCTTGCCAGGAATTCCACCTTTGCTATTTGCTTCCCTCGGAGGGGGAAAAGTGTGTTATGTGGCATATATAGCGAGGCACGCAACGGGGAGGAACATACCAGCTCAGATTAAACTAGCAGTAGAAGGGCTGTAACGAGAGGAAGCGCCCCGGCTTTTGCAGCGCGGTGGACGGGTGCTTCCTGGCATCCGTCTGATGCCAGATTCCTTCTCTCCGCCAGCCTGCCAAAGCCCTCCACCCCGTCGTCTTTATCAAAAGCCCTCGCTGCGATCCCCCTCTTCCAGTTCTGTCGCGGCGCTATCAATCATATCTCGCTCTCAGCAGCCTCTTCTGCTCATTAAGGATGTGAACCTGTAGGTAGCCTGCAGCCCCCCTAGCCATTCATCTCTCTCAGCGGGGGAGCACAGACTCACATCTGGAGCAGCATTTCAAAACACAGCTCTTAAGCAGACACGTAGCGTACGCTTAAGGAGATTCAGTACATTTTTTAAAGGCTACCTTTCAGCAGACGTGGCGCCACATTAATAGCACTTGAAGAGTGTTGTTCGTACGCAAATCCGTAACGGTTTGTAATTTGCCAATGAGGCAGAAAGAGCAGGTGTAGTCGATATCGCAGTACAAAGGAAAGTTGAGATTACCACTGAAAGACAAAAATGCTAATGGCATGTCATTGGTGATGATAGTTGGCAAGAAAAAGGCGGGCTTCACATCTCGTTCCCTTTGTCCCTCTCTTTCTCCGCTCTGTTTTGTGTAAAAGGTCTCAGCCAATACAAGTTGAGCTGCTTTAGTGTGTGTTTGTCTGCGTGTGTGTGTGTGTGTGTGTGTGAGTGAGAGGACCGCAGGGTGTAGCCCCAGACTTCTTTTTTTCCCCTCAGGCACCGCTTCCCCGTCATGAATACGCCTTTGTGCTCCAGAAAGACACACAGCGAAGGTGGACAACTTGAGAGGAAAGGAGAACGCACATTTTGTTTCGGCACAAGTGCGAAAATAGAGGGAAGGTTTCACGTGACGTTTTATTTATAGCCGAGACCTTACGACTTCACCTCCAACGCAAAAATTTACGGCATTTACAACCTGAGATCCTACACCTTAAAATCCTGTAGTTACTCCAAAAAAATGTTTTTGTCACAGATACCTTTTAGCACTTCACTCTGCGTATCCGTAGTGAATTTAGACATGCACAAGAGCACGAATTTATTTAGACGAGATGGAATTAATGCAACATGTACACGCTGGTTCAAAATGCCTCGCATTCCAGAAAGTAAAAGTTTATCACCTATCGTAAGTGGGAACATATTTGCGGTGGATTTCAGACCCCTTCTGTTAGCTTTGACAACAACCTTCAGTTTCATACTCTAATATAAAAAACAAATCCCTTTAACAAAGTGAGTTCAGGAATGTCAGAGAAACTTACATTATACAGTACTGTCACAAACAAGGCTTTTTTTTTTTTTTTTAAATAAACACATACCGATGTCCTTGTCTGCCTTTAATGTGCTGCATCCACCTCTGGCAGTGACGAACCCACAGACCCCTGGCCCGTTAGCCCTCGCAGCCACAACAAGCCGTCCCCAGATTGTCCATAATGCAGCCCCGTACAGCTGCCCTGCCACAACACATGTGTCACCACTCAGCAAGGAGAGCGCTGGGCGAAAACCCCGGGGGCCCTGAGCTCAGCTTAGTCACGCCACCGCGGCCAAGACGGCCCTCCACCAACTGCAAGCTGCTCTGATGACTCCTGACAGGCTGCAAGCTGGCACAAACGCAATTTTTAGATGCAACCGAAAAAAAATACCAACATAACACAGCATATAGTGGAAGGGCAGGGGAGGATGCCTCTTGGTTGGCTGTTGTTTTTGTAGTCCAACATCAGGGGTATCCTTGGAAAGTCTGGAAAAACCTTAATTTAGATAATAAAACCGTAGAGCCTGAAATGTTAACGTGCATTTGCGAAAGGTTATTTCTGTGTTTGTGTACTGAAATTATTTATCAGTCTCATTCATAAATTGAGATACACATACAGTATGCCCAAACGAAATAGAGAGGTCAGGTGTGGACAGATTTTTCAGTGTTTAAGGAAGACTTAATGTCATCAGCATAAGATATTATATGCTAGAACTGCATACATGCCTTTATGGATTATAGAGCTGGGCGATGTAACAAAATTATATTGTTTTTGTATAAGTCCATATTGATATATATCATGATTCAAATCAAGTCACTATTTCTTTTGAGCTCAACCTTCCCTTAACCTTTAAATGTCCTTGTAGTAGATACAGAACATTAAAAAACTGACAAATGATTGCGTGAGCTAAATAGATAACTTAAATGCAAAAAATGTAATTCTTCTCAGTCTAAAGGTCTTTGCACACCAAGTCCGTATAATTCGTATACATTTTTTTAATCCGTCATCTGATGAAAATCGTTACTGAAGCATTTTATTATTCCATTTGTAGCGAAAATTCGCAGTACGAGACAAAACTGAACCAATTACGTGGGTGCAATGGATAGCGCTAGTCCCAACCGGGGCTAATGAATTAATGACATTAGCGAGAAGCTATCGTTTAGCTGCCTAGAGCTCAATCACTACCGTCTAATCTTTCCTACATCCTTTGTTTTGCAACCATCCCCGATTCCAAGCTGTTCTGCAATCGCCTTTCACAATCTATCTTCAAATTACGCATCTCTGTAATCGTTTATTTCTTTATCGTAAAGTGAACGTGGATGTATAAAGAGAACTGGATACAGCGTTGGAGGTGGGGCCCCGTTCATTCCTATGAAAGTTGCTCAGTGGCATTATTGCATCCATTGGGCCCATAGAGCAGGCGCAGTAGCGTTTCCCTTAACTCCGCCTCCCAGCCTTCGGTCCAGCCTCGGTCTCGGGCTCATTCACATGAACGGAAGAAGGGAAATAACTCTGGATTCGGCTATTAGTGCATTTTACAACTTTTAGGACCTAATGATTTAAATAAGGGCTATTCAAGTGTTCGTACTGGGGAGTTGATTTACCTCCAAAAAAAAATGATCCGCTGAGTTACAGACGTCTTTTTTACCCAAAGTAAGTTTATGGGAAAAACTCTTTTTTGGCCCAATGGCGTCACGCGACGGACACAGAAGTTGTAGTACCATCGTTTGGCCACTATTTAAAATTTGCTTCAAAGCCCGGCGCTCTTCCTGGGGACTTGGACTTGAATCTGTTTATTAGATTGTACGATGACGTTTGCACGGACGGTGGCTCTCAGTGGTCAAACAACCCTCTTTTGGCTTGTGACCAATGCAAAGAAATGTAGAAAATGTAATCTGTTCCGAAAACTTAAATGGCGGACGAAAGTTCTGGAGTCGATGTGTAAACGTAACACAGTGCGAGGTCGTATTTATTTTTAAACATGCGACAATTTCGGACGAAAAATACAGACTTGGTGTGCAAAGGCCTTTAGTCCTTATAAATCCTGCGATGTATACATCACTTATCTGTTTTGCGTACGACTTATATTTGGCCTAGCCCCTTTTTTGAACCGACTCATCCACCTACTGTCCAAACAGGGCAATATGTAGCAAAAGTATTGCAACATCACCTACTTCTTATTACAATCTAGTTGAATTTTTGAGTTTGGGCTTCATTATGAATAGCTTGAATTGCGGCACAAAGCATTGTTATTGTACATTACGTCCTTAATGTTCATGGCTCAGATAAATATATATATATATATTAGCAGAGGTAGAACAAGTGAAAATAATGGGGCTAATTTAAGAAAGGAGACCCAAGACATCACCCAGCATGACTCTTTGTCAAGCCTGAAAACATGTTTTTTGCAAATGTGCGTGACTAAAGCAGCCCCAGACTTGCAGCTTTGTAGACGTCCCATTGAAGCTGCTTTAGTGCCTTTTCTTCTCACATAAGACGTGTTGGGAGCCAGGCTGTTTAAGAGTAAACTAAATGAGGGTTTATAAGTCAGAAAAACTGCTGTACATTTCTTTTAGTGTTTCTAATCCTACACAAATTCCTGTATACGGTATAAAGATCTAATGTCACATAAATATTTAAACGAGGATACCCATTGATCCTCTTGTTGATACCAAAGAGGCTGTCAGTGCATACAGGTTTGTGTGAAAGCTCTAAAAGCATAGATTTTTCAGTTTTTGCAAATTGACTTTTTTTTGAAAATGCCTCTGCAAACAAACATCTTTAGGCGTTTCTGTCTAATTTGCCCAGCGTGGCTGTTCTTAGTGTTTCCGTGTAACTGCGGTCCACTCTACTAGCGGGGGGCTAATTGCTTGCTATTTGAGTGTCTCAATTTTGATTCATGGCGTACAGCGCCTCGTTGTTGCTACTCTGAAGGAGAACTTGATGTCATGATGACACCTATTATCTATTCGCTATCTGTTCTCTCTTGCTGTGTGCTTCACCCTCTTATGCCAGCACTTGCACGCTCTCCGCCCCCACGCCAACAGGCACACTGATGGGATGTAGCTTCTCCGTATCGAGAAGAAGTGGGCTGTATCTTGGCTTAGATTTCCCAGTTACAGTATGACAATCTACATCAGATGATGCTCTGCCACCCACTTTATTTGTCATTAGTGTGCTTTCTGGTTGGTATTTTACATGCAGTTTTCACCTAATGTGCTATATAGAAAGAAAATAAATGCCCTTAACTTTTTTTTTTTATTATTGGTAGTTTGCCTGTACTGAGTGTTTTGAACCATGATAATAACATACAGCATTTCCAGTAGTATTTGCATAAGGACATACTGTACATGCCTGCTGCAAGCGTGGGAGTGCTGGTGTGGTACACATTACTGTCAACTGTAGGACATTAATGCATGGCAGTTTTTGACAGTAAAGCATCACTAAAGGTAGCAGTGCACCAGTAAAAGTGGAAGAGAAGACAGAATGTCAATGTAAATAATGCAGATTTTAAGACTAAAAGGGCTTTGCAAATATTTTATGAGGTAAGAAATGCAGTCGCCAATTTGTTGGCCTTATAACATGGAATGTAAAGAAAACCTTTAACTAAAAATATATAAATGAGTGAAAAATATGTAACAAAAAAAAAACATTATTAGAGAGCAGTTTCATTAATGAACACTGTATGTGATTGTTTTGTAACACCACCAAATTTGTAGTTTTTTGCTTGTTAAACTTGAACAGGACAATTAACTGCACAATTACTGTTGGCTAGCAGTTGCACTCTTTCGATTAAACACATATAAACAAACATTTTTAGTAAGGATCCCTTCAATTTGGTTATTTAAGAATTGTGACCATGATATGTACTGAGCGGGACATTTTACAATTGAAAAATAAACTTGTCAGTGCAAGGGGTGTAAGAAAATATTGATACACATGAGTATGGCGATATTATGTTTTGTGATATTGTATCAATTCTCCAAAACACTGAATCGATTTTAGATTAACCTCTTAAAAGGCCGCTATTCTGTCTTTCAGAGACTGTAGCGGGCTCAGTTTTAAAGCTGGTGAAGATATTGGTATCATATGAAACTACTAGCTTGTTGCAAAGAAGGCTAAATAACTCAACGAAGTTAGGTAAAATTTTGGCGAGGAAAAACTGGCTTGGCCATTTACAAAGGGGTCCCTTGACCTCTGACCTCAAGATATGTGAATGAAAATTGGTTCTATGGGTACCCACGAGTCTCCCCTTTACAGACATGCCCACTTTATGATAATCACATGCAGTTTTTTGCATGCAGTACAAATTTGTTATTTTTGCCTATTCTAAAATGGTATATTTCTGGTGTGTTCTTTATACTATGACAGTTTTCCTAAAATTTGATTTAAAAAAAAAAATTGCAATATATTGAATCGTTAATAGAGGTCGACCGATATGGGTTTTTTATGGCCGATGCCGATGCCGATTTTTTACAGAATCAGGACAGCCGATGGCCGATATATGATGCCGATTTTTTACAGAATCAGGACAGCCGATGGCCGATATATGATGCCGATTTTTTTTTTTTGCAGATATGTTTGGCTGGTTTTCTTTTTTTCCTCCATCTGATAAAATATAACAGCTTAATAATAACAAATAATACACAAAATGTCTTAACTGACGTAAACATTTATTGAACAACACTTATGGTCTGTCTCTCCAATTTGCACTTTGTGTCTGCACTGCAGTGCATATTTTATTTTGTGCATGATGGTTAATAGTACAGGGCTCAAAACCTTTTAAGCACCTTTCCAAAACTGTCCTAAAGCATGTTTTTTATTTATGTTTGTTGACAGAAACTGTTACAAACTATATGGCCATAATCTAATTGATCAAAAAATAATAATAACTTTCTTCACTCTAGGGATGTCAATAATAAACCGTTTAACCGTTAACCGACGTTAAGAACTTTAACCGATTAACGCTATCGGTTAAAAGTGTTAAAATATATATTAATAATGAATTAAAAAGCTTAGAAAAACTCAGAGGAGCGGCTCGTCTTTTTAAGCAGAAAAGCAGGTCCACCTTAACAGTCCACCTTAAGAGTCCACCTTAAGAGGCGGAGCCGGAGGTACAGATACAGGAAGTTGTCTCCCGTCTCTTGCTCGCTTTAGCAGAGCGAGTTGTAGCCTCGTAGCATTTATCCACCGACAAATAAACTGTACACACACTGTCTGCTACACTTACGTTCACACCACCGACCCCCCCCCCCCCCCCCTCCCCGCTGCCACACACATACAGTCTGTCTACACTCGCAAAAGTTACGCTGCAATGACAGCCGCGACGAGCACGAAGCTAGCAGCAGATGCTAATGTAGCACAGAAACACTAGCTATTGTTAATCTGGGCAGACAGAGTATCATTACGCCGGGCAGATACAGCGGACAATCTGCTAAACTAAACTAAATGTGCGGTGGAGACTTTTAGCAGCAACAACAACACTGGGCTGCCCGCAGATTTGCCTGCATAATAATCGGTTTAATATGCTCAGGAATCGGCCGATGCCGATTATGATAAAATGTCAAAAAATCGGCCCGATTAATCGGCCGACCGATTAATCGGTCGACCTCTAATCGTTAACACTGTATCATCATACATATCGTATTGCCAAATTCTTGACATTACATAGCCCTATAGTCGGTGCTCAATACACCAAACAAATTACTTTTATGTGACTCTGATTCTAAACTACAGGTTTCTAAATGTGCCCTTTTTTGTTATGTCTGTACATGTCTGGTCTATTAGAGTTGAGACAATTAATCGGTTAGTCAATTGACAGAAAATGAATCAGCTGCTAATTTGATTATTACTCATTTGTAATTTTTTTCTCGCAAAAATGGTAACGAAAATAATCAGCAGATTAATTGATAATGAAAATAATTGTTAGTTACAGACCCTAATTATATTGTGGATTAGCCCCAAGTTTTCTTTACACTTTGTGTGGCCAAATGGGTTTCTTAAAAACTGCAAAGGTTTTTGTCATATTTTATTGGATTTTCAGTGGAATCTCGCGCAATTACACCTAGATTTAATGCTTTTGCGGTCCCTGAGGGTGGATGTAATGCAAGTGAGAAGGGAGGATTTAAAAGGCTAAGCATCAAAGTGATGCAGGTGACCAGGTAGCACTGTACAGATACAACAGGTGTTCCACGTGTGACAGATTCCGATGGCCCTGTCCCTGTCAAATTGCATCACCGCTCGGTCGGCGTGTGAGCAAAAGGCAGCAGGCGTCAAGCTGAAAAAGAAATGCGAGGGAGCGGGGAAGGCACTGCCAGCACTCAAGTTTTCTCTCTTCCAGCGAGATTCAAAGTGCCTGCCGTGAGATCACATAGCTCCGAGGAAGCTCGCTGTTGAAGCTCCTGTCAAGGCAACCGCAGGCAGCTCTTTCAGGGCTACGCCCACTTCATCTTTTCACTGTGGAGATGTATTGCTTAGATTTGGTCCACCACACAAACTGTCACTGTACACACACACACACACACACACACACACACACACACACACACACACACACACACACACACACACACACACCTGTCTGTATCTGCACAGAGATGAGTACTGACATACAGAAAGGGTGACACTTTCAAGAGCTGACATTGTCAAGAGTGACTTAGAAAAAGGATTTGTCTCACTTTGTACATATGCACATGCTGTCAACGCCCCCCCCAGAGCTTTATACATATAGAATACATGGTTCATGGCACACGGTTCAACATACACAGCAGTTATTAAAAAAACATTTAAGTATTTTCACGTTGTCATCAAGTAAAAAATGTATGCATATATTAAGCCTTCTATAGGATTAGAAAACCGCTAAACCACAAGTGCAAATGAGCTAAGAAATAGGGTTGGGGCGATATGTCAAAATTTTCCAACCGGCCATCTTCAGCCCAATAAATGGCAATTGTCGATATATTTGCGCAGGTGTGTGTTTGCACCATCGAAAAGCAAAAGAGGGGTTGTTTGACCGCTCATCAAAAATGGCAGGATAAACATTCACTCCGTCTCACAGCACAAAGCACGTCATGATAAAGAAATAAAACAATACAGAGATGTGTAATTTAAAGTTAGATTGTGACAGGTGATTGCGGGACAGCTTGGAATCGGGGATGGTCGCAAAACAAAGGATGTAGGAAAGATAAGACAGTACTGATTGTGCCCTAAGCAGCTAAGCGATAGATTCTTGCTAAAGTCATTCATTCATTAGCCTCGTTTTGGACTAGCGCTATCCATTGCACCCACGTAATTCATTCAGTTTGTATCATTCTGCAAATTTTTGCAACAAATAGAACAATAAAACACATCAGTGGGCAAGTTTTCTGTGCGTATCGTTTTTTTATCGGATGACGGATTAAAAAAACATACAAAAAATACGGACTTGATGTGCAAAGACCTTTAGATGTGAAAATATGCTGGCTCTGCGTGTTGTTAACCCCCACGGTATCTCTGCGGCTCTTGTTCTTTGGAGGTGGACCATTAAATTAGCAAAATAAAATGACAAATTTCGCCAAACAATTGACAACCGGCGATGTACTCAGCCAGTCGCCGACAGACGATATATTTGTCCAATCGCCCAACCCTACTGAGAAACCATCTGATTCTGTGCAAAGATAGTTTAAATTAGTGTCGTGGGTTACTTGAGTTGCATACCAAAACCCAGAGCTGTTCATTTTCATTTGGTCTGTTAGATAGAAAATAACGTATGTGATACTTAATCACACATAATCACAGTTAATCCTTCTGTAAATATCATTATTTTACTGCACGTCTACAATCAATCATGTAATTTGTGTTTCTGAACCGTTGCCCAATGTTCAACCGCTTCCTTCACACACAACCAGTAACAACCAATGTGCATCAGCTTAACCGAGACAAATGTTCAAATGGAGAATCGGGCAGAGAACTGTTGTGTTGTCCATCTTTGGGAAAAATTAGCAAAGTGGAAAAGACTGGATATGCTCAACATAAGTGAGGAAATTGCAGTCCAGTCATGTGAAAATGTTGTGGTTTAAACCAGATGACGAGTACATATTCTTACAAGCTAAATTCCCTGCAACACAAAAGAGAAAAAGCAATAAAACAATTTCGCCCAGAGACACGTAATTGTGATTACTGCAATTATGGTGGTCGCAGCTTAGCCGTACGGATTTTTATAATATTTCTGCAGCCCTATGTTGCTTCAACAGCAATTTCTTTTCTGAATTTCTTGTAAACATAAATGCATTTTCAATGTGGGTATACCGATATGCACCGTGTAAGTCTTTATATAATTTGTGTTCCTAATGCACTGGGGCGTGTACTCGTGTCGTTTGTGGTTTAATATTTGGAACAAAATCTTACCAACACGCTCGTGTCCTCTGCAGAATTCCTTCTTCCAAAAATCTATCTGCCTGATTCAGTGCAGTTGTTAAGTCGTGACACATTGCACGCTCATGTGTGCCGCGAAGACAATCTCAGGCGGTCTGGGATCTATTTTGATGTGAAAACCACAACTCTTTCACTGCTATCTGTTCCCCTAAGGCTCGGAAACAGTAAGAACCTGGCCAAAAGAACAGGGAGTAAACATTTAAAACACACACACACTCACACACACACACACACACACACACACACAATCACACACACACACACACACACACACACACACACACACACACACACACACACACACACTTGAGAGTGATACAGCATACACTCTGTCAAACACATGCTGGATCGATTAGCATTTTTGAGGCCGCAGAAAAAAGAGAGAGAGCACAAAGTTTATTAGAGGCATGTTTCATACTCCCCCAGAATCATTGAACAAATGAAATCTTCCCCCACTTTCGGCTTAGACATCAGTTTTTCTTTGAATTTTTTTTTTTAAACGTAGTGTGAGGGCAAGTATTTGGAGGCTCTAAACACTTCTAAAAAGCCACAACTGACGGAATGAAGATCATGAGGAAATAAACTAAAAGCTCCCCTATATATATCCCTACACTGTTGTACTGTCGGGCTGTTTATTTCTCAGACTGATTTTTAACACAGGTGGTGGTTTGCAGAGGGTCATATTCTACCCACCTTGATACCGTAACATAAATACCTGCGACCAGACATAGCACCGCTTTGATCATAAAAACCTGCTGTGGGTATTGAGAAGCAATTTGGGCTACAAAATGTGAAAACAAGTTGGCGCTGGTGGGGATACAGTCATCACATCTAAGACATGCTGCAGGGGGGTGTAATGTATGTGCGTAAAATGAAAATGTCTTTGCTTAGTAAAACCTTGTAAACTCAGGTAAACACTGTCGGCAGTGTTGCCGTTGTTTGCACTGTTAGCGCTGTTAGCACCGTCTGCCGTCGCCATGTTGAGAGCCGTGTGGAGGCAATAGATATGACCTTCTAATGTTTCCAGCTGACTTGTTTTAAAAATGGAATCTTGTAAAAGAGGTCTTAAGTTTGCACTTGATGGCATGCTAACAGACTGAGACAGACTAAACCTAACATTTTAAAGCTGACACATTTGATTTTTGTAATGTGTGGGTAATACAAGACTCAGTTTTCATCCAGAGAGGTCACTCCTGCACCAACCCGGTCTCACGGGAAGGCGTATAAATACCACGACATTACACCGACATAACGTGTGTCATGAGGACGCATTTTAGCCTTTTCGCGTGTTATTTGTACGCCGCGCAAACGTAAGCAGGTTCAGGCAAGAAAGACACTTGCGTAAGGTAACGAAAAATGTCATGGTTGGGCTTAAAATAAGTACGTAAACCAAGTAAAACACGAACATAAACAACGTAACAAAACTACGGAAAACATGTCGCAAACGTCAATAAAAAACGCGTTACGTTTTTGTACTACGTGACTCTTATTGTAGCATTTATGTGCGGATGCATTTACATTGCAGTCGGTACAGGATACATGGCGTACAAATAGCACGCTGAAATCAAGAAAGGCGTACTTATTCCACGTTAAACGCTTCATACGCCTTTTCGTGCGAATGGGCTGCCTGCGCAGGAGGATGGAGTTGTGTGGGCGATGCTCTTTTGGGGGAACAGAAAGTAAAACGGGTATTTATTTATATGCAGATGTTATTGCTTAAGCAACACCAGAATTTAACCGAAAATCTACAATTAATTCCTCCAAAGTTGACAAAGACATTGGTTATTCTTAGACTGTGAGTGTCAAAAATAGTCTTGTTTGAGGAAGATGAAGGAACACCTACTGCATATGTGTGAAAATCCAGACAGTAGTGTGGTTCTGGAGCACCTCGGTTGACTGTCGTCGCCTTAGTTGACTTTGCTCCCGAAATATTTCAGGACACTACAAGCTGTGCGTGTCTGAGTGTGTGTGTGTGTTTGTGCGCGTGTCTATCTCAGCGCTGGAGGGAGTGAGTCAATCACAGCAGCAGAAATCATCCCTGCGGGCGATCTGTCTCCACTCATGACAAGGCTCCTCAGGCACTTATCTTTCCTCCGTTGACTCATTCCATCCATCCATCCCTCAGCCCTCCCTCCATCTCCCACCCCTCTCCCCGTTCTCCCTTCCCATTCTCTATCACTCTCCGTCTCCCCTCCCACGGTTTGTCTCGTGCCCTGGCACTGCAATTAACTTCTCATCATCAAAGGGTGTAATGAAAAAGAAAGGCGAGATAGAGAGTCAGACAGAGGGAAGGGAAGCTGTGAGAGAGGGAGGATAAGAGGGATGAAGCCAGAGGAGAGTGAACAGAGGTGAAGCGGCATTCACACAAACACACACACTTACACGTGCACACTCGCAGGTTATTTTTTCCCCCTCAAATACACACTCTGTTAAACACAATCACACACGCACACACACAGTCTACAGTCACTCTCAATCACTCTCACATTCCTGCGAGATGCAGACAGAAACAGAGAAAGGGAGAGGTATGATATCCCCCAGGAGATTTTTCTCTCCTCGCTCCTTGTTTTTATTTCTCAACCCTCCATTTCTCCCTTCCTCTTTCACAGACGCACTTGTTCACACTGTCTCCCCCCCTCCTCCTCCTCCTCCACCTCCTTGTCTTTGAAGAACAAGAAGTATTGCTGTACATGTAGGGAAGCTGCTCTGTCGGTATTCTCATTGTTTTTTTTTTTTCACCCCCCTGGTTCAGGGAGCTGTCGACTGTGACCGCTGTTGAAAGGATGTCAGCGAGAACGAGAGAGAGGGAGAGAGAGAGAGAGAGATTGAGACTGAGACTGGGGGATGAAAAGAGGGAGGGGGGGAGGGAGGGGGGGGGATGTTGAGATGGAGGTCCCTAAAGAGGGCAGAGGGAGTGATGGCATGCTTGTTTCTTTGTGCCCGAGCAAACGTAGCAACAGCAGCAGGGAGGGGAGGTGATGGAGATGAAAATAGCTAAGGGTAAAAAAGCAGCTCAGGGGGGAAATGAGAAGGGCTAAAGCTGCTAATTAACCATGGCACTAGCGCTCAGTAACAGTGACATAATTGGCCCTAGTTGGTGGTCCTTGGTGGGGGAGGCCTCAGCCGTGGAATATAGCTCACACGAGTATGGTTTGACTCTGACAACACGTCATAAAATGTGAATAATCCATGATGTAACACGATGGATTACGACCAAAACTGTCAGTTGGATTCTCTCTCTCCATCTCTTCCATATGCATTAACATCAGAATATGTTGGTGAACTGTGGAAGAAAACTGTACAGTAATTCGTCGTTTTTTCCTCCCACAAAAATTAGAATTTTGTGCTACAATTCTTTTCTCTGTTGACACACACTGTTGGCCTGAAGCAAATGTAGGCAATCATGTGTCTCCTCTAATACACATGGACTCACCAGCTGCTTCTTTTCACCTGACATAGGTCGATGCATCTTTCTTCTCAGATCTCACCCACTCTGCACAGCCCCCCCCCACCAACCAGTAGCAGTCACTGTTGCAGCGATAAGATTGGGATCCCTCACAAACACTGTCAATTGGCTGTTAGTTTTCGTCATCAAAATTTGGCAAAATAAGATTTCAAAATTAAAGCGAGAGAAGCTAAATAAAATGTAGAACAGTAAACTACAATAGTGTAAAAGATGAACAGATACACTAGTAAACTAATTATTTTTTGGGGGGGTGTATCACAAAGAACATACATAACTAAAGACATTCCTATGAGCCTCAGCTGTACTTTGTTTAGTCCTATTTATCAAATGTTAGCATGTTAACGTGCTAACTAAGATTTTGAACATGGTAAACATTGCCCGCTAAATATCAGCATGTTAGCATTGTCATTGTGAGCATGTTAGCATGCTGGCGTTACTTACAAATACTCGTGCCTCATAGAGCCACTAACTTATAGTAGCTGTAGACTCTTAAGGCCTTTGCACACCAAGTCCGTTTTTTTTCGTCCGAAATTGTCGCACGTTTAAAAATAAATGCGACCTCACGTTGTGTCGATCACGTTTACACACCGGCTCCAAAACATTCGTCCATTATTAATGTTTTCGGAGCAGGTTCGATTTTCTCAAATTTGTCAAAAGCCGAAATACAGTTGTTTGACCACTCAGAGCCACCGTCCGTGCAAACGTCATCATCGGAAATGAATAAAAGAATACAGAGATGCTGAATTTAAAGATGGATTGTGGCAGGGGATTGCAGAACAGCTTGGAATCGGGGATGGTCGCAAAACAAAAGGATGTAGGACAGATTAGACAAAACGATAGCGTCTTGCTAATGTCATTCATTCATTAGCCCCGTTTGGGACTAGCGTTATCCATTGCACCCACATAATTAATTCAGTTTTGTCTCGTATAGCGAATTTTCGCAAAAAATAGAGTAATAAAACGCATCAGACTCAGTGTGCAAGATTTCTGTGCGTAACGTTTTTTTATCGGATGGCGGATTAAAAATACGCATAAAAAAAATACGGACTTGGTGTGCAAATACCATTAGTCTTGTTTGATTTTAAGCCCTCCAATGACCTGCATGCATCTGCATCTTCATAACCCCCTCTGCCCGAAAACAGTGCAACTCACAGTGGACTTGTGAGTACTGTACTGTATACCCATAAGGTGCCTCTTATCCTGTGGAAGTTCAGAAAAGGAGAGAGTTACGCCCCTACAGTGTCTGTGTGCTTTAGCCCGCCACCAAACTGGCAATGCAACAAAACCTTACGCCCATCTTTGCGTATGATGAAGCACTCTTTGTCTGCCCCGTGGGCAGATTGTCTACCGGTTATTGCACCCGACACCGCTGCTCCGACAGCCGCAAGGACGTGCAAACACCTCCACCACAATAAAGTGGCAATTCACAGGGGGGGGGTCTCGTTCATATAAGACGGAGCATAAAATTGACAGATGGATTGGTGCAGCCGTAGAAGTAATTCTATGGGTGCAGCATTTGCAGTGATACAGGCATTGTACTGCACCGTTGGAGTTGATATTAAAGCATGCTCGCTGAACCCTTAAAAAATATAACATGAAATGCTGCTCTATGAAATCCATTACTCCCCGGGGCTGGCTAGATAGGTTTGCTGGGAGCGGCGCCGCCTCAGGTGATGTTTCAGCGTGGCGTTAGGTGTGTCTGATTAGTCGGTTAAAAGCAAACAGTAGAAAAGCAGCACACAGAAATAAAACTGTTCATCCAAGCAAAGCAGGGAGCTTATTGGAGCGGACATTTTAATCAGCTACCCAACGGGTGAGGCTGAGATGGTGTCGACTGCGTTTGGTCTGTCAAGCTGGGTTGTGGGCAATGATATCTGCTCATGTGGGCAGGTAGAGGAGGGGCGGCAGAAGCTTTGAGGAGGAGAGACGGTGACAAGGAGGTCTGATGCCTGAAGCAGATGTTTTTTGCATTCTGCATGAAGGGGAGAAATCAACAGCGAAACCCAATGACGGCCATTCACCGTGATCGAAAGGACGATAGAGTTTCTCCCCTCGGATTCAAAGACACGACAGACTTTGGCTCTCAGGCCCCTTCAGTGTCTTCACAGTGGGGCTCTGTTTTCAGTTGGAAAAAAAGCTCAGTTGGCGACCTAATACTACTCGCTGCCAAGTAATGCGCCCTCCTCATGTTTCGTCTTATCTGCATCACTTTAATTTAAAACATAAGGTGATATGGTTTCATATTACTTTTTGTATCATTTGGAAACTGACAAAAATCCACATGCATTAAAATCCAATACGCACTGTTCCCGTTTGACACCTTTGCACTGGACGCACTGGCACCGTGCACATCCCCTTTGCTTCATAGATTACCACGCTGTTGACACAGCTTCCCAGCGCCGATTCGATGTGTGGGATCCGTTTCGCCGAACGAGCGCGTGTCAAACATCTCGCTAACTCTCCCACCAACTAATCAATAGGGAATTCACGGTGCGAGTGGGTGTCATCTCTTCCATCTGTGTCCCGCTTGTAACAGCACCACGCGTTATCACGGAGTTGCCAGCCATCTGCCAATTTTCAGTGCTCACCATTATTGTCGTTCAAGATTTGTCATGCAGCTTGCACAGAAGCTGGTTACGCCTCCACACGCAACACCGACGCATTTGCCAGTATCATAGACAAACATCTTGTTAACATTTACCACATCATTAGGAAAGCATATGCGGAATGCTCGTTAGATCTGTGATGATAACGTGTGTTAATAAACTGGTAAAGAGATAACTAATATTAATAGAGAGGGGTTCTCAGTTTGTTTTAATTTATCCACGTTTGAAAGTGGCCTCTTATAATCACGGACTTATTTTATGTTTAGAATTACAACTTATTAGGGCTTTGTTGTTTGCTTTGATCATACTGATTTCCATTCTGTTTTTATTTCCAGACCTGAATCGGAGAGAGAGATGACCCTAGTTTTGTCCATGAATCCTTTCCTGGACCCAGAGGGAGACCCTCCGCTCTCCACATACCAGCCCATATGGGAATCGGAGCGTTGCACTAAGACCTGCCTCTCGAACCCTGCCCCACCATGCAGCTCTGAAGAGCAATTTACACAAGGTACAGACACCAAAACACACGTTTGTTTAGTCATTCAGTCATTTATGTAAGCTGAATTTAATCAGATGCTGGTCCACAAAGTTATTTGATAAGGTTTACAAGGATTTCACACCACATCCGATAGTCCTTAGTTTCCAGATCTGGCAATTAGACCCATCTTTCCAAGCCATCCATCAGTATTTGTCTGTCATGGCCCTGCTGCCGTAGTTTTCTAGGTGCACTCCATCAGTCAAAATGTAAGATTTGACTGTAGTTAAGCATGCGGCGCTACTGAATTGAGGTTACAGCAGATGGTGCACTTGCCTGTCGGTGTAATTTAAGGATTAATTTAATTACAATGCCAGTTAAACAGTCATTTCAGTATCAAGTGAGTTACCAAAGAAACCTGTTCTTCCAGTATAGCCGGCTGCTAAAGGATCAACCGCAGTTTAACCAAGGCAACTGTTAACTGATTAGACACTAACTCAATGTTTTCTTCAAAATGTATCCTTAAGTAAAAGGTGTTCTGCTTTTTTATTTTTATTTTTTTATTAATGCAACAGACATGTGTTAAGGCTAATGCGCAGCTTAATTCTATATTAATGTTGTTTTTACAGCATTTTTGACAAATTATATGATTTTCACATACAATATGTAGGGCTGGGTGATATGGCCAAAATCTTCTATCACAATAAACGTCATGTCATATCTCGATATATATATATTTTTATACCATGTTGACGATAGAGGTCGACCGATATGGGTTTTTTATGGCCGATGCCGATTTTTTACAGAATCGGGACAGCCGATGGCCGATATATGATGCCGATTTTATTTTGCCGATATGTTTGGCTGGTTTTCTTTTTTTCCTCCATCTGATAAAATATAACAGCTTAATAATAACAAATAATACACAAAATGTCTTAACTTAAGTAAACATTTATTGAACAACACTTATGGTCTGTCTCTCCAATTTGCACTTTGTGTCTGCACTGCAGTGCATATTTTATTTTGTGCATGATGGTTAATAGTAGTAATAGTACAGGGCTCAAAACCTTTTAAGCACCTTTCCAAAACTGTCCTAAAGCATATTTTTTATTTATGTTTGTTGACAGACACTGTTACAAGCTATATGGCCATAATCTAAGTGATCAAAACATAATAATAACTTTGTTCACTCGTATTACACAGCCTGCTGCTCATATCTGCTATGCTGCGAACTACAAACAGGCCAGTGACGTCATAGACGCTCTGTAGGACCCGTAGACCGTAGACACGTTTAATGAGGAAGTGAACTTTTTGCTAAATGTTTCGACAAATTGCTCGTGTTTCCGTCCTCACACGCAAACTTGCACTTATGACAAGCATTGTCAGCATCAACTCTAGTAAAGTGTAATCATGCTTTATAAGTTTAGATTTCTCCGCCATAGTTACTAAGAGCAGAAGCTCTGTGTGTCTGAACACGGCGCTGCAGCAGCGTGTCTGTGAGAGCTGCTCCGCCCCGCACACACCTAACGTCACCGACGGAGAGAAATTCCCCATTACCAAAATCAGAATTGATAACGTCGGAGCATTTCATATCTAACCAATTAAATATATAGGGCTTTGAAAGAGAAGAATTTAAGCCTACCGGTTTCTCCCGGCAGAATGGCAATTTGATTGACACACAAGGGGCGGTGTCACACGTGTTCCACAGCAACAACAACACTGGGCTGCCCGCAGATGTGCCTGTTTGATAATCGGCTTAATATGCTCAGGCATCGGCCGATGCCGGTTATGAAAAAATGTCAAATTTTGATTTTGCCCAAACACTTAAATGTATGTTCTATCTGCAGAACCTCCCTGCAGGCGAGTTCCTGACCACGTTTCAGTGTCAAGGATTGCATACTTCAAGAGGAAGTTTGTCGATGATGATGATGAGCCTCGATTCAGCTTCAGGACGTACTGCCAAACTGTAAGTACTGACACACTTACATTCAGAGTACACAGTGTATCATAAGTGACCTCATTACTTTTTACTAACTGTAGTAGACTGTACTACTGTAAAAAAAAAAAAGTAGGTTACAAAAAAACTCTTATGGTCAAATTATAGGTAATTATCTCTATTAGAATTTATCGTTAAGTGAGCTTATGCTAATCAAAAAACTGCAACCAATTAACTCTTTAACTATAATTGTTGTAGAACAACAGGTGTCATAAAAACATTTGAAAGATGGCACAAAGATTACACTTATCAATCATCATAATTCTGTGTCATCACTGAGAGATTTAGTTTCGCATGACCTGAATTTTTTTCATGGGAATTTCTGAGGACGCCATATAGTGGATAAATTTTACGCCTAGAATTTCCGACAGTCAAGTAAAATGGCAGTCGGTAAATTTTCGGGGTGTCACAATTTCAATTCTAAATTGAAAATCGATCGAAATGAGCTTTCGATCTCGACCTTTGAGGTCAAAAGCAGGATCGCCGATTTTTTTCTCTACCCCGGCCTACTTGCACGCATCCAAAGGAAAAAAAAAACAGCGTAGCTCAGCAGTAGACTGCAGCTGCACTTTGAGACACCGATGGAGAAACAACAGAACTGGAAATTCTTCCTGCTCAAGTCACCGGTGTGGCAACATTTTTCCTTCCCATGTGAGTTACGTAAACAACGAACACATCGTTCACAGAAAAACTCCAGTTTGTAGGCTGCAGTAACTGCAGCAACCAGTGGAGCCCTCGCCCCAGCAAAGAAAACAGCGCTCAGGGAACTGTTTTCAGCCTCCACTTAAAATCGATTGCGAGTCTACGTCGCTTTGTATGCTAAAGCATGTGGGCGCCGACAGGGACTTCATGGTGCATTCAGGTGTACCTCGTAAACTCTGAGAAACTCAAGCTGTTGTTGTAAAGTTCCCTCCTGCTATCTAGTGGATCTTGTTTTTGTTGTTTGTTTTGTTTTGTTACCACTTGACTGGTGAAATAAGTTATTGTTACACATTAAATAAATTCAAATTTGACCATATGGCCTTAGTGTGGTACATTCCACAGAAAGTCGGGGCATAAAACCAGTGATCTGTTCATCTTTACGAATCAAGACTCCATAGTCTAACAATGGCATGTTTAAATCAAAAATCGTATCGAATCGTGACCTTAAAATCGAAAGTCAAATCGAATCGTGGATTTGGAGAATCCTGACACCCCTAGTATATATAGTCCACTATGGTAAATAGGGATGGATTTTGGAGTTTTTTGATAGTTGAAAAAGTTTTATTCGCCTGCACATTCATCTTTTTGAAGGTTGCATTAATATTATTAATAGCAAATAAAAGATGAAAACCCTTCACTCTATTGGTTGGGCAATGCAGTCTAAAAGAATCTGGATCTCTGGCTTTCTAAACGAACTATCCAGGTCACATAGATCTAATGGGACACTGTCCTTCAGGTTGCACCGGTCTTGGAGGAGCGTGCCCATGTGCTGCGCCTCTCCCTGGAGAAGATGCGGTTCATTGACGACCCTGAGGCCTTCCTCCGACGCTCCGTCCTCGTGAACAACCTCCTTCGGCGCCTGCGAGCGGAGATTCTGCTCCAGAGCACGGACTGGTGCTTCCCACCCAACCCGGCGTTTACCACTGGCCCCTGCGTCCCGGCGCCCAGCGCTAACCCCGCTCACCAGGCACTCCACGGAGCGGTACCCACCCGGATCTGCATAGCGCCCCAAGCCGGACCGCCCTTCCGTAAGCGTTTCCGAATGGTCCGCGGAGGACAGGGGGATCTACGCCCTGACTGTGCCCAGACATGCTGCTGCATCTACGCGGCGGCAGCCGCTGCAGGACACTACCTCCACCTCCCGTTCTCCATGTATGATGCAGCACTCTCAACCTGCCCGTCCACACCACACTCTCCCTCTTTTTTCCAGCTAGCCAGCCATAGTAAGTTAGGGCTCACAGTGGCCATAGAGGAGCATGATGATGAGGATGAAGATGTTGAAGAGGAGGAGGAAAATGAAGAGGAAGAAGAAGAGAGGGAAGAGGAGGAGGAGGAGGAAGAAGAAGAGGATGATAGAAAGGAAGCCGGGCCTTCCCTTGATGTTGTTAAGGACAAGTCGAGCCAGAAAAGTAGGACTAGGACCTTGCGGGGTCACACAAGGACAGAGGAGGACAGCTGCATGACAGATAGGGTAGAAGAGGAGGAGGAGGGAGAGCAGGAGGAGGAAGAGGAGGAGGAAGAGGAGGTGGAAGAGGGGCAGGTTGTGAGACCTTGTCAGTGGGACTCTACTGGCACAGAAAGGGAAGTCCACAAGGTCAGGTTCTGGCACCGCAGGGCTCATAGACAATGATTGTGCTTTCTGAGAAATAACTTACATTATAAGTCTGTTAGAATGAAAATGTAATGATGACGTCAACTGTCATCAGTTGAAGATTATTTCTCCTCCTAGCAGATGAAGGTGTGAGCTACCTACACTATAGTAATGCCAAGTCAGCTTTATTTTAATGGTCTAATATACTCCAGGATCGCACACGGACAAACTCCATTCAACTCTAGCGTCAAGGTCAAATGAAAAACAGTTCTTGGCCACTTTTGGCACATTTTCTCAAACAATTATGTAGACTAAGGTCACATATGGTGGGATCATAAATCCCAAAAGTGAAGCGAAAGGGTCTCCAAGACCATTTTCAAGCCCCACAGCACAAAACTAAAAGGTCTCAAGTGGGGCTTTATATTGGTGCACCGGTCTCGTTTCAGGACCCTAAACAAGCCTATGAAATGAAGGGTTGTGGATTTGTTGAGTGTGTGCTTCTGTGCGCGTATGTGCGTGTGTTTTCGAGATATGATGTAGCATTTTTAAAACTTGATTTTAAGCAGTTCTTTTTGTTAAACATGGGTCACGCATAATTATGTGTGCCTGTTGATTTTACGACGCTGTCTCAGGCAATGGCGAGCGACTGTGCTGCAGTGGCGGCACCATGTGTGTGTGTGTGTGTGTGTGTTCTTGAAATTATTTTAAGAGACAACAATCATAAACATTGGAAATGTTAAATCAAAAGTTCAAGTGCCTTAGTGTTTTTATAGATACATGTATATTGTGCGTTAACGTAATTGTTCTTGTTACTAAGTATCTTGCATTCCAAGCGACTGCGTTTGACTAAAACAGGACACGGGCATGTAGTTAAATGCAGGGATTCTTTCAGATGTCTATGAAAGTTCAAAGCAAACTAAATTCCCACACCCGACATGTGTTCTGTTCGTTTTACTTCAAAATGCATGTTTTCTAGTACTACCTGTCTTGACAATGCACAAACTTACAGCCAACTTTCAAGGACACGTCTTGAAAAGCTAATTGTGTTCAAACCCTCTTTTACATTAGTTAGATTCAATCAGAGAAGGCTCGTTGTGGTTTGGTTGGTCTGTCCGTTGATGAGGTTTTACCAAAAAGAGAGTTAAAGTATGTCTGCAGTATTATAAAATCAAATTAAAAGCACCTTTATCACAGATCTACATGTGTAGCAAATACAACAGGACAGGTCAAACTGATAAATGTCATTCAGTTTGTTTTTCCAGTCAGCTCTATTTGGAAATTAAAGGAATAGTTTGACATTTATGCAAATATACTTAAAAATATATGCTTTTTTTTGCCGAGAGTTAGATGAGACGATCAATACCAAAGTTAAAAAAAACCCCGCTTAGCAGCACCGCTAAAGCTCACTAATTAACATGTTATATTTCTCTGGGGTGTTGTCTCCACTGGTTGCTCGATTGCAGGTAGTTGAGGAATAGTCCCGCGCTCAACCCTCCGTAACACCACAATGTGTCATTTTTACACTTCGGGTGTTGTACGGAACAAGACAAAATGTATTAATTAGTGAGCTTTAGAGGTGCTGGTAGGCTGATTTTCTTACCTTTGGATAGATTCAGGCTGGCTGTTTATACCTGTTTTCCAGTCCAAGTCTAAGCTAAACAAACTGGTTGCTCTCTGTAGCTTCATATTTACTTTACAGACTAGGGATGTCACGAGAACCGATACTTAGGTACCAAGTTGAAGCTAAAATTCTGAAAATGTGACGGTACCGCAGGTACTGTAGGTACAGACAGGGCTCGAGACTAACTCCCTAAAAGCACCCTATTTTTTCCCTGATAATGCTAAAGTGTTAACAACAAATCCGTGTTGAAATTGGTGGGACGAGAGCTAGTTAATGTTAGCTGTTAGCAGCCGGTAAGCAGCACAATCCTGCTAGGAGCTAACAGCTAATGTTAACGGGAGGTGCCATTGATTTACATTGGGCTCAGGCTCTATTCAGTAAGAAATGAGCGCATGGGCGAAGTTAAATTCTAACGTTATCACGATGTGTTCTAATGTAATCTTGTAAAATGTAGTTTTTGGAGAGAAACTTTAATAAATACAGTTGTTTGTTTGAAGACAGCAATTATAATATATAATAGATAATAGAGAGGGAATTATGACCTGTTTAACTTCCTAACAAAAAGCAGTATGTAAACGGTGATAAAGGAGTGGATGTTGAAGTACCGGGGATTTAATGTTTTACATTTGCTTTTTACCTTGGTATCGAGAATCATAGAATTTCACCGGTATTGGTATCGACTACTAAATTTGTGGTATTGTGACATCCCTGTTACGGACATGGTAGTAATATCGACATCTTCTCATCTAACTCTCGACAAGAAAGGGAATAGATGTATCTTCTCCCTCTCACAGTAGCATCTAGAATTAAGCATGACAGAGCAAAATCACAGTGGTTGCAGAACAATGTCAGCCTATTTAGGTTGAAATTGGTGAGTATATATGTAATTTTAAAATAAATAAAATAGACCCTTGAGGCGCATGCATGTATGTATGTATGCATCTCAACATGCGTACACATACATGTATACCACACAGGTATTCAGGAGCTGACAGACCATACGTATTTTACTGGACTAAAAGAAACTGATCAAGGACAGACGCAATACAAACCCAGTTCTAATCTATGTAGATGAGCCTTTCTGTCATGACGGCATGATCAGTGGTTTCTTGTTTGTTGGTGTGTCTCGTTTGGCGCCTCTGAAGATTAGGGTCCTCACGCTGATGACAAACCCAAACCAAAGTTGTTTAAAAAATGTAAAGATTATATCAGTCAGTAGTGTTTTTCTTTTTTTCGTGACGTACCTTAAGGTACAAGAATCGGATGGTCTCAGTCGGTTTGTCAGGTGGAATTATTCCTGCGTTGCCACTTGCGCTGTCTTTTTTTTTTGGGGATGTTCAAAATAAGAGTTTGCATCCCTAAGACACGAGTGACATATCTACAACAAGACAAGTCGAGTACCAGCCTATTTAATTTCATTTCTCTAAACCCTAAATGATAAAAAACCCAGTGATTATCGGTGGTATTTTTTAAAGATGAAAAAAATTGGACAAAGCAGTGTTCGTTTCTGAGACGAGAACATGTAACTGCATTGTCTGTTATTAAAAAAGAAACAAAAGAGCGAGTCCGCTCTGATAATTTTTATGTGATGTTCTGTGACAAGTGTAAAGATCAGTAAAAGAAATGTTGAAAAAGAAAATCTTGCTTCCTCCTTTGTTCCTTTTACATTACAACACTGCAGCTCACGGTACAATGATGGATGTATGTGTGTGTGTGTGTGTGTGTGTGTGTGTGCGTGAGTTCCTGCTTATTGTCTTGCTTCCCATCTGTCTGCTGTTTGGTGGAGTGCACTACCACAGCTTATTGCACTCGCCAAATGTCTCTCAGGTGTCACTGTGCCGCTCAATTCTTGTTAATCTTTTTGACACTACGCTCAGAGCAGTCACCCCCACACTCCTCCCTCCCCGCACTCCCTGTCATATCTATTGTCCCTGCAATACTCACTTGTAGCATAAAACACACACACTTCTACCTGCATCCCATACAACCTAGAGATAAAAAAAAATACACTTCCTCACTCATGATTACTTGTTATTATGACTGTTAAAGACACTCTATGTGCTTACACATTACCGTCATCCACTGGCATCACTGGGCTTTAAGTTAAATGTTCCTTTGATCCAGCAATAGTGTTCACCATGTGCACCCTAATTACTGGATTATTTCTAATACTGTGCAGGTTTTGCATGACATTGCTCCGGATTGCTTGAAAGCAGCTAAGCCATTGTGGTGCATACTGTACTGTAGTGTGGGTGTGTGTGTGTGTGTGTGTGTGGGTTTGTGTCGGTAGGATGCAACAGTGTGAAGCGGGGAGGTTAAATCACGGGGCTGAACATCTTGACAGCTCTGTTGCGAGGTGAGGATGGAAGATCATCTTTTCACGACACTTGTGCCACGGGGGTGTGTGTATCCTGCCGCTCAGCCTGCCCCCACCTTTCTCTGCTCCTACTTCACATTCCTCACTACCACTGTCTCACTGCACTCACTGTTACCGGACTCACTGTTTTTTTGCTTTAATGGTAATGCAAAAAAAACAACGTGCAAAATCGTAATTCCTGTTAGTCAACTTAGATGTTTATATAATACCGTATTGAAATGCAAATTTAAAGTGACTCATTTAAATGGATATCTGAAATTGCTATTCATTTGAGGCATTATTATGTATGTACTACACCAGTGGTTCCCAACCTTTTGTTTTATCAGATAGACCCCCACAGCCCTGTTAGATGAACTCAAGTACCCCCTTCATCGGCACCACCTGTCGTGTTCCAAATGGATGTTTGTTGATTATAAATAAGTGGATATTGTTACAATCATTTCTCATTCAATTGGACTAGTAATGTTCAGGCCGGTCAGGTGTGCGACCACTTGCTTTTATCCATTACGTTAATCTAACTATTGAACTCTTATTACTTATTTCAACCATTTTTGCATTACTTTCCGCTATTTCACCATTAATCCAATACTTTTAGCTAACTATTTCAACCGTTTACGTTGACTCAACTAGTGTTCGGTATCTCATATTAACCATTTATCCATTACAGTTTTGTTAACTGTTTTGACAGTGGATGTATTAAAGGAACAGTGTGCAGCATTTCAGGGGATCTAGAAATGGAATACAAGATTCATAACTATGTTTCCATTAGTGTCATCACCTGAAACTATAACCGTTAGCGTGTTTTAGCTAGAATGCTACATAGGAAGCGGGTCCTCTTCACGGAGTCCGCCATGTTTCTACAGTAGCCCAGAACGGACAAACCAAACACTGGCTCCAGAGTGAGCCTTTCGCGCTTTTACGTTACCTGAAGGCCACCGTCGTTCTGACACGCTTGTGAAACTGGTAACGTGAGCCGCAGAGTGCAAAACTAACGGCGTTACCACGGTTTTGCACTCGCCGACTCACGTTACCGCAGTCTTGGAAACGGAGGAGTGAGCGCAGGGGTACTCGGTTGCAATCTGCAACCACACAACTAGATACCGCCAAATCCTACACACTGTACCTTTAAGACTTCCCTGCTCACTATTTTTGTTTTCACACACACTCAATTGCGACGCATGTCAACTGATTTTATTTATGTGTGTCTTTTTTTCTAATCAAATCATCATTTACATTTTTTCAAATTAGTTGAGCTACTCCACAATCTTTCCACGAACCTCCGAAGTACTCCTGGGGTACCAGTACATCTGGCTGGGAATCTCTGTACTACACAATAGTACATAATCACCATTACCATTACCTTTAATATCATACATTATTTAGTGAATAAACACCTATTATACAATCGTACATCATTAATAGTTATAAAACTTGTAGTTTGGCAAATTATTCAGAATCCAGTCAGGGCATGTTGGCCATTGTAGCGACTGTGTGTGTGTGTTTGTGTTTGTGTGTGTGTGTGTGTGTGTGTGTGTGTGTGTGTGTGTGTGTGTGTTTGAAAACTGTATGCATGTCTGCATACATGATACAATGCTCTCTCTCTCTCTGTCTCTCTCTGTCTCTCTCTCTCTCTCTGTCCCTTCACCCCTTTCCCCCCCCATGCTTAAGGCAAAAATGGGGACTTGCCAAATAACACACACACACACACACACACATCGCCGGGCGAGTGCTGAGGAGAGGGGAGCTGTCATTTGTCAACAAGGAACTTTGGCAGCTCGCCGTTGCCATGGGAACTGTCTGTTGCCGAGGACTGGTTTTGCATCACAAGGTCCTCGAATTGGCTCCAAAGCCTCGGAGGTCCCACCCCTCCTCCACCCGCCTCACCTCCGTCTCTCACAGCTTCAAACATATTGTCAAGATTTTCTGCCCCCCACCCCCCCCCTTTCTTTTTTCTCCCTCTTCTGCTGTCTTCCACCTCACAGACAGAATTCCTCTGTTTCATTTCCCAGTCGGGTCTTCTCATTAGCTGGGAGATTTGTATCTGCTCTTTGATTTACAACAGCTACATGATGATAGATAGATAGATAGATAGATAGATAGATAGATAGATAGATAGATAGATAGATAGATTTGTCTATGAAATGTCAGAATATAATGACCAAAAATGGCTGTCACAGTTTCTAAGAGCCCAAGGTGACATCTTCTGATATCTTCTTTTGTCTGACCAACAGTCTGTAACAGAAAAAAGCGGCAAATCTTCACACTGGAGAAGCTGGAGCAAGCACATGTTTGGCATTTTTGCTTGAAAACTGATTGAAACAGTTTATCAAAAATAGTTGGTTGGTTAGTTTTCTGTTTGTCATAAATGGTTTACAACTCTTAAACCTGCAGTACGCAGAATATTTTTGGCATCATTGGGCAAAAATCCCATAATAACCTTTCAGCATATTGTAATTCAAGTGTTCTGAGAGAAAACTAGACTTCTACACCTCCTCATTGCTCTGTTTTCAAGCTTTAAAAAATCTAGTCAGTGACGGGAGACTTTGGTTATTTCAGAGAGAGAGCGTTCCTATTGTCTGTTCATTCAACTGATGAATCAATACTCTGTTACTGTAATCCCTATTTCTCGCCTCAATTGTTTTCAGAAACATCTTGTAGTGTACTGTTTAGCTGTAAAATGAGAAAGTTTGCTCCAGCTGGTGGGCGGTGCTTGGTGTTTCCTCAACTTATCTCAACGTGGCTGCCGGGTCACAAACTTTCTCATTTTACAGCTAACAGTACACTACAAGATGATTCTGAAAACATGTGACGCGAGCAATAGGCTTTACAGTAACAAAATGTTTATTCATATTTGATCAGCGCTGCTTAGTTTGACAGTTTGATCGGAGTTGGCGAGTGATTGACAGCTGCTCAGAGACGGCAAGGCTCCAGCTCGGCTCCGATTGGTTGTTTTCCTCCGGTTTGTGAAATCTTACAGATGCCATTAGGAGCACCGGAGGACACAGAGGCACATGATTTTTATTTTGATTAGGATATAGTGACCGTTTTATAAAAATAACTTATTTTTTATCATATTTGCTCCAATTCTACCCACTGCAGTTTTAGCAGCATTAGACTGTCCACAAAACATAGAATTTAGGAGGTGGATCACAGCTACAGTATCAATATTACCAATGCTAAGTTTTGAGATACTAGAATCGATAGCAAAAAAATACCTTAGACTACATTCTGTGCACATAAATTCTCTCCTTAGCGCTACAGTCTTTGCATTTATGCTGCTGTTGGATGCATGCACACAAAGATCACAACATTAATTCAGAGAATTTACACAATAGACAATTGTTATTTACCATTAAAAGTGGAAATGTCTAATGTTTGCTAAATCACTGTGTGGTAATGAAAATGTATTCAGACGCCTATTAATGATGTACCTCATAAATCATGACAAATGACTCTCCAGTATTGTACAAAACAATACATTAGCAGCTTTAAGTGCTGCGTCGCTATCAGTTATCCTGGCCCTGGTATTACTTGGTGTCAGATCTGAACCATATTTTGTGGTATTTCCCATCCATAGTACAATCTGTGATTATAGCATCTTGATATTTAGGATATGGTATATGAATATATTGCGGATCTTTGCGAACAATCTATTTTGTTGGTAACTTCTGGTGATTGAAGATGAGTGACAAATGCATGCCCTGTTATTAGAAAAAGAGCCAAACGACTGCAATCATTAGAAAACTGAAGATCCTGCACAATATCATATACAACAACAACAAGGACTACAGCAATGATTTGCCCTCTGCAAGTGCTTACAGATTATTATGCCTGAATTTTCATCCATGTCACTGCAGCTCAAGCCCAACAAGTCGATCCCCATAGGATCAATTTGATTCAGCTTACATAACAACCACAGCTCTCTGGCTGTTGTTGATGTTTCTCGGTCTCTCCCTCCAGCATAATGCGCCAGTATTTTCAGTGCAGAAAGAAGCTGTTGGTATTTGATAAACACTTGCAATGTGGCGGATGTCCTCAGTCCTTGACTGTGAAGCACACTCCCTTTCCCCAACAGTGAATCTTTCACGGCACCAAGACAAAGTTGTGCTTGGATTGTCAATGGAGATGAAAGAGATGCATTTTATTGGCTATGACACCTGAATTTGCAGATTTAAAACTGGATTGAACCATAAATTGTCTTACTGGCCTAACTCTGCATTTTGCTGTCCCATAGCAGATGCTGTGTAAATGCAATGAACAACCCACAAGCTTACTGTCCTAGATAGATTTAATTATTTAAAAGTAAAGTAGTAACATTTAATCTTTAATGACTAATTACGTACTTAATAATTACTTAATAATGTGTGTAATTGCCCCATTTTGCTATTTGCAAAATAACTCTGATTGGCTCAAGACGCTACAATGACATCTGTACTTATGCGCTACGTTAACTGTCTAAAGATCCGTTGGAAAAAAAAGTTGTGTTACATTTCAAAGGCTGCCTTTTGTGAAAGTCTGGAAGGAACACAATAAATATAATCATTTTAAATAATTTTCACCCAACTCTGCAGTTCCTCTCAGCTCTATATGGAGCATTTTAGGTTTTTTCTGCAAATTGTTTTAGTTTTACAGCTCACAACTTTACTGTTTTGGTTCACTCACTGTTTCCAACCCGTTTCCACCCGGAGCAAGCAGCAGCGTTTAGCAAAAAGCTCTGATAAAACCACGGTACGTTAGCTACCCAGCACCAAACAGCAGACAGACAAAGTTAGCGACTAGCTGGTGAACTTAGTGGAGCATTTAGCGGCTAAAGTGACAGATATTTTTCTCATGAGTTGGTGGAGACCAAAACGGAGGCAAAAGTAGAGTGAATATTGGACTTAACATTCATCAGGTAACCAGAAACATGACTCAGAAAAAAATGCTTATGTTGCTTTGAGTATAGTGGATGTGTAAATAGACAACTGTTTGCTAACGCGTTAGCAACTTTTTAAGGTAAGGCTATTGTGTTTACAGCTTGTTGCGCTGCCCCCAAGTGCCCAAAAACATAATCAAACTGCAGACTTATACACAATTGTGTAATGTTGACATTTGTTTCACTACAACTTAGTTTGTTCACTCATCAGCTTTTAAAAATTGATTAGGAAGTGTTTAATCTAATATTTTGATCTACAGTATATGTTTCTTTCTAGGTGAATATGCTACTTTTCTGACTGTTAGGTCACAAACAGAACACAACTGTCGTCTAACCTCATGCTCAAGGTCACAGTTATCACATGTAACATTAACTAAACTTGAACAAAGGTTAACTAGCCTTTGTGCTGCCATGATAATCATTTCAGAAAATAAAGAAACAAACCTAATTCGACATTCAGACCCTGTGACATTTAATTTCTCCTCTCATCGGTGTTTTATCGCTGTTAAAAGCAACTTGCGTCAACTTTGGGGTGACATTGCAGCTACGGAGTGAGTAAATCTTACACTATGAGGGAGCAGTAAAGGATCCAGGTGGGAGGTTTGAGAGTTAGAGTAGTAGTATGGAGGGGAAGCAGGCAAAGTGGAAGGCCACACCCTGTCTGAAGACTGATATCTTTGGCAACAATTCACAAGTTTCCTGTCGAGGCCCTGAATCGCTCTCCTTGTTTCAGCGTAGCGGCAATGAGGCCTGACGGACCTGAGAGAAAGAATGAGGTTAAATGTTGGAGGAGGGTAGAGAACAGCCCGAGAGCATCCGCACAATGTCCTCCTTTAACCTTGTTCTATATCTGTCCTGCCGCATCCCCCGTTTTTTTTCCTCCACACCAACTGTACAACCCCTGGGATCAGCTGATAAGCTACACATCTCTCCAACCCTGGCCCACTGTCCTATTATGTCAAGTCACGTCCTTTCCTGCTCTGCACCGTGATCTCTTTAACTGTAAAATAGATAGGGAGTCGGGAAGGATGGGATGGAGTGATGGAAATGTGAAAAACTGGCGATAGAGGAAGACCTGGCAACCCCTTGATGTGAGGATGTTAGCTTTGATCTAACCCTTTTAGTCTTCCCCCGCTTTTACGAACCGTTTTCACTCTTCGTTTCTGACTTTCAAATGTCAACCCTTTCTTTTTTTTTCCCTTTTTGGATGCGTTTATCATACGAGGCAAGCCAGGTCATCTGTGTCTGATTAACGCCACTCTCCCGGTCTCTCGGCTTCTCGTCTCCGACCCAAAGCACAGTTTGACTGGAAACGCAGCGATTGTGTTTTGAAGCGCGTATGAGTGGTGCAACCGAGCTGAAAGATGGTGCAGACGGAAGGAATTCAGCGAGGCGCTTTGACAATATACAACAGTAACTGGATCGTAAACATCATAAGCCTACACATACTGTCCAGTGGTCAAATCACCAGCAAACATCTCCCTTTACCCCCTTTATTCTCCCTTTAACAAGGCAAAGCCATGACTGCTTCCTTATTCTCTGGCAGCTTGTGACAGCAGTGTAGAGTCGAGTGAGTTTGAACATTATAGTTCACCGATTTTGGAAATGAAGCATCCACTTTCCACTAGATGAGAAGATCAATACCACTCTTGTGTTTGTAGTGTACGCTGCAAAAGAAACTACAACGACTTCGCACAAAAATTGGTAACGGGGGGAAACAGTTGGCTCTGTCTAAAGGTTAAACAAATCTGCCGTCTAGCACCTATAAAGCTCCCTATCTCGTTTGTTTAACGTAAAAACTACAAATAGCTCATTCCCTAACTATGACTTTGTTTATGACATACTATACTATGACTTTTTATGACATGTTTTACCTCCTATAATATGGCTTAATAATGCTTGTTGCACCTGCTACGGTGTCCATAGACTTTTTATGTATTGTTGACCATTTTTGTGGAATTGTCTGAGTTTCGTCTCTTTTCTGGTTAATTCTAGTGAGGCTACACCGAGCGAAGTGGTTGTATATTGATAATCAGTATGCACAGGCTGCAGAGTACCATCTATACAAATGGAATTTTAGTGCTCTGTGGTGTGATGTTGAATTTTTTTCTTTTTTAAAAATGTGATGCAGTAACGTTTACTCAGAGTACATTTTAACTGACCTTTAATTTTTTTAAATGGTCATCGTGGCAGTCTTAAGTTTACTCAATTCGCATTTTAGTACGGCCCTTTAAAGCTGCATCAGGACAAATGTGTGCACTTTGGTGCAAAACGGCACCAAAAAGAGTGGTGCAGAGACAACATGTTTTTGTAGGCCTGTTCCGTAAAATAATCTCCACAAATGAACTCCACTTTTATGATTTTTGAAGTGTGAATGCAATCTCCAGAAGTAAAACGCTAACGCTAGGCTATAAATGAACAACACCAGGGTCGCATGAGCGCGAGTATACACAACGAGGTTGTAAAGACAGACTAGTCGGCGTGATGACGTTTTGTAGTCTCGTTTAGCCGCTTATTTATATCGTAGAACAAAACTTTAAAATCTTTTCAACTTGTGTTAATCACAGACCTTGTTTCAGGCATCTAACCAAAAACCAATTCAGAAAAAGCATTGACTTTGAGACAAGGGAACCGGAAGTGCTAAAATGCTAACTCGTTTCCGGGTTTTAGGACTCATTCCTGTAGCACTCTGTTGGAACTGGTTGAATTTTGAGGACTTCCTTAAACACAAATCTGCTAAATGTTATTTTATTAGTGTGTGCTGGGGTTGAGGTGATGAAAAGGTGCAGCCATGGTAAGTGCAACTTGTAACACACCACCTGTTGAGTGCAGATACAATTTTTTGTCATCGTACAAACTTTATTGATAGCTTTTTTCTATGGGACATTAGGTTGTCTGTCTTCCTGTGAAGACTTCCACCTCTTTCACAGTCAATTAGTTTAGGCTATCCATCCAACTATTTGTGTATGTGTTTGTGTGTGTGTGTGTGTGTGTGTGTGTGTGTGTGCGCCAGCCAAACCTCACTACTGAAGCTTGTCTGGCCACATCTCCAGTTAAAGTAAAACAGTAATAAACTGTGCCTTACTATGCTCATTAACACACACACATAGTCCTTTTATGTGCATGTATTTGCAGACAGATACTCACACAGACACGTCACTTGAAACACATTAACAACATAAATACAATCCCACCATACAGTGAGTGTGTGTAATCCAGAGGTTTGTCAATGGGACTGTTCTTTAGAGAGGCGCAGTCATGAAGCCGTGACAGTTATGACTCACAGGCCTCAACACCCCGTGTGGTTTGTTTTTCTTCATTTAGCCTCTAAAAATCTTTGGTGTGTGAGGTCTCCCTCTCTTTCTGTCGGTGTCTATCCCTCTGCCCCCAACTTCCCATTCATGCCCTCCGCTTGGTTTTCCTCCCAGTGGTCCTCCAGGTTCATTTCAGAGAGTGCTGCCAGCTTGCCACAGGTTAGACAGAAATAACAGTCAGGCTCTCCAAGTTAAACAGCGACCTTGTCATACCATCTGAAAGCCTCTCTGCTTCCTCTGGGCCGCCCACCGCTCAAAGAATGCGTCTTCAGTTCTCTGAGAAATGGCACAGTCTGCGCGCACGGCCAAACAAACCCGTAGAAATGAACATATAGATGTCATTTTCACACACACCAACAAACACACATGTGGAAGGTGTAACTCTTATGCGCACAAAGGAGACACACACGGGCAAGCTCTCGCTGTGGTGATTTCAGTGACGGTCCTGAGTACACTGCATCTATTGTTCGGAGGCTTTGTGGGTCCCAAAGGGAGCGGTGATGTGTTTGACCAAAGAGAGGGAGATGAGAATGATGGGGGGGGGGGGGGGGGGGGGGCGAGAGAAGTCTTTCCTTCTGGCAGGTCGCTCCTGCAGAAGCTCAAGTTTCCATAGGTTATAAATGTTAAGGAATTAGGTAATGCTTACTCTAAGCCATTATATCTTATAGAGTGAGTCAAGTGTGTTAACCCGCCATGAAGTAAAGAAAAGTAATATGGAAATGAGTGAGCTCAATAAATTTTATTAAAAGGGTAATTTTGACTTTGTGATGTTGCAGAGAAAAACGTATTTGGGGTCACCAAAACAGTTTGATTCACCCCCTGCAGACCAGGATTAAATAAAAGAATGATTGTAATTTATTCAAGTTTTGCCATTAGTTTTCACCATAGCATGTTGGGTTGCTCGAGGGGAATTTCGGATAACACTTCCTTTTACAGGTCTGCAAATTTCATGGTAATTAGGTGATAATTAGCAAGTAACCTATTTGAAATTTCTTTGGAATTACTGCCAAATTACCATGATTGCCATGATATTTGCAGACCTGTAAAATGAAGTGTTTTTGAGCTGAAACTGGTGCTATAAGAAAGGTCAAAGGGTCACCAAAATAGGTAGGAAAGATTTTCTGGGGTCTACGAATGTAAACATCAAAATTCTGCAATCTGGACATGAAAACAACTTTTTTTTTCTCAAATCCCTAGACAATAGAGCTGAAGCTGGATATTATTCTAAACCAATACATCATTCTGCAGGATTTTCTCTACAGACTTATCTGGGTTGTAGGTGGAAGTGAACGAGCTGCCATTACAGCTCTGGCATCTCACTTGTACCTGCACCTGCCCAATATTATAGGATTCTGCTTTTTAACAGCTTTTGCCAAGAAATAGTCAATGCTACTGAAATAATAATATATGTAATGTGATAATGTAAAACTTGAAGTTGGTCATAACCAGAGGCTAGCAAGTAATGTTGGCTATGTTTACAGCACTTTATCATCCAGACTGTGGAGGTTGGACAAGGTTATTTTTTTCCCATTTGAAGGCTAGTGTTTTGAGACTGAATAACTTCCACATTAACAAAGGCTGTTCATCTGTTGGAGGGGGGCGACTGCAGACAGTAATGAATCTGTTCTTTCATTGTTTCTGATTGACTGACTGATTTAGTGTTGCTAGAGAGCACAACACATAAATCAACCAGCAGATTTGCTTATAGTGTTATCCCAAACGGAGAGAAAACCATACCTGGCTCATTATTTTCTATCAGTATAATACGTTACTTTATGTTTGTTCGTAATGTTTAGCGTCAGTTGGTTGAAGTGTCATTTAGAACATGTCATCTTCTTTCTAGCAGACTAAATGTTTTCATCTAACTGTGTGGTTGCTATGCAGTTATACTACCAGAGGAAAGTTCTGTAGAGGGATTTGTGGTATTATTTCAACTACCATCTTCCATGAATTTAGAGTTGTAGTTAGAACTTGGACTTCTTTTGTCGTAATTCATGTTTGTTTGGACTGTGGGATGTTATTCTGTTTGACTCTGAAGCTCTTCTTTTATTGGAAATTAAAAGCATGATTTGTTGTTCCCACAAAGGCCAGAAACTTTGGTTTGATTTAACCAAACTGGATTTGTATTGAAGGTGCAGAGGGTGTTGTCAACAAAGCCCCCTTTTTGCTGAACAACAGTTTGTTGATGCATTTCGTAAAGCCACTGGAAAATCACATTAGAGCTGTTTTTAATCTCTTTCCTCTTTTCTTTAGGTAACATTGCTTATTAAATGCTTTTGAACTGGTAAATGAATGTGTGGGAGGTATTTTCTCTATGGCTCTAATTCAAGCCCTGGGTTGTTGTTGTTATGAGTGGGAGTGATAACAGTGATAAGGCTAAATGGCACATGTATCCTGCCTTTTATTTCCAATGAATGCAAAGTTAGGGGTTTGGGTAGAAAGCAAAGAAAAACTGGTTCAAGTTGCTGTGAAGGAGTTTGGACATTTGTATTCTCCATTGGTTCTGCTTATTAATAACAGAAAGTGTTGCAATGACAACTCCACATCATTAGGTTTTTCTCCAGATTCACCATGATGTTATTGTATATGGTTCAACAAGGTACTTTTGACCTATATCCTGATGCAAGAGCTCCTTGTTTGTCTGGACTCTAATTGGTTACACTGGGAACCATAATTCTTAACCAAACTACAAAAGCACACGAGACAAAGAAGCCAACTAATAAGAATTGAGCTTGCGTGCCAATTAGAGTCTGGAGTTTCAGGTTATCTGAGGCTGAGAGGAGCAGTAGAAATGACTCAGAGGGCCATCTGAGTCATAGCTTTAATATGCTGGCAGACTGAGAGATCTGACTGAGGCTTTATTTACACTTATCTGGATACAGCCAGTGGTGACTTGGATGAATTGTGTGTGAAATTTTAAATTGCATGTGAAAAAACTTGTGGACATTTCAGCTGTAAATAACTGAAAAACAAGCTGAGGTTCAAGATGTCCTGGCATGGGAGCGTCTGGTACCCTTACTTCTGGTCAAGACAGAACCTATGGTCTTTGAAAATCCAAGCTCTGTCTTTATTATCTCAGGGTAACTGTCTCACATACAGTGTGTCCCCATACTTGCCAACCATCCCGATTTTCCCATTTTTCATTACCCTCTCCCGGTTTCCTCCCGGGGTCACAATTCTCCCGCATTTCTTTCGATTTATGGCAATTTTTACACTTTTTTTCCCTTTTCGTTACCTCAACCTGTTTCTGACACTGCACAGCATGTACAGTATAAGCCTTATTGTTTCCACCCGGACGGCAATAGAGCTACACCAAATGTCTTTTCCTGGCAGAGAGCTGCTTGCAACACCGGGGTGCACATCACATTATTAAAACATCACATAGTATAGTAAGACTTTTTTTTACTTTTTTCGACATACTATACTATGACTTTTTTCGACATACTATAGTAAGACTTTTTTTTACTTTTTTCGACGTACTATAGTATGACTTTTTTCACTTTTTTCGACACACTATAGTATGAATTTCTTCGACATATTATAGTATGACTTTTTTTCAACATACTAGATAGTATGACTTTTTTTTCACTTTTTTCGGCATACTATACTATGACTTTCTTCGATATACTATAGTATGACTTTTTTTCACTTTTTTCGACATACTATAGTATGACTTTTTTCGACATACTATAGTATGACTTTTTTTCCACTTTTTTCGACATACTATAGTATGACTTTTTTCGACACACTATAGTATGACTTTTTTCGACATACTATACTATGACTTTTTTCGACATACTATAGTATGACTTTTTTCGACATACTATACTATGACTTTTTTTCGACATACTATAGTATGACTTTTTTACACTTTTTTCGACATACTATACTATGACTATCTTTTTTACTTTTTTCGACATACTATACTATGACTTTCTTCGACATACTATAGTTTGACTTTTTTTGACATACTATAGTATGACTTTTTTTTATCACTTTTTTCGACATACTATACTATGCCTGTTTTCGACATACTATAGTATGACTTTTTTCGACATACTATAGTATGACTTTTTTTCACTTATTTCGACATACTATACTATGACTTTCTTTGACATACTATAGTATGACTTTTTTTTACTTTTTTCGACGTACTATAGTATGACTTTTTTTTCACTTTTTTCGACACACTATAGTATGACTTTCTTCGACATACTATAGTATAACTTTTTTCACTTTTTTCGACATACATTAGTATGACTTTTTTCGACATACTATAGTCTGACTTTTTTTCACTTTTTTCGACAAACTATAGTATGACTTTTTTTCACTTTTTCGACATACTATACTATGACTTTTTTTCACTTTTTTCGACAAACGATACTATGACTTTCTTCGACATACTAAAGTATGACTTTTTTCGACATACTATAGTATGACTTTTTTCGACATACTATAGTATGACTTTTTTTTCACTTTTTTCGACTTACTATAGTATGACTTTTTTCGACATACTATACTATGACTTTTTTTCGACATACTATAGTATGACTTTTTTCCACTTTTTTCGACATACTATAGTATGACATTTTTTTCACTTTTTTCGACATACTATAGTATGACTTTTTTCGACATACTATACTATGACTTTTTTTCGACATACTATACTATGACTGTCTTCGACATACTATAGTATGACTTTTCGACATACTATAGTATGACTTTTTTTCACTTTTTTCGACATACTATAGTATGACTTTTTTCGACATACTATAGTATGACTTTTTCGACATACTATATTATGACTTTTTCGAAATACTATACTATGACTTTTTTTTGATATACTATAGTATGACTTTTTTCGACATACTATAGGATGACTTTTTTTCACTTTTTTCGACATACTATAGTATGACTTTTTTCGACATACTATACTATGACTTTTTTTCGACATACTATACTATGACTTTCTTCGACATACTATAGTATGACTTTTCGACATACTATAGTATGACTTTTTTTCACTTTTTTCGACATACTATAGTATGACTTTTTTCGACATACTATAGTATGACTTTTTCGACATACTATATTATGACTTTTTTCGAAATACTATACTATGACTTTTTTTTGATATACTATAGTATGACTTTTTTCGACATACTATAGGATGACTTTTTTTCACTTTTTTCGACATACTATAGTATGACTTTTTTCGACATACTATACTATGACTTTTTTTCGACATACTATACTATGACTTTCTTCGACATACTATAGTATGACTTTTCGACATACTATAGTATGACTTTTTTTCACTTTTTTCGACATACTATAGTATGACTTTTTTCGACATACTATAGTATGACTTTTTCGACATACTATATTATGACTTTTTTCGACATTCTAGTATGACTTTTTTACACTTTTTTCGACATACTATACTATGACTATCTTTTTTACTTTTTTCGACATACTATACTATGACTTTCTTCGATATACTATAGTATGACTTTTTTTCACTTATTTCGACATACTATACTATGACTTTCTTCGACATACTATAGTATGACTTTTTTAGACATACTATAGTATGACTTTTTTCACTTTTTTTGACATACTATACTATGACTTTCTTCGACATACTATAGTATGACTTTTTTTTACTTTTTTCGACGTACTATAGTATGACTTTTTTCACTTTTTTCGACACACTGTAGTATGACTTTCTTCGACATACTATAGTATAACTTTTTTCACTTTTTTCGACATACATTAGTATGACTTTTTTCGACATACTATAGTCTGACTTTTTTTCACTTTTTTCGACAAACTATAGTATGACTTTTTTTCACTTTTTCGACATACTATAGTATGACTTTTTGTCACTTTTTTCGACATACTATACTATGACTTTTTTTCACTTTTTTCGACAAACGATACTATGACTTTCTTCGACATACTAAAGTATGACTTTTTTCGACATACTATAGTATGACTTTTTTCGACATACTATAGTATGACTTTTTTCACTTTTTTCGACTTACTATAGTATGACTTTTTTCGACATACTATAGTATGACTTTTTTCGACATACTATAGTATGACTTTTTTCACTTTTTTCGACATACTATAGTATGACATTTTTTTCACTTTTTTCGACATACCATAGTATGACTTTTTTCGACATACTATAGTATGACTTTTTTCGACATACTATAGTATGACTTTTTTTCGACATACTATAGTATGACTTTTTTCCACTTTTTTCGACATACTATAGTATGACTTTTGTTTCACTTTTTTCGACATACTATAGGATGTCGAAAATAGTCATACTATAGTGTAACTTTTTTCACTTTTTGACATACTATAGTATGACTTTTTTTCGACATACTATACTATGACTTTTTTTCGACATACTATAGTATGACTTTTTTCGAATACTATACTGACTTTTTAACAAACTTTTTTCGACATACTATAGTTGACATTTTTCCACTTTTTTCGACATACTATAGTATGACTTTTTTCCACTTTTTTCGAAATACTATAGTATGACTTTTTTCACTTTTTGACATACTATAGTATGACTTTTTTTCGACATACTATACTATGACTTTTTTTCACTTTTTTCGACATACTATAGTATGACTTTTTTCGAAATACTATACTATGACTTTTTTTTGATATACTATAGTATGACTTTTTTCGACATACTATAGTATGACTTTTTTCGACATAATATACTATGACTTTTTTTCGACATACTATACTATGACTTTCTTCGACATACTATAGTATGACTTTTCGACATACTATAGTATGACTTTTTTTCACTTTTTTCAACATTACTATAGTATGACTTTTTTCGACATACTATAGTATGACTTTTTCGACATACCATATTATGACTTTTTTCGACATTCTATAGTATGAACTTTTTTCACTTTTTTCGACATACATTAGAAGACTTTTTTCGACATACTATAGTCTGACTTTTTTTCACTTTTTTCGACAAACTATAGTATGACTTTTTTTCACTTTTTTCGACATACTATACTATGACTTTCTTCGACATACTATAGTATGACTTTTCGACATACTATAGTATGACTTTTTTTCACTTTTTTCGACATACTATAGTATGACTTTTTTCGACATACTATAGTATGACTTTTTCGACATACTATATTATGACTTTTTTCGACATTCTATAGTATGACTTTTTTACACTTTTTTCGACGTACTATACTATGACTATCTTTTTTACTTTTTTCGACATACTATACTATGACTTTCTTCGATATACTATAGTATGACTTTTTTTCACTTTTTTCGACATACTATAGTATGACTTTTTTCGACATACTATAGTGTGACTTTTTTTCACTTATTTCGACATACTATACTATGACTTTCTTCGACATACTATAGTATGACTTTTTTAGACATACTATAGTATGACTTTTTTCACTTTTTTCGACATACTATACTATGACTTTCTTCGACATACTATAGTATGACTTTTTTTTACTTTTTTCGACTTACTATAGTATGACTTTTTTTTCACTTTTTTCGACACACTATAGTATGACTTTCTTCGACATACTATAGTATAACTTTTTTTCACTTTTTTCGACATACATTAGTATGACTTTTTTCGACATACTATAGTCTGACTTTTTTTCACTTTTTTCGACAAACTATAGTATGACTTTTTTTCACTTTTTTCGACATACTATAGTATGACTTTTTGTCACTTTTTTCGACATACTATACTATGACTTTTTTCACTTTTTTCGACATACTATACTATGACTTTTTTCACTTTTTTTCGACATACTATAGTATGACTTTCTTCGACATACTATAGTATGACTTTTTTCGACATACTATAGTATGACTTTTTTTTCACTTTTTTCGACATACTATAGTATGACTTTTTTCGACATACTATACTATGACTTTTTTTCGACATACTATAGTATGACTTTTTTCCACTTTTTTCGACATACTATAGTATGACATTTTTTTCACTTTTTTCGACATACTATAGTATGACTTTTTTCGACATACTATAGTATGACTTTTTTCGACATACTATACTATGACTTTTTTTCGACATACTATAGTATGATTTTTTTCCACTTTTTTCGACATACTATAGTTTGACATTTTTCCACTTTTTTCGACATACTATAGTATGACATTTTTTTCACTTTTTTCGAAATACTATAGTATGACTTTTTTCACTTTTTGACATACTATAGTATGACTTTTTTTCGACATACTATACTATGACTTTTTTTCACTTTTTTCGACATACTATAGTATGACTTTTTTCGAAATACTATACTATGACTTTTTTTTTATATACTATAGTATGACTTTTTTCGACATACTATACTATGACTTTTTTCGACATACTATACTATGACTTTTTTTCGACATACTATACTATGACTTTCTTCGACATACTATAGTATGACTTTTCGACATACTATAGTATGACTTTTTTTTCACTTTTTTCAACATACTATAGTATGACTTTTTTCGACATACTATAGTATGACTTTTTCGACATACCATATTATGACTTTTTTCGACATTCTATAGTATGACTTTTTTCACTTTTTTCGACATACATTAGTATGACTTTTTTCGACATACTATAGTCTGACTTTTTTTCACTTTTTTCGACAAACTATAGTATGACTTTTTTTCACTTTTTTCGACATACTATAGTATGACTTTTTGTCACTTTTTTCGACATACTATACTATGACTTTTTTTCACTTTTTTCGACATACTATACTATGACTTTCTTCGACATACTAAAGTATGACTTTTTTCGACATACTATAGTATGACTTTCTTCGACATACTATAGTATGACTTTTTTCGACATACTATAGTATGACTTTTTTTCACTTTTTTCGACAGGAGAAGCCCTCCAATTTCGTTGTACCGTGTACAATGACAATAAAGCTTTCTATTCTATTCTATTCATACTATGACTTTTTTTTATATACTATAGTATGACTTTTTTCGACATACTATAGGATGACATTTTTTTCAATTTTTTCGACATACTATAGTATGACTTTTTTTGACATACTATACTATGACTTTTTTTCGACATACTATACTATGACTTTCTTCGACATACTATAGTATGACTTTTTTCAACATACTATACTATGACTTTTTTTTCACTTTTTTCGACATACTATAGTATGACTTTTTTTCGACATACTATAGTATGACTTTTTTTTTTACTTTTTTCAACATACTATAGTATGACTTTTTCACTTTTTCGGCACACTATACTATGACTTTCTTCGACATACTATAGTATGACTTTTTTCTACTTTTTTCGACATACTATAATATGACATTTTTTTCACTTTTTTCGACATACTATAGTATGACTTTTTTTCCACTTTTTTCGACATACTATAGTATGACTTTTTTCGACACACTATAGTATGACTTTTTTCGACATACTATACTATGACTTTTTTCGATATACTATAGTATGACTTTTTTCGACATACTATACTATGACTTTTTTTCGACATACTATAGTATGACTTTTTTACACTTTTTTCGACATACTATACTATGACTATCTTTTTTACTTTTTTCGACATACTATACTATGACTATTTATATTTTTTTCGACATACTATAGTATGACTTTTTTCGACATACTATGGTATCACTTTTTTTTCACTTTTTTCACATACTTAGTATGACTTTTTCGACATACTATAGTATGACTTTTTTCGACATACTATAGTATGACTTTTTTTCACTTTTCGACATACTATAGTATGACTTTTTTCACTTTTTTCGACATACTATACTATGACTTTTTTTCACTTTTTTCGACATACTATAGTATGACTTTTTTCGACATACTATAGTATGACTTTTTTATCAAAACTTTTTTCGACATACTATATTATGACTTTTTTCGACATACTATACTATGACTTTTTTTCGACATACTATACTATGACTTTTTTTCAACATACTATAGTATGACTTTTTTCCACTTTTTTCGACATACTATAGTATGACATTTTTTTCACTTTTTTCGACATACTATAGTATGACTTTTTTCGACATACTATAGTATGACTTTTCGACATACTATACTATGACTTTTTCTCGACATACTATAGTATGACTTTTTTCCACTTTTTTCGACATACTATAGTATGACTTTTTTCACTTTTTGACTTACTATAGTATGACTTTTTCACTTTTTTCGACATACTATAGTATGACTTTTTTCGACATACTATAGTATGACTTTTTTTCACTTTTTTCGACATACTATAGTATGACTTTTTTCGACATACTATACTATGACTTTTTTTCGACATACTATAGTATGACTTTTTTCCACTTTTTTCGACATACTATACTATGACTTTTTTCACTTGTTGATATACTATACTATGACCTTTTTCGACATACTATAGTATGACTTTTTTTCACTTTTTTCGACATACTATAGTATGAATTTTTTCGACATACTATACTATGACTTTTTTTTGATATACTATAGTATGACTTTTTTCGACATACTATAGTATGACATTTTTTTCACTTTTTTCGACATACTATACTATGACTTTCTTCGACATACTATAGTATGACTTTTCGACATACTATAGTATGACTTTTTTTCACTTTTTTCGACATACTATAGTATGACTTTTTTCGAAATACTACACTGACTTTTTTTTTGATATACTATAGTATGACTTTTTTCGACATACTATAGTATGACTTTTTCCACTTTTTTCGACATACTATAGTATGACATTTTTTTCACTTTTTTCGAAATACTATAGTATGACTTTTTTCACTTTTTTCGACATACTATACTATGACTTTTTTTCACTTTTTTCGACATACTATAGTATGACTTTTTTCGAAATACTATACTATGACTTTTTTTTTATATACTATAGTATGACTTTTTTCGACATACTATACTATGACTTTTTTCGACATACTATACTATGACTTTTTTTCGACATACTATACTATGACTTTCTTCGACATACTATAGTATGACTTTTCGACATACTATAGTATGACTTTTTTTTTCACTTTTTTCAACATACTGTAGTATGACTTTTTTCGACATACTATAGTATGACTTTTTCGACATACCATATTATGACTTTTTTCGACATTCTATAGTATGACTTTTTTCACTTTTTTCGACATACATTAGTATGACTTTTTTCGACATACTATAGTCTGACTTTTTTTCACTTTTTTCGACAAACTATAGTATGACTTTTTTTCACTTTTTTCGACATACTATAGTATGACTTTTTGTCACTTTTTCGACATACTATAGTATGACTTTTTTTCACTTTTTTCGACATACTATACTATGACTTTCTTCGACATACTAAAGTATGACTTTTTTCGACATACTATAGTATGACTTTCTTCGACATACTATAGTATGACTTTTTTCGACATACTATAGTATGACTTTTTTTTCACTTTTTTCGACAGGAGAAGCCCTCCAATTTCGTTGTACCGTGTACAATGACAATAAAGCTTTCTATTCTATTCTATTCATACTATACTATGACTTTTTTTTATATACTATAGTATGACTTTTTTCGACATACTATAGGATGACATTTTTTTCACTTTTTTCGACATACTATAGTATGACTTTTTTCGACATACTATAGTATGACTTTTTTCGACATACTATACTATGACTTTCTTCGACATACTATAGTATGACTTTTTTCGACATACTATACTATGACTTTTTTTTCACTTTTTTCGACATACTATAGTATGACTTTTTTTCGACATACTATAGTATGACTTTTTTTTTTACTTTTTTCAACATACTATAGTATGACTTTTTCACTTTTTCGGCACACTATACTATGACTTTCTTCGACATACTATAGTATGACTTTTTTCTACTTTTTTCGACATACTATAGTATGACATTTTTTTCACTTTTTTCGACATACTATAGTATGACTTTTTTTCCACTTTTTTCGACATACTATAGTATGACTTTTTTCGACACACTATAGTATGACTTTTTTCGACATACTATACTATGACTTTTTTCGACATACTATAGTATGACTTTTTTACACTTTTTTCGACATACTATACTATGACTATCTTTTTTACTTTTTTCGACATACTATACTATGACTTTCTTCGACATACTATAGTTTGACTTTTTTTGACATACTATAGTATGACTTTTTTTTATCACTTTTTTCGACATACTATACTATGCCTGTTTTCGACATACTATTGTATGACTTTTTTTTACTTTTTTCGACGTACTATAGTATGACTTTTTTTTCACTTTTTTCGACACACTATAGTATGACTTTCTTCGACATACTATAGTATAACTTTTTTCACTTTTTTCGACATACATTAGTATGACTTTTTTCGACATACTATAGTCTGACTTTTTTTCACTTTTTTCGACAAACTATAGTATGACTTTTTTTCACTTTTTCGACATACTATAGTATGACTTTTTGTCACTTTTTTCGACATACTATACTATGACTTTTTTTCACTTTTTTCGACAAACGATACTATGACTTTCTTCGACATACTATAGTATGACTTTTTTTCGACATACTATAGTATGACTTTTTTCGACATACTATAGTGTGACTTTTTTTCACTTTTTTCGACATACTATAGTATGACTTTTTTCGACATACTATACTATGACTTTTTTTCGACATACTATAGTATGACTTTTTTCCACTTTTTTCGACATACTATAGTATGACTTTTTTCCACTTTCTTCGACATACTATAGTATGACTTTTTTCGACATACTATAGTATGACTTTTTTTTCACTTTTTTCGACTTACTATAGTATGACTTTTTTCCACTTTCTTCGACATACTATAGTATGACTTTTTTCGACATACTATAGTATGACTTTTTTTTCACTTTTTCGACATACTATAGTATGACTTTTTTCGACATGCTACACTATGACTTTTTTTCAACATACTATAGTATGACTTTTTTCCACTTTTTTCGACTTACTATACTATGACTTTTTTCACTTTTTGATATACTATAGTATGACTTTTTTCGACATACTATAGGATGACTTTTTTTCACTTTTTTCGACATACTATAGTATGACTTTTTTCGACATACTATACTATGACTTTTTTTCGACATACTATACTATGACTTTCTTCGACATACTATAGTATGACTTTTCGACATACTATAGTTTGACTTTTTTTTCACTTTTTTCGACATACTATAGTATGACTTTTTTCGACATACTATAGTATGACTTTTTCGACATACTATATTATGACTTTTTTCGAAATACTATACTATGACTTTTTTTTGATATACTATAGTATGACTTTTTTCGACATACTATAGGATGACTTTTTTTCACTTTTTTCGACATACTATAGTATGACTTTTTTCGACATACTATACTATGACTTTTTTTTGATATACTATAGTATGACTTTTTTCGACATACTATAGTATGACATTTTTTTCACTTTTTTCGACATACTATACTATGACTTTCTTCGACATACTATAGTATGACTTTTCGACATACTATAGTATGACTTTTTTTCACTTTTTTCGACATACTATAGTATGACTTTTTTTCCACTTTTTTCGACATACTATAGTTTGACATTTTTTCACTTTTTTCGAAATACTATAGTATGACTTTTTTCACTTTTTGACATACTATAGTATGACTTTTTTTCGACATACTATACTATGACTTTTTTTCACTTTTTTCGACATACTATAGTATGACTTTTTTCGAAATACTACACTGACTTTTTTTTTATATACTATAGTATGACTTTTTTCGACATACTATAGTATGACTTTTTCCACTTTTTTCGACATACTATAGTATGACATTTTTTTCACTTTTTTCGAAATACTATAGTATGACTTTTTTCACTTTTTGACATACTATAGTATGACTTTTTTTCGACATACTATACTATGACTTTTTTTCACTTTTTTCGACATACTATAGTATGACTTTTTTCGAAATACTATACTATGACTTTTTTTTTATATACTATAGTATGACTTTTTTCGACATACTATACTATAACTTTTTTTCGACATACTATAGTATGACTTTTTCGACACCATATTATGACTTTTTTCGACATTCTATAGTATGACTTTTTTCACTTTTTTCGACATACATTAGTATGACTTTTTTCGACATACTATAGTCTGACTTTTTTTCACTTTTTTCGACAAACTATAGTATGACTTTTTTTCACTTTTTTCGACCTACTATAGTATGACTGTCACTTTTTTCGACATACTATACTATGACTTTCTTCGACATACTAAAGTATGACTTTTTTTCGACATACTATAGTATGACTTTTTTTCACTTTTTTCGACAGGAGAAGCCCTCCAATTTCGTTGTACCGTGTACAATGACAATAAAGCTTTCTATTCTATTCTATTCATACTATACTATGACTTTTTTTTTATATACTATAGTATGACTTTTTTCGACATACTATAGGATGACATTTTTTTCACTTTTTTCGACATACTATAGTATGACTTTTTTTGACATACTATACTATGACTTTCTTCGACATACTATAGTATGACTTTTTTCGACATACTATAGTATGACTTTTTCCACTTTTTTCGACATACTATAGTATGACATTTTTTTCACTTTTTTCGAAATACTATAGTATGACTTTTTTCACTTTTTGACATACTATAGTATGACTTTTTTTCGACATACTATAGTATGACTTTTTTTTCACTTTTTTCAACATACTATAGTATGACTTTTTCGACATACTATAGTATGACTTTTTCGACATACCATATTATGACTTTTTTCAACATTCTATAGTATGACTTTTTTCACTTTTTTCGACATACATTAGTATGACTTTTTTCGACATACTATAGTCTGACTTTTTTTCACTTTTTTCGACAAACTATAGTATGACTTTTTTTCACTTTTTTCGACCTACTATAGTATGACTTTGTCACTTTTTTCGACATGCTATAGTATGACTTTTCATGAAAATTGACGAAAATTTAAACTCAGTTTTTTTTCCACCAAATGAATCGACAGACTATACTATGCCTGTTTTCATTAAAATTTTCGACATTCTATACTATGACATTTTTTTACGAATATTTTCGAAAATTTTCATGAAAAAAGTCATGTCGAAAATATTCGTAAAAAAATGTCATAGTATAGAAAGTCGAAAATTTTAATGAAAAAAGGCATAGTATGGTCTGTCGATTCATTTGGTGGAAAAAAAACTCAGTTTAAAATTTCGACATTTTTTGAAAAAGTCATACTATAGTATGACTTTTCATGAAAATTGACGAAAATTTAAACTGAGTTTTTTTTCCACCAAATGAATCGACAGACTATACTATGCCTGTTTTCATTAAAATTTTCGACATTCTATACTATGACATTTTTTTACGAATATTTTAGAAAATTTTCCTGAAAAAAGTCATGTCGAAAATATTCGTAAAAAAATGTCATAGTATAGAATGCGAAAATTTTAATGAAAAAAGGCATAGTATAGTCTGTCGATTCATTTGGTGAAAAAAAAACTCAGTTTAAAATTTCTACATTTTTGTGAAAAAGTCATACTATAGTATGACTTTTCATGAAAATTGACGAAAATTTAAACTGAGTTTTTTTTCCACCAAATGAATCGACAGACTATACTATGCCTGTTTTCATTAAAATTTTCGACATTCTATACTATGACATTTTTTTACGAATATTTTCGAAAATTTTCATGAAAAAAGTCATGTCAAAAATATTCGTAAAAAAATGTCATAGTATAGAAAGTCGAAAATTTTAATGAAAAAAGGCATAGTATTGTCTGTCGATTCATTTGGTGGAAAAAAAACTCAGTTTAAAATTTCGACTTTTTTTGAAAAAGTCATACTATAGTATGACTTTTCATGAAAATTGACGAAAATTTAAACTGAGTTTTTTTTTCACCAAATGAATCGACAGACTATACTATGCCTGTTTTCATTAAAATTTTCGACATTCTATACTATGACATTTTTTTACGAATATTTTCGAAAATTTTCATGAAAAAAGTCATGTCAAAAATATTCGTAAAAAAATGTCATAGTATAGAAAGTCGAAAATTTTAATGAAAAAAGGCATAGTATGGTCTGTCGATTCATTTGGTGGAAAAAAAACTCAGTTTAAAATTTCGACTTTTTTTGAAAAAGTCATACTATAGTATGACTTTTCATGAAAATTGACGAAAATTTAAACTGAGTTTTTTTTCCACCAAATGAATCGACAGACTATACTATGCCTGTTTTCATTAAAATTTTCGACATTCTATACTATGACATTTTTTTACGAATATTTTCGAAAATTTTCATGAAAAAAGTCATGTCAAAAATATTCGTAAAAAAATGTCATAGTATAGAAAGTCGAAAATTTTAATGAAAAAAGGCATAGTATGGTCTGTCGATTCATTTGGTGGAAAAAAAACTCAGTTTAAAATTTCGACTTTTTTTGAAAAAGTCATACTATAGTATGACTTTTCATGAAAATTGACGAAAATTTAAACTGAGTTTTTTTTCCACCAAATGAATCGACAGACTATACTATGCCTGTTTTCATTAAAATTTTCGACATTCTATACTATGACATTTTTTTACGAATATTTTCCAAAATTTTCATGAAAAAAGTCATGTGAAAAATATTCGTAAAAAAATGTCATAGTATAGAAAGTCGAAAATTTTAATGAAAAAAGGCATAGTAAATTTTATATTTGGTGGAAAAAAACATTTAATTTCGACATTTTTTGGAAAAAACATAGTATATTTGACTTTTATGAAAATTACAAAAGTTTAATTTATTAATTTACAAATAACTAGCTTTTTCCCTTATAATTCGACATTCTATACATCTTTTTATACAATTTTTCGAAATTTTAAATTTCATGTAAAAATATTTAAAAATTTCATAAAAAAGTCATAGTATAAATCGAAAAAAATGATAGTATAAAGTCGATTTCTTTAAAATGGAAAAAAAGTTTAATTATTTGTTTGAAAAAAAAAGTAAATTTATGATTTTGAAAAATATACTAAAGTTTAATTTTTTAAATTACGAAAATAACTTTTCCTTTTTCAAAATTTTCGACATTCTATACTATGACTTTTTTTACGAAATTTTCGAAAATTTTACATTTATAAATATTTAAAATATTCGAAAAAAATTATTTAAAATAAAATTTTTTCGACAAACGATACTATGACTTTCTTCGACATACTAAAGTATGACTTTTTTCGACATACTATAGTATGACTTTTTTCGACATACTATAGTATGACTTTTTTTTCACTTTTTTCGACTTACTATAGTATGACTTTTTTCGACATACTATACTATGACTTTTTTTCAACATACTATAGTATGACTTTTTTCCACTTTTTTCGACATACTATAGTATGACATTTTTTTCACTTTTTTCGACATACTATAGTATGACTTTTTTCGACATACTATAGTATGACTTTTCGACATACTATACTATGACTTTTTCTCGACATACTATAGTATGACTTTTTTCCACTTTTTTCGACATACTATAGTATGACTTTTTTCACTTTTTGACTTACTATAGTATGACTTTTTTCCACTTTCTTCGACATACTATAGTATGACTTTTTTCGACATACTATAGTATGACTTTTTTTTCACTTTTTTCGACTTACTATAGTATGACTTTTTTCGACATACTATACTATGACTTTTTTTCGACATACTATAGTATGACTTTTTTCCACTTTTTTCGACATACTATACTATGACTTTTTTCACTTGTTGATATACTATAGTATGACTTTTTTCGACATACTATAGGATGACTTTTTTTCACTTTTTTCGACATACTATAGTATGACTTTTTTCGACATACTATACTATGACTTTTTTTCGACATACTATACTATGACTTTCTTCGACATACTATAGTATGACTTTTCGACATACTATAGTTTGACTTTTTTTCACTTTTTTCGACATACTATAGTATGACTTTTTTCGACATACTATAGTATGACTTTTTCGACATACTATATTATGACTTTTTTCGAAATACTATACTATGACTTTTTTTTGATATACTATAGTATGACTTTTTTCGACATACTATAGGATGACTTTTTTTCACTTTTTTCGACATACTATAGTATGACTTTTTTCGACATACTATACTATGACTTTTTTTTGATATACTATAGTATGACTTTTTTCGACATACTATAGTATGACATTTTTTTCACTTTTTTCGACATACTATACTATGACTTTCTTCGACATACTATAGTATGACTTTTCGACATACTATAGTATGACTTTTTTTCACTTTTTTCGACATACTATAGTATGACTTTTTTCGAAATACTACACTGACTTTTTTTTGATATACTATAGTATGACTTTTTTCGACATACTATAGTATGACTTTTTCCACTTTTTTCGACATACTATAGTATGACATTTTTTTCACTTTTTTCGAAATACTATAGTATGACTTTTTTCACTTTTTTCGACATACTATACTATGACTTTTTTTCACTTTTTTCGACATACTATAGTATGACTTTTTTCGAAATACTATACTATGACTTTTTTTTTATATACTATAGTATGACTTTTTTCGACATACTATACTATGACTTTTTTCGACATACTATACTATGACTTTTTTTCGACATACTATACTATGACTTTCTTCGACATACTATAGTATGACTTTTCGACATACTATAGTATGACTTTTTTTTCACTTTTTTCAACATACTGTAGTATGACTTTTTTCGACATACTATAGTATGACTTTTTCGACATACCATATTATGACTTTTTTCGACATTCTATAGTATGACTTTTTTCACTTTTTTCGACATACATTAGTATGACTTTTTTCGACATACTATAGTCTGACTTTTTTTCACTTTTTTCGACAAACTATAGTATGACTTTTTTTCACTTTTTTCGACATACTATAGTATGACTTTTTGTCACTTTTTCCGACATACTATACTATGACTTTTTTTCACTTTTTTCGACATACTATACTATGACTTTCTTCGACATACTAAAGTATGACTTTTTTCGACATACTATAGTATGACTTTCTTCGACATACTATAGTATGACTTTTTTCGACATACTATAGTATGACTTTTTTTTCACTTTTTTCGACAGGAGAAGCCCTCCAATTTCGTTGTACCGTGTACAATGACAATAAAGCTTTCTATTCTATTCTATTCATACTATACTATGACTTTTTTTTATATACTATAGTATGACTTTTTTCGACATACTATAGGATGACATTTTTTTCACTTTTTTCGACATACTATAGTATGACTTTTTTTGACATACTATACTATGACTTTTTTTCGACATACTATACTATGACTTTCTTCGACATACTATAGTATGACTTTTTTCGACATACTATACTATGACTTTTTTTTCACTTTTTTCGACATACTATAGTATGACTTTTTTCGACATACTATAGTATGACATTTTTTTCACTTTTTTCGACATACTATAGTATGACTTTTTTTCCACTTTTTTCGACATACTATAGTATGACTTTTTTCGACACACTATAGTATGACTTTTTTCGACATACTATACTATGACTTTTTTCGATATACTATAGTATGACTTTTTTCGACATACTATACTATGACTTTTTTTCGACATACTATAGTATGACTTTTTTACACTTTTTTCGACATACTATACTATGACTATCTTTTTTACTTTTTTCGACATACTATACTATGACTTTCTTCGACATACTATAGTTTGACTTTTTTTGACATACTATAGTATGACTTTTTTTTATCACTTTTTTCGACATACTATACTATGCCTGTTTTCGACATACTATTGTATGACTTTTTTTTACTTTTTTCGACGTACTATAGTATGACTTTTTTTTCACTTTTTTCGACACACTATAGTATGACTTTCTTCGACATACTATAGTATAACTTTTTTCACTTTTTTCGACATACATTAGTATGACTTTTTTCGACATACTATAGTCTGACTTTTTTTCACTTTTTTCGACAAACTATAGTATGACTTTTTTTCACTTTTTCGACATACTATAGTATGACTTTTTGTCACTTTTTTCGACATACTATACTATGACTTTTTTTCACTTTTTTCGACAAACGATACTATGACTTTCTTCGACATACTAAAGTATGACTTTTTTCGACATACTATAGTATGACTTTTTTCGACATACTATAGTATGACTTTTTTTTCACTTTTTTCGACTTACTATAGTATGACTTTTTTCGACATACTATACTATGACTTTTTTTCGACATACTATAGTATGACTTTTTTCCACTTTTTTCGACATACTATAGTATGACTTTTTTCCACTTTCTTCGACATACTATAGTATGACTTTTTTCGACATACTATAGTATGACTTTTTTTTCACTTTTTTCGACTTACTATAGTATGACTTTTTTCCACTTTCTTCGACATACTATAGTATGACTTTTTTCGACATACTATAGTATGACTTTTTTTTCACTTTTTTCGACTTACTATAGTATGACTTTTTTCGACATACTATACTATGACTTTTTTTCGACATACTATAGTATGACTTTTTTCCACTTTTTTCGACATACTATACTATGACTTTTTTCACTTTTTGATATACTATAGTATGACTTTTTTCGACATACTATAGGATGACTTTTTTTCACTTTTTTCGACATACTATAGTATGACTTTTTTCGACATACTATACTATGACTTTTTTTCGACATACTATACTATGACTTTCTTCGACATACTATAGTATGACTTTTCGACATACTATAGTTTGACTTTTTTTTCACTTTTTTCGACATACTATAGTATGACTTTTTTCGACATACTATAGTATGAATTTTTCGACATACTATATTATGACTTTTTTCGAAATACTATACTATGACTTTTTTTTGATATACTATAGTATGACTTTTTTCGACATACTATAGGATGACTTTTTTTCACTTTTTTCGACATACTATAGTATGACTTTTTTCGACATACTATACTATGACTTTTTTTTGATATACTATAGTATGACTTTTTTCGACATACTATAGTATGACATTTTTTTCACTTTTTTCGACATACTATACTATGACTTTCTTCGACATACTATAGTATGACTTTTCGACATACTATAGTATGACTTTTTTTCACTTTTTTCGACATACTATAGTATGACTTTTTTTCCACTTTTTTCGACATACTATAGTTTGACATTTTTTCACTTTTTTCGAAATACTATAGTATGACTTTTTTCACTTTTTGACATACTATAGTATGACTTTTTTTCGACATACTATACTATGACTTTTTTTCACTTTTTTCGACATACTATAGTATGACTTTTTTCGAAATACTACACTGACTTTTTTTTTATATACTATAGTATGACTTTTTTCGACATACTATAGTATGACTTTTTCCACTTTTTTCGACATACTATAGTATGACATTTTTTTTCACTTTTTTCGAAATACTATAGTATGACTTTTTTCACTTTTTGACATACTATAGTATGACTTTTTTTCGACATACTATACTATGACTTTTTTTCACTTTTTTCGACATACTATAGTATGACTTTTTTCGAAATACTATACTATGACTTTTTTTTTATATACTATAGTATGACTTTTTTCGACATACTATACTATAACTTTTTTTCGACATACTATAGTATGACTTTTTCGACACCATATTATGACTTTTTTCGACATTCTATAGTATGACTTTTTTCACTTTTTTCGACATACATTAGTATGACTTTTTTCGACATACTATAGTCTGACTTTTTTTCACTTTTTTCGACAAACTATAGTATGACTTTTTTTCACTTTTTTCGACCTACTATAGTATGACTGTCACTTTTTTCGACATACTATACTATGACTTTCTTCGACATACTAAAGTATGACTTTTTTCGACATACTATAGTATGACTTTTTTTCACTTTTTTCGACAGGAGAAGCCCTCCAATTTCGTTGTACCGTGTACAATGACAATAAAGCTTTCTATTCTATTCTATTCATACTATACTATGACTTTTTTTTATATACTATAGTATGACTTTTTTCGACATACTATAGGATGACATTTTTTTCACTTTTTTCGACATACTATAGTATGACTTTTTTTGACATACTATACTATGACTTTCTTCGACATACTATAGTATGACTTTTTTCGACATACTATAGTATGACTTTTTCCACTTTTTTCGACATACTATAGTATGACATTTTTTTCACTTTTTTCGAAATACTATAGTATGACTTTTTTCACTTTTTGACATACTATAGTATGACTTTTTTTCGACATACTATAGTATGACTTTTTTTTCACTTTTTTCAACATACTATAGTATGACTTTTTTCGACATACTATAGTATGACTTTTTCGACATACCATATTATGACTTTTTTCGACATTCTATAGTATGACTTTTTTCACTTTTTTCGACATACATTAGTATGACTTTTTTCGACATACTATAGTCTGACTTTTTTTCACTTTTTTCGACAAACTATAGTATGACTTTTTTTCACTTTTTTCGACCTACTATAGTATGACTTTGTCACTTTTTTCGACATGCTATAGTATGACTTTTCATGAAAATTGACGAAAATTTAAACTCAGTTTTTTTTCCACCAAATGAATCGACAGACTATACTATGCCTGTTTTCATTAAAATTTTCGACATTCTATACTATGACATTTTTTTACGAATATTTTCGAAAATTTTCATGAAAAAAGTCATGTCAAAAATATTCGTAAAAAAATGTCATAGTATAGAAAGTCGAAAATTTTAATGAAAAAAGGCATAGTATGGTCTGTCGATTCATTTGGTGGAAAAAAAACTCAGTTTAAAATTTCGACTTTTTTTGAAAAAGTCATACTATAGTATGACTTTTCATGAAAATTGACGAAAATTTAAACTGAGTTTTTTTTCCACCAAATGAATCGACAGACTATACTATGCCTGTTTTCATTAAAATTTTCGACATTCTATACTATGACATTTTTTTACGAATATTTTCGAAAATTTTCATGAAAAAAGTCATGTCGAAAATATTCGTAAAAAAATGTCATAGTATAGAATGTCGAAAATTTTAATGAAAAAAGGCATAGTATAGTCTGTCGATTCATTTGGTGGAAAAAAAACTCAGTTTAAAATTTCGACATTTTTTGAAAAAGTCATACTATAGTATGACTTTTCATGAAAATTGACGAAAATTTAAACTGAGTTTTTTTTCCACCAAATGAATCGACAGACTATACTATGCCTGTTTTCATTAAAATTTTCGACATTCTATACTATGACATTTTTTTACGAATATTTTCGAAAATTTTCATGAAAAAAGTCATGTCAAAAATATTCGTAAAAAAATGTCATAGTATAGAAAGTCGAAAATTTTAATGAAAAAAGGCATAGTATAGTCTGTCGATTCATTTGGTGGAAAAAAAACTCAGTTTAAAATTTCGACTTTTTTTGAAAAAGTCATACTATAGTATGACTTTTCATGAAAATTGACGAAAATTTAAACTGAGTTTTTTTTCCACCAAATGAATCGACAGACTATACTATGCCTGTTTTCATTAAAATTTTCGACATTCTATACTATGACATTTTTTTACGAATATTTTCGAAAATTTTCATGAAAAAAGTCATGTCAAAAATATTCGTAAAAAAATGTCATAGTATAGAAAGTCGAAAATTTTAATGAAAAAAGGCATAGTATAGTCTGTCGATTCATTTGGTGGAAAAAAAACTCAGTTTAAAATTTCGACATTTTTTGAAAAAGTCATACTATAGTATGACTTTTCATGAAAATTGACGAAAATTTAAACTGAGTTTTTTTTCCACCAAATGAATCGACAGACTATACTATGCCTGTTTTCATTAAAATTTTCGACATTCTATACTATGACATTTTTTTACGAATATTTTCGAAAATTTTCATGAAAAAAGTCATGTCAAAAATATTCGTAAAAAAATGTCATAGTATAGAAAGTCGAAAATTTTAATGAAAAAAGGCATAGTATAGTCTGTCGATTCATTTGGTGGAAAAAAAACTCAGTTTAAAATTTCGACTTTTTTTGAAAAAGTCATACTATAGTATGACTTTTCATGAAAATTGACGAAAATTTAAACTGAGTTTTTTTTCCACCAAATGAATCGACAGACTATACTATGCCTGTTTTCATTAAAATTTTCGACATTCTATACTATGACATTTTTTTACGAATATTTTCGAAAATTTTCATGAAAAAAGTCATGTCAAAAATATTCGTAAAAAAATGTCATAGTATAGAAAGTCGAAAATTTTAATGAAAAAAGGCATAGTATAGTCTGTCGATTCATTTGGTGGAAAAAAAACTCAGTTTAAAATTTCGACATTTTTTGAAAAAGTCATACTATAGTATGACTTTTCATGAAAATTGACGAAAATTTAAACTGAGTTTTTTTTCCACCAAATGAATCGACAGACTATACTATGCCTGTTTTCATTAAAATTTTCGACATTCTATACTATGACATTTTTTTACGAATATTTTCGAAAATTTTCATGAAAAAAGTCATGTCAAAAATATTCGTAAAAAAATGTCATAGTATAGAAAGTCGAAAATTTTAATGAAAAAAGGCATAGTATAGTCTGTCGATTCATTTGGTGGAAAAAAAACTCAGTTTAAAATTTCGACTTTTTTTGAAAAAGTCATACTATAGTATGACTTTTCATGAAAATTGACGAAAATTTAAACTGAGTTTTTTTTCCACCAAATGAATCGACAGACTATACTATGCCTGTTTTCATTAAAATTTTCGACATTCTATACTATGACATTTTTTTACGAATATTTTCGAAAATTTTCATGAAAAAAGTCATGTCAAAAATATTCGTAAAAAAATGTCATAGTATAGAAAGTCGAAAATTTTAATGAAAAAAGGCATAGTATAGTCTGTCGATTCATTTGGTGGAAAAAAAACTCAGTTTAAAATTTCGACATTTTTTGAAAAAGTCATACTATAGTATGACTTTTCATGAAAATTGACGAAAATTTAAACTGAGTTTTTTTTCCACCAAATGAATCGACAGACTATACTATGCCTGTTTTCATTAAAATTTTCGACATTCTATACTATGACATTTTTTTACGAATATTTTCGAAAATTTTCATGAAAAAAGTCATGTCAAAAATATTCGTAAAAAAATGTCATAGTATAGAAAGTCGAAAATTTTAATGAAAAAAGGCATAGTATAGTCTGTCGATTCATTTGGTGGAAAAAAAACTCAGTTTAAAATTTCGACATTTTTTGAAAAAGTCATACTATAGTATGACTTTTCATGAAAATTGACGAAAATTTAAACTGAGTTTTTTTTCCACCAAATGAATCGACAGACTATACTATGCCTGTTTTCATTAAAATTTTCGACATTCTATACTATGACATTTTTTTACGAATATTTTCGAAAATTTTCATGAAAAAAGTCATGTCAAAAATATTCGTAAAAAAATGTCATAGTATAGAAAGTCGAAAATTTTAATGAAAAAAGGCATAGTATAGTCTGTCGATTCATTTGGTGGAAAAAAAACTCAGTTTAAAATTTCGACTTTTTTTGAAAAAGTCATACTATAGTATGACTTTTCATGAAAATTGACGAAAATTTAAACTGAGTTTTTTTTCCACCAAATGAATCGACAGACTATACTATGCCTGTTTTCATTAAAATTTTCGACATTCTATACTATGACATTTTTTTACGAATATTTTCGAAAATTTTCATGAAAAAAGTCATGTCAAAAATATTCGTAAAAAAATGTCATAGTATAGAAAGTCGAAAATTTTAATGAAAAAAGGCATAGTATAGTCTGTCGATTCATTTGGTGGAAAAAAAACTCAGTTTAAAATTTCGACATTTTTTGAAAAAGTCATACTATAGTATGACTTTTCATGAAAATTGACGAAAATTTAAACTGAGTTTTTTTTCCACCAAATGAATCGACAGACTATACTATGCCTGTTTTCATTAAAATTTTCGACATTCTATACTATGACATTTTTTTACGAATATTTTCGAAAATTTTCATGAAAAAAGTCATGTCAAAAATATTCGTAAAAAAATGTCATAGTATAGAAAGTCGAAAATTTTAATGAAAAAAGGCATAGTATAGTCTGTCGATTCATTTGGTGGAAAAAAAACTCAGTTTAAAATTTCGACTTTTTTTGAAAAAGTCATACTATAGTATGACTTTTCATGAAAATTGACGAAAATTTAAACTGAGTTTTTTTTCCACCAAATGAATCGACAGACTATACTATGCCTGTTTTCATTAAAATTTTCGACATTCTATACTATGACATTTTTTTACGAATATTTTCGAAAATTTTCATGAAAAAAGTCATGTCAAAAATATTCGTAAAAAAATGTCATAGTATAGAAAGTCGAAAATTTTAATGAAAAAAGGCATAGTATAGTCTGTCGATTCATTTGGTGGAAAAAAAACTCAGTTTAAAATTTCGACATTTTTTGAAAAAGTCATACTATAGTATGACTTTTCATGAAAATTGACGAAAATTTAAACTGAGTTTTTTTTCCACCAAATGAATCGACAGACTATACTATGCCTGTTTTCATTAAAATTTTCGACATTCTATACTATGACATTTTTTTACGAATATTTTCGAAAATTTTCATGAAAAAAGTCATGTCAAAAATATTCGTAAAAAAATGTCATAGTATAGAAAGTCGAAAATTTTAATGAAAAAAGGCATAGTATAGTCTGTCGATTCATTTGGTGGAAAAAAAACTCAGTTTAAAATTTCGACATTTTTTGAAAAAGTCATACTATAGTATGACTTTTCATGAAAATTGACGAAAATTTAAACTGAGTTTTTTTTCCACCAAATGAATCGACAGACTATACTATGCCTGTTTTCATTAAAATTTTCGACATTCTATACTATGACATTTTTTTACGAATATTTTCGAAAATTTTCATGAAAAAAGTCATGTCAAAAATATTCGTAAAAAAATGTCATAGTATAGAAAGTCGAAAATTTTAATGAAAAAAGGCATAGTATAGTCTGTCGATTCATTTGGTGGAAAAAAAACTCAGTTTAAAATTTCGACATTTTTTGAAAAAGTCATACTATAGTATGACTTTTCATGAAAATTGACGAAAATTTAAACTGAGTTTTTTTTCCACCAAATGAATCGACAGACTATACTATGCCTGTTTTCATTAAAATTTTCGACATTCTATACTATGACATTTTTTTACGAATATTTTCGAAAATTTTCATGAAAAAAGTCATGTCAAAAATATTCGTAAAAAAATGTCATAGTATAGAAAGTCGAAAATTTTAATGAAAAAAGGCATAGTATAGTCTGTCGATTCATTTGGTGGAAAAAAAACTCAGTTTAAAATTTCGACTTTTTTTGAAAAAGTCATACTATAGTATGACTTTTCATGAAAATTGACGAAAATTTAAACTGAGTTTTTTTTCCACCAAATGAATCGACAGACTATACTATGCCTGTTTTCATTAAAATTTTCGACATTCTATACTATGACATTTTTTTACGAATATTTTCGAAAATTTTCATGAAAAAAGTCATGTCAAAAATATTCGTAAAAAAATGTCATAGTATAGAAAGTCGAAAATTTTAATGAAAAAAGGCATAGTATAGTCTGTCGATTCATTTGGTGGAAAAAAAACTCAGTTTAAAATTTCGACATTTTTTAAAAAAGTCATACTATAGTATGACTTTTCATGAAAATTGACGAAAATTTAAACTGAGTTTTTTTTCCACCAAATGAATCGACAGACTATACTATGCCTGTTTTCATTAAAATTTTCGACATTCTATACTATGACATTTTTTTACGAATATTTTCGAAAATTTTCATGAAAAAAGTCATGTCAAAAATATTCGTAAAAAAATGTCATAGTATAGAAAGTCGAAAATTTTAATGAAAAAAGGCATAGTATAGTCTGTCGATTCATTTGGTGGAAAAAAAACTCAGTTTAAAATTTCGACATTTTTTGAAAAAGTCATACTATAGTATGACTTTTCATGAAAATTGACGAAAATTTAAACTGAGTTTTTTTTCCACCAAATGAATCGACAGACTATACTATGCCTGTTTTCATTAAAATTTTCGACATTCTATACTATGACATTTTTTTACGAATATTTTCGAAAATTTTCATGAAAAAAGTCATGTCAAAAATATTCGTAAAAAAATGTCATAGTATAGAAAGTCGAAAATTTTAATGAAAAAAGGCATAGTATAGTCTGTCGATTCATTTGGTGGAAAAAAAACTCAGTTTAAAATTTCGACATTTTTTGAAAAAGTCATACTATAGTATGACTTTTCATGAAAATTGACGAAAATTTAAACTGAGTTTTTTTTCCACCAAATGAATCGACAGACTATACTATGCCTGTTTTCATTAAAATTTTCGACATTCTATACTATGACATTTTTTTACGAATATTTTCGAAAATTTTCATGAAAAAAGTCATGTCAAAAATATTCGTAAAAAAATGTCATAGTATAGAAAGTCGAAAATTTTAATGAAAAAAGGCATAGTATAGTCTGTCGATTCATTTGGTGGAAAAAAAACTCAGTTAAAAATTTCGACATTTTTTGAAAAAGTCATACTATAGTATGACTTTTCATGAAAATTGACGAAAATTTAAACTGAGTTTTTTTTCCACCAAATGAATCGACAGACTATACTATGCCTGTTTTCATTAAAATTTTCGACATTCTATACTATGACATTTTTTTACGAATATTTTCGAAAATTTTCATGAAAAAAGTCATGTCAAAAATATTCGTAAAAAAATGTCATAGTATAGAAAGTCGAAAATTTTAATGAAAAAAGGCATAGTATAGTCTGTCGATTCATTTGGTGGAAAAAAAACTCAGTTTAAAATTTCGACATTTTTTGAAAAAGTCATACTATAGTATGACTTTTCATGAAAATTGACGAAAATTTAAACTGAGTTTTTTTTCCACCAAATGAATCGACAGACTATACTATGCCTGTTTTCATTAAAATTTTCGACATTCTATACTATGACATTTTTTTACGAATATTTTCGAAAATTTTCATGAAAAAAGTCATGTCGAAAATATTCGTAAAAAAATGTCATAGTATAGAAAGTCGAAAATTTTAATGAAAAAAGGCATAGTATAGTCTGTCGATTCATTTGGTGGAAAAAAAACTCAGTTTAAAATTTCGACATTTTTTGAAAAAGTCATACTATAGTATGACTTTTCATGAAAATTGACGAAAATTTAAACTGAGTTTTTTTTCCACCAAATGAATCGACAGACTATACTATGCCTGTTTTCATTAAAATTTTCGACATTCTATACTATGACATTTTTTTACGAATATTTTCGAAAATTTTCATGAAAAAAGTCATGTCGAAAATATTCGTAAAAAAATGTCATAGTATAGAAAGTCGAAAATTTTAATGAAAAAAGGCATAGTATAGTCTGTCGATTCATTTGGTGGAAAAAAAACTCAGTTTAAAATTTCGACTTTTTTTGAAAAAGTCATACTATAGTATGACTTTTCATGAAAATTGACGAAAATTTAAACTGAGTTTTTTTTCCACCAAATGAATCGACAGACTATACTATGCCTGTTTTCATTAAAATTTTCGACATTCTATACTATGACATTTTTTTACGAATATTTTCGAAAATTTTCATGAAAAAAGTCATGTCAAAAATATTCGTAAAAAAATGTCATAGTATAGAAAGTCGAAAATTTTAATGAAAAAAGGCATAGTATAGTCTGTCGATTCATTTGGTGGAAAAAAAACTCAGTTTAAAATTTCGACATTTTTTGAAAAAGTCATACTATAGTATGACTTTTCATGAAAATTGACGAAAATTTAAACTGAGTTTTTTTTCCACCAAATGAATCGACAGACTATACTATGCCTGTTTTCATTAAAATTTTCGACATTCTATACTATGACATTTTTTTACGAATATTTTCGAAAATTTTCATGAAAAAAGTCATGTCAAAAATATTCGTAAAAAAATGTCATAGTATAGAAAGTCGAAAATTTTAATGAAAAAAGGCATAGTATAGTCTGTCGATTCATTTGGTGGAAAAAAAACTCAGTTTAAAATTTCGACTTTTTTTGAAAAAGTCATACTATAGTATGACTTTTCATGAAAATTGACGAAAATTTAAACTGAGTTTTTTTTCCACCAAATGAATCGACAGACTATACTATGCCTGTTTTCATTAAAATTTTCGACATTCTATACTATGACATTTTTTTACGAATATTTTCGAAAATTTTCATGAAAAAAGTCATGTCAAAAATATTCGTAAAAAAATGTCATAGTATAGAAAGTCGAAAATTTTAATGAAAAAAGGCATAGTATAGTCTGTCGATTCATTTGGTGGAAAAAAAACTCAGTTTAAAATTTCGACATTTTTTGAAAAAGTCATACTATAGTATGACTTTTCATGAAAATTGACGAAAATTTAAACTGAGTTTTTTTTCCACCAAATGAATCGACAGACTATACTATGCCTGTTTTCATTAAAATTTTCGACATTCTATACTATGACATTTTTTTACGAATATTTTCGAAAATTTTCATGAAAAAAGTCATGTCAAAAATATTCGTAAAAAAATGTCATAGTATAGAAAGTCGAAAATTTTAATGAAAAAAGGCATAGTATAGTCTGTCGATTCATTTGGTGGAAAAAAAACTCAGTTTAAAATTTCGACATTTTTTGAAAAAGTCATACTATAGTATGACTTTTCATGAAAATTGACGAAAATTTAAACTGAGTTTTTTTTCCACCAAATGAATCGACAGACTATACTATGCCTGTTTTCATTAAAATTTTCGACATTCTATACTATGACATTTTTTTACGAATATTTTCGAAAATTTTCATGAAAAAAGTCATGTCAAAAATATTCGTAAAAAAATGTCATAGTATAGAATGTCGAAAATTTTAATGAAAAAAGGCATAGTATAGTCTGTCGATTCATTTGGTGGAAAAAAAACTCAGTTTAAAATTTCGACATTTTTTGAAAAAGTCATACTATAGTATGACTTTTCATGAAAATTGACGAAAATTTAAACTGAGTTTTTTTTCCACCAAATGAATCGACAGACTATACTATGCCTGTTTTCATTAAAATTTTCGACATTCTATACTATGACATTTTTTTACGAATATTTTCGAAAATTTTCATGAAAAAAGTCATGTCAAAAATATTCGTAAAAAAATGTCATAGTATAGAATGTCGAAAATTTTAATGAAAAAAGGCATAGTATAGTCTGTCGATTCATTTGGTGGAAAAAAAACTCAGTTTAAAATTTCGACATTTTATGAAAAAGTCATACTATAGTATGACTTTTCATGAAAATTGACGAAAATTTAAACTGAGTTTTTTTTCCACCAAATGAATCGACAGACTATACTATGCCTGTTTTCATTAAAATTTTCGACATTCTATACTATGATATTTTTTTACGAATATTTTCAAAAATTTTCATGAAAAAAGTCATGTCAAAAATATTCGTAAAAAAATGTCATAGTATAGAATGTCGAAAATTTTAATGAAAAAAGGCATAGTATAGTCTGTCGATTGATTTGGTGGAAAAAAAACTCAGTTTAAAATTTCGACATTTTCATGAAAAAGTCATACTATAGTATGACTTTTCATGAAAATTGACGAAAATTTAAACTGAGTTTTTTTTCCACCAAATGAATCGACAGACTATACTATGCCTGTTTTCATGAACATTTTCGACATTCTATACTATAACATTTTTTTACGAATATTTTCAAAACTTTTCATGAAAAAAGTCATGTCAAAAATATTCGTAAAAAAATGTCATAGTATAGAATGTCGAAAATTTTAATGAAAAAATGCATAGTATAGTCTGTCGATTGATTTGGTGGAAAAAAAACTCAGTTTAAAATTTCGACATTTTCATGAAAAAGTCATACTATAGTATGACTTTTCATGAAAATTGACGAAAAAGGTGAAAAAAGTCATACTATAGTATGTCGAAAAAAGTGAAAAAAAGTCATACTATAGTATGTCGAAAAAAGTCATACTATAGTATGTCGAAGAAAGTCATAGTATAGTATGTCGAAAAAAGTGAAAAAAAGTCATAGTATAGTTTGTCGAAAAAAGTGAAAAAAAGTCATAGTATAGTATGTCGAAAAAAGTGAAAAAAAGTCATACAATAGTATGTTGAAAAAAGTCATACTATAGAATGTCGAAAAAGAGTCATACTATAGTATGTGGAAAAAAGTGAAAAAAGTCATACTATAGTATGTCGAAAAAAGAAAAAAAAGTCATACTATAGTATGTCGAAAAAAGTCATACTATAGTATGTCGAAAAATGCGAAAAAAGTCATACTATAGTATGTCGAAAAAAGTGAAAAAAAAGTAATTGTATAGTATGTCGAAAAAAGAGAAAAAAGGTCATTCTATAGTATGTAAAAAAAAAATGGAAAAAAGTCATACTATAGTATGTCGAAAAAAGTGAAAATAAGTCATACTATAGTATGTTGAAAAAAGTCATAGTATAATATGTTGAAAAAAGCGGAAAAAGTCATAGTATAGTATGTCGAAAAAAATGAAAAAAGTCATACTATAGTATGTTGAAAAACGCGAAAAAAAAGTCATACTATAGTATGTTGAAAAAAGTGAAAAAAAAGTAATAGTATAGTATGTCGAAAAAAGGTCATTCTATAGTATGTCAAAAAAAAAGGGAAAAAAGTCATACTAGAGTATAACGAAAAAAGTGAAAAAAAGTCATACTATAGTATGTCGAAAAAAGTCATACTACAGTATGTCGAAAAAAGCGAAAAAAAATATCATAGTATAGTATGTCGAAAAATGCGAAAAAAGTCATACTATAGTATGTCGAAAAAAGTGAAAAAAAAGTAATAGTATAGTATGTCGAAAAAAGAGAAAAAAGGTCATTCTATAGTATGTCAAAAAAAAATGGAAAAAAGTCATACTATAGTATGTCGAAAAAAGTGAAAATAAGTCATACTATAGTATGTTGAAAAAAGTCATAGTATAATATGTTGAAAAAAGCGGAAAAAGTCATAGTATAGTATGTCGAAAAAGAAAGAAATATATGTCGAAAAAAGTATACTTATAGTATGTCGAAAAAAGTCATACATAGTCAATAGTCAAAAATGCGAAAAAAGTCATACTATAGTATGTCGAAAAGAAAAGTCATACTAAGTATGTAAAAAAGTCATAGTATAATGTCGAAAAAAGTGAAAAAAGTCATATATAGTATGTAAAAAAGAAAAAAAAGTCATACTATAGTATGTGAAAAAAGTAATATAGTATAATGTCGAAAAAAGTGAAAAAAAGTCATACTAATATGTCGAAAAAAGAAAAAAAGTCATCTATAGTATGTCGAAAAAAAGAAAAAAGTCATACTAGAGTAAAAAAAAAAAAAAAAGTCATACTATATATGTCGAAAAAAGTCAACATAATGTCGAAAAAAACGAAAAAAAATAGTATATAGTAAAAAAGAAAAAAGTCATACTTAGTATGTCGAAAAAAGAAGAAAAGCCAATTATATAAAAAAGTCATACTATAGTATGTCGAAAAAAGTCATAGTATAGTATGTCGAAAAAAGTGAAAAAAGTCATACTATAGTACGTCGAAAAAAGTGAAAAAAAAGTCATATGTCGAAAAAAAGTCATACTATAGTATGTCGAAAAAAGTCATACTAAAGTATGTCGAAGAAAGTCATAGTATAGTATGTCGAAAAAAGTGAAAAAAGTCATACTATAGTATGTTGAAAAACGCGAAAAAAAAGTCATACTATAGTATGTCGAAGAAAGTCATAGTAAAGTATGTTGAAAAAAGTGAAAAAAAGTCAGTATAGTATGTCGAAAAAAGTCATAGTATAGTATGTCGAAAAAAGTGAAAAAAGTCATACTATAGTACGTCGAAAAAAGTGAAAAAAAAGTCCTATGTCGAAAAAAAGTCATACTATAGTATGTCGAAAAAAGTCATACTATAGTATGTCGAAGAAAGTCATAGTATAGAATGTCGAAAAAAGTGAAAAAAGTCATACTATAGTATGTTGAAAAACGCGAAAAAAAAGTCATACTATAGTATGTCGAAAATGGTAAAAAAAAGTCATACTGTAGTATGTCGAAAAGAGTGAAAAAAAAGTCATACTATAGTACGTCAAAAAAAGTCATATTATAGTATGTCAAAGAAAGTCATAGTACAGTATGTCGAAAAAGTGAAAAAAAATCATGCTATAGTATGTCGGAAAAAGTCATAATTCAGTGTCGAAAAAAGCGAAAAAAAAGTCTTGGTATAGTATGTCGAAAAAAGTGAAAAAAAGTCATATTATAGTATTTCGAAAAAAGTGAAAAAGTTATACTTTAGTATGTCGAAAAAAGCGAAAAAAAAGTCATACTATAGTATGTCGAAAAAAGTGAAAAAAAAGTCATACTATAGTACCTCGAAAAAAGTCAGTATATGTCGAAAAAAGCGGAAAAAGTCATAGTATAGTATGTCGTAAAAAGTGAAAAGTTATAATATAGTATGTCGAAAAAAGCGAAAAAAAGTCATACTATAGTATGTCGAAAAAAGTGAAAAAAGTCATATTATAGTATGTCGAAAAAAGTCATAGTATAGAATGTCGAAAAATTGAAAAAAAATCAAACTATAGTATGTCGAAAAAAGTGAAAAAAAGTCATACTATAGTATGTCAAAAAAAAGTTATAGTATAGTATGTCGAAAAAAGTGAAGTCATAATATAGTATGTCAAAAAAAGTAAAAAAAAGTTATACTGTAGTATGTCGAAGAAAGTCATAGTATAGTATGTCAAAAAAAGAAAAAAAAGTCATACTATAGTATGTTGAAAAACGCGAAAAAAAAGTCATACTATAGTATGTCGAAGAAAGTCATAGTAAAGTATGTTGAAAAAAGTGAAAAAAAGTCATAGTATAGTATGTCGAAAAAAGTCATTGTATAGTATGTCGAAAAAAGTGAAAAAAAGTCATACTATAGTACGTCGAAAAAAGTGAAAAAAGTCATATGTCGAAAAAAAGTCATACTATAGTATGTCGAAAAAAGTCATACTATAGTATGTCGAAGAAAGTCATAGTATAGTATGTCGAAAAAAGTGAAAAAAGTCATACTATAGTATGTCGAAAATGGTAAAAAAAAGTCATACTATAGTATCTCGAAAAAAGTCAGTATAATATGTCGAAAAAAGCGGAAAAAGTCATAGTATAGTACGTCGAAAAAAGTGAAGTTATAATATAGTATGTCGAAAAAAGCGAAAAAAAAGTCATAGTATAGTATGTCGAAAAAAGTGAAAAAAAATCATACTATAGTATGTCGAAAAAAGTCATACTATGGTATGTCGAAAAATGCGAAAAAAGTCATACTATAGTATGTCGAAAAAAGGTCATTCTATAGTTTGTCGAAAAAAGTGAAAAAAGTCATACTATAGTATGTCGAAAAAAGTGAAAAAAAGTCATACTATAGTATGTTGAAAAAAGTCATAGTATAATATGTTGAAAAAAGCGGAAAAAGTCATAGTATAGTATGTCGAAAAAAATGAAAAAAGTCATACTATAGTATGTTGAAAAACGCGAAAAAAAAGTCATACTATAGTATGTCGAAAAAAGTGAAAAAAAAGTAATAGTATAGTATGTCGAAAAAAGAGAAAAAAGGTCATTCTATAGTATGTCAAAAAAAAAGGGAAAAAAGTCATACTAGAGTATAACGAAAAAAGTGAAAAAAAGTCATACTATAGTATGTCGAAAAAAGTCATACTACAGTATGTCGAAAAAAGCGAAAAAAAATATCATAGTATAGTATGTCGAAAAAAATGAAAAAAGTCACACTTTAGTATGTCGAAAAAAGCGAAAAAAAGCCATTCTATAGTTTGTCGAAAAAAGTCATACTATAGTATGTCGAAGAAAGTCATAGTACAGTATGTCGAAAAAAGTGAAAAAAGTCATACTATAGTATGTCGAAAAAAGAAAAAAAAGTCATACTATAGTATGTCGAAAAAAGTCATAGTTTAGAATGTCGAAAAAAGTGAATAAAAAGTCATAAGTCGAAAAGAAAGTCATACTATAGTATGTCGAAAAAAGTCATACTATAGTATGTCGAAGAAAGTCACAGTACAGTATGTCGAAAAAAGTGAAAAAAAGTCATACTATAGTATGTCGAAAAAAAGTCATACTATAGTATGTCGAAAAAAGTCATACTATAGTATGTTGAAAAAAGTGAAAAAAGTAATAATATAGTATGTCGAAAAAAGTAAAAAAAAAGTCATACTGTAGTATGTCGAAAAAAGTCATAGTATAGTATGTCGAAAAAAGTGAAAAAAGTCATACTATAGTATGTCGAAAAAAACTAAAAAAAGTCATACTATAGTATGTCGGAAAAAGTTAAAAAAAGTCATATGTCGAAAAAAAGTCATACTATAGTATGTCGAAGAAAGTCATAGTAAAGTATGTTGAAAAAAGTGAAAAAAAGTCATACTATAGTATGTCGAAAAAAGTCATAGTATAGTATGTCGAAAAAAGTGAAAAAAGTCATACTATAGTACGTCGAAAAAAGTGAAAAAAAAGTCATGTCGAAAAAAAGTCATACTATAGTATGTCGAAAAAAGTCATACTAAAGTATGTCGAAGAAAGTCATAGTATAGTATGTCGAAAAAAGTGAAAAAAGTCATACTATAGTATGTTGAAAAACGCGAAAAAAAAGTCATACTATAGTATGTCGAAGAAAGTCATAGTAAAGTATGTTGAAAAAAGTGAAAAAAAGTCAGTATAGTATGTCGAAAAAAGTCATAGTATAGTATGTCGAAAAAAGTGAAAAAAGTCATACTATAGTACGTCGAAAAAAGTGAAAAAAAAGTCCTATGTCGAAAAAAAGTCATACTATAGTATGTCGAAAAAAGTCATACTATAGTATGTCGAAGAAAGTCATAGTATAGAATGTCGAAAAAAGTGAAAAAAGTCATACTATAGTATGTTGAAAAACGCGAAAAAAAAGTCATACTATAGTATGTCGAAAATGGTAAAAAAAAGTCATACTGTAGTATGTCGAAAAGAGTGAAAAAAAAGTCATACTATAGTACGTCAAAAAAAGTCATATTATAGTATGTCAAAGAAAGTCATAGTACAGTATGTCGAAAAAGTGAAAAAAAATCATGCTATAGTATGTCGAAAAAAGTCATAATTCAGTGTCGAAAAAAGCGAAAAAAAAGTCTTGGTATAGTATGTCGAAAAAAGTGAAAAAAAGTCATAGTATAGTATTTCGAAAAAAGTGAAAAAGTTATACTTTAGTATGTCGAAAAAAGCGAAAAAAAAGTCATACTATAGTATGTCGAAAAAAGTGAAAAAAAAGTCATACTATAGTACCTCGAAAAAAGTCAGTATATGTCGAAAAAAGCGGAAAAAGTCATAGTATAGTATGTCGTAAAAAGTGAAAAGTTATAATATAGTATGTCGAAAAAAGCGAAAAAAAGTCATACTATAGTATGTCGAAAAAAGTGAAAAAAGTCATATTATAGTATGTCGAAAAAAGTCATAGTATAGAATGTCGAAAAATTGAAAAAAAATCAAACTATAGTATGTCGAAAAAAGTGAAAAAAAGTCATACTATAGTATGTCAAAAAAAAGTTATAGTATAGTATGTCGAAAAAAGTGAAGTCATAATATAGTATGTCAAAAAAAGTAAAAAAAAGTTATACTGTAGTATGTCGAAAAAAGTCATAGTATAGTATGTCGAAAAATGAAAAAAAGTCATATGTCGAAAAAAAGTCATACTATAGTATGACTTTTTTTCGATATATGACTTTGTATGTCGAAGAAAGTCATAGTATAGTATGTCAAAAAAAGAAAAAAAAGTCATACTATAGTATGTTGAAAAACGCGAAAAAAAAGTCATACTATAGTATGTCGAAGAAAGTCATAGTAAAGTATGTTGAAAAAAGTGAAAAAAAGTCATAGTATAGTATGTCGAAAAAAGTCATTGTATAGTATGTCGAAAAAAGTGAAAAAAAGTCATACTATAGTACGTCGAAAAAAGTGAAAAAAGTCATATGTCGAAAAAAAGTCATACTATAGTATGTCGAAAAAAGTCATACTATAGTATGTCGAAGAAAGTCATAGTATAGTATGTCGAAAATGGTAAAAAAAAGTCATACTATAGTATCTCGAAAAAAGTCAGTATAATATGTCGAAAAAAGCGGAAAAAGTCATAGTATAGTACGTCGAAAAAAGTGAAGTTATAATATAGTATGTCGAAAAAAGCGAAAAAAAAGTCATAGTATAGTATGTCGAATAAAGTGAAAAAAAATCATACTATTTTTGTCGAAAAAAGTCATACTATGGTATGTCGAAAAATGCGAAAAAAGTCATACTATAGTATGTCGAAAAAAGGTCATTCTATAGTTTGTCGAAAAAAGTGAAAAAAGTCATACTATAGTATGTCGAAAAAAGTGAAAAAAAGTCATACTATAGTATGTTGAAAAAAGTCATAGTATATGTTGAGAAAAGCGGAAAAAGTCATAGTATAGTATGTAAAAAAAAGTGAAAAAAGTCATAGTATAGTATGTCGAAAAAAGTGAAAAAAAGTCATGATATAGTATGTCAAAAAAAGTCATACTATAGTATGTCGAAAAAAGTCATAGTATAATATGTCGAAAAAAGCGTTAAAAAATCATACTATAGTATGTCGAAAAAATTGAAAAAAAATCATACTATAGTATGTCGAAAAAAGTGAAAAAAAGTCATACTATAGTATGTCGAAAAAAGTCATACTACAGTATGTCGAAAAAAGCGGAACAAAAGTCATAGTATAGTATGTCGAAAAACGTGAAAAAAGTCATAGTATAGTATGTCGAAAAAAGTGAAAAAAAGTCATACTATAGTATGTCGAAAAAAGTCATACTACAGTATGTCGATAAAAGCGAAACAAAAGTCATAGTATAGTATGTCGAAAAAAGTCATAGTATAGTATGTCGAAAAAAGTGAAAAAAAAGTCATACTATAGTATGTCAAAAAAAGTCATATTATAGTATGTCAAAGAAAGTCATATTATAGTATGTCAAAGAAAGTCATAGTACAGTATGTCGAAAAAGTGAAAAAAAAATCATGCTATAGTATGTCGAAAAAAGTCATAATACAGTATGTCGAAAAAAGCGAAAAAAAAGTCTTGGTATAGTATGTCGAAAAAAGTGAAAAAAAGTCATAGTATAGTATGTCGAAAAAAGTGAAAAAAGTTATACTTTAGTATGTCGAAAAAAGCGATAAAAAAGTCATACTATAGTATGTCGAAAAAAGTGAAAAAAAAGTCATACTATAGTATCTCGAAAAAAGTCAGTATAATATGTTGGAAAAAGTCATAGTATAGTATGTCGAAAAAAGTGAAAAGTTATAATATAGTATGTCAAAAAAAGCGAAAAAAAGTCATATAGTATGTCGAAAAAAGTCATAGTATAGAATGTCGAAAAATTGAAAAAAAATCAAACTATAGTATGTCGAAAAAACTGAAAAAAAGTCATACTATAGTATGTCAAAAAAAGTCATAGTATAGTACGTCAAAAAAGTGAAAAAAAGTCATACTATAGTATGTCGAAAAAAGTCATACTATAGTATGTCGAAAAATGCGAAAAAAGTCATACTATAGTATGTCGAAAAAAGTGAAAAAAAAGTAATAGTATAGTATGTCGAAAAAAGAGAAAAAAGGTCATACTATAGTATGTCGAAAAAAGTGAAAAAAAGTTATAGTATAGTATGTCGAAAAAAGTCATACTATAGTATGTCGAAAAAAGTCATACTACAGTATGTCGATAAAAGCGAAACAAAAGTCATAGTATAGTATGTCGAAAAAAGTCATAGTATAGTATGTCGAAAAAAGTGAAAAAAGTCATACTATAGTACGTCGAAAAAAGTGAAAAAAAAGTCATATGTCGAAAAAAAGTCATACTATAGTACGTCGAAAAAAGTCATACTATAGTATGTCGAAGAAAGTCATAGCATAGTATGTCGAAAAAAGTGAAAAAAGTCATACTATAGTATGTTGAAAAACGCGAAAAAAAAGTCATACTATAGTATGTCGAAAATGGTAAAAAAAAGTCATACTATAGTATTTCGAAAAGAGTGAAAAAAAAGTCATACTATAGTATGTCGAAAAAAGTCATATTATAGTATGTCAAAAAAAGTCATAGTACAGTATGTCGAAAAAGTGAAAAAAAAATCATGCTATAGTATGTCGAAAAAAGTCATAATACAGTATGTCGAAAAAAGCGAAAAAAAAGTCTTGGTATAGTATGTCGAAAAAAGTGAAAAAAAGTCATAGTATAGTATGTCGAAAAAAGTGAAAAAAGTTATACTTTAGTATGTCGAAAAAAGCGATAAAAAAGTCATACTATAGTATGTCGAAAAAAGTGAAAAAAAAGTCATACTATAGTATCTCGAAAAAAGTCAGTATAATATGTCGGAAAAAGTCATAGTATAGTATGTCGAAAAAAGTGAAAAGTTATAATATAGTATGTCAAAAAAAGCGAAAAAAAGTCATACTGTAGTATGTCGAAAAAAGTGAAAAAGTCATATAGTATGTCGAAAAAAGTCATAGTATAGAATGTCGAAAAATTGAAAAAAAATCAAACTATAGTATGTCGAAAAAACTGAAAAAAAGTCATACTATAGTATGTCAAAAAAAGTCATAGTATAGTACGTCAAAAAAGTGAAAAAAAGTCATACTATAGTATGTCGAAAAAAGTCATACTATAGTATGTCGAAAAATGCGAAAAAAGTCATACTATAGTATGTCGAAAAAAGTGAAAAAAAAGTAATAGTATAGTATGTCGAAAAAAGAGAAAAAAGGTCATACTATAGTATGTCGAAAAAAGTGAAAAAAAGTTATAGTATGTCGAAAAAAGTCATAGTATAGTTTGTCGAAAAAGTCATAGTATTGTATGTCGAAAAAAGTCATAGAATAGTATGTTAAATAAAGTCATAAAAAAGGTCCCAGCATACCATTTCAAAAAAGTAAAAAAAAAGTCATAGTATAGTATGTCGAAAAAAGTCATAAAAGTCATGGTATAGTACGTTGAAAAATGTCATAAGAAAGTCATAATATAGTATATTGAAAAAGGTCATAGCATAGTATGTCGAAAAAAGTGATTAAAAACTCATAGTATAGTATGTCGAAAAAAGTGAAAAAAGTCATAGTATAGTATGTCGAAAAAAATGAAAAAATGTCATACTATAGAATGTCGAAAAAAGTGAAAAAATGTCATACAGTAGTATATCGAAAAAAGTCATCCTATGGTATGTCGAAAAAAGTCATAGTATAGTATGTCGAATAAAGCAAAAAAAAAGTGATTATATAGTATGTCAAATAGTCATAAAAAAGTCGTAGCATAGCATGTCAAAAAAGAAAAAAAATGTCCTAGTATAGCATGTCGAAAAAAACAAAAAAAAGTCATAGTATAGTATGTCGAAAAAAGTCAGTGTTGTATGTTCAAAAAAGTCATAGGATAGTATGTTGAAATAAGTAAAAAAAAAAGTCATAGAATAGTATGTCAAATTAAGTCTTAAAAAAGTCATAGTACAGTATGTCGAAAAAAGTCATAGTATAGTATGTCGAAAAAAGTAACAAAAGTCATAGCATAGTGTGTCAAAAAAAGTAACAAAAGTCAAAGTATAGTATGTCGACAAAAGTCATAGTATAGTATGCCAGAAAAAGTCATAAAAAGTCCTAGTATAGTATGTTGAAAAAAGTCCTAGTATAGTATGTCGAAAAAGTAAAAAAGAAAGTCCTAGTATAGTATGTCAAAAAAAAAAAAAAGTCATAGTATAGTACGTTCAAAGAAGACACTAAATTATATTGAAAAAAAATGATAGTACAGTATGTCGAAAAAAGTTAAATAAATCCATAGTATAGTATGTCATAAAAAATCATAAAAAATCCACAGTATAGCATGTCTTAAAAAGTAATTAATAAGCCATAGTATAGTATGTCATAAAAATGTCATTGTATAGTATGACCTTAAAAAAAGCTTAGTACAGTATGTCATGAAAAACCTATAAAAAAGTCATAGCATAATAGGTCATAAAAAATGTCATAAAAAGTCATCCAGTACTTTCGTGTGTCATGTAAAAATCTCATAAAACAGGCATAGTATAGTATGTCAGAAGAACGTCGTAAATAAGTCTTATATTATGTCATGACACACCTGCGTGTTTCTTATTATCATAACAAACATCTACGTGCAAGCACAAGTTAAGTTCACAAGGTGCTTGAAGGCCCACTGAAAAATACTTATGGAATATAACCTTGAAGTGAAGTCATCCTGTTAGATCCTGCCTGAGCATTGGGCTATTTCCCTAACCATTGCATTTAGGTATGTCCTTTTCATATACAGTATGTTCCTGTTTAGACATCAGGAGAAAAATATTGTGTCGAGGGTGCAAAACAAATGGTGCTCAAAACTTTTACTGCGCTCACAAATCTCTCTGCATGCGCTACAATCTTGCAGATTGATTACAGCTTGAATTTGTTTTGTCCTCGTTCAATCCCTTTGTTGTAAGTAAACCATATTGATTTCAATATGGTTTCATCTGCGAGTGTGTGTGTGTGTGTGTGTGTGTGTGTGTGTGTGTGTGTGTGTGTGTGCGCGTGAGCTTGTGAAACTGAGAGGACTGTCATTTATTTGTTTCAGGACCCAAAACAAGCTAAGCGTTGTCCAGTCGCAGGCCTCTAGCCAGAACACTTCCTTCACTTGCCAGGCTATATTGTTCTTCAGACCCTCTCTGCGCAGCAGGAGGATGTTGTCTGTTTCTTGATTCTCATACTGGCCCCTCTCGACACACACACACACACACACACACACACAAACACGCACCGAGTACAGACAAACGCACACCATTCATGTGGGAAAGAATGGGCCCAGTCTGGATTAGGCTATTCCCCTGCGTAACACTAGACAAGGCATTCAATATCTCCAGCCTTCTCTGTCTAAACAGTGTCTTGGCACAGGCTGAGTGGAGGGCTGGAAAATCCCAGAGCTGCTGTTGAGTTTTTGCTGTGACCCACTCTTTTATTATAACGACTCTATAAATGCTTACAGACCCTCAACTTGGCCCGTCCCGAGGAGGGGATTCAAGAAAGTCCCGTTACACAAACACATTATGTACACACCGCAGTAAGTGCACATGCATACAAGCAGGCCTCAACAAACAGAGGTGAAGATACAACAAAACACACAAGCTATCTATTCTTTCACTGTGTCCACTTTTCTCATCAGGAGTCAAGCAGTGGCAGCTGGGAAAGAGACAGCTGGGACTCCTTAGTCTTGCTCCTCTGCCTCTACACACACACACAAATACGCGTGCACACACCCACAGGGGGATTGAAAAATGAGAGCCAGGCTTTTAGTGCTAAGGAATCACATGACACGCACATAAAAACATCATTTCTCATGCGCCCTGGAAAGAAAACCATCAGTGATGTGGGAGGAAGAAGTAAAAAGATGGGAGAGGTGGAGGGGGGAAGAAAGCAGTTCAGTGAGTTTATAGCGAGCCATCAAGCTTGAAAGTTTTTTTTTTTCGACATCTATTGTTTCTGCGAGCGCTGTGAGGCTAATAGTGGCTATCAAAGCACTCAGAGGCCCTCACCTTCAAGTGTTTGCAGCCACTTACCTCGTGCTCTGACCAGCCTTGGAAACTCACAGGAAGACAAATAAAAAGAGAAGTAAACAAAAAAAATCTGGATTTTTTTTCCCCTCTACATCCCCTCCCTATTCTTCCCCTACCTCTAACATCTGGAAAACCCTCATCTGGCAGCATACAGTGGAAGCAACTGAAGCCAGTAAGATACTGTCTGACTTTTCATTCCCCTCCCCTTCTCAGCTTTTTCTCTTTCAGCACCTCTGGACTCCTGCTGCACCTTTTTTCACTCTAACTTCAACGGTTTCACCTCTTTAAGTGTCTTTTGATTTCTCCTCGCTTCTCTGTTGGGTAGTTTTGTTGGCAAAGATGTAGAAGTTTTATTACTTCTTGCTATTCTTTTCCTCCAGTGTCCTTTTCTATTTTAAGAAAGTCATCAAAGATGTCCCTCTATTTTTCCCTCTCTCCCCCTAGAACTCCTACTCAAACTAGGTTGGTGAATTTTACTTGAAAATAATAGTAATACTTAAAAGAATAGTTTGACATTTTGGGAAATACTCTCATTTGCTTTAATAATAAGTTGGCTAAAAAGTTAGTTGCCTATTTACACATCCAACAGATGCAGAGTAACATAAGCATTTATTTGGTAAATGGTAATGGTAAATAGACTTGCATTTATATGGCGCCTTTCTAGTCTTCCAACCACTCAAAGCGCTTTACACTACATGTCAGCATTCACCCATTCACACACACATTCATACACTGATGCCAGAGGCTACCATGCAAGGTGCCAACCTGCCCATCAGGATCTAGTCTAAATACTCATTCACACACCGATGGCACAGCCTTCGGGAGCAATTTGGGTGTGAGGTATCTTGCTCAAGGACACTTCGACATGTGGACTGGAGGAGCCAGGGATCGAACCGCCGACCTTCCGATTGGTGGGCGACCCCGCTCTACCTCCGCCCCCAAGTTGTTGGAGTTGTATTTGTGGCCATCCAACAAATGTACATCCAATATTCATTCTTTCAGCTCAGTTTTGGTCTCCACCAACACCTAAGAAACTAGAATTACCGCCGCACGGTTGTATGCCTCCATCAACCAGTCAAGTTGCAGTTAACATCCATGTCTGTCCAACATGTCATCGCTTCATCATTTTATCCTATTATACATGTGTGAAATTGTCATAATTAGCATATGAATTATTGAGTTATGGTCAAAAACATGTTTTGAGAGGTCACAATGACCTTGACCTTTAACCACCAAAATCAAATGACCGCATGCTTGATTCCAAGTGGACGTTTTTGCCAAATTTTAAAAAATTTGCCCAAGGTGTTCCAGAGATATCACGAGAATGGGACGGACGTCAGGTCAGAGTGATCTTGACCTTTGACCTTTGACCACCAAAATCTAATCAGTTCATGCTCGAGTCCCTCCAGGTGTTTCTGAGATATCACATTCATTAGAATGGACCGGACGGACGGAAAGACGGACGGACAACCGCAAACATCTAGAAAAAAAGAAATCTGGATGACATTGAATATCCTGAAAGAAATTTGATTCACTGCAAGTTTGACAATACCTCAAGGGAAACTATACATACTGTTTATGGATGTCCTCCATAGTGTAATTTCAAGAGTTTGAAGTATAGCAACAGCCCATTGTGTCCTTTCAACCAAAAAATGAGCTTGAATTTATCCAGACCTCTGGTCTAGGGACAGAAGATTAACTCCAAACAAACTGCTGTTGCTTCGCTCTTTTTTCCTTGTGAATGACTGATCATACACGGAGAGTTTTGATACGCAAAATATAGCTCGGATGACCGGGCGTAGAGATACAGTATTGACACAAACAGTCGGTGACGTCACAAATACTGTAGGTTTCTGAATGGGATGTATTACCATCTTCTTATCATATGCTAGGGCCAGAAAATCTAAATTTGACTAGTGAATTTAATGTTGAAGTGCCTTGAAATACTTCCACAAATATTTTGTATCAATAACATACTGTGTGGTATTAATGTTTGATTGAACATCTTTTCTCATCTCCTTTAAAGGCTCTTCAGTATAACCATTATTAATCATAATTACTCATCTCCTTCTTTCCAGCCAATCTGTCTCTCTCAGCTCTCTCTGTTTTTGTTTGATTTGGCCAATGACGTGCTGTGAAAGCGATCCTCCCCAGTAAAGCCAGCCATGGTTGACCACTTTGACTCCCCTAACTGGAGCAAAGCAAAGCAGAGCAGCCACATCTGGCAAACGGCTCTCACATCTGGTTTGTGTATCAGCTCCTTGCACGGCCGTCTACCACAGAGTCTGATCGCATACCTCGGAGACATGAGATGAGATGAGCTACAGACGCTCCACTCCGGGGAAAAGAAGCTGGATGATGGTGAGCAAGTTCATGTTCGGAGGTCAGACGGACAAGACAGGAAATGTCACTCACTGAGAAGTGAAGAAGCCGTTTGTTTTATTCATGCTAAGAATTTACTGTTCTTTGAATTTTGATTTGTTGCAGCAATGTCTAGAAAGAGAGCTAGAAAGGTAAAAACATTTGTTCTTATAGGTTTCAATCTTCCACAAAAAATAAGGTTAGACAAAGTCAACTAAATTTGAAGGCCTTGGGTCTTTAAAAGCAAGGAATCAAACAGTTTAGCAATCACAATAAACATAATTGAGACCAGACCAGTGTCATTAAAATTAAATGAGACATTTATAACTTAGATTAAGTTAAAGAATCGCATTGGTACAATGATCAAATTTATCATGCAGAAAGAGAAAAAGCCGAAGTTTACTAATGGAGTTTGGTCCCGTTTGTAGGATTTTGACTGCTTTTTGATAGTTACATGCAATGAAATACTGCCCTCTTGTGTCCGACCTGTATTCTGCACTTAGAGGACAATGACTGATGCCTTTTTATGGGGGTATTAGGTTAACATTTTGATGGGATAACATGGCAATTGTTGTCATATAATGGCTAAAATGAGATAGAATGTACATTTTTTTATCAGCTGATTTGGCACAGTTGTCATATGATAATCATGATACTGAAAACACTGAGGGAAATTCTCGCATTTTGTGTTGCTTTCATGCAGAATTAAAATGTATATGTACAAGTAAGGGATAATGTACAGTGAGTGTACTGTGTATCTCTCAGATATGCTCATCAACATGTCTATTGTATAAACCCTCACATGCAAAATATATGAGCCAACTGCCTCAACCTTTCAAACATAAATGTTTACGTGGTGTCAGTAATCTGGTTGTATCAATAAAGAGCCGATAATCTTCAAATTTAAGTAGTATTAATCAAATTAAATAAAAATGTGATAACCAGGTTACTTATTTCAAATATATTTTTTTTTATTTCATGCAAAAGAATTCCAATAATCATTATTCATTATAAAATGTTTACAGTTTGTTTCAAAAGAATTGGCAACATAATAAGACTTGTGAAATAGTTTTATCTCTACATAAAATTTCAAAGCCAGTCAAACATCCAGCCATTCTTAGCACACTCTGAACCTGCTGTTGATCTCAATCACAAACTACTGCGTACCGTACATTTAGTTCGACAAGAGGCGCTGGCACAACATTTGAATGCACCGTGTGTTCTTGTTTAGGCGAACAGCAGGGGTAGTGATAATATTTGATTTCTTTCTGGTAGAGCTCCTTTCTCATTCCAGTGATTAATTTGGTGTCAAAGCAAATGTATTTGGACCTGGATAATACAGCGAAATAAATTATTCTTCCATCATGTTCCCCTCATTATTTGGGTAAAACTCAATGATTTGAAACATGTACTGTGCAGCATTACTGAATTACATTCAAGTTTCTTTCACTTTTGAAACAAAAAAAATAACACTTTTCAAATATCTTTGGTTGATAACAATTTTAAAGACTGTTGGGTTTTCCACGTCATTACTGTAATGCAACTGTTTGCATTTTTAACCAGTTTAGTACACTCAGCTTAGAGTCACTGCCTTCATGAGTATTCCTAAAATGATTCTGTTCTCTAGTTTTGGATGAATCCTCAATAGGACCAATAGCTGACTCTCACTCCTTGCCTGTTGTTTGTTCCATTAGTGCCCAGAAAATGTAAAGTCGGTTTTTGGCTCAAATAAAGTACACTTAATTGTACTATAAAATAAGAGAATTTAGAAACCAGTAAAAACCTAAATTGCTACAACAAAAGGCAAATTTCATTCAAACATGAGAAGCCATTGTCTCGAGGCTTTTTATCAGAATTTTTTTTTTTTCACCTTCAGAGGAGGTCAGAGGTCATTTAGCTCTAGAGCTGGAGGGGATTTGGTGAGGTAGCCAAGGACACTTTAGGGTGGAGGATTGTTGATCGGACTGACAGTCGGGTTCTGGTTGTGTGATAACCAGGCCTTTTTAAGGTGTCAGGGTGATTCACAATTTTCACTAGCTGTTCTTTTATTTAAGTGACGTCCACCAAGGTGTGCAAGATTATTATTGAACATGGGTGGGGACTGCCATAAAAGTAAAGTAATGAATAGAAACTGTGCACAACACATGCTGTGCCAGATTTGCCTGAACTTAAAGGCAGTAGGCCAGAATGAGATCAAACTTTTTTTTCCTTTTCTAGCTCAAAAATACAAGCAAAAGAACGGCTACCGTATTCACAAAACACAGCTGTGTTTTTTAAGACCCTTGTGGTAAACTTACAAAATATGAAAGTCTAAGAATATATCTTAGCACTTTGTAAATTACTGGCGATTAATATCAAGTGTTCCATCATGAGGAATATCACCAATGTACAGCACCATTTTGAAACATGTTCATTGTGGATGTCAAAGTTCAGGAAGGGGGGAAGCAGGGAGGAAGCGAGGTAAAAACCCAGCACACGGCACGTTGGGAAAATACCAGATATGGGCAAAACAGTGGTCCAATTTATTTTGAATATATTTTTCAAACTAGCTTTGATCTTTTTATGCCCCAAAAACACACCAGAGCAGTGGAACTGCGGCGAGCTGCCATGCAATGTCTATGGAAAGCTGCGTCGGCCGCTCCCCGATCTCAGCGAGCTGCGGCCGCAGAAACATTTAGCTATTGCGCTGCTTGGTGTGTTTTCGGCGTTAGACTGTTACTATTTGAGCATTTTAAGAACTGGGTTTGAAGTCAAAATATAGATCAGAATCAACCAATTGTTCCCGATAAAGCCAAAGAGGCTCTGCTGCTTTAACATTTTAACGTACATCATTTTACAACCATTAGAGAAAATAAAACCTTGTAGCAGATTGTATGAATTACAACTTTCCAGACCATAGAAATAAATCTCTGTTAATATATTTTCTTATATAATGATTATCATGCCACCATTGTGTATACCAATATGCTCCTTTTTTTGTTATGTTTTTTTTTTTACATAGATCTAAGATGAATTTTTTTTTTAAAAATATTCAAATATAATTTTGCCCAAATCTGGAGGACAATAGGAGCATGTTTAAAGCTAATATTTTCTTAGCAGTGTGTGTGTGTGTGTGTGTGTGTGTCTGTGTGTGTAGCCAGTTGGGCTCTTAAGTTGTTTTCTTACAGACATGGATGAAGTAGCACGGGGCCTGAGTCTGGCCCGGGACGTACGTCTTGAAATCTCCGTAGACGCTGTGCTCCATTTTGCCGCCGAAGGCCTCGGTCAGTAGACCCTTGAAGCTCTCCAGACGATGAGGGTAGTAGGACAGGCGGAATTTACTGCGGAAGGACAAATAATGCACGCACACATTAGAATTCCACTCTTAAAAGGTAACTCTCTATTGTGTCTAACATGTCTGGTGAGAGAGCTCATCGAAAACAACATTACAAGAGAGACTTCACGGCGAAAAAACCCTCTAGACTGTGACACAAATATCAAATGCAAAAATGCTCACTAAACACTTGAGAATGCCTTCGAGGTAACGTTTTATTCCAAAGGATCATCGTCATTATTATATCCTAACAAATGCGTTTTTATGATGCCTGAAGAGTAATTTGATAAATTGAATGCAAAGTTGACACTGCTCTGAATGTGCACCAAAAAGACAGGTATCATCAGAACATTACCTGTCATAAGTACTGTATGTCACGGCAAACGGTAAAACTGCTTGTAAGAGGACATGATACCGGTTAACTTTGACAGCGGCTGTTATAGGATAGTTATTACTGCGTCTTCAATTTGTGTCCTGATCCTAATGATTACAGTTTGGAAGCTTGAAAAAGATATCATGAAGTTTGTCTCATAGCACCTCTTTGCAGTTTTAAAATCCTTGTCAGGTAGTAATCGCTGCTTGAAATCCAGCAGATCAATGTTAATCTTCTGCCAAACACATTTTGTTGTAGCTCTTGAACAAATAGGCAGTTAGGGCAAGGCCCTGCAGTATTTTTTTCATCATGTTATATAGCCTCCAGAATAATATTATTTTTTTTAAAAATGGCCGTTGTTCGATTTTAACCAAAACTTCCCTGCTTCTAGCTAGAGAATTTCAGTGCATGTCGTACCCCCCTCTAAATATCCCTTAACATCTCTGGGTGTACTGTATGAGGCCATGCGAATTATTAGGCAAGACTGTTTAATGTCAATACTGGACTGTATTTAATTTGCTGTCAATCGATTAACATATTTAATTGCGATTTAATTGCGCATGATTGTCCAAAGTTAATCGCGATTAATCACAAATTAATCCCACATTATTTTTTATCTGTTCAAATGTACCTTAAAGGGAGATTTGTCAAGTATTTTACTCTTATAAACATGGAAGTGGGCAAATATGCTTGCTTTATGCAAATGTATGTATATATTTATTATTGAAAATCAATTAACAACACAAAACAATGACAAATATTGTCCAGAAACCCTGACAGGTACTGCATTTAGCATAAAAAAATATGCTCAAATCAAAACATGGCAAACTGCAGCCCAACTTGCAACAACAGCTGTCAGTGTCAGTGTGCTGACTTTGTTATGCCTTGCACAAAACTGCATGTGATTATCATAAAGTGTGCATGTCTGTAAAGGGGAGACTCGTGGGTACCCATAGAACCCATTTTCTTTCACATACTGTATCTTGAAGTCAGAGGTCAAGGGACCCCTTTGAAAATGGCCATGCTAGTTTCAATTGATTCTCCAGAAAATGTATTATATCGAGATATCAAAACATAAAAGGATATATACCGTAATAGAGGCTTTTTTTCCCTCCATATTGTTAAGCCTTAGTAAGTAGCAGTGGGTTTTGACACTTTGATGCTGCTTTGAAGTGTTTTGTGCTCATAATTGTGAGCCAAGTGCTGACCTACCTGACTTCAGGAAGACTTTGAAGGATGGCCTTGGGCACGTGGATGGTGTAGTCCAAAGTGATCATGTGGGGCTTATTGTCGACCCACAGCACCGAAGTGGAGATCTCCTGAGTTAGATCACTCTGAAACACAAACACACACATTTATGAAACACGTTGCTGAGTATTAAAACAGCTCTCACAACCTTTCCTCTTGTCTTCAGTAGTGACCAAGAGTGAGCAGTGAGGTAGCTCTTACTGTTATGGAGTAGTATGGAGTTGGACCACGAGAGCAGACTCTGGGATTACAGAGGTATCAGAAGTGGATTTAGCTCTAGCACACGACTGTTGACTTAGAATTTCTATTTAGGCCTTCCAGCTGGTTAGTTCCTGCTTTGGCTGGATTAAAGAATACGGAGCTTGTTTTGTGGAAAATAAATCAAATATGGCTCGTTGCTGTTGGCATCTGCTGCTATATCTTTATATTTCCATATTATATCTTTCAGCTTTTGCCAATAAGATGGATAATAAATTGCAGGGTTGGTTGTTTAATTCAATTTAGGATGTCTTTACACAGACGTATGCTGTCATGGTACTATACTCTGTGCAAATAAATGCACATTTTAGCAAAAAAGTAGATGCTACACATCATTTTAAGCCACATATGAACACGCATGACTTATTTTTCCATCTTCCCAAATGGATTTTTTCCCGCAGTACTCCTGACATGATCCGTTATTCTCCCCATTGCCAAAATAACTTAAAAACTGACAATTTCATGCCCATTTCCTTCTCTTTCTCTAGGGCCATTTCATTGAAAATCTCACAATATCCGGCATGCACTCGATAGAGATTTAGGTCTTAAACTCAGCTGCTGCTAGGGATGGTGTAAATAAGCCTTTCATAAACAATTCTGTCTGTCCAACTCCTCTTCACAGAGCAATGCAGTGTCAGATAGAGCGGAAATTTTGATTAAAAACAGCATTTTTTTTTTGTACCGTTCAGACTGATGGCTTTGTTCTTCTTTGACATCTTTAATAGTCTCTTACAAGCTTGTAATGCATTTCACTTTTCTTGGGGAATCATTCCAGAAACTACCTGTTCATTCGACAGGCTGTTTCATATATAAGAGAAGGAAATAAGAACAACTACATGGTCAAAATGGTTGAGAAAAGACACTTAAACTACAGACTGACTTCATGACTGCATCTTTCGCGGTTGTGACGATGTCGCGTTGACAAAATCTGTCCACAGACAGACAGACAGAAATACAAACACCTGGCAAAGCACTCAAAACCGCTTCTGTGGTAGTTCCCGCTACAGTAGGTTTCTCTACGACCACATTTTGCCACAAAGTCTCGCACACAGACTCACAAGTTGAAAACAATACCAGCCACACGCTGTCACGCCTGGTAATGAATCAGTTCTTGACATAACATGTGCTACATTGAAATAAACCAATGTCCTTGCATCATTTTTCAGTTTCAATTTCAATTCCCCCATGTACTGCAGTCGTTGTTGCTGCTAACTCACACTGTTGCCTGAGGAGGATGTGGAAGGACACATGATTCTTTGAAACACATGGGGCCACCGACTGATTTCCCATCAACAAACGCAGCCTGTTTGTTGGAGAATTTGACCAAGCTAGAAGTAAAGCTAGCAGGTATTAAGCCCTGGGCACTTGCACTTTTATAAAAGTTATCAGACTCAATGAAACCACCTTAATGAAGAGGATGTTCCATGCTAAGCGGGTAGGTGACAGTTCCAACAACATCCAGAAACAAAAATGTACAAGGCAGTTGTAGATTTTAATGGTTTAATCATGAAGAGTGAGTAAAAAGTACACCAGCTGTGACCTTCAGCACACCTTACACAGGCGGCGTTTCAGCCGTGTGTAGCGATTGCTGACTGAAAGATGAAGAATATGAAATGTGATAATGAAAACAATGACCATCTATAGCCTAGTTCTCAAACTTCTTCCAGAAACTGCTCAAATGACCCCTAGTGCGCTAATGGAGTTGACAAACCCTCAATTTATGACCCAAGCCCTGTTTTTCTCTGAGTTACGGGTCAAAGGTCAAAAGGCTGGGTTTGTCCCTGAAACCAAGAGAAGCGATGAAGACACCAGTCTTTCTTGATTTGATTTTTTAGTCGTCCGTCTCACGCTCGTATAACGGAACAGGTGCGCTTCTATTTTAATCAATCCAGCTGTCTGTAACGGCTGCGTAACGGCTTGCATTCCTCTCACAATATAGAAAACATAAAAGCTACCCAAAGTGCATTTTTTTGCGCTCAAAGTCCATCTTCTTCTGTTTTACGCATGTAACTACTGTGATTGTGTGTTGGACCAAAATACGGGTGACTTACACTCATTACAGTGCCTGAACACATCGTGTGTAAATGCAGATGGAGGATGAAGCTGTTGCTGGTGAAATTCAGATATAGGGCAATAAGGTTGGATGGTTTACAAAATGATCCATCTACATGTCAATTTGCACCTCTATCAAAAAAAACCCATTCCTAACTCCATTAAGTTTAGTACCTTATAGTAGATATTTTTGCCTTGTGGCGCCCGGCCGGTCTCCAGGATGTAGTCGTAATTACGGTGGTCAATGATGAGGATCCCTCCTGGTCTGACCATACTGGCAATATTCTGAAGGGCCAACTTCTGGTCACTCTGGTCCCCTGAGAGCAATGACATGATCATACACCATCAATGGAATGATCTTTAATTAAATAACATTGTTTGAATAAGTTAGTGGCTTGACATTGGTTGATCACTGGCATCAATTCGAGGATAGATTTTGTTTGGTTAGAGATGGTCTGGAATGAAACCCATATATCTTTGGTTCTTATTATGATCCAGAAGGTTTTTTTTTTTTTTAATTTCACCAAGCAAAATCAAGAAAAATGTGAAAGAGGTCATTGGAAAAATGGATTGCTTTAAGTAATGGCTCTGTCCCTTTATCTCTCACCTACCTTTAAAGTCTGGTAAGTGGGCGAATGAGTTGCCGAGGCAGATAACAGCATCAAAGCCAGTCCCGGGTTTCTGAATATCTTCTGATAACGTCAACCAGTTGGCCTCTTCAATCACTGAGGATAAGAGCAAAACACGAGGGTGTCACCTGCTGAACACTGCAGCAATTTCATTTGACTTAATCTAAAATATCATGCTTTAATTTATCCAACAAAGACGATGGTTTAAGTAACTTTCAAGTGTTTTAAACTTTCAAACATGACAATTAACAACATGAATCATGCCGTACCCCACTGGTCAAAAGCTGGCTCTTTTCTTCTCTCCCATCTCGACTTCAGCGCATACTTGAGCATTTTGTCGCTGGCGTCCACGCTCACCATGTTGAATTTCTCCTCCACCAACATGATGGAGTCAACTCTGCAAAATAAAACACATATGCTCTGTAAATACATGTTCTGTACAAAATAACCACATCATTTCACAAGCTCTGCTTATAACACACTCCAGACACGACTGTACGTCAACTATGTATGTATATGTATGTTCACAGTGAGCACACAGTACATGCACAGTGAGGTCAGTTGCGGTCAAACAAGAATGTGTGCTCCTAGACTAATCTTGGCAAGTGGCAACAGAAATAACCTTTCCTCATCTTAAAACAGCAACGCAGTTTCTTCGGAATGTCATCAACTTCTTAATGTTTTACAGGAATAAAGAGATGGTTGATATTTGGTAGTCAGTAGCTCCTCATGCTTAGAAAGCCTGGCAGAACAACATGAACTCTGGCCAAAACACAGTCTGAAATGAGGCTGCTGAGTTTTCTTTGGATTCTCGTTGCTCTGACGCCTCTTGTGCAATTACAACTCTTTCCAAATAGTAACTAGCCTGTGAGTTAATGTTAAGCAATATGCAAGAGCAACGGGAAAAATTTAAACGTCTGAATCAAATTGATGCAAATTGGTCCACGTTAAAGAGCAACGCAGGAGCAAGAATCATTGCAAAATGACCTGAAAAAAACCTGCAATCATTAACAGCAACTGGGTAACTGCAAGATAATATACAACGGCATGGAAATACATTTAAAAAATACAAAAAACAACAGGGAGACCAAGCAAACTGACAGTAAGAATACAGACGGAGTACAACTACAGTACATAATTGTAGCGCAAATTAAACCTCGTTCTTGGGGTTAAGGCAACATGTTTTGATAAGCTTTGGTTCACTTGCTCTCAGGCAAAACAAAAGCATAAAAAAATCCTCTCGATCAAGGTAATTCATCTGCAAGTAATGACGATTGTAGCCTTAATTGAAGGCATGATCTGCAGCTTCTGCTCTTGCGTAAGTCGCCGCTAAATTGTGATGGCGGAACAACTGGCATCACAGGCACATTTAGACAGCCCAAAATAGTGAGACCATTTGTAACCTCATTCCACAGTGAACTTGTTTACATCGCCTCAGATGGTTGTGCTGCTGATACACACTTCTACTATGGAATGGGGTCAGATTCTGTGTGCTGATTCCCTCCATACTGGATCCCAGCAACCATATGTGAGATGTGACGCTTGACAATGTCTATTTTTGAGATGCAAATGTGTCGACCAAGAGTGGAGGGCGTTATGATAAAGACATTTATCAGCCAAATGGCTGTAATGACGGCTTTTAGGTGATTCAAAAAATGTATTTCAGCAGCCCATTTTGCAGATGGCTCAACTAAACTGATTTGCTAAGTGTAAAATCCTGTTGTAAATGTCAATATATGACAAAATAAATGATAATATTGCGTCTCCCTTACAGAAAGACCAATTGAGGTGAATTGAGGGGCTACACAGACAGGTTAAAGTATGTTGTCCTCTTGTCTGAGTTCCAGCAATGGCCTTGCTGTTGTTCCAGGACACAGATACACTATCAGCAGAGGTAAACAGACTGCATGGAACCAGTCAAAACTCAATATAGCAACCCAGAACCACTTCATACACCTATTGAACCCTACATCTGCTATCTCCCACACATTCAGCAGATAGCATCCACTTTAACAGACAGTAAATAACATGTATACAGATCTACACAACACTTGTATCTTGAGGCTTTTGTTCAGGCCATATAAGCCGCCTTGGTTGTAACATAAAAACACTTTTAATCAACATGTCTAAGCTCATGGTCCCAGCTCCAGACTGCTGCCGGAGGCAGGAACTGGCACAGTGGCCGGTGCAACTCTGCACTTTCATTCATTACTCTCTGGCCTAATCCGGATTTTGTTAAAAGGGTCAGCGGGTTGAAATTCCAGGAAGGTCAAATTAACTTGATTGTCTATAAAAAATAATCCAACTTATTTATTATAGAACAAAATAGGCACATTGAATACATTTACTTAATTAATTATCTGATCCTGAAATTAACTCTTTTATGCAGGTTTAAAAACGTATTATATTTGTCTATGGCTCTGTCAAACACAAGAAAGTAAAAAATATACTGTATATAAAAAAAGAACAAAAAAACAAACAAACAACTGAAATGAGAAACATTGTAAACGTGGCAACAATCACATCTTTAGACTCTGCTATGGAGCTGCAGGCTCATTCTGTACTTTCAGCATGGTCACACCCATTCACAAACCTGGCTGGTGGGTAATTATTATTACAATTTTTGATCAGCACTGTTGCATAACTCCTTAAATACACACCTAGTGCACCACTGGGTGTAGCCTTCAATTCGGCAACAACTCTGCACATCTTTTGTCATTGCAACTTTTCAATAGATCTCTTATGTTACCACAGCAGCTACAAATCAAAATACGCTGCAGCTGGAGGAAGTGAACACACACGTGAATTTATTGAAATAATGTCGATTTGATGTATAGAAACTAATGCCGAATTAAAGATTGGGTTGTGCTTGTATATAAAATGTATAAAAGTTTGGACTGGAGGTGTTACTTTTGCTGATATACAAGGGTCTGCATTAAATTGAACAAATGTTGTATCGAGTTTGGTGAGACCAAATTTAAACCCCTCTCAAACGTGCCGGTGTTAAAAACTGCTGAATCGACCTGACATTACCCTGTTCCGCAGGCTACATCCAGCACCCTCCGCACCCCTTGCTCTTTCAGCAGAGACACCACCCAGCTTTTGTATTCCTGCGTCCTACTCCGCGTGTCTCCGATGTACAGCTCCCAGACTTTCGCCGCTTTGCCGTCGGCATACTGGTCGGGAAGACCCTCGGCGGCCACACCGAGAGAGCGGGTCCTAAACACGCTGTCGACTGACATGCTGCTGGTTTGTTGACTGTTTTTCTCTCAGCTTACTCAGCAAAACGAAGGAGGTATTCAGTGTGTCAAATGTGTATGAAGACGAGCTACTTATTTAACAGGTACTCTCTCTACACATGCTAGCTCAGATTAAGGTTGTTATTATTTATATGAGCTACAAAGGGGGGGACAAACTTCAACCCAATGACACTTTGCTATGAACTGACGCCTACTTTCTGATAGGATGGAAGCTGCGGGGAGACGGCCCCCCACTTCCGTGTTTACGTCAAGGCCTATGGAAAGGAGGCTGCGTCACGCGTCATCAACGCGTCATATCTTTGGGGGTTATAACACCTGCGCAGTAAAATCTGGTCTACACTGCACATGCGTTATACCCCATACCCCCAAGACCAATGTCCGCACGTGACGCAGCCTCCTTTCCATAGGCCTTGGTTTACGTTAGCAGACGTCCCTGACGGAAGCATCTATGTGATTTTTCCCTTAAACTCGCCTCTCAGGATCATTTACACACTATATTGCATTATGAAGTAACGTACAACCAGGTAAATTCAGATACTTTAGGTAATAGATGTTTAGGTTAGGGACACGTTTGAGGCTAGCCAGACTACTGAAAGGCAGAATTTGTAGTCAGCCAGCGTAGAGGAAGGTGTTGCCTGTGAGGGTTAACTCAGGGCACACAAAGCTCACTTTACCTCCCACTCATACATTTCATCATTCATGATTTCATCATACAGCTGGGACACAGTGCTTATGAAACATTTGATATCCTATGTAAAAGTATTAAAAAATTATAACAATGAAGTTAGCTGACATTTAGGGTTTATTTGCAATTGTATGCCACAACAACGATAATTATTAACTTTATTGCACATCGCTTATCTAATTGCAGAGTGTATGGTGCAAGTAGGAACTCATGAAAAAAAAATCACATAGGCCTATCTAAAACAAAACTGGTTGCAAAAAAAAACGCATGAAACCAAATTAAGAACAAAAAGACAGCAACATAAATGTAGCCAAACTATAATTCTCTCAGAGGGTTTCTGCCACACATGAGACAACCAAACGTTTTCTTTTTTTGCTCCCTCTCAAAAAGGGAACTCCTCCTGTTGCGATTGGCTGATTATGCTCACAAAGGACCGTGTATTTACGGACAGAGGTGAGGTTGTGTCAGCCGCAACCGGTGCCATCCAGGTTAGGTTTGTACCACCCAGTCTTATCAACTCTGCACTCTCTTCTTCTCTGGCACATACACTTATTTTCAAGAGAACACAAACCACGGCAGAATGAGGTCACACAGTGGCCCTCTATTCCAAATCCACTAATAATGTGGACACAATAATTTATCTTGTCAGGACAGATGCACGCCGACTTGTCCAACAGGTTCAACTGGCAACCCAGACTAATTAATGCATGCGTGTGTGGAGAGAGTGTTTTGAAGTAAGGTTGTATGAGGTACTTATCCATAATCAGTGTATTACCTACAGTAGATGACAGTCGGCAGATCATGCATTTATTTGCTGAAGACTAGACTGGACGCCAAAGGGCCCAAAACATGCAGAAAGTAAAGAGTGAGGGCAGCCGTAAAGGCCTAAGAGATCATTATCAAGGGAGATGTGATGAATTTACTTACATTTATTGTTCAATACATTTTGGTCCTTGAAAACTTGTAGATGGGATGCGATTCCTTCACTATTCTTCCGTCCCTCTCTACACTGACCTATTGTTGACCTTCTGACCCTAAGCCTAAACAAGTCTTTAAATTACAGCTGAGTCAGTATTTTAACTTCATAGTCAGTGTTTCATTTTAAGGTCAACATACTGGAGCCGACCTCAATGAAAATGCATCACTGTCCTAATACTTCCTGACTGCAATGGGACCTTATTCAGAATGATTTGGACCATGCCTTTATATATATATATATATATATATATATATATATATATATATATATGTAATAATTTTTTTCAGTATCATAATGTTTATGAATGATAATTTATTGGTCTGTTTTGTTCCAATTTCTCAATCTCATTATGAGATTCCTGTCACCACTGATCTTCGCTCACATGTTTTCTACGGTGTTTGCTCATTTACAGCCTTGGTGTTTTCGCACAGATTACATGCGTCTTATCTGGTGTGCTTGTTTTCTTGTTTTCAAATGGGATTTTCTAGGTCATCGCAGAGTTGATTTGGTTAACCATTTAACTTTTGTAAAATCAGGTTAACTCCTGTCCGGTTCCAGTTGCCATGAGGTACCATATTACAGGTTTTTTTTCTCATTCGCTTTGGCTCAATTCTTGAATGAGAATATATATTTTTTTCAAAACAATAAGTTCAAATCTCTGAACAAAACAGTTTGTTGTTCACAACAGATTTAAATTTCTAATTCATTCAAGCAAAATGCATGTCTTTTGGCACGTGTTGACTCTCAGTGAAATTGTCGTACTCTTCACAACCTATAAACATTATTTCATCGTTTGAGCCATCACATGCAAAATTATCCATTCAATTATCAAAATCTGTCACGTGTTGCACATACATGTATATTCCATAAATATCTATGACCTGGCATTTGTTATTTTTTACTTAAGTACCGCAGGTTTTTTCATTGTTGAAGGGTTTTGTTTTTTTTTTGGCATGGATGTCATTTTGTGGCAAATTTTCTGTTCACTGTATATGACTTTACATGAAAGATCAAAGGTGAATTTTCTGTTTATATTACATGTAACACATTGCTACACAAATAAATGTACTGCATACATACAAATGTGCATATCCTTTTTCTAAGTACTACAGTATTTTCCCAGTTAACTTACTACTGTACTACTGACCTACTGTTGAAATGGAAATATAAAAAGCTCAGTGTGATACACAATAACATTCAGCAAGACAAAACTGACATTCTGTAAAGTGCAGTAAGAAGTAAGTGTCAACAAAAAATTTGAACAAAACAAGAGATTGTATATTATAAAGATTTCCAGGGTTGACTGCTATGGTGAACAAACATGTAAACATTTTGACCAGTACGGTGGCATTGACCAGTTTTCTGACACAATCATTAGGTTTTGAAGCATGAATGAAATGTTTTGGGTGAGTTACTACATTTTGCAGACATGCATGAGTTGTGATGTCCCATTAGAGTTTAGAGAAAGTTAAAACCTTTTCAAAAAATGAGCCAAAGCGATTGAGAAAAACTGTAATGGGCAGTCTTTCAGTACTCCTTGTTTCTGGAAGTACAGGGAGTGACTACTCTGCTGTAGGTCCTTTTGAACAGGTAGCACAGTAATTGGTTATTGGTGAAGCGCTGTCAGTAAAATATGTCTTAATAGTAACATCTAGTGGCAGCTGTAGGGAACTGCAACAAGATATACCTATATAGGCAATGTTGTGATAGTGTACCCGATGACTTTGTCAACTGCCTTCAGCTGGCAGACTGGTGACTAAATTCACCTGCACAAAGGGAGGACCGGTTCAGGGTGTCAGACTACATGTCGAGGAGATGAGGGATATTGGGGAGATTCAGATGCAGAGAAAAAGTCCAAAAAAGTGTAAACTGTAAAATAAATACTCTATTTGCACAGCTCTGTAAAACTGTACAATAGCAGCTCATCGTGGGCATCCTACAAGGAAGAGATAGAGAAGCAAACACAAACATATGGGCTGTTTTGAGCTCTTCTTTCCTTCATTTTCAGATCTTTCCATCCTTTAAATAGTATAAGAAATCCTAGAATGCAAAACTAGTGAGAAAATTTAGAAAATATTTGAATATCTGAGAAACAGTGCATTGAATCTGTAAAAGAAAGAAGTCATAGTCCACCTGGCCATATGAACCGGTTCTGGCAGACAGGGGCGTCGGACCGGGGGTACTAGAATGAATAGCTATGGATGCGGGGAGGGGCCCATAGACAATGGCTATGTAAAGGGTCCAGGGTCCCTCCAATCCAGTAGTGCTGGCAATTGCTGCAGACTATCATAAGATTTAAAGCATCAACACAGCATTTGCATAAAACTGGTGGAATGCTTTAGAGTACAAAACAGGAAGTGGGTACTGTTTACTCAGTAGGTAGTACAATACTTTTAGGTTTAGGCAGATAATGCATCAGGCAAAAGACTCAACACAACTGTCACTTTCAACACGGTATTCTCAGTAAAACTGATCCAGAGCTGTGATTGTTACACTGGTCAGCAGAGACCCTATAGCTTTGTTTGAAATAAGATGTTACAACCTGCATAAAACTGTTATAATGCAGCATGTACAACCATATAGGATTTGAATCCCCAGTGAAAGTACAGTAGCCCAGGCATAATGGACTCCCTTTATTCTTTTGGATAATGAACTTAATTTATCATAGCATCAAACAGCAATACAAATGCAAAATAGTCATCACTTTTTAGACTCCAATAGTGGACAGTATTATTTAAAAACATATTTTGCAGTCATCTGACTTATGCTGAATTTTGTACAGAAAACCACAGACCGCCTTTTTATTTCAGTTTTGGAAACAAGGCGGATTAAATGGAAAATTGAAACCAGATGACAACATTTAACAATACCGAAATTATGCAATAGGCCTTTTTTTCTTTTCTTTTTTTTTTTACAGAAGACAATATGACTTGTCATAATAACAAAAGTGTGACTAATAACATCAAAGATGGCTCTGTTCTATTCAAATGTCCCAGTAAGTCATGACAGTGCAACAGTGAGCCAGCATGCACAATACCAGGATCAGGAAACATTTCTTTTTTTTTTTCCAATTTATCTAAATAAAATAAAATTTTAATAAATTAGCACAGGTGTAAAACATTTTATTATTGTTTTCTCTGCTTTTCCCAATGTGACATATCAAATTTTCTTCAATGAAAACAGCCTATTTTGCTTTTGGAAATGTATTGTCTAGAAAAAAATGCTGGTTGTCTAAAGGTCTACTAGTATTGAAATGAGCAATAATTTTCCATTTAATAACCATTAAAAACATGAGGATTCACTGGAAGAAAGCAATGCATGTCTAACAGTTTATATGTGCTTCAAAATTAAAAAAATATTTGTTGGGAATTCAGGAAGCCACATATACTGTATGTAACTGTCACATACCTGGCTCTCCCCCCTTTTCACCAATTTATACAAAACAGTAGGTGGCACTCTAACAGCAAGAATGACGACAGCAATGACTTGTTACGGATGAATTCAGATTTTAATTTCATGTCATGATACACAGAATCAACACAAAATGACACTTAAAATCACCCTCTAGTGTCCCATATTATAGACCATTTCACATGTACTTCAAAACTCAGTTAAATGCACACATATTCATGTTTAAGGGAAAAAAAAAAAAATCAGTGTTAAAAAGAAAACAGTTACTTTTACATTTTAAGGAGCACTCTCCCTGAGGATTTTCATTTTGTGCGACTTTTCTCCGCTCAACTCATTTGACTTTCTGCTCTACTGCTGCTGACTGTTTATCTGACAGCTTTACCCAATAACTGCTTAGCATTTTGCTTATGAAACATGTATGTTGAACTCATAAAATGAGAACAGTTAAGACTTTCCAACTACCAAACAGTATATCAACTGAAACGTGAAAATATGGCCTATATGTTAATGCTGCGATTGCATAACACAGCTTGTATGTATATACACAAGCATCTGCTTTATTCAAGACAGAATTTGAAATGACTTAATGAGGTGTATTCCCATTACTTCTGCTTTTAATTACGCATATGAGAAACTGAGTGGACCAGTCCAGCCACTTCTGAAAGAACTACTATAAATAGCCCTGCCGCTTCATTTAAAATGTATTCATATTAATGCACATTATTAATATTTTATAATGCATCGCCTAGATTCAAAAATCAGTTACTCAAAAGAGTTTATTCTGAGAAGTTACCCACTGCAGCCACCTGATATATGTAATGGAGTCTCCCTATACTCCCAATGCTAAAGGGATCAGTGTGTGATCATCATTGTATGGATGGATTAACCCTCAATAACCACAGGAGCAGCAGACAGCTGATTGGAGTTTTGCTCTCTGCGCTTCTGACGCTTAACAACATAAAACCTTAATACGATTATAAACACTGCCACAGCCACGACAAGGAGAATCCATATCCAGAGAAAACCACCTGCAGGCGCAGAAGAACCCTTCAGTGTGTCATTACCGTTGGCTGGTTTTACAAAACCTAAGACAGGAGTCGTGACAACAAAACGTTCACCGCCCTTCGCTTTGATGCATTTCACCTCATCTTTCGGTACAAATCCTACTCGGCAGGAGCACACGAAACTTCCGAAAGTGTTTCTGCACTCCTGATCGCATCCATCGTTCGAACATTCATCGATGTCCTCGCAAAATGTTTCAATTAATAGAAAGCCGTCAGGACAGAAGTACGGGCCATCGGTGTTTCTGTCTTTTGTTATCGCGGGGCATTTCTGTTGTGCACAGTGCATTTTGCACAGCCCGGGGTCCTTGCTGTCTGGGATGTATCCGCTGAAACAAGAGCATATGTGACCTCCTCTTACTTCTGTGCATGTATGCTCACAAGGAGCACCTGAACAGCCTGTAGAGCTATGGATAACATTTGGATTTGATAATTCCCACGCCTGGCACGCATCTTTATGCTTTGTTCTGCACAGGAACCCATCAGTTCTGTCCGAGCACGGCCTCTCCGTCCACTTGCGGTCGTTTGAAATTGACACACAGCGTGGAGAGCAGACTTTAACGATGTCTTTCCAGGTGCTGAAGGATGAAATAAAGCTGCTGTGCACACTGCCAGAGGTCCACTCATAGCCTCTCAGTGGCGCCGAGGGGTCGCTGCAGGCGGCAGCCGGTAAATGCAGTCCAATCCAGAAGTTTCCATACAATTCTTGGCTCAAAATATGAAGAGTGCTCTCATCTGTCTCGGACGGAAATGTCATTAGTTCTCCGCTCCTGTCACGGCACGCTTCCACAGCAGTTTGAAAATCCACTCTGTCTTGGTTTACAGTTATGCAGTCACTCCCAGTACAAAAAGGCCTACAGACACCAGTCTGCTTCATCCCAAATCCCGTCTTAATAGACGAGAAAAAAATCAATGACATCAAAATAGTCATTACCCTCACTGGCACAAACGCAGTCAGTTGCGAGCAGGCCATGATGTCGTGCAGCGGATCATCTTATAATGTTGGCTGACTAAAGTTATAGAGAATGTACAGCCTGGGGCTACCGACTCCGGAAGCAACACCCCATCAGGACAATGACCAAGTTAACGACAGGAAGGAAATGAGATAAAGTTAGACTACTGGGCCTTTTCCAGTGTTGGTGAATGCAAGGATCATCATTATGCAAAAGCATAATGCGGAAACAAAAACCTAATCAAATTTCAGAACAAGCTATTTATTTGACTTTATCGTTACATAATATACAGTATATTGATTCAATACTCTGACGTACATGTGTTTATCATTACGTTATATTTACACCAGCATCAGATGTGCAAACGCCATTCAGCAAGTAAAATCAGTTATTGCAGGTTTAAATAAACAATCTGAATGAGAAGTCCATCACTGCCATGCGGTATTTAAAGGTGAACTGTATAATCTCTTTATGTCATCTGAATGCAGTATGCAGTAAAGACAACGATGTTGTTGGGCCAGGAGTTAATCACAGGTTGAGTTGAGTTGAGGTACATACATTACTCAAACGTGTATATTGGTAAAGTAGCAGAAAATGTGGCCAGTTATGACATGACAAATTACAAAATTAGCTGACTGATCTTAACACTGAAGGTGAATAGGGTAAAATATACCAAATAAATAACACCATGAAACTTCCTCAGTTGATTATTTACATTAAGACAAGCATTTTTTGTATTACAAGTTTTCTGAAATGTATGTTTAAATATTCAAATGAGGCATTATCTTATCAAGAAAAAAGTGCTACTGAAGTGGAGATTTCTCGCTCAGAGTCTGTGAAAAACCTCATTCTGAGAAAACAGCATTTAAAGATATGTATTGTAAGACCCTACAGGTGAATAGGGTAAACATCTTTAACTAATAGATCTCACCATCGAACTTTCCCAGTTGATTACTTACATTACATTTACATTAAGAAAATTATCTTTTGTATTACAAGTTTTCAAATGTTGTGTTTAAATATGCAAATTAATCATTATCTTATCAAATTTGGGCTAATTTGCATACATTTCCAGAACAGAAATCTGAACATTGGAAAGCCAGGTTCAAAATTCTTGTTTCATTATCTAATCTAATCTTATCTAATACTAACGTTTGATGAATTTGGGAGAAATCTACAGACGCAAATAAACAAAGTGTAGTAAAATAAGCTCCTACATGTGTATTTTGGATGTCTTCTTTCTAGTAGTCTGTAAGATGACATGTTATGGAAGCAAAATAGCGCAAAATCTCAAAATTGACCAATGTATGACAAACAATGTTTTTGCCTGGGGTGTCTCCCCTTAAGCTCAAATCAAAACTTTCTGTCTGGCACCCAGTTCAAACTATCAGTACTCTACACCCAGTCACCCTCATTATACAGAGCCCCTCTCATCCCCTCCATACTGTAACAGCCCTTTTGCAAAACAGCACCTACGCTACACATTTGCTACTTTTTGCCAAATTCACCATATTTTTTTACTATTGTTTTGATGTGTAGTGATTTTAAAAACAGCAGTGAACATAAATTACATAAATAAACACGATAATCCATGTAGATAGTCCTCTCCATCACTATTAGGTCATAGGTCATCAGTCAAGATGGACTCATATAGTTTCTCTAAACGCGGATCCAATCCAGAGGGCACCCAACAGTAGCCATCAGTAGTGGCATTTTTCTTGGCTTCTTTTTTGGAGCGGCTGCATCGAAAAATCGCAATAGCCAGAGTCACCGCCACCAAGAGCAGCAGGGGAATAACTGAACCGAGGACGCAGACGATCACCCTGGAATTAACCGTCTTGGCTGTCACCAAGGATGTGTTGCCCTGCAGACCACCGTGCGTAACGTTCACCAGGTTTGGAAGTGGCGCGTCGGTGTGAGGGGACTGGTGTTGGAGCTCCACTGTGGTTCTGGTTAAAGACTCGGTGGAGTTTTCTTGCGTTTCCTCCTCAGCTGGGTCATCTGATGAAGCAGCTGATGTTTCCGTCACATCTGGAGCGCAGGTGGATCCATCGCTCTCCATGAGGAAGCCTTGCGGGCAGGTGCACAGGAAGCTGCCTGTGGTATTGACGCATTTGAACTGACAGAGATTACCGACGCATATGTCAGTGTCGACGCACGAGTGGCCATCATCGGACAAAGCGAAGCCTTCGTTGCAGTGACAAGAGAAGGATCCGACGCTGTTCGAGCAGCCGTGCTCGCATCTCGTTTGCGTGCACTCATCCACATCAGCGCATTTACCATCGGCCATTTCGTAACCGCCTTCGCACGCACACGTGAAGCCGCCGTGCGTATTTACGCACAAATGATGCCCGCAGGCTTGTGACTGGCACTCATCTATGTCAGAGCAGTTACGCTGGTTTGCATCTAGTCTGAACCCATCTGGACATTTGCAGGAATACCCAGACTCCCTCGTCACGCACTGATGCTCACAGGTGTCGGCGCCGCACAAGTCTTTTATCCTGCAAGTGAGTCCATCCTCATCCAGGTCGTAACCTTCTTCGCAAACGCATCGAACCTCATCTGCATCCTGGTGGCACGAATGTTCACATCCGCCATTGTTTATCGCGCAGTTTTGCCTCCCTGTTTTGCAAAACGGACCAGGGGCATTCCAATGATAGATGTCATCTATCCCCATCGTGCACAGAGAGTATTGAGGCTCTTGGCCACTACATGAAATATCAGCAAATGTTCCAAGGGGAAATGATTGCATTTCACTTCTTTGTTGCTCTTCTGAGAAGGGCGCTGTGTAGGCGATTTGTCCAGGCCCCAACAGAGCCAAAGGTTTGCACATTCCCTTAAAATGAAACTTACATGCGTAAAAAGCAGTGATTTTGCAAGGTCCAGCAGTCCATTTCAGTTGGTTCTGACCTGATACGGTGTAATGAATCTTTACACATCTCTCCTCTGTGCATGTGTTGACAGGTTCTTTTTCCCAGTTGGAGTAGTGGGACTCTTCCTCCCCAGATACCCACTTAAACCCCTTGAGAGTCTTGTCAGCCACCACACAGTCCCCTCTATGCAGTCTTAATCCAATCCAAAATTTAAGCGCCCTTTCCTGACGTTGTCTTTGGATCTGCGAGAGAAGCGAGCGCAGCACATCCTCTTCTTCTCCGTCTCTGACCGTCATCAGATAACCTCCTTTGTGGACACAGTGCTGACGGGCCTTCTCGAACCTCGACCTGTTCATATGCAGGGTGAAGCAGGCGTTGGAGGTGCACAGCGTTGCATGTTCGGCTCCAGATGAACCCTCAAAGCTGTTGATGAGCTGCAGCAGAAAAATCCACAACATAATTGCCATGGAGGTCAGCAAATTAGCTGATATCCAGAAGGTCCCTGGGAGATTTGGGGGTGAAATGTGACCGATACGTGGTTGTCCATTCGTAGCCAAAAACAAGTGGTGCGGGTCTGAGACTAGCATTCATGCTCATGCATCCTGTTTGGGACACAAACTAAAGACGGAAACCATGTTTAGCAGCAGTTATGGGTTCTTTTTTTTTTTCTCCCCCGCTGGCCACTTCCGTTTTGAAATTAAAAACAATGGCAGGCTCCGCAGTGTTTTGACTGCTTCTCCAGATGTCTCCGGCCCCAGTAGGGTTTAGGCATTTAAGCTGACTCCCTTGATTGTGGTGCCTTACAATGGAAGAACATGCAGGGGTCAGAGTCTCAGAGACACTCTGACATTACAAATGGACGCTGTGGATGGATGCACAATTGCTGCTGGAGGGAATGAACCTGTGACCTTTGCCAACCTGCTCTAACAGGGACTACAGTCCACCAAGTTTAATAATTGATTTATTTGTTGTGTCCCTAACTGTTTGATCTAAGATAAGTAAGATAAGATAAAACCTTTTATGATTTACTTCTCTAGTAGTGCCCAAATTGAGTCTCTATTATATTACAGTAAGAGATAAAGTATTAATTTATTTCATAAAGAGTGGTACAGAGCCTTCCTTGTGGGAATTATGGGAGATAGTGTATAGGCTATGTATGACTACAGAAAGTAACACTAGAATTACCGCCTTGCGGTTGTATGCCTCCGCCAACCAGTTTACATCCACGTCTGTCCTTAATGCCATCACTTCATCATTTCATCCTATTAGACCTTTGTGTGAAATTGACATAATTAGCGTATGAATTCTTGAGTTATGGCCAACATCTAATCATTCCATCCTTGAGTCCAAGTGCACATTTGTGACATATTTGAAGAAATTCCCTACAGGTGTTCCTGAGATGTCGCGTTCACAAGAATGGACCAGATGGACGGACGGACGTATGGATGGACAACTCAACTGGCGCGGAGGCATAGAAACAAAAGAAAGTATGATTGTTCTTCCAAATCACAATTTAGTCATCAAGGAGCCTTTTTTAAAAAAAAATAAACTCCTTATATTTACCTTAAATAAATACATACAAAACTAGTAGCAGTTTTTCCACGCTTTACTAAACCCTTGGCTTTGTATTTGTGTTCCTATACTCAAAATGAGGTTTGCCCTTCAGGTGAATGGACAGCCATGCAAACTTAACTAAAACAGTCAAACAGCCAAGTCTAAAATATTATGGAGTTGGGTACACTTTATTATGTTTGTATGTGTATCACCTGTGTGTGTTTAAGTAGCCTGAATGTACTTATTTGGATGGCAAGTGCCAAGGACATTCATGCGAATCCAGACAACATTTCCTGCATTTGTTTAAACACAGGAAGTACCCCAACTACAATCACAGGAAATAGAGTAAGGCAGCCCTCCACCCACTGAGCTCACACAGGCAGTTGCTTCAAAGAAATCCCTACAGACAGATGCTTCCATTTCTATCTAATATCATATTGCTATCAGGTTAAAACTGTATTATCCTCTGTCAGTTTTTCAGGAATTCCCAGGAATTACTCAAGAATTCCCATTCAAATCCTACCACAGTGTAACTGGAGCAACGACATACAACAGCAATAAACAAGATGGACAACAGCTCTGGCTATTTAAGACACCAGACACCAGTCAAGACTCACATTATGGCATTTAGTTTTTGTAAGGATTTTGAATGCAGGACCTTTCCTTGTACAGTAATGGGCTATTTTTACATCGTTGTATCGTTCCTTTTTCTTAAGTAAAGATCTGAATGCTTCTTCCACCACTGAATTTCTCAGTGTGATCTGTAAGTGTGTAAGTAAAGCTCCATAGACTGGTTTGACTTGGCATTTTTTTAGGCTCTAGGGATGGCAATGTCGATCTGTCAGTCGCTCCATCACTTTGGTCCCGAATGAAATATCTCAACAACTATTGGATTGCCATGAAATTTTGTACAGACATCCATTCATTCTTCAATCTCACCAGCATCAATGATTTCAACTGAATATGGTGAAAGCAAGGCAAGTGTATTTACATAGCACATTTCCGCAACAAGGCAAATCAAAGCGCTTATCTGAATATACCGACTACTTCTCAAGAAGTGGAGACATGCCAAGCTACAGTGTGCGCCAACTGCCATGGCAAGCCAGCCAAGTGGTAGTTAATGCACAACGATGTTGACATTTATAGGGATTATTGCTTCACAAGGAAGTAGTTCCTTTTCACAATGAGGTATGTGGATTATAAAGAGTAAACAGGATATTTCTCATTTTTATTTTTCAAATGTTGTGAATCCAAGAAAAACAATTCCATTCACCTCCTATGTATCGGGGTGGAGGAAATTCTCATAACCTGGGCAAATAAAACCCAAACTATCTCCACGAGGGTCAAGTGAAAAAATCGGTTTTGTGAACCGTCCAATTAAAGTCCAACCAGTGTTCAACATGCCTTGAACAGGGTAGAGGACTACCATACAAGAATCAGCTTGCAGGACTGTATCCGTTAATCCTATGCGTGTCATGAGACACATGGGATTCTTTTGTCAGACTATAATGTAACATACCTGATTTCTATACAGTAGAAATCAGACATGTTACAGCGTGTTAGGATTAACAATTTCTACAGCAATTTATTAATTTTATTTTGCAATTTATTCAAAGATTTCTTAGTATAATCTGCAAATGCCTGACTGAAGCAACACAAAACTAGCTGGACTTGCTGCTTCAAATTGCAGCAAGACAATTCAACTTAATTAGAGAGCTTTAGGGTTTCTGGTATAGGTATATTTTGTTACTTAGGGACAGAACCAGGCTAGTTGTTTCCACATATATCCAGAATTTGTGCAAAGCTAAGCAAACTGGCTGCTGGCTGTAGCTTCATACAATTTACTGTGCAGACACAAGATTGGTATCAATCTCATCTGACTCTCCACCAGAAAGCAAATAAGCTTTCTAAAAATGTCAAGCTTTTCCTTTAAGAGATCCAATCAGGTGAATGTGTCATGGACTTGGCCCATTAGTAGGCCTAAGCAGTGTCTCTGCCACTGGATTGTGGGAGCGATTATATGGCCTACACCAGCAAAGGACTGCAACACCAATTTGGGTCTGTGTGCATTCCACCAGAGGAACGGTGACATCTTAGGTCCTGTATGGGGTGTGATTAATGAAGAGACATGTGCTGCAGGAAGCCAAACTTTACCTTTAACCTATGTCAGCTTTTACAGGCTGGAAGTCCCTGAGTTGTCCCGGTCGTATACTGTCCTGAGCCTGGGCTCTCATTGAACTTCCTGGGTTGGCAGTCAGTCATTGACATAGGCTTATCTGTCAAAGTTTGCATCCCCTCCCTCTGTTCTCTGATAAAAATGAGTGAGGTGTCTCCCACCCTGCTTGCATAAAGCGAGGGAGAGCGGGGCTCGTCCTGAATTGCAAGTGATTCTGCATCAACCCTTCTCATATAGGACAAGCAGGTGGCTCTGCTTTGACGTGAGCATCACGACTACCGGCCAATAGTGGCCAGTGTCTTATTCATTGAGCAGCTCACAAGCCTCATGCTTGCTGCGCTCACATGCTCACCGCGCTTTAATGGGCAGGTCGCATGGCGGCTAATAATTATGAAAACGCAGCCAATGCACATACTTTCTAAATTACTCCAAACAGCAAAGCTATTAGTATTAATCCCATAAACTGTATATATAACAAGTGGACGTAGTCACAGTGACGTCACCCATTGGTTTGTGGACTGCCGTTTTGAAGCCTCGAGTTCGGCATTTTGGCCATCGCCATCTTGGTTTGTGGCTATCGCCATCTTGGTTTGTGGCTATCGCCATCTTGATTTTTTTGCAATCAGAAATGAAACAAGAGGGTGGAGCTAAGTACAACCGAACGCTGAATAAGATATTTTAAGGTAACCAAAAAGGTTAAAATGAACTCTGATGAACTGAAAACACACTGTGAAAGGGTTAAAGTTCTACGACGAAAACACAAACAACACCAAGACCGGACAACGCCGTCATAGTGAGCCGTCACTCACAAGGTAGCCACGCCCTAAAGCATACCCTGCTTTATGGTCTATTAGACTCTAAATGGGACCATAATTTACTAAATGAACATCATGCTTTATGAAGAAGACTTGAAACTAGTGATTGAGACCATAAACTCATGTTTACAATGTTTACTGAGGTAATAAATCCAGTGAGAAGTAGGGTCATTTTTTCTCATTGACTTCTATACAATCAGACTTCTTTTTGCAACCAGAGGAGTCGCCCCCTGCTGGCTATTAGAAAGAATGCAAGTTGAAGGGACTTTTGCATTGGCTCCACTTTTCAGCACCAGATTTTGCCCACTGATTAATACACAAGAAATAACATCTAATAAAACAAAGTTGCAAATCAGAATGAGGGAGTGGCCTATAGCAGGCAGACGACAGGTGGTCAGAGTAAAAAAAAAAAAAAGAACGTTATGAGTTCATACAAGATAAACAGAGGAACGAACATATTATTTTTTAATTTGTCCTCCACGGATCCAACCATTTGTTTTTAATATGCAACCAAACCCGCTCGGGTACCAAGCAAAGTAACTTTTCGCCATTTCCGAAATCATGCACCCAAACTTGCTTGGTTTTTGGTGTTTCATAAAAGCGTCTCTCCTATTGACTGTGTCATGCCAGTGTGGCTCCCATGGGGGAAAAATAGTGAAGACCCCCCTGGGCAGTGGGCTTTAGACTAGTGGCATAGAGGCTTCTGTAACACTGAGGGCTGGAGGCAGTCAGACTGTACATGTGAAAACATGTATTGATATCATCCAGCAACCACAGTGTTAACCACTAAAATTCAAATGAACCCAATGGAGTTCCTCCTTCTGGAGAAATGGGGCGCCAATTCTTGAGAAGTGTTCTAATCTTAGTGCAAATATCTCCTGACATTAATAAGCAACAGTCCAACACTTGATCCAGTGGCACAACATGGCTTGACCACACCATCAAACAACAAATCCCATTGTTGTCTATTGTTTGCTGAGCTTTGTGTGTTCCCTATTTGCACAATGAACAAGCATTACGTTGGAAGACATCTGTCAGTGATATGGAGAGATACACGACATTATACTTAGCAATGGTGAAATTAAGGAGTAAAAACACGGGAGAAGCATGGAATGGCGAAATAAAGAGCAGAAGAAAAATTCATTTTGATGTGCAAAGCACAAAAATGAAGCCAAACATCAAGCTATATATCAGCAAGACAAGTTGCAGACAAAAGGGTACAGTACACCGAGATAGCGCGTCTTTGTTTACACAGTGTAAAAGTGATGTCATCACAAAGACTGCTGCAGTGACCTTTTTTTCCCCACATGCATCAAGGCTTCATCTTTACTTCATCTCATGCCCTTTCAAAATATAACACGGTACATTTTTCAATTGTAGTTGTTGATTTTAAATTGATCATTTCGGAGATTTTTCTTTCAACTCATAAAGTTGTGTGGCTGTTCAAACATGATATTAAATCATGCCTCACAGTTGGTGGACTGAGTTTATACTGTTAATTACTAAGCTCTTACTGCTTTCAGTTTTGGTTTATGATGACTGACTAACACACACACACACACACACACATACATACATACACGATTATGGATATATTGGAACTTATCATCAGTTCTTTCCATGAAATCAATCATTGCTAAGTCAAAGGGGACAGCTGCTGGCTGCATCTTGACTTATTGGCTAATTTCGGTTTATTCATGGCACCGCAGATATCATGTGAAGATAAACGGACCTGACTTTAATCACAGTATCAAAACCTTTTGCAAACACTGGCAGCCAACAGCCAGATGGTTAATGTACAGCTTTTTGTCTTGACTAATCATTGACAACCACTGTGAAGATCAGCTCTGAAGATAAATAGCCTATAATATAATAAACACACAAACAAGCCAGTTCAGGTTTGAGGCCATAAATATGAACTACAGGTAGCAGGAGCTTTCCATTGAAAATGAAACTCTCTCTCTCTCTTACTGTCTCTCTGTCTCTCTCTCTCTCTCTCTCGCTCTCTCTCTCTGTCATACTGTAGTTTACAGCAATACAAGATTACGCTGCACGTGACCACAGGCGGCTTTGTTCAAAGATAAATGACATATCTTCCTAAGAAAGGTACACCTCTCCATGCCCCGGTAGCCTCGGGCGTTTACAGCATTTTAAAGGTGACAAAACCTCTCCGGCTCTCACCTGCAGATCCACTCACAGTTTCTCCCTCGAGCCATTGAGGTAAGAGCTTCAAAAGCCTATCATATTTAAAAACGATTGATTCAAATTTCACATTTTATTGCTGCATATTGACATTTAGCCTTGCCTAGTGCAATGCCTCTTACTGCAGGCAACAAAGCAGTACATGTATACATGTTGAGTTGAGAATAAATGCTGTACTTTTGTACAGCATTTATTGTGTAGTGATATGGTATCAAATATTTTTTTGACCTCCTAAATATACTATTAATATTTCTACTAATGGTAATATGTTTTATAAATTACAGAAAGAATAGTTTTTCTATTGGACTGCGGTCATTTTTGTATAATAATAATATCTTTATTTATATAGCACTTATCAAAACAATGTTACAAAGTGATTCACACTGAAGCAAATAATAATAAAAAAACAAAAAAAACAACGCAATAACAAAATAAAAGTTAAAATACTAAAACAGAATAAAAACTTTTGAGCTTAGATTTAAAAGAAGCCACTGACTCAGCCTGCTTCATGTCCTCGGACAGCTCATTCCAGTTTGTTATAGTTAGCTATAGTTCATAGTCTCTCGTAAACGTTGTAGTATGTAACTGTTACAGACGGGTGACAAATTAAAGGAAAAACCTGAATAAATGAGTGGAGAAAGAAATGCATATGCTTCCATACAGGTAACAAAGGGTCACTGAATGGTTTGATGAGTATCAAAATAATATGAATAATGTGCTTTGGGCTTTATAATTGCCAGGGCTCTATATTTATCAAACTGTTATAACACTGACATCTTGGACCTAAGCTAAAAATAACAGCAAAAAAAACAACAATAATGCCACTACTATAAATACTGTGAGGACAACATCAGCTTGGATTGCACAAACTGTCAGCTCCAGCTTTAAATGTCCAACTCCAGTAATATCAGCAGGACCGTTGCATGCTCTTCTGCCTCTATTTGCAACGTACATTACCAACAACACACAAAGGTCTGTATGCCATACAAATAAAGCAAAGACCAGCAACAACACACAAGCGGCAATATTCCACACACATTAAGCAAATAGCAACGCCAGTGTGCTCATAGTGTCAACAACATTAAAGTATTCGGGCATTTAGCTAATCCATAACGCTCCAAACAGGTCTGCATAATAACTCCAATAACCTGGTTCCAAATTCTTTAGCAGAGTCATGACAGCATCATGTAACGTTACAGCTCTTTTCCATATATTTATATATATTCTTTGTATATTTCTTTTCCATATATTTATATATATTCTTTGTATATTTTCTCCTCAACCATCATAATAATATTATGACTAATAATATTATTGCTCATAATATATTACTTTCAAACACTGGTTAGAAAGTAATAGTATTTCCAAATTAGTTTAAGCCTATTATTTGCATTTGATTTGTAGATTTGATAGGATGTTACACCATTTGTCTTCAATTTTTTTTTTTATTTTTTTTTTTAGAGTGCAAACAACATTGATTTAATTTGCAATCACTTTCCGTTCATCTTCATTGTCTGCACTTGTACACATGGTATTTCATCTTCTAGCGGCAATTTGCTTCCTGCTACAGTTTATTTTTATTTTTGATTCCTTTTCCTATTATCTCATCCCTATTTATAGATTGTAAAATGTTCATTTTACATTAATTGCTACAGGAGACATTAAGGATTTTGTACAAATGATACAAAATTTAAATAAAAAATGCCATAAGTTTTTGCAAAATAATATAACTTGTTATTCCTGCTCTAGGCATACATGTAATTAGTCATGTGATCACATTTTTACACCTTCTTGCTTGGCTCTTTTGAGCTTTGAGCTTTTATAAGTGTAATTCTTAGAAGTTTGATGAATATGGGCTCTGATCTCCAGTGGTGGAAGAAGTACTTGGATATTTCACTTAAGTAAAAGTAGCAATACCACTGTGTAGAAATACTCTGTTACAAGTAAAATTCCTGAATTCAAAATGTTACTAAAGTAACATCAAAATATACTCAAAGTACCAAAAATAAAAGTTAAAAAAAATATGCAGAATGGCCCATTTCAGAATAAATATATTATTGAATTATAATTATTGATGCATTAAAATGTACATTACTTTAATTTTGCAGTTGGTAAAGGTGGAGCTTATTCTTTCTATATATATATATATATACACACTGCCGGGTAGCTTGTGAATAAGGAATCAATAAAGTTGTATCTTTATCCAAGTTAATACATCATACTTTATTTGTTGATAATATTTTGTATTATTAATCTGAATCAGAAAATTAACTTATAAAGTTATAAAATGAATGTAGTTGAGTAAAAAGTACAATATCTGCCTCTGAGATGTAGTGGAGTAAAAGTAGAAAGTAGCAGAAAATACTCAAGTAAAGTACAAGTACCTTAAAATTGTACTCAAGAAAAAGTAAATGTACTTAGTTACTTTCAACCACCGCTGATCTCAACCTGACTGAACGATTTTGGACCGCTTCTGGTGGACCAAAACCTTACTTTTACTGTATGTTGGCCTTGCGTTTCTCACTTATCTGCATCTCTCAAATTTGTTTGCAAAATGAGTGTGAACACCAAAATGGTTCTGGATCTCATTTTCCTCAACAGAGCCCAAACACGGCAGCGATGCCTCCTCCCGGCGCGTGTCTGAACATTATGGAGGCTCGTCATAAGCAAGAAGGTTATGGGAGCTTCGCCAACCCCGAAAGGTTCTTCAACCAAGACTACCAGCAGCTGAAACAGTTCTGTGTCGGCCGAGGAGTACGGTACATCGACGACATGTTCCCCCCCGACAAGAACTCCATCGGCCAAGGGATACTGAGCCCTTCTGAGCTGGCCCGGGTGATGTGGCTGAGACCAGCGGTGAGTGTTTTGGAAGGGTTAAACAGAAGCAGAAGCAGAAGAGAGCCTGTATCCCATGTTAATGTTTAATAAAGCATATACTTTATAGCAGTCTGTCATCAGCAGGGAGCTAAACTGATTCAGCTGAGATTAAAACCTGTCAACTTTAATTGTAGCACTTGTAGTACTTTCAACTCACAATGAAACTCTGTGTTCAAACTCAACCTGACTGACAGGTTTACAATGGAGTGGTATGTCAGCATGTGCAACAAAGTTTTTGTTTTCAATTTACATTTTTTTTTTTTTAACTTCTGTGCTACTAGCTGCTGGTTGAAGCTATATTTACAGTTTCATGAATTATTTTGGAGTAAAAATCAGAAGTCAAAAACAATCCTGACAATTCTCAACACACCATTTTGAGGGGGTATGTTAAGGGACTGTACAAAAATTATTGGAGTCGGGAGGGGGGCTAAATCGTATCAGGCTTGTCGCGGTAGTCGGTGTAACCGGTGTTACACGGTGTTCGGGCACACACACAACGATTACGTTACTTGCCCACCTCCCCCCACCATTTTTATGCTTTTTTTTTACAGAAGTAAAACCCATTTAGTTCATTCTCGCGTATCAGCACCGTCTTATGAATACATAGTCGGACGACGGACGCTACAAACTGGAAGTGAAAGTGTCTGATGCATACGGAGTCTCAGCACACATGGGACGAGAGAGTTGACAGACAAGACGATGGCGGAGTATTTGGTGTCAAAGCAAAAAGCAAAAGTGGCTATTTGGCAATATATTCTCGATTTAAACCCAATGCTATAGGGGAACCATAACGTTAATGAGGCACCAACTGTGCGGAGGACGGAGCGGTCACAGTCTGTTTACGCGAAAGCTTGATCGGAGAGGCCAGAAACACAGCCATCCAACGTTAAAGATCAAAGTAGGCGCTCTACATATATATTGAGCGTCATCTTTTCTTATAAAATGTAAGGTGTAATCGCTTATTAACCGGTGGGAAAATGTTATTATCGTGACATCCCTAAACCTTATATTTCAGTTAACAAAAAGCCACAGCCCTCCCCAGGATTATTACATTTTCTTTGGACCTTCCTCTGACTTGGAACTGCAACACCCTCCGCTTAAATATCCAAAAATGATAACAGTATAACAATAATAATATCAATTCTTTAATAACTAAAAAAAAGGCCTTTTGTTTTCTTTTTGAGTTAATTATCTTGTTATCTCATGATTACAAAGCTTACTTTCTCGAGATAACGACATAATTAACTTGTGATCTCGAGATAATGGCATTTAAAAAAAATGTTTGAACAATGTCCGTTTAGGGCTTCCGAACAGTTTAGCTAGCCCTCGAAGAACAGACAATAAAGTATTTGTGGTCAGACCACCAAATACAACAGCAGTACATCATTGTTGATTACTTTAGGCTTATATCATGACTTCACATGATACATTCGTAATGTTCAATCATTAATAACTAGAAAGATCGATGTGTGTTCTGTGTTTCTAAAAAAGATATTTTCGTCCTATTAACTAGCTAATTATGATGCCGAAAAATCCGGCCTTGAAACAGAGATACGATTATAGTCCAAATCTGTTCTGTTGTATTGTATATATTTGGGTTTTTTTACAAAGTAAATCTCACAAGGGAAGGCTGACCCCACCATCCCATCCTAATATTTTTTGTACAGTCCCTTACTGTGTTGATATGTGACATTTTCAATATTAGATATTAGACATGAAAGAAAATCTGAACCTATCAAATACCATACTCACATGTACTTTTATGCAAACCAAGAACCATTAGTAATTGTATTGTATTAAGACAGACTTTAAAAAATGTTTAACACATTTTTATATTTATTTAAATATTTGTATTATAATTTTTTATAGTTGTTTTTGACTCGTTAATCCTCCCTCTGTTTCAGAAAATTGCTCCTAATCCAGCCTTCGTACTTGACGGGATCTCCAGGTTTGACTTTGGTCAAGGAGCACTTGGTAGGGAAATTTCTTCATTCATAATTTTTTTTTTTTTTTATTGTTGGGCCTTCTTATATCTCTGTCAACTCAATGATCATTTTTACTCAGGAAACTGCTGGTTTCTTGCGTCTATCGGCGCTCTGACATTCCAGAGCGACGTCCTCGAGAAAGTTGTCCCTGTTGATCAAACATTTGATGAGAAATACTGCGGGCTGTTCCACTTCAGGGTAAATACTAACAGCATAACTTGTTATGATTTTTACGGGTGTATTTTCATTGAACACAGACTTAATGTGCTGAGTGTGATGTTACTTTACAAATTCTTGTGGACCGCTCTTTACATTTTTGGAAATATAATTTGCTGAAATTCATCATTTACTGTGAATAACACCGTGAAAACGGAATATTTTTGCACACCTAAAAATAATTACTGACCACACATTGACGCAAAACTTAAGACATGACATACTCTCCCATGTTTTACTTTAAACAGTCACTTGGTAGTAAATGGATATTATTATTTTAACCACTCAGTTCTGGAGATTTGGAAGATGGTTGGACGTCGTCATTGATGACAAACTACCGACAATCAATGGGAGACTAATCTTCGTTTACTCCAAAGACCAAAATGAGTTCTGGCCTGCTTTGCTGGAGAAAGCCTACGCCAAGTATGAAAAGAAAACTACATCGTTTTTCAGACATAAATGTGTTGCCATGAGCGAGAGTTTTGTCTTATATGTGGAGTATCTGTAACAATACCATCACATCCGCTTGTGCCAGAGTGTGTGGTTCCTATACCGACATGAGCTGTGGAACTACTGCAGAGGCTATGATGGACTTCACAGGGGGCGTTCACATGTGTATCAAGCTGTCAGATCCCCCTGCAACCCTGTGGGAGCTGATGTGCAGAGCTGGCCAATCCAAGGCACTGATGGGCTGCGGTACACATCAAGGGGTAAGAGTGCAAAGATACCACACAAAACCACGCACTAACTAGTTCTTCTTCAACTATTTTGTAAACTGCACATAGACTACATGCCGAACAATACACTAAACTTCAACTTTAAAAAATTACAAGTTTAAACAAGTTATATTTCTCAAGCAAAGAGCTGCACCGGAGGCAGAAAAAAAGATTCATTGCATCCAACATGAGCAGAGCGAGCCTGATCGCTTGCAAAGTGGAGAATTGATGATGGGTTCATATTCTTCCTGTAAGAATTGTTTAGGAAACAGGTTTCACTAACATACTATAATTACTGACATGATTAACCGGTCTTTGGCGGAAAGACAGAAATGTCAGAGGGGTGGATGGGTGCATCCAACGTGCTCTCAAAAAAAACAAAAAAACAACACATATGTAGGCTATATATTTTTTTATTTTCAGAAGTCTTCTCCTAATGAACTATGGGCATACCTTAAAGGTGCTAAATACGGGATTGGGAGCATTTCTATTGCCTCTCAACATGGAGATGGCGAGCCGGCGGCTGCTTACAGAGAAAACAGTTTTAACCTGAGGGAGAACTGGAGGGTGGGCGCTACACTTCCGTGAAAACACTGTTGGTCGGGACGGCGTTATCAGCTGTAACCGCCGAATGAGAGCAGTGCAGAGCGGCGGCCGTGAGCTAGCCGGTGGGGCACGCTCACATGCACAAACATGCACTAAAAGGTGTGCGTGGCCGTCCTGGCTATGTGTACAAAGCACAGAGAAGCTTGATTACAACACACACAGAGGGAGTGACTTCATTCTCTGCTCAGGTAGACATTACTCCTCTATATCTTTACATGGCAGATAGTTGCTTGCTGATCAGTAGGCTACTTTTTGTTAGCCCTGCTTGCTCGTCTACCTTTACTGGAGGAGGGTAATCGGTGAGTAATCAGTGAGGTATATAATCCAACTGTTCATGGGAAATCTGCAAAAATCTGGACAGCATAGGGAAAAACAGTAAAACTCGCTGCGCTTCTTTATTCCTTCACCTCTATTAGATGTGACAAATTGAGTTTCGAACAATGTCAAATATTTAAAATGTAGGTCAAAGTAATTCAGAGAAAAACAATGACTGCTATCGTAATAAAAAGTCAACAGATTTCATTTTCAATAATCAATTCCTACTGAAATGCGTCCATTACGAAATTTAGTTGAATAAAAATTCACAAAACAACATCAAACGCACAGCCAGCGTGGTCTTATTGTAATGACGCACACAGCTAATAGTGGTCAGCTGATAGTAAACGTGCTAGCGTTAGCACTAGCTCGGCTACCCCTGTCGGTCATTTGATCCTCTCCTTGCAGGTCGAAGCGGTCAGGCTGCGTCTGTAAAACTGTTTACTCTTTGCTTTTTATCGAAAGTCAGTCAACTTTTATAAATGATAAATGTTTTTGGCTTGTAGGAGACACCTGACAACAAACTAATGCCAAATGGATTGGTCCAAGGCCATGCCTACACTGTCACAGGGGTGAAACAGGTGAAGAATTACACTTTATATACACTTGCACTTGGAATTGGAAGTAACAACGCAACAATCGTTTGTCTAATAGTGATCATAAAGATTATATTACCAACGGCTAGCAATTAGGTTTTTAAAGCTTCTGCTGAAGCACACCTTTGCAAATGATTTATGGAATGATTTATTGCATTTTTTACATTTATGGTACACAACTGCGGTGCTGTCTCCGGTGATAATTGCCATGCAGATGATGAGCCGAGGGCAACTGGTAAACCTGGTGCGTTTGTGGAACCCCTGGGGCCAAGGAGAGTGGAACGGAGACTGGAGTGATCGGTAAGAGAGACTGTTTCACAGACACATGGCTCTGATTCGATTAATGTTGAGATTATTTTCCAATGACAAGACAAGTAAAGATGTTCTTTTGCTTTTTTGAAATATAATCACTTCAGTGGTCTTTACGCAAAGGCGTAGGTTCAATTTCAACATCGGTGGGGACGTAAATTCTATTTTCAGCGTCAAACACTTCATTTCCTGCATTCTGATGAATGTTTCTCCATGAATTAATGGTGGAAATGTCTAACCTCTTTAAATGAGCATGTGGCACCTACTCACCTCAATGATACATTATTTTCATTTTAATTAAGCTATAAACCCCTGGACTTTATATGTGTTTCAGCAAGATTCTGCTCATGTTCAAAACTTTCACATTGAAAACATATCCCACATGTTTTCTCCGAGATGTCGAGAATAAAGTCTTAATATTATGAGAAAAACGTTGTGATATTACAAGAATAAAGTCGCAATTTAATGAGAATAAAGTCATACTGTTTCAAGAAAAAAATCGACCTAACCTATAAAACCGAAACCAACAGAAAACACTTCAGATCAGGCGTAAATCTCACCCTTGTGTGGCTTATTGTCCACACAAATGTTAACTCCACCACCTCCTATAAAGTGCAGGCTAGATCCACTTGATCACAAACATTCAAACCAGCAGTGCTATTTGTGCTATTATTCCATAAGCACCTTTCAATTGTAGATATCAGCCAACTCAAATCTCAAATCAAATTCCGCTCAATATTTCATCAGCGCTGTCTCAACATCACATTCCCCAACCCCGGAGCGCAGAGGAGAGGGCCGGACTGTACGCTGCCGAGTCGACACTCGTGGATGAAATGCAGAAACCCAAGATAACATCAAATAGCATTAATTAATTGAAGAAGAGAGCGTCAATAGTTTTCAATAATATATTCTAATACTGTTCATATTATACCACCAAGTACGATTTTAGTTTTCATATAGTTTTTGTTTGTGAAATCGCTGCAGTGAACACGACTGTGCTGTCAGATGCACAGAGCGCACTAGAGACACAACATCTATGGAGTCAGATCAGTCTCAATATTAATGAACACACACAGAAGGCTTCACAAATGTATTTTGTGATTTTTATATAAATGACTCTCTCCATGGGAATATTTTTCAATGCTTAAATAAATAGTTATTATTGTATATAAATGTTAAAAACTAAAATATAAAAAAATAAGGTTCACAAATATATTTCTGATGCACACACAAATATTGCTTGTTTTAAATACTGTACATTTAATAGAAATCCACAAATATATGTATTTAAAAGTATTTGCAATTCTCGGGACTCTCAAAAAAACTTATAACATATGCTTTTCATTTACACAAAATACCACCTGCGCTGTATTTGCATGTGTGTTGAGGGAGAGGTCCCGTTTCTAAGCCCCGGGACACGTGTTACAACTTGCCTCTGAATTCCTCGAAAGAACTGATAATAAGATATTGTCCCCCTCTTACTTGACAAACTGTCTTCAAGGTCATCTCTGTGGCAAACCGTGAGTGCTAACGATCGTGAGATGTGCCTTTCAGTGGCTGATGATGGAGAGTTTTGGTAAGCAAATTTGATCAAATGTAAGAAACTTTTCTAAGCATCTGCATGTTTTCCATCCCGATCACACCTACACAGTAGCAACTAGAGTAACAACTACAATACAGTGGATAATTAAAGTGTTATGGATCTAAAAAGATATTCACAACTATGAAAACTACTACGTATGTAGCATTGTAAAAAAATACACATTGCATATTTGAACATTCAAGAAATTGAGACAAAAATTATATTTTAAATAAAAATCCACTGTGGTGTTAAGGTTATATTTTGGGATGCAAGGTGGAACACAACAACAGGCTTACTGTGTTGAAATGAATGTCAAGTGTCTGCTCCAGGATTGTAAACATATTTACAGACTCAAAGCACCTCGAGGAACTGGCTTGTTTGTAGTTACTTCACAAACTCACTAATTCACAAATACACAGAGGGAGCTGTTAGTCGTTAAGTAGTAGACAGGTACAGGTATGTTTGTGTTTGTGAATATAAAAGATTTCATCTGCACCTCTTGAAAAAATGAATTTCCCCAAGAGGAGTTAATAAAGTACTTCTTACGCCAACTGATACAGAATGAATATATTTTCCTTTATGAATCTTGCATTGTATTTCTTTGGGTTTCATAGTTTCAGCATCACGTCCAGAGGGAAAATTCATATTATTAAAATTGATCTCTGATGTCAACAGGATGACCCTGGAAGACTTGCGTAAGTTCTACACAGATCTTGACATCTGCTCCCTGTGTCCTGACTTCCTTGGTGGAAACACCTTTGGTAACTGGAAGACCTCCATGTATGAGGGCAGATGGGTTGCAGGAACAACTGCTGGAGGATGCATGAATAATACAGGTACTTCCAGGATATCTGGACTTAAATTTATTAAGACCAGATATTATTTGCTATACCGTGTGATTGATAATACTTTGAAATACTAGCAAGTGGCTGCTGTCATAACACAATTTGTCCATTTGCCACTGCAACAGACGTGAATATCCTTTTTTCCCCTTATTTTTTTTTTTTTTATGTCCCTTTTGTCTAGGAAGTCACTAATCAAAATGTAAGCGCAAAATGCAGCAGGGGAAGCTGGACTGGAGTAACAAACAGATCATCTTTCATATTCACAACTCCCTGCGAGACTTACAAAAATGACGAAACACTAGAATTAAACATAATTAAGAATAATAGAGAGAATTGTTTATAATAATATTAATAATAATAATAATAATGATATAAAAAAGTAGCGTTATGTCTGTACAGAACGAAGAGATTAACGCGGAAGTTGTGCAAACACTATGGTGTTTTGGCCAAGAGCCATTATCCACACTTAACATTTATGGAAACCCCAGTTCCTTTTTTTTTTTTTTACCTTATAATATATTAGGGCTGCACAATTTTGAAAAAATGAAAAAAGACTGATTGTGCAGCCCTATAATATCTAACAGAAATATAATTTATGTATTCTTGGAAATTCGATATATAGAAAATTAAGAGACAAAAGCGGTATTGGAACTATAGCTTCAAGAGCCCGGAAATTATCAGTGAAACTGTGCGACTTTTTAATTTTTCATTAGCTCCAGCCATTGTTTTTTTCGTTATCATAGCTTTGTACTCACCAGAGTAACATAATTTGCTTTATTAATAATCCCGCTCAAATGATATGAAATCTGAGTTCAAGTTTTAACGAACTGAAAGAAACCCGAAAATGCTCTTTTGTGAATGTGTATATCGCATAGATGGTGTGGTTGATGTGGCTGTTTATAGAGCTGGCTACTGTATATGACCTCTGTACTGACAGAGTGTATTACATTGACTTTTAAAATAACAACATGACTGGCATTGTGCGGATAAGCTATTCAAGTGCTAGACTAGCACTCCCGAATTGGCTGTTTGTAAGACTGTTGAGGAAGAAAATCTCTTAGTCATATATTTGCTAAAACTCAGGCACGAGGTCACAAGCACAAAACAATGCATCAAATTCCCACTTCCAGCGAAGAGAGGATGATAAAATATATTCCTTGTTACTGGGAAAGATAAGGCCACAAAAGCAACACAAACAGTGTAAAGTGCAATTCTGATAAGATAAGACTTCTCTGTAACACATAACCTTATCTTGCTCACATCAGCAATTAACATAATGCAGTAAAAGTAGGACAGTTAAAATTTGCAATATAAAGAATTGTGTCGTGCTTACGTAGCTTTAATACACAACTCATGCAACAACTTGACTTTGCAGGTTATATGGTACAGACTAAGCAAATATTTCACAAATGCTCTATTGCTACAAGCCAGGCCGTTCGCACGAAAAAGAGTATGAATGCCACGATAATGCGCAAGGCATTTAACGTGCAATCAGAGCGCCTTTCTTGCTTTTAGCGTATCATTTATACGCCATGTAGTCTGTACTGACTGCATTGTAAACAGTCGCATAAATATGGCAGCTAGAGACGTAGAATAAAAAGCGAGAAACACCGCTAACGGTGGGTGGGCGAGAGGGGAGGTGGATGGGTCCAACAAACACAGGACTTTTAACCAGAAAACCGGTGTTTGAGACTGGTGTTTTATTTGTTACGTTCGTGAGGTTTGTCACGTGTCTTTTAGTGACGTTTGTGACGTGTTTTTTAGTGACGTTTGTGACGTGTTTTCCGTACTTATGTTACGTTTTTTTCTTATTTTAAGTCCAACCATGATGTTTTTCCCAAACCTAACTAAGTGGTTTTGTTGCCTAAACTTAAGTTAGTGGTTTTGCTGCATACGGCCGTTATTGTGGCATACAAAATGACACGTGAAGAGCGCCGTACAAATGACACGCGAAAAGCCTAAAATGCGTTCCGGAATGTCTGTGTAATATCATGCTACGTATACGCCTTCCTGTGAGACCGGGTTGTACAAGCTATGACACCGTAGATTCAGTAATAGATAAGCTGACGTTTTGAGGTCAGTTCCAACTTGATGAGATTGATGACTGTTCCATTTGCCTTGCTTTCAACTTAATTTTGTAGTTCATCAGTAACACCCAATAACATTTGATTTGAATCATGATAAACAAATCACTCATCCAACTCTTTGTAAAATGATACATGCAAAATAAATCTTACTGCTCTCTTTGTCTTCCAGACAGTTTCTGGACCAATCCACAGTATCGGGTCAAGATTGACAGTGAATATTTGGAGAAAGAAGGCGAGAAAAATGTGCTGATATCGCTCATGCAAAAGTCTGACAAGAGGCACAGGCGCCTGGTCCAAACTCTCCACATTGGACTCTGTGTATTTGAAGTAAATATCACCCTTTATTGTCTCTGTCACAGTATGAGGACTATTATATATTTTATATTATATTATTATAGATAATTTGTATATGTCCCGTAATCCACGTAATCGTGAACCAGGAAGTATAAAGAGCGACAAACACCGCATAGGGAGTAGGTCGGTGTGGATGGGTGGGTTAAAAAACACTGGACTTTTGCCCAGGAGACCGCTGTTCGTACCCCGTGTGAAACCAGAAGTCAACATTGATTTATTGGTCACGTAACTTCCGTACTTAATTAACGCCACTTCCAGTGTTTTAAGCCAAACCACAATCTTTTCCTAAACCTAACTAAGTAGTTTTGCGGCCTCAACCTAACTACGTAGTTTACACAGTAACTAGCAAGCTCCGTTATTTCACATGGACACGCAACTGGACACCATGTCCCTTTTTCCATATGGCCTATTGGCTAGTTGGCTTTGGACTATTTATACTGTATGTATAAATGTAAAAATATATAATATATAAAAAAATACTACATACATTCCGTTTAAAGGAAATTACATAATGTAAATACACCGAGTGGATATACCTGAAAAAATGCTGACCGTGAATAGTGTCAAAAACGAGGTTGTATTTTATGAAAATCTTAATGAATATAACTTTAATTAATCAAGAAAATGTTATCAAAATATTCATTAAAAGTATTCTCAAGTTCTCTCAGATATTCAGATTGCCCTAAACATGCATATTGTCACTATAACATTGGTACACCCCACTCCTACTTGTTGCAGCTCCATTGGTGAAGCTGACATTGCACATTCAAAAGTAACTAATAAGTACGCAAACCAGGCCCAGTGAGGGAAGGACCACAATATGTGTCCGGCACAAAATGCCAGCTTCACTTGTATGATTCCACACGTGTGGCTATAAGTCAATAATAATAATTGTGGGTTGTAAGCATTTTAGAACATTAGAAATAATAAGAGAATGAATAAGTGACTTAAACCAATGGTTGAACGTTGAAAGCCCTCTAAACAGAACATCTCAGGTTTATTCCAAGGAGTCAAAGGAGGGTCGCAGTAAATCAAAGGTAAACACAGTAAATGGACGACCACAGTCAAAGTCCATGCAACCTGTTTGTAAGTTAGACAACATACTAGCAAGTCAGGTTTGAGTCTGCTTTTCATTTCGACTGACTGTATATACAGTACATGTATGTAATAATAATACATTGTTTTAACTGAAAAGTTGACACTCATCTATGGAATTGCTTCCGTCCCCAACATGAACTCATCTTCAACTGATTTCCCTCAAGGTGGAGGAACAAGTAAGGAACTATTTTATCCCAATCACACAATAAACCTTCTCCATCCACATTATTGTGCAGCTCAGGTAAAATATATAAACTGCACAGAGCTGAAATATATATTTATATCCACAGTACAAGACGCAGAAGGGGAAGTTCCCGCCCTCGTTCTTCAGCAGCCACGCACCGGTTGCCCAAACTAAAACCTTCATGAATGCACGTGAGGTGATGGAGTTCCTTTTTTTGAAGCCTGCTGAATACCTGATTGTGCCGTGCACCTTCAGTCCCAATGAGACCACCTCATTCATCCTGACCATCATCTCCAAGACAGAGACCCATGGCTAGTATGCTCACTCTCTCTAATATAATCTGCATGGCATATGTCCCACATTACTGGTGTTTCATGCTAAGAAACGATAAAACACACTAATCCCATGTGGAATGTTTTTGGTCTTTCCCGACAGTGAGAATTCTCATGACTACAAAAATGAGCCGGTTGAAACGGTGTGCATGATTTTATAATATCACAATGTTGTTGGTGTTCATATTATTCTAATATATTGTGTAACATGTTCTTAACTATACTATGTGAAATATGTTTTGACAAATTTCATTTGGGGTAAAATTACTCTCTCTTTTCTTTTAATTCCCAGCTCAAAAAGGTCCCAAATGTGCAGGACGACGAGAAGAGGAGAACAATTTTCAGCGAATACTCCGACAAGGTAATGTTTGTATACTCGCTAACTAGCATAACTGCATTGAGTTTAAGGCAGTAAAAGTTAACTCAATAAGACATAGAGCAACATTAGCATGTTCTGCTAGCCTGCAATGATTTTGTCTCTTAGCTTTTGATAGCTTTAGAGAAATTTTACTACATTCTATTATATCTTATTTTCATTCATTTCCAGTATGAAGAAGTGGATGCTGAGCAGCTCCAGAGGCTTCTAAATGGAAAAATCCTGAAAGGTTTGGATCGTAAAATAATATTAACAGGGTTGAAAAACGGCATAAGAGCTCAATAAAGATTAAAATGCATTGTAATAATCTTAAATCATATGTGCATTGTTATATATTGTAGGGTTTAGGCTAACGATTATTATTATTGTCGATTAATCTGTCGATTATTTTCTCGATTGATCGATTAGTTGTTTGGTCTATAAAATGTCCGAAAATGTTGAAAAATGTTGATCAGCCCAAGATGATGTCCTCAAATGTCTTGTTTTGCCCACAACTCTAAGATACTCAATTTACTGTCATAGAGGGGTAAATAAACCAGAAAATATTCACATTTAAAGGTCCAGCGTGTAGGATCTGGTGGTTTTTATCGGTGAGGAGATTGCAACCAACTGAAGCCTCTCCAATCTGCCAAGTGTGTTGGAGAGCTATACGGTGGCCGACGCGCAAACGTGAATAGCCCTCTCTAGAGCCATTTGGAGTAGAGCCAGTGCAGACAGTGTGTGTGGGGAAGTGAGTGGTGAATCAAGAGAGAGAAGGCGGCGGTGACGGGAGCGAGTAATGTTATAGACTCCGGCCCAAGCAGGAAAAGTTAACAGAGTTTGGTTTGTCCGTTCTGGGCTACTGTAGAAACATGGCGGTGCAACATGGCGGACTCCGTGAAGAGGACCCACTCCCTATGTAGATATAAACGGCTCATTCTTATTATCAGGTGATTATACACTAAAGAAAACATACTTATTAATATCATTTTCCATTTCTACCAATAGATCCTCCTAATTGTTACACACTGGTCCTTTAAGTAGCTGGAATTTTTCTTTTTCTTAAAAAATTACTCAAACCAATTAATCGATTATCAAAATAGTTGGCGATAAATTTTATTAATTGACAACTAAACAATTAATCGTTGCAGCTCTAGTGTAGGCCAAAGGATACCTCATGGTGATTTTTCTCCTTTTTTTTTGTTTTAGGAGACTTGAAATCTGGAGGCTTCAGCATTGATGCCTGTCGCAGCATGGTTGCTCTGATGGACGTATCCTGTTGTGATGCATGTGACATTGATTATGATTTGGTATAACTTACACATTGTAAATAATAATTTCATACTTTTTTTAAAATTTTTCCTCTAATCAAGCCTCTTGAATGATACAGTAAAAGATCCCTCACAATGATTGCAGTTACTTAAGATATATAAGTTTAGGCTATATATATATATATATATATATATATATATATATATATATATATATGACACGAAACAACATGTGCAGCTCTGATACCTTAATGTTGGGTTAGACATCAATCACCGGCAAACTGAACAGTGCGGAATTTCTCCGTTTGTGGAAGAAAGTCGTCACTTACAAGGTAAAAGGAACCAAGTCCAGGTTATGCACTTCAAGCTGAACTTAAATTATTTTGTAACATTTACATACATTACTGTATAGCAGCCTCTTCATTCTACCATATGCATTTAAATCAGAGGTTTACAAAGTGGGAGGCGGGCCTGATCATTGTTGGTGTTTTCTTCATTTACCAGGACATTTTCTTCCACACTGATGTTTCACGATCTGGAACGCTGTCCCTGAGTGAGCTGAGGGATGCTTTCGTAGCTTCAGGTAGACCATTCATTCATTGCCTTGATATTATAAATGTATTGAATGGCATTCATTCAAAACTTCACTGTGCCATTTACAAGTGAGAACCAAACAAAACTGGGAAATAAAAGAGACCTAGAGCGTCATAGTCTGAAGCGTAGGGCCACTGACCAAGCTCCTGTATTTGACGAGTTGGGAGTGAGGGCCAAGATGCTATATGTATATATATAACCTAAGCTAAACTCCTCCTAAGCTCTTGCTTTGTGTATGTTGAACAGGAATAAGGGTCAGGGATGACATGCTCAATTTGATGGTGCTGCGCTACGGTGCCTCAGCTGGACACATGACGCTGGAGAGCTTCATCACTCTCATCCTCCGCTTGGACTGCATGTACGGTAAGTGAAGTCAAGTGGGGGACAAATGATGACAACAGATGACGCTATATGAGAAGTAACTGTCTACCACTCTTTTAAATATGTTTTAAAAAAGAAGTTAGTAGGTCTAGTCTAGATATACAATTTATAACGTTTATGGCTAGAGGTGATTTTTTACAATTTGTGTGTTGCTCATCAGAAATATTCAAACAACTGTCTGATGGAAAAGCCATGAAACTTCAAGAGTCAGAGGTAAGGGTTATTTACTAACGCTATTCTTCTTGTCTGAAGTTCATGTTATTTTTAACACACCACAGCTGTTGATCTAGACTGGAAGACACAGGAAAGAAATACTTGTCTTGGAATGACACAATCACATAATGTAACTTAAATTATGTTTTCTGTGCTAAAAGGTGCATTATTGCATACATGATGCAGTTCATGAATAACCTGTCTTTTCTATATTTTCAGTGGCTGTACATTTCAATGTACACTTAACCGAACAAGGACGACAGACGGCACAATTCATCAGGAAATACAGGACTAGATATATCAAAACTGTGTTTTCTTGTAATTTGCCAAATTGCGTAATAGATAAAAGATGTATTCTGCGAATGAGCCATTACACAGTATGCACTACAACTCATTTTCTCTTTTTCTTTTTACTACTTTACTTTACTTTACATTAATGTGAAAACGTAACACAACCAATCTTACAACATATGTTGCCGAAGCACCTTGGTAGAGCTTAAGTTAGACTGGAGATGGAATCTTATTACGTGTTTAAATGATTTGAGTTACTGAATGTTTTTGTATTATTAGTAGAATTATATTGTAGGCTTATCATTCTGTGCTTTATAAAAATGAAGACATTATACAGACACATTTCAGATTTCAGTATATGACATGGAAACATTTTAACCGCAAAAAACACCATTTTCTACAACTTTAAAAAATAAAAAAGTTCTGTAAGAATGTGTGTACCTGTAAAGGGTTATTTGGGCTGGGCACCTTTATCATATGTCAACCGTCTGTTTTCTGCCAATTTCAATCACTTGTTAATTATTATTAGTACAAATAGCTCTTTAGTAACAATTGGTTTTATCACAGACGAACATATCGACCTTTAGTCACATATTTATGACTTCAGTCGAAACTCTTAAAAGGTATTTCTTTCTTTTCTCAATGGAAAAGCACCCTGAGGTCCAGTTTACTTATCACATAAATATCCAAGGGTGTAGTGTTTGACTTGACAGTAATAGGTCAACTATGATTTAAGTATTATTAATAATTAATTTCTTTCTCCGTGAGATTGTTCGATCGCAAAGTGTTACCATGGAAATTAAACTATATAGAAAAATGTCCTTTAACTGAGCCTGCCCCCTTCCGCAAAGAGCAAGTATGAGCTACTCCTCTCAAAACTATTAGATGTTGCAAACAAAGGTTGAATGTTAATCCAAATGTAGCATTAATGATGCACCATTTTGAGGAGGATGTCAGCCTGGTTAGGATAAAAAAAAAGGTGTATAATTCAAGTTTTCATAAAGACTATGCCACTGAAATATTCACAGATTAGTGCTGCACTGCTGCCCTCTAGTGGTTGAAAACAGTACAGCAATCTGAGGATAATATTTAGTTTAATTTTCCATTGCATTCAAGCTCTATTGAACGCTACAGGTAGTGGGCGAAGCTAAATTAAATTATAACATTATCATGATGTGTTCAAATGTAATCTTGTAAAATGTAGTTTTTGGCGTGAAACTTGAATAAATCCAGCTGTTTGATGGAGATGTTTTCACAGCGATATAAAATAGAATTTGGAGAGGGAGTTATGACCTGTTTAACTTCCTAACACTAGCTCTAAGCAGATTTTAATACATCATTAAAACCACTAATTCCAAGATTTTTTAAATCAACACAAATATTGAAATAAATATACTATAATCTATTTCCAAATCATTTGACTTGTGTGTTTTTATGCAAATAACCACTATAGATGACAATAACAAAGTGCAGTACAGTACTGTGTATTACGGTGTGCGTTTTTTTTGGGTCGACTCCTCGTCCATACAAGGACATCTTTCTGGCTCACCTCCCTTACAGCTGAAGTAGGCGAGATTGGAGCAAATATGATTTAAAAAAAGTTATTTTTATAAAAACGGTCACTATATCGTGATAGTAGTACATGAAACAGGTAAACTGAAAAAAATCTTGTGCCACTGTGTCATCCGGTGCTCCTAATGGCATCTGCAAGATTTCACATACCGGAGGAAAACAACTGATCTGAGGACAGCTTTCCAGCTGCCATCTATGAGAGCCGGCTGTCAGTCACTCGCGAACTCCGACCAAACGGTCAAACTAGGCCGCGCTGATCAAACATGAATCAATATTCTGTTACTGTAATGCCTATTTCTCACCTCAAATGTTTTCAGAATCATCTTGTAGTGTACGGTTTAGCTGTAAAATGAGAACGTTTGTGACGCCACCGCCATTGTGAAATCTGGTGAGGGAACGCCAAGACCGGAGCACAGCCAATAGGAACGCTCTCTCAAGGAAATGACCTGTGATTGGTCAAAGTCTCCCGTCACGTGCTAGATTTTTTAAAGCCTGAAAACAGAGCCATGAGGAGGTTGCAGAAGTCTAGTTATCTCTCAGAACACTTGAATTACAATATGCTTTAAGGTTATTATGGAATTTTTTGCCCAATGATGCCAAAAATATACTGCCTACCGCCACTTTAAGTGAGAAATGCAGACATGCTAAAGTTAAACAAACCTACATTCATGAAATTATTAGACTACAAGATACCAAAAGCATCTAAAATATTATTATCTGATATTATCATACAAAATCAACCCATCAGAGAACAAACACACATTCCTTAGATAAACATGAGACAAAAAGTGATGATTTAAAACATTGCATTCAATAATTGTGCAGATGTTATATTTGTACAATAATGCCACTACTATAAATACTGTGAGAACAACATCAGTTTGGATTGCACAAACTGTCAGCTCCATCTTTAAATGTCCAACTTAAGTAATGTACATACACCGATATACCCTCTCTTGTATTTATTGTCTTATCAGCACTTTACTAATTTGCACTCTGGTTAGATGCAAAACTGCATTTCGTTGTACTTGTACCTGTACTATGTGCAATGACAATAAAGTTGAATCTAATCTAATCTAATCTAATCTAATCTAATCTAATCTAATGTCAGCAGGCCTGGTGCATGCTCTTCTGCCTGCCCTCCTTTTGCAATGTATCATGCCAACAACACACAAAGGCCTGTATGCCAAATACAAATAAAGCAAAAACCAGTGTATTCCATACACAATGCGCAAATAGCAATGCTAATGTGCTCACAATGTCAACAATTTTGTGCGGGCATTTCGCTGACCCATATAAAAATAATGCACCAAACAGGTCTGCACAGTAACTCAAATAACCAGGTACCAAATTCTTTAACAGAGTCATGAGAGCATCATGTAACGTTACAGCTCTTTTCCATATATTTATATGTATTCTTTATATATTTTCTTATCATACCATCATAATAATATTATGACTAATAATATTATTGCTCATAATATATTACTTTCAAACACTGGTTAGAAAGTAATAGTATTTCCAAATTAGTTTAAGCCTATTATTTGCATTTGATTTGTAGATTTGATAGGATGTTACACCATTTGTCTTCTATTTTATCTTTTTTTTTTTTTTACGAGGGCAAAGAACATTGATTTAATTTGCATCACTTTACAGCTATTTTCCAAATAACCCAATTTTTTCAGCTCATCAAACAAAAATAAAAACAGTGCAAATATCTCCAATACACCACTTTCTCATGCGTTTCAAACACACACACACACACACACACGAAATATGCGCAAGCAAGTTTCATCAGCAACTTAAACATTGACCAGAGAGTAAATAAAGCTTACCTTTTCATATCTGACATCTGAGCGTTAACACCTGTTTCCTCGGTGGTAACGACTTGGCTGCAGCTAGCGACGCCAGCGGTCTCTTGGTCTGAAGGCGCTCCACGTCCTTACTAACACTTCCGGGATCAATATATCTTAACAAACGAATCCTTCTGTGATTGGACTACTGGTCGTTTCGAGACCGTGGATGTATTATTATGGTTTACACACGCTGCAGTTGTCATCCTCATCCTCTCACGTTGCATTTGTTTTAGGCTCGTTCGAGATGTGGGCCAGCCAGGCCTGCGAAAAAATCGATCACCGGTCGCCGCGCAATGCATGCCGGTTAAATTTGTGTCCGACTCGGTGCCGCTCCTCCTCTGACGTCATGCACGCGTGAAAACGATAACCTCGCGAGATCGAGGCGGGCCGCAGTTTTTAGAGCCAGGCGCCTGCAGTTTTTTTTTTTTTTTTTAAAAACCGAGAAAAATATGTAAAATTATGCATGAAAATAATAATAAATTAAATTAAGTGCTAGGGCCGTACCTGTAATTCATATTCTTCAATTATGCTAAGAAGTTTCAATGCATTTTTTTTTTTCATCACTTTAAAGGCTTTTATGTATCAAAGAAACTCAGAATGAAACACAATAAACCTAGGTTTCACTTTATGCGCCTGCAGTTGCTCTCCACCGATTGCAAGACCCAGGGCATTATGGGAAACGCCTGGCTAGCTCGCCTGATCAAAGAGCTGATTGGTTCTTAGTTTTGACAGCAAACACCACGTGTTGTAGAAAGTCACAACTTTCTGAGTGATTGTAATATTTAATGCTGGATTGTATTAGTCTCATGTTGTGCAATGAAGGTTTCATCTGTTAACAAACACATCTTGTGTGGTTGATAATAATAATTATTATAATAATGAGGGTTATCTATATATAACACTTATCAAAACGAGTGCTCATTATGTGCTTTACAAGGAGGACATAAAAATAATAAAGGATAGAATCCAATGCCAGATACATGCACATTTCCACATAGATTTACAAACAAATATAAATAGATCCCAACGTGGTCTGAAAACTACAAGTAGCCTAGAGATCGGATCTAACAGGAAGTATTTTTTCTGCGACTTCCTGTAAATTCTTTGAAGGCTGCTCGAAACGGCTGGAAACTGTCCGACTTGACCGCAGCTTTTCATCACCGCCCCCTGCTGCTGCCGCTTGATCTCGTCTACTTTCCAGGCGAGGCGCAGTTCATCTCGAACGCTCGAGAGAGTTGGGGGCGGGATCAACCTGGAAAGTGGACGAGGCGACAGCAGGGGCCGGGGACAAAAAGTTGCAGTCAAGTTTCCTCAAAGAAGCCAAGGCCTATAGAAAGGAGGATGGGTTACGCGTCATCAACGCATCATATCTTTGGGGGTACAACACATACGCAGTAAAATATGGTCTGCTCTCGCCGAAATTGAGCCAATCGCAACGCACGACCGCAGCTTAAGTTACACTGCGCATGTGTTTTACCCCCTACCTCAAGACCCATGTCCGCCCGAGACCCAGCCTCTTTTAATACATCCATGCCCAGCCTCCTTTCCATAGGCCTTGAAAGAAGCAAAGAGACGAAACTGGTGGTTTTTTTGACAACAGCCGCTAGATGGCGCTGCGGTAGTGCTGCCGCCATCTTGGACTGAAAATGCCAATGAGTCTGTGGCCATGAATGTATAAAGAGACATCTGACATCAATAGGCTCAAATCATAACATGGCAAACTCAAGCCCAACAGGCAACAACAGCTGTCAGTGTGTCAGTGTGCTGACTTGACTATGACTTGCCCCAAACTGCATGTGATTATCATAAAGTGGGCATGTGTGTGTAAAGGGGAGACTCGTGGGTATCCATAGAACCTATTTTCATTCACATATCTTGAGGTCAGAGGTCAAGGGACCCCTTTGAAAAAGGCCATGCCAGTTTTTCCTCGCCAAAATTTAGCATACGTTTGGAGCGTTATTTAGCCTTCTTCACAACAAGCTAGTATGGTACATGGTTGGTACCAATGGCGTTATCGCGTTAACTTTGACAGCCTTACTTTTTATATTTACTATTCATTTTCTTTCTTTTATGGAGTCTCACAGCGAAAGCATTTCACACAATTGTGCTTGTATAACCTGAGTGACAATACGCATCTTGAATCATGAAAAGCCCTGAGGGATGAGGCTGCTGTCTTTACACACACAGCTAATGGTGACAGATTTACATTGCAAGCAGCCACTGTTGTTCTTGTGATAGTTTTGTTTTACTAGCATGTCTAACTAACAAGCCCGGGCAGTGTGAAGTGATGAATGGGAAAAAAAGATTGGAATGTTATGTTCATGTAGACACACGGCTTTCATATGATCTCTCTCCCTCCCTCGGCCCCCCCCCCCCCTCTCTCTCTCTCTATTGGTCTAATCATCATCTACAGATGAAAAAATCAAATGTCAATCCAGGTGAAGTTTCTTAAAGGGTCATCCCATGCTGACAGTAGCCTCAGGCGTTTGCAGATATTATATAAGAACAGGAGCTTCTTCTCTCATGGGCTACTTGCTGTTCCAACGAGACTCAACACTTCCCATATCTGGCTGGAGAGGTAAGATTAACATCTTCATATGACAGTAACATTTCAAACAGGTCGATTTACACTTTCAGTTTCGCAACTTGCGGCATAGTTGTAGGCACAGTTCCTATATTGTGTAATCGATGTTGTTACAATTGAGACACTGAAAATGGTACGAAAGGTCTGCACACTTTTACTTCTTATGGGTTATTTTGATATTTGTGGTCCAGAAAAAAACAGTGGATAAATCTCACCTCCTCTTGGACTTGACTGCATGTTACGGCTGTGAAACGAGTCTTTCATAGATAACGTCTCCATGATAACCAAAGTTAGACAGTCTGGCACTGTGTCATTATCAGGACAATAACAATGAGCCAGTGTACTGTCACCTATAATGAGGGCAAGAGCAACAATAAGATACTGTGGTTCCTAAATAAATGGGTTTTCTTTAAGCACACAGGTGAATGAATGTTAGATAAAGATACCGTTTGCAAATACAAGGTGTATGAAACTAAAAGTTTGGTTTTGTAATATTTTGTATTATACTGAAATGAAAACAAAAAATAATAAAAGTAGTAAATAAATAGATTACAACTGTAAAAACAAAGATTAAATCAAGGGCATAATTGACAATATTTAATACAAATAGAAATGATGAACAATACTGTACATTTAAGACAAAACTGAACTGAGTTTCTCTGTTTTAAGAGACTGTTTGTCTTTTAGCGCTGCACTTTTGGCCTTTTCGATGTGTTGCAGTGTGATTCAGTGATGTAGTTCTGGTTGGGTCTTGATCGCCAGCAACCTTTGGGGCCATGCATAAAAACACCACTGCACGCTGACAAATTAAACTAGCAATTTTGCCTGACTTACTGTGCTGAACAGCATCCATGTACCCTGAAATTGCTCACAGTAATCAAAGAGATGCAGTTTGACTTATTTAGAGACCTTATCTCTCATCTTTGGCACTTTCTAAAAGGTGGAATTGAACTGTATAGAGAATAAAAGCAAACGGGTATGTCAAAGAAAGATAACGTTAACGCAAATTTGTTTTAACGGCACTAATTTCTTTAACGCATTAACGCAATCGATCTTTTGGAGGTTGTAGTGGGCTCAGTTTTAAAGCTAGAGTGAAGATAGTGGCATCATATGAAACTAGAAAACCTAAGGATATTTTGGCAAGGGAAAACTGGCATGGCCATTTCCAAAGGGGTCCTTTGACCTCTGACCTCAAGATATGAAAATGGGTTCTATGGGTACCTAAGAGTCTCCCCTTTACAGATATGCCCACTTTATGATAATCACATGCAGTTTGGGGGCAAGTCATGGTCAAGTCAGCACACTGACAGCTGTTGTTGCCTGTTGGGCTTCAGTTTGCCATATTATGATTTGAGCATATATTTTTATGCTATATGCAGTACCTGTGAGGGTTTCTGGACAATATTTGTCATTGTTTTGTGTTGTTAATTGATTTCCTTCGGTGATTGTGTCACCCAAGAGCCCATAGTAATAATGGAAAAGGGGAAATTAAATAGGTACTGATGAAGACTGGTGTGTTAACTCAGTCTGTAATATTTTAGATGTCAAAAAAAGACATCAAAAGCGAACTTTTTCTAATTTTTCTGAACAGAGTTCAAACGCTGCAGCAATGCCTCCACCGGGTGTGTGTATGAACATCGTCAATGCCCGTCACACGAAAGATGGCCACGGGACCGTCAGCAACCCTGAGCGGTTTCTCAACCAAGACTTTGAGCAGCTGAAACAGTACTGTGTCCTCAAACGGGTAAGGTACATCGACGACATGTTCCCCCCTGACAGAAGGTCCATCGGCGAGGGGGTGCTGAGCCCTTCTCACCTGAAGAGAGTGGTGTGGCTAAGACCAGCGGTGAGTGTTTTAGTTGTTGATCTGATATCGCACTAAATGTTGATAGGTTAAACAAGCATATAAGAGAGCATAGTCTTCAATCAGCAGAAAGCTAAGATGACTGTTTTATTTAGAGACCCAGGATCTCCGTTGTGTGGTAAACCTGCATGTTTTACCAATCAAACTCAAATTAAAGTGAAACAGCAGTCAGGCTTACAAAGTTTTTGGTCTGTCAGCTCCTCAGACAAAAATGTCTCTTTTTCCAAATGTTCAACTTTGATCATCTGTCACTTGTTTAATTTTGATCCTTGTTAATGTTGGGCAGGTAGGTACACTTAGCTTGTGTGCTAGTAGCTGCTGTATAAGATTTTATACAAAGTGAGATTGTTGCTTAAAGGCCCACACCAAACCGACCGCGTCCATAGCCACGGTCTGCTATACATAGCAACAGTCTGCTATACATAGCACCGGTCTGCTATACATAGCAACGGTCTGCTATAAAGAAATAAAAGACCGCAGAACGCCGTGATTGACCAATCAGAATCGAGTATTCAACACAGCCGTGTAATAAGTGTTGTCAACAATTCCTCTGTTTCAGAAACTTGTTCCCAATCCATTTTTTGAAGTTGAGGGGATGTCTAGGTTTGACTTCGGTCAAGGCTTGGTTGGTAGGAAAATTGCTTCATTCATAATTTTCCATAAATTGTTTGTCCAGCACTGCAACGGTCAGAAAACAGACTAAAGTAGGGCAGAGAAGATATTTTGCCAATGTGTTTTCTGCCCTCTCCACTTCTCAATAGTTTGTAATCTGGAAACCCTTCTTTACTGTCACATCTTTGCCTGCATAGTACGGCTTTCTGACAACTCAATGACCATTTTTCACCCAGGAAACTGCTGGTTTCTTGCATCGATTGGAGCTCTGACGTTCCAGAAATTCATCCTTCAGCAAGTTGTTCCTCTTGAGCAAAAATTTGATGATAACTACTGCGGGTTGTTCCACTTCAGGGTAAACCCAACAATCATTGCCAGAAGTGTTGGTCTATATATTTGTCTTAAAATCTTATTTTGCTACAAAACTCTTCATACTCTCTCCTTCCTCAACTACTCAGTTCTGGAGATTTGGAAGATGGGTGGATGTCGTCATTGATGACAAGCTACCAACAATCGATGGCAGACTGATCTTCGTTCACTCCAGAGACCCAACTGAGTTCTGGCCTGCTTTGCTGGAGAAAGCCTATGCCAAGTAAAAAAAAACAAACAATGTTTCTCTGTCATAAAATGCATTTTCTCGGTGGGATATTTTGCCTTATTTTGGGAGTATCTGTGTAAGTAATTTCACACTCACTTGTTTCAGAGTGTGTGGTTCCTACTCGGACATGAGTGCTGGAACTCCTGCCGAGGCTTTGGTGGACTTCACCGGTGGCGTTCACATGTGTATCGATCTGACAGACCCTCCCAAAAACCTGTGGGAGCAGATGTCCAGAGCTGGCCAATCCAAGTCACTGATGAGCTGTGGTACACCACAGGGGGTAAGCACAAATATACCACACAAAACCACTAGCATTAGCTGGTTCTTTTTACTTTTTGTTGAAACGTTTTCTAAAATTATCTCAACCTTTTACCTTTTACCTTCACTAAAGTTAGCTCTAAAATTGAGCCTGCTACAGCCTCTGAAAAAATTAAGTAAAGTCGGCCAAGGACAACGGCGCTCTCAAGGAGTGGAAGAAGTTAAGGCTAAGATCTTTGCCAAAGTACATGGTTACATAGCCACCCTCAATGTTTGGTATTTGATAGAAGGATGTTCGATGTGTTAATCTTTCTGGCTGCCAGCGTTTTTACTTGTCATTGCAGGAAGCTAAAAACATTATGATGGCATGGTTCCATTCACAGTAGGTGTGTCAATAACTCTCTATTCATCTCTATTCATACATGAACATGGACTAAAAGACTGGAGGAGTGCCAGGATGTCGGTCTGCCAACTCTCAATAAATCAAGGGCATGGCATGAGAATATGTCAGCAAAATTCAAATTTGCTTTGATGCTCCCAGAGTGACATAATATTTTTTTTTGTCCCCACAAGAAACAGAAGTACATAGCTGTTTTCTAATCAACCCGTTTATGTAAAGGAAAAGGAGATTTAAACAAAACTTTTACTAATTTTAATTTAACCTTTTAATGGCTTCCCAATTCCCAATCAGAGCTGAGTAAATTACATACTTAGTGCTGCAGCACACCATAAAGTTACAGACTCATGATAGGGAGGTTTTGAATCTGTATGTGTGAAAGAGGCGTAAACCATGCTAGTGAGCCAGTATGCCTGATACCTGGGCACTGGTATACCTAAATGGCTTCTAGTTATTAAATATTAACATTATTATTTGTAAGGCAAGTATGACAAGTGACAATAACTTCTGTTATAAAGCTTTAACTCAATTTAAGGTTAACAAGAGCTTCCACTAGAAGGCACTGTTATGTTAAATTTTGGTCTACAACATTTGGACAAAACTGCTTCTCAGTTAAGGTAGCCAGCATGTGGAATTTTTTGCCACTGAGTATCAGAGAGTGCAGTAGCCTACTTTTAAACAAATTTGATTTATTTTGAAAACATGGTTGACGGACAGTCAGGTCTGTAGTCACTGAACTAAGAGACACTGAATGTGGGCAGCATTGGTACTAAGTGTCTGGCTGGAAATGTCTTATATGTCATGTCAATGTCATACTTACAAACTGGTGTTGGGATTGCTGATGGTGTGCTCCCTAGTGGGAATTTAGTAAGTTGATAGTTGTTAGTTGACCTAACAGTTTTTTGCTATGTTTTGTTTGCTAGCCATCTAGTTAAATTATACAAATTAATGTTTTAATATGTTTTTCAGTAGCATCAATGTTTTCGTAGCATTGATGAGCCTCTAACTATCCCCTTTTTATACTTGCCTTCTTTATTGAGCTAGTCTAATATTAGTTGGCAAGAAGAAGTATTCTTTTAACACATGTTGATGCATAACTCTTTTATATATTTTAGAATTTTAACTACATTTGTAATATTATATATGGAGTTGCTGTTGCAATTCTGTGATCGAAGAGTAAACAAAATCAAATGTTGGTATTCTGTTAACTTCATTTATTATGCGGTTAAAGAAAAGTATGTTGCACAAGATAACCTGCAATGATAACATATACAGTATCTATATCTTGTAGGAGACATCTGACAACACTGTATTACCAAATGGAGTGGTCCAAGGCCATGCCTACACTGTCACGGGTGTGAAACAGGTGAAGAATTGCATTTGTATATGATGTAATAAGTACATAGTGAAGTGTAGTTATTTTAATGTAAAATAATAATTGTGTTCTCTCTGGTAATTGATGGTCAGATGCTGAGCCAAGGACAGCTGGTGAACCTGGTGCGTTTGTGGAACCCCTGGGGCAAAGGAGAGTGGAACGGAGACTGGAGTGATCGGTGAGAACCGCACTGAGTGCAGTGACTGTTTCAAAGAGAAATTGCTCTGATTTGCTACCTCAGGAGATAAAACACCAGCAATTTGTGTCTGCTTCTTGGTGATAATCTCTACAGTGGTATACTAAATAATGTTTTTGTAAGTCATGTACAATAGGGCCGTTGCAATAACCACAATATTGCACTACTATACTATTGGCAAGCCAACCGCCACAACCGCTATGTTCATGTTTTTTCTTTTTTAGATTTTTTGTAGTGGGAGCGCAGCGTATTTTACACTATGCTACAAATGCCAGCAGCGTGATGAGGCGCAGAGCGTCTATTCTGCACTGAGCGCCGCACATTTGGCGTTTTTTTTTTCTGGTCGCAGAATTGAAAATTTGTTCAACTCTGAGAGTTGAAAATTTGTTCAACTCTGGGTAAAACACTGCGCTCGTCACTGTACTTTTTGCCCAGCCGTCCAATCACAGTGGAGGGAAATGCCACAAAGACCAACCGTCACATCCTACATGTAGGCTACAATTGCTGAACAACAACAACAATAGAAGAGAAATAGACAGGCGGGTCCGTCCCCTCTCCCTACGTGCTTCAGCCTTCCCTTCATCCAGAGCCGATTACTCTATTACTCTACCTTATGCTGACTTTTTTACGTTGCGGATATTCTGTATCATAGCATATTTAAAAAACAACAAAATACGTAATAATTGCGTAAAAATAAAGCGTATTTATATAGCACTAAAATCAGGATAAATTAAGTAATTTGCAAAAAAAAAAAAAAAAAAAGGGCAATAATATTGCATATCGCACTGTTGAGCCAATCATTGTTACGGCAGGGACAGCCCTAATGTACAGTATAAAGGGGTTGAGGACATTTTGAACAGAGCCATGGCAAGCCTTTCTGTAGTTGTCTTATTATAATAACCTTCTCATTATTATAAACTGGTTGTGCCAGTTAAAAGCGAAGCCAGAGAAGTCAGGTTTTGACAGGTCTTCTACATTGATATCTTGGAGGCTTTATTGGCTATAATGAAAAAGAATGTAATTTATTTTATATTAGTGAATGTCAATCTATGCTAGTACAATTATTACTTGCGTAAACCCCAAGTTAAAATTATATAGTGATCATACATGACATCCAAGTTATGCTAGATGATTGCTGTGTGCTTTTCCCCAAATGACATGATGAGCATGACAGTGCTCATCATGTGGACAATGTTTGGAACAGACTGTGGCTGTCTCGTTGTCTTGCCAATTTGCACACAACTGGTTTTGACAGTTTTCAATCTGGGAAAGCCATGTTTCTTTGGACAGCAAATGCAGCTTGTTGATATTGTGCCAGCAGAATACATGTTGGCTTCTTCAGTTTCATGCCATGCCATAGAAACTATAGTTGGTAGATTTAAAGGGGATATATTATGCTCATTTTCAGGTTCATACTTGTATTTTGGTTTTCTACTAGAACATGTTTACATGCTTTAATGTTCAAAAAACACATTACTTTTCTCATACTGTCTGTCTGAATATACCTGTATTCACCCTCTGTCTGAAACGCTCCGTTTTAGCGCCTGTCTCTCTCCCTCCCAAATAAGCCCAGCTTGTGTCCACTTTCAGAAAAGTTACTTGCCTCTTAATGTTAACAACAATTTCTAACAACATTGCCTCTCCTCTTTCTTCATCTAAAGGTCGCCTTTTTGGCAAACTGTGAGTCCTCAAGATCGTGAGATGTGCCTTGCAGTGGGTGATGATGGGGAGTTTTGGTAAGCATGCTGAAATCCAAATTTGACAAAGGTTAACAGTCATTTCTGTTTTGTTACGTACTCATACAAATTCAGAGCAGCAACTACCAAATTATGTTTATGTTTTCTCAACAACTTTTGTGTAAAAGTGCACTCTGATTAAGACTTAAAACTGATTGTATAATATTTATACTTGAAAGGTATTGAAAAGTAGTTTGTACTTGGAAACCACAGTTTTACATATAAGTAAGTAGGTACATATACTCACTAAATATGGAAGACGGAACCTGCCAAAATAAAAAATGAATAAATAAATGACTCAATAAATAAATGTCATTAAATATGCCAAAAATAATATTAAATAAATGTAGTTATTATATTTTGTATTTATTTTTGCATTCATTTATTTATGCCCGATTTTCCCTTTGCATTTCACCCCTTATTTATTCCCCAAGCGTATTCTTTTCTTTACACATTTCTTTATACATTTCTTTATGCATTTCTGCCGCATTATGCAAATGATGGGGCTGTCATTTTATTCAATTAATTAATGGCTACATTTATTTTTAATATCATTTTTGCTGCATTTAATGACATTTATTTATTTATCGAGGCAGGTTCCGTCCACCATAACTAAACTGTATCTATACATATTTTTTCATTAAGGACACATTTCTGTGGGGACCGAGAGATGCATCATAATTTAATACACTGTAATTAATTATGACTTGAAATTATTACTTGATTATAATTTCAGCAACATCTATGAAACAATTATGCATATTGCATTTACATGTCTTACCTCAACTAATTGATACAGAATAACATTTTCTTTTCTTTGATGGATCAAGTGAATCTCAGACTAAAACAACAATGTGTTATCTAAATGAATCACTGACGTCAACAGGATGACCCTGGAAGACTTCTGTAAGTTCTACGCAGATCTTGACATCTGCTGCCTGTGTCCCGACTTCCTTGACGGAAGCACTTCTTGCCATTGGAAGACCTCCTTCTATGAGGGCCGATGGGTTGCAGGAACAACTGCTGGAGGATGCATGAATAACCTCGGTACTTCCACTATATCTGGATTTTTGCAAAGCTGTCCCCTCAAAAGCATTATATGCACTGGAGTGTGCCAATTTGAAAATTTAGAGATTTTTAAATTTAAATATGCATCTAACTATAAGCAAGGAATATCTCTCCGTCTATCTCTCTATCTATATCTAGATCTCTATTCACTTAGAATAACACCCTTCTTGAGAACCGCTCATCCAATCTACTTCACACTTGGCGCGTGTATTGCTGGGGACCCCATGGAGTGCACTGTCAAATGTGGTGCAATTTGGCCAGGTGGTGGCGCTATAACAATGAACTTTATGTTTTGGCCCGTAACTTTTTAACCGCAAGTCTCAAACAAATTTTTTTCCCCTGAATTTTGTGGGTCCAGACGACCGATTTGTGTCTAGATTGATTTTCCTACAAATTTTAGCACTTGTCACCAACTTTGGTACATGACCAAGCTGGAAAAAAGTAACTTTTTGGGGATTTTTTATGTTCCATACAGTTTTGCTATAGCTGACCCTCAAATTTACTGTAGCTCAAATGATAATGACAGGGCTTATATTACAAATAATGTCATATCTCCTAAACGTTTGTACGATTGCGACCACAATTGTTTACGGCAATGCACCAGTAATTCAAATGCTAATTTAATTAATAAATTTATAATATAAATTATAAATGTATGTATCAAATAAAAAAAAGGCCTCTAACAACTAAAACAGAAAGTTACAGCAGTTTTCAATAATCATTACAGGAACAGTATATTTTGAGTACTTAATTTTGGGTTGGCAACATTGGAGAAAGAGTATGAGAAGAGTATGAGAAGAGTATGCTAGAGTCTGAAAGTATCCAACCGAAACACCCAGCCCAGTGTTGCCAACTCTTTTCCAATGATCGTAGCTAGCAGCACTAGCTCCAAAAGTCCCTAAATCTAGCGAGAAAGTTGCCAAGTCGGCAACACTGACAGCTTGTCCCTTCAGGCCTCCCTCCAAAGCCACTCCCCCAAAATTATCATTATGAACGTAGACAACAAACATGGCTATTGTTAGTACTCACAGCTGTCAAGCTAGCAGCTTGTGGAAGTCTCCAGTGACATACTGGATTTAAAAAGAAATTGTCAGAATATTTGAATTATTGATTGCTGTTGGGATGTAAACAGAATTTCAACATATGCAACAAAAAAGGTTTCTAAAATACATTAACCACCCTAGCTTTAAGGTTCCATGCAATCCCAAATTGCGGTTAAGAGCATTGTTGTGACGTCTGTTTGCTTTCTTAATTTTTCAGTTGACCATTAAAAGAATTTGGTTGCACCTTTTGAAATTATCAACATATTCACCCTTCTCTTGGCAAAATGTTAAATTTTTTCCGTCTTTGCCTTCCAGACAGTTTTTGGACTAATCCACAGTATCGGGTAAAGATTGAGGAAGTACTTGGTGAATGTTCTGCGAAACAGGGTGACAAAAACATGCTGGTGTCTCTCATGCAAAAGCCTGACAAGAGAAACAGACGTCTGGTCCAAAATATCCACATTGGATTCTCTGTGTTTGAGGTAAATATCACCCTTTATTGTTTTTTTTCACAGTAAGAGAACTATTATGGATATGTCTTGCGTAGACATGGGAAGAAGCTGTTGAAAATAGTCTCACACTGTTATTGTGGTGAACGAATATCAGTGCTAAACCAGTAAGTTAGCATTTCCGTTTTTGTCACTCAACAAATTGCAACAAAACAACATAAAACACTAACTTTATTTTCCTCTGATTTCTTCCAAGGTGACCGAAGAAGTAAGTAACATTTTTAGCCAAATCCTCATACACAGTATATGCCCACCTGCAATGTGCAGCTAAACTGCATAGAAATTAAATATCTATTTATTACCGGTATAACAGTTCAAGGAACAGAAGGGGAAGTTCCCAGCCTCGTTCTTCAGCAGCCACGCGCCTGTTGCCCAAACTAAAACCTTCATGAATGGGCGTGAGGTGATGGAGTTCTTGATGCTAAAGCCTGCTGAATACCTGATTGTGCCGTGCACCTTCAGTCCCAATGAGACGGCCTCCTTCATCCTGACCATCATCTCCAAGGCAGAGACCCACGTCCAGTAAGTCACTCGCAACTCACTAATTAATCTTTAAAAGCTTGTATAATTAATCTATATGCCACACACCACATATTACGAACCTTTAAAAAAAAAAAATACACTGCAGTGCCACAAGCAAGTAGGTCAAGTTACTTGAAAACTGTAATCAATTACTCACATTCCTCATTACATTATTTTACTAATTACTCAGCAGCAAAATGAATGCGTCTAAGGTGCCTTTAAACAACTCCAAAGCATAGACAACACTCCAACCATAGACAGTAGCCTACATAAAAAGTAGATGTAGTCACCGTGACGTCACCCACTGGTTTATGGACTGCCGTTTTGAAGCCTTGAGTTCGGCATTTTGGCCGTCGCCATCTTGGTTTTTGGCCGTTGCCATCTTGTTTTTTTGCAACCAGAAGTGACACGAGAGGGTGGAGCTAAGTAAAAACGAACGCTGAACAAGACATTTTTAGGGGACCAAAACGTTAATATTAACTTTAACCTTTTCACACACTGTGAAAGTTGTAAGACGAAAACACGGACAACTCCCAGACCGGACAACGCCGTGGTAGTGACCTGTCAATCACAAGGTAGCCACGCCCTAGAGCATACCCTGCTTTACGGTCTATTTGACTCTAAATGGGACCATAATTTACTAAATGAACACCATGCTGTATTGAAGACGACTTGAAACTAGTGATTGAGGCCATAAACTCATGTTTACAATGTTTACTGAGGTAATAAATCAAGTGAGAAGTAGGGTCATTTTCTCAGACTTTTGTACAATCAGACTTCTTTTTGCAGCCAGAGGAGTCGCCCGCTGCTGGCTGTTAGAAAGAATCCAAGTTTAAGACACCTCCGCATTGCCTTCATGAACTCTTGTTATGACAGCAAACAAGCTGATCCCCAAAATGTCGAAGTAACAGAGCGTTACAGGGATTAGTAACTGTAATGTAATTATTGAATTTCAAATAGTAACCCCTTACGCTACTGTAATGCATTACTGCTTAGAACTGGCCACAAGTAATGTACTGACGTCTCTTGTCTTTCCTCTCAGCGAGAATTCTGATGGCCATGACCACGCACATAACGAAGAAGAAGAGGTGTGGATGTTCATATTATTTTGGAATTGCTGTTGTCTTACATGTTGTTTACTATGTTGATTACATTCATAGCATATGACACATACATATTGAACAGCACATTAATTCATCTGGAGCTGAAAGCAGTCAATCTTTTGCAGCCCATGCGAACCGAAAATGGAGAGCATGGAGAGGATGGAGAGGATGGAGAGGATGGAGATGACGAAAACATGATAATCGTGTTCCGTCAATACTCTGACAAGGTAATCTGTCTGTCTCAAAGTTAAACGTTTTGGAAAATATGCTTCTTTGCTGGTTACTTCTTTCTGCTTCTTTCTTGCTGTTACTGGTCCCAGCCAAGAAACAGTCAGGCACAGAGAATTGTTGTCTTCATACAGATGAATCAAACTAGATACAACATGTTTGTTGGCGAGCTTTCGAGGTTATTGTAGGTAGCTGTATCCACCTGCTCTCAGTCTTTGTGCCATTCCTTTAATTAAAATAGAACTGGGCTTTCATGTCTGTGCTGTATTTTCTATTTGAGCTATGTCATTATTCTTTTTGGTGTTCTCTTTTTTTCTTTTGGGGGTACTGCTCTGTTGGATCAAAAACTTTAAATGTTCATAGAAACATGTTTTATAGTGTGTTTTATAGTCTAGGGCTGTCAATCGATTAAAATTATTTAATCACGATTAATCGCATGATTGTCTATAGTTAATCACGATTAATCGCATATTTTTTATCTGTTCAAAATGTACCTTAAAGGGAGATTTGTCAAGTATTTAAAACTCTTATCAACATGGGAGTGGGCAAATGTGCTTGCTTTATGCAAAATTATGTATATTTTTATGATTAGAAATCAATTAACAACACAGAACAATGACAATTATTGTCCAGAAACCCTCACAGGTACTACATTTAGCATAAAAATTATGCTTAAATCATGACATGGCAAACTCAAGCCCAACAGGCATCGACAGCTGTCAGTGTGTCAGTGTGCTGACTTGACTATGACTTGCCCCAAACTGTATGTGATTATCATAAAGTGGGCATGTCTGTAAAGGGGAGACTCGTTGGTACCCATAGAACCCATTTTCATTCACATATCTTGAAGTCAGAGGCCAAGGGACCCCTTTGAAAATGGCCATGCCAGTTTTAGCCTCACGACAAGCTAGAATGACATGGTTGGTACCAATGATTTTCTGGTTCCATATGATTCCATATGATTATTGTGTTAAAGAAATTAGTGGCTTTAAAATTAATTTGCGTTAACATGTTATTATCGCATTAACTTTGACAGCCCTAGTTGTAACTATACTTTTGTGATTTGAATCAAATCCATGAGGTGTAGCATGCTATTATTGTCCCTCAATATAAAGGTAACAGAGATAACGACGGCAAACATGTGAGCCAAATATAAGTCTTTACTTGTTTTCATTCCTTTCCAGTATGAAGAAGTGAATGCTGAGCAGCTCCAGAGGCTTCTAAATGAAAACATCCTGAAAGGTTTGGACTGTAAAACTCTAAGACGGCATATGAGCTAAAAATTATTAAAATATTATAACCTTGTGTAGCACTGCTATTTTGCTGGGTTTTAGTCAAATTAAGTGCTGTATTTTCTATTATTATTTGGAGACTTGAAATCTGGAGGCTTCAGCATCGATGCCTGTCGCAGCATGGTTGCTCTGATGGACGTATCCTCTGATGTGAAATTCATCGTTACTGGGTGTATTGTTTGTTTTTCTCCATCCCAGCTAGTAGTTACATAAGAGTGTACATGCCATAACCCGCCTGCCCATTTGGTGGTTTCACTCGCATGAATAAATCTAAAGGTCAGGTTAGGACATGAAACAACATGTACAGCGCTGATACCTTAATGTTGGGTTAGACATCAATCTCCGGCAAACTGAACGGTGAGGAATGTGTCCGTCTGTGGAAGAAGGTCGTCAAATACAAGGTACCAATTGAAGGTTAAAAATGTCATAATAAAACAAAGATGACTGGTGTCTTCATAAATACAGGATTATTGTTAGGGCAAAGAGTATAGAAGCAAAGAGACAAAACTCCGGTGCTGTTTTGACAACAGCCGCTAGATGGCGCCAAAGAGTCAACAGCCATAAATGTATAAAGAGACGTCTGTAAACCAGAGGATATTTTTTTGAGGTAAATCAACTTCCCAGTACAAACACTTAAATAGCTCTCATTTAAATCATTATGGTGGTCTGGTAGTCGCTTTCAGTCCAAAATGGCGGAAGCGTAGCTTTGCTGCTGGGCGCTGACGTTGCAATGGAACGATCAATTCACGTTCACTTCTTAGCAATATACGTTCTTTGGTTAGGGTGCGTCCTGGCATAGTTTATGTTTTCTTGCTGTGTCGAGCTCAGAGTTTTAGAACTAACTGTCTTCTCTTTTACCAGGACATTTTCTTCAGATCTGACATTTCACAAACTGGAACACTGTCTCTGAGTGAGCTGAGGAACGCAATCATGGCTTCAGGTAGACGATCAGCAACTTCTCTTTCTCTACTATAGACAGAACTGAAGCATCCTGAGATTTATCCCCTTTATTACAAGCCGTGACCGCGTGGGACTAGTATTGCTTTCGCCATTGCCCCCGCCACATTGCATTTTGTATCCAATCAAGGAGGGAGTCCAAGAACCCTTGTCACAGCAGATATTTTGACTTGTGTTACTAATCACACTAATTAAGGGTCTGTTCTATTCATGTGTCCCAGAAAGCCATGACAGTATGACAGTGTCATGTCTTAATGACATGAAAAATAATCTGCAGATTAAATTAAATAGTTTGTTGCATCCTAAATCATACCTAAACTTTTGTTATCTATCTATGTTGGTTAGGAAAGAGGATCAAAGATGACGTGCTGAATTTGATGGCTCTGCGCTACGGTGCCTCCTCTGGACACATAACACTGGAGAGCTTCATCAGTCTTGTCCTTCGCTTTGACTGCATGAAACGTAAGTACATTTGGGCAGCAGATGAAAAAGAACATAAATACTTTTCTTTAAATTTTATTCTTGACTTTGAGTCTCTTTTCTTGGTTCAGATTATGGAGCTTCTGTGTTGTTGTACACTGTAGTGTGCATATTGAATATGACCGTTCCGCACAACGTGATTGGTTGTTGCCAATATGAACGGATCTCTGCCCTGAAACGCCTCACGTGCAACGTCACACCCATGGTGGACTGCCGGTTAGTCTGACGCCCCATTATCCCAAAAACAAAATCCCACTGCTCCGAAAATACACGCTAGAGTTGCTGGAGTCCAGTGACTGCCAGACTCCATTAACATATTGCTCAATTTAACAGATCTGGGTTCCCCGTTACACAAATGATACTCCTAAATCATAACGTATGCCTTTGTATGACTCCTAAAGAAAGACTTTTCATTTCGGTTGATATTTAACTTTAACAGCTCTTCTGTGAACTAAGTTAATAAACTAAAGTAAGATGTGTGATGTTACTGTTTGACATCCCGAAACACTGCCAATCAGCACATCTACGCAACCTTTATAGCATGTGAATTCATTAAGTCAGAGTTCTGCTTTGTGAAACATGATGAATCTATCAGGAGAACTGGGTGAATTGTGAAAAGTCTCTTTGATAAGTTAATTTATATTTTAAGTGACTGACGACGAGGCATATAGTCTTCATGTGTTTCCTATTCTTTTCAGAGGAAAACCTCCCTTGACATATTGTTAAATTTAATGGAGCAGAGCTTACCGGTCAACATCTAGTCCTTCTAAAAGATAGTTTATGATTTCTTACAACTCATAAACAGACACTAACTCATTCGGCGAACATGATTTAACAATTTTAGCTCCATGTAAAGTGAATAAACGTGATGTTTCCCAGATAAAGCTCGTCTGCCTTAACGACGCAGTTTACACATTTTTATAACTGCTGATTTATTAAATCGGAGTTCCAATATGACCGTTCTCACAGCAGTCGCATGGCCAGTGATTGGATATGTATCAGATTTAGGACCACATGTGAAAGTGGCCCAAAACTGCCCACAAACTGGGGTAACTCTTGCGCGATTGTTAAGGTTAGGCTTTGGCATCGAATGGTTAAGATTAGGATAGGTTGTCGGGCAGCTGGTCTTGGCAAGTTTTTGCAGATCTCAGATCAGATTTCGCGGTTTGCAGGCTCCCTTCTAGACACGATAGTGTCTGTCCCAATTTCTCCAGCGCCACCATGGTTTAAAGTGAAATTTCTCAACAACTTTTGAATGGCTTGCCATGAAATGTGATATATATGTACATTCATATTCCCCTCAGGATTAATTATAATCTGGCAGCCCTGTCTCTTAAAAATTACGTTCCCATACAACAAAACTGCATTGTGAATTACGTTTTGAGAGAATATTAATATAAAATACAATATATCATATATAAAACACATTTAATTTATGTCGTCATTTGAAGCCAAACCATGATGTTTTTCACTAAACCTCACTAAATAGTTTTGTTGCCTAAACCTAACGAAGAAGTTTTGTTGCGCTTTTTTGTTTTGTTTCAATTTACGTTAACCTTGTGTTTAAAACTGCGATTGTAATCTGGGAGAAAATACGTTTCCCTCGATGCATAATTGAGAATGCAGTTTAGTTGTATGGGAATGTAATTTTGTAGGAGGCAGGGTTGAATCTGGTGATCCTCTAATTGTAATTCCAATTCATACTGGGTTAGCAAGGGAAGGTCACACTGTCAGTTCACCATTGGGTGAGCTACAGTGATTTAAGAGTAGCCTACAGGAGGGCAGCAACTGGCAAAGTTTAAGTTGTCGTTTGGAAGAGGGTGACATTATGACATTATGTGTCATGGTACAGTATGTGACAGACATGTCTGACTCCCGCTCCTTGCTTTCACAATTTCTGGAGTAATACAAATTTGTGTCTTTCTCAACAGAAATCTTCAGCCAGTTGTGTAACGGATCGATGAACATTACTCTTCGTGAATCTGAGGTAAAGTTCTTCAGAGGTGTAATACTTTTCTTGAAATGTATTGGTAAATTAAGTTTTTAACCATTCCAAACTTTCACAGCTGTTTATCTGCAAAAAAAGAGAGGAAAATATCTTATTGGCAAAAAAACGCCTTTGTTTCAAATACCATTCCCTAGTGTGTTGTTTCCGTTGAAAATATGGCATTCTTGTACATGTTTAGTTTTCTGTGATGAAATGATCATGCTTTTAACCAGTGCTACAAATACGCTGAAGTCAATAATAATCTATCCCTCCTTAATTTGCAGTGGCTGTACCTTTCGATGTACACTTAAGCTGACAGAGAAGATGAACTGCTGGATTCATCTGGAATTACAGCAGCAGATGATGTGAGAGAAAATAAATACAATAGGTGTTATTTTGCAAATGAGCTTATATGGTATGAAACGGTATTTAGTTACTTCTAACTTTGTTAATTGCTAATGTTAGGGGTGTAACAAAAACTGTGTCCTCCCTTCTCCACTTGTCTTTCCTGTCTCTCACTTTCCCACTGCAAAGTCAAATCAATAATTATGTATATTTTTACACCCCTAGTAAATGTAATGAGAAATGCATAAATATAACCTATTCCACCTTTTTAAATCTACGTTAGACTCTCTGATGTACTTCATTAATTTTTTTGTGGATTACTTTTTTAAAATAATAATAATCAATTAATTGGTTTGAGTGTTGATTTTATTTAACAAAAAACTTTAAAAAAAAAACAGCTTATTATTTTTTTTTTTACATTTTATAGACCAAACAACTAATTGATTAATCGAGAAAATAATCAACAGATTAATCGACAATGAAAATAATCATTAGTTGCACCCCTATTACTGCATTTTCTGTTTTACTGTGAGGTGGGAAGGTTTTTTTTTTTTTTTGTTTAGCCATGCTAGCGTCAGTCAGCCCACCATTTAATATCGCACCATCTATTGGATGGATTGTCATGAATTTTGGTTCACACATGTATGTTCCCCTCATAATGAATTGTAATCACTTTGATGGTCCCTTAACTTGTCATTTAGTGCCATCATCAGGTCAAAACACAATAAATAATTTTTAATTCATTAATTTAGTGCTAATTGGCATCCTGACATGCTAAACTAAAATGGTGACTATGGTAAACGTTATACCTGCTAAATATCCGCATGTTAGCATCGTCATTGTGGAGCATATTGGCATGCTGACATTAGCATTTAGCTCAAAGCACCAATGTGCCTAAGTAGAGCCACACACAGCTGCTAGCATGGCTGTAGAGTCTTGTTAAGTCTATAAACTAATCTCTCTGATGGGATATGTTAGAATAAAAATCACTTTGTATTTTACAAAATAAAGACATTAACCAAACAGTTGTAGTATATCAATATTTCTTCCATACCTTATACATAACTTGCAGATAAATTGAAATGTGTTTTACTTATGAAATCGGCTACATAAATATTGCATACACACCATTGTGGCTTTGGAGGTGTGTAGCCCGTTTTCTACATAAAGTTCAAGACTGAAAAACTAACTTGTTTGATCAGTTCTTTGTGCTCTTTATAAAATATGCAGACTTAGAATTAACCAGATCGTCAATCTTTTTGTTTGTCTTTTTGTGAGTCCAAACTTAACAAGGAAGACAATGTTTTTCTTTTTCAATGCACACTCTACTCTACACTCTACTTTGGAGACTATTCCGGAGAAGTGTTGGATTTGATGGTGGGAGGTAAAATCCATAAAAATCAGTACATATCATAAGTTGAATTTCTTTACAATCTGCTTTAAGAGACAGTAACACAAACATCAGATAGTATTAATATGCATTTATTTATTTGAGGAATAGCAGTGCAGTTTAAATTATAATAATAGATAGCATAGTAAATTTGAGAGATTTATTTTTCCTTCACTTTATCTTTAATAATGATTGAACCAAAATGTTAATATTAGCAGTGTTTAAAGTCCGGGTAAAGTAGTCTGAGTTTGTCACACCAAAGAAAAATGTGTTTTCAACCACCCAGCCAAATTTGGATGATTAAAAAAATCGCCAAGTATTCAAAATTAGGTTTAAAAAATGGTTGAGTCGTCTGACTTCCGGTTTAGCCCTATGCTAACTTGAATGGGAATACAATAATAAAATCGTGCAGCTCTTCTAGACTTTTCAAATGTTATCGGACCGAATCGATCAAATTCTGAAAGTAAAACAAGTCACTTCACTCAAAACAATTTATCCACCGTTTTACAGCCGCAAAAGTGGCGACGGAGTAGGCTGGGCAATTGATTTGGAGAACCACTGATGCTATGCTCTCTAGTTTTTATATAGTGTTACAGTAGGGGAGGGGTTATGCTAAGGATTGCTCAAGTGCGTCATCAAGCCATGATTTCAGGCCGTTTCAGGCCTTCCCCCAAAAATCCTGAACACGAAAATGGAGAAAAACAGTTTAAGTCTAACTCCACAATTATGTAATATAGTTCAGTCTTTTCACGCTTTCAGCACTTATTTTCTAACATGTATAATGTGTTCAGAAACAAATTTCTGATTTTACTTTCCCCGGACAATAATTTCAAAATCCCAGTATGTAGAATATAACCCAGATCACCACTTAAAACATATAATATATAATATTTCAATTCCTGCGATTGTTCAATAACAGCATCGCATTTGCAATAAGGCAGTTTTATTTAGGCATGGATAAATAACTAGCAAAAATATTAACAAATCTCACTCTCAAGATGTGAGCGTTAATGAAAAAATTAGTTACTGATTATTGATTAGTATGATTAGTAGGTCACAAATCTATTTAGGCTAGTTGTTGTAGTATGTGCAGCACAGTTGTCAGCAGAGCAGCCACGAGTATGGAAGTTGGGTGTTTTGAAAGCGGTGCTCCCCCACTTGTGGCATTCACTAGAAGTAAAAGCCAAAAACATACATTAATACTGTAATTACATTCATCACAGAGGCAGAATTGTATTCTCAGCAGTTCTTGTCATTATTCACACGGTTGAAACACAGATAAAGCAAGGATTAAGCAACTAAAAGCAGTTATACAGTATATGCAATATACAGTATATTCTCTGTACACATTTATTTACAGGTGATAAACTGGTACTGTAAATTAGAAGCCAATTGTAGTTGCTCTCGAGGGGTGTAAATCACCATGGTTTCACCATGATACAATGTTATATTGATTGTCTGGACAACGTTACGATATTTGCAGATATCACAAAGTTTTCCACTATACGATTTTGATTCGATTCAATTTAGGGGCCCGCGATAGATATGAGACGATATCATCTGCCCATTTAACACAATGAATTACATTTAAATCAACTCACAAAAAGCTACTAAAATATGAGTAAACATTTTTATTACTGACATTTAAATGAATTGATCAATTTTTAATAGAAATAATAAAAATAGACCTCCTGTTGTTGGAGGTCTGGTTGCTGGTCAATGCTGGTGAGCGGCTTGTCAATAAAATGAGAATAGCACCATAACAATCCACCTTACTGTAGGTGAGCATGACCTGAAGTTGTTGCTAACTTCGGGGCTAACCCCCTTCACTTTAACCAGCAAATAGCCAGCAAGAAACAAGAAGTTGGCTTGGGTCTTGAGGAGCTGTAGCATTCATTCACCGACAAATAAACTGTAACTTACACACACTGCACTGCTACGCTCACAACTATAACATTACTGCTTCTACTTACCGTCACACACACGCTCTCTTTCATTTGCGCTCTCTCTCTCTCTCGGCCGACTGCACACTCGCTAACGCTACACTGCTAGCACTGTTCGCCTATACCGCTCATTTCCTCGGCGTGATTCCACGTCAGCTCATGTTCGTGTGGCTGTCTTTGTGGAAAGCATAACCGAAGCTCAATGCCGCTAGCAGGATGTTTAGGAATGAGGTGCGCTTAACTTTGCATCGATGATATTGGATCGTTGATCACTGAATCGATCCATCAATCTGGATCGATGGATCGTTACATCCCTATTGCTCACCTGTTGTTGCCACTGTAGTGTCCAGGGTTGCAGCTGGTGTTGTTGTCACTGTAGTGGCCGGGGTTGCAGCTGGTGTTGTTGTCACTGTAGTGGCTGGGGTTGCAGCTGGAGTTGTCACTGTAGTGGCCGGGGTTACAGCTGGTGTTGTTGTCACTGTAGTGGCCAGGGTTGCAGCTGGTGTTGTTATCACTGTAGTGGCCGGGGTTGCAGCTGGTGTTGTCACTGTAGTGGCCGGGGTTGCAGCTGGTGTTGTCACTGTAGTGGCCGGGGTTGCAGCTGGTGTTGTCCCTGTAGTGGCCGGGGTCGCAGCTGGTGTCGTCACTGTAGTGGCCGGGGTCGCAGCTGGTGTCGTCACTGTAGTGGCCGGGGTCGCAGCTGGTGTCGTCCCTGTAGTGGCCGGGGTCGCAGCTGGTGTCGTCACTGTAGTGGCCGGGGTCGCAGCTGGTGTCGTCACTGTAGTGGCCGGGGTCGCAGCTGGTGTCGTCACTGTAGTGGCCGGGGTCGCAGCTGGTGTCGTCACTGTAGTGGCCGGGGTCGCAGCTGGTGTCGTCACTGTAGTGGCCGGGGTTGCAGCTGGTGTTGTTGTCACTGTAGTGGCAGGGGTTGCAGCAGGTGTTGTTGTCACTGTAGTGGCCGGGGTCGCAGCTGGTGTCGTCCCTGTAGTGGCCGGGGTCGCAGCTGGTGTCGTCACTGTAGTGGCCGGGGTCGCAGCTGGTGTCGTCACTGTAGTGGCCGGGGTCGCAGCTGGTGTCGTCACTGTAGTGGCCGGGGTCGCAGCTGGTGTCGTCACTGTAGTGGCCGGGGTCGCAGCTGGTGTCGTCACTGTAGTGGCCGGGGTCGCAGCTGGTGTCGTCACTGTAGTGGCCGGGGTTGCAGCTGATGTTGTTGTCACTGTAGTGGCAGGGGTTGCAGCAGGTGTTGTTGTCACTGTAGTGGCCGGGGTTGCAGCTGGTGTTGTCACTGTAGTGGCTGGGGTTGTAGATTAGTTCTCGTTAACTTTCATACAGTGCTGATATACAATTGGAACAAATATTTTGGCTAAACAAGATAAAAAATATATTTTTTACCTGCTCTTAAATTGTTTCTTGGAGGCAAATATTACACAAAATTTGAGCTCAAACCATTTGCAATGATTACTTATCAGTTAGCTGTAGAGCTGCTACAATCCCTAATTTTCACATTCCATAATGTAATAATGCAAGAAGCTCACTATCACTAGAAATACTGTATGCTTAAAGTTACTGCGAGGAACTTTTCACTGGCTATGAATCAGTCTCAATTTAATACTGATGCCTCTACATGACCTACATAAGTAAACGAGACCATCTGCGAGAAGACTTGCTATTTCTATGTAGTTATTCTTAATGCTAGTCATCGGTGCAACCTGGTTGGATTCCATGCAAAATCAGATGAAATCATGCAGGTTCACCAGAAACTCCCTCAGCTCAGACTCCAGCGGGGCCTGGACAGACACAATTGGGCGGCACTTTGGCAAGGGCAGCAAAATGTGGGCCAACTATTCATGAGCAAAGTCAGGGAGTAACCAATATCAGTAACTGCAGGCTACGTGTTCTGTAAGCACAATTAATTGCTGAGGAATGTGTCAATCACACTGCCCCTGCCTCCTGTTGCTTTATTTGTATGGCATACTGGCCTTTCTATGTTGTTGCTGGTATGGTATGTTGCAAATCGAGGGGCAGCATAATTGTTTTTCGCCTAGTGCAGCAGAAGTGCATGCGCTTGTCCTAGGAGAGCTCTGCACCCGGCAGCAGCGGCTCCTCCTCCGACCAGGAGTAGCGCTTCGCCTCGCTGCTCCTCTGGGAGCCAACACCGACACCGCGCTGCTGGAGGCCCAGGCCGTATTGCTGGGCCGGCTGGAGGGGAGGGAGGCACGGGAGAACCAGAACAAGGACTGGCGGGGAAGACTGTCAGACCTTGCTGCAGTTATATGAGAGGTTTTCTAAAGGGAATCTGGTGCTCGGAAACACTACCGCTTTTTTCCGCAGGGGCCGCCAAAATCAACACAAAATTAAAGTTCCTCGTAGTAGCTTTACGTGTGAGCATAAAACCTACTGTCACTCAGTACACAAAAGGTAAGCATTTTTACCCTGTGTTGTTGTCACAGTGCTGGGTGGTGCAGTGGTCGGGTCGGTTCTGTTGGTGGTTAGGCCCACACCCAGTGTGTCCAGGGCTGACTGCGTTTGCGAGTTTCTCCAGGTCCGAACCACGGCAGCGTTCTCAAATAACTTCAGATCTTCTATTTGTTTACCCATGAGGCCTTTCACATCGGGCACAGTCAAATCCTGCACATTTAAAATGACACAGTGTAGAAAATTGGTCTGAACACATAAGCAACAATGAAAATATCATAGATTTGAAAGGACATTGCTTCATTTCTTTTCCTAGAGACACTTTTGGTATAAAATTTTCAAATTCCAGTATGGATTTAGAAATTGTTACTTTTAACCCCAGCACCTGACAGCTTGTTGGCCCTAAGGAAGTACTCACAATAAAATGTTTCACATATTTCACAACTTCTTTTGCGCCCTGCTAGTACATACAGTATGCTATGATAAATTGGAAGGATGACAAATTGTACCATACCGTACTTTGGGATACTAATATGACCCAATACCTTGCAGCCTATGGTCATTTTGGAGACGTACAGTAACTATGGAGTCATTAACCATCTCACATTAGACAACTGCCAGTGATGGGTGTGTGCTCTTCACAACCATTAATTGAATAGATAGATGAAAAGATCAATACCACTCTGGAAACAGGGAGACACATCTAGCTATCCCCCTTTAAAACCACAAATTCACATTCTTTTGCACAGATTAAACAAAGGATATAAAATTGTTGAGCTAAGCTAACCAACTGCTGGCTGTAGCATTATGTTAAAGGTATATTGAAGTTGGTACTGATCTTCTCATCTAACCCCCGGCAAGAAATCTAATATGTGTATTTCCTTAAATGTTAAACTATTCCTTGAAGTCTTTGATTAAAAAATCGTGCAATCCTTTAATGGGTTCTTCTGACACTTAGGCTCTCCCAAATCCATTACAGTGTTAACAGTTAAGTTGTGCTAAAGCATCGCCTCAGCTCAGTCGGCGTATATTCATAATAAAATAACCAAATAAATGTCCAAAACCCTTTCTGTTGTCAACTCTAGTATCCTTACAGTGATCACGTTCGGATCTAGACTCTGGAAAGTGTTTCCGTCCATGCTGATGTTCTGGGTTGACAGTGCTACCAGATCTTCCAGAGGTGCACCACCTATCAGAGTAGAAAGGCAAACAGGGAATTAGAGAGGAGAGAAACAGCCTGAAAGACAAGTAACATGTATTCTTACCTAGGTAGGGCATGATTAAATTGTAATAGGCACTGGAACTGGAACGCTGCGAGCTGAAGGAGGCGTTACTGATCTCATACAGGACTCTCTTCTGCTCCGATGAACACGACGCCACATTCAGAGGTTTGGCATTTCTGCAAGGTGCAAGAAGAACGTAACATACAGTGTTAAGTCTGTATCCTCACTCACAGGGGTCAGCATCTTAAAGCTACATGCTACCACCCACCTGATACTGTCTGGGGTGATGGTGCTCACTGTACTGGTGTCTAATGAGCACAGGTTGGAGTCAATACTGCTCAGCTCAGTGCTGCCCAGGGAGTTCCCAGAAGTAGTCAGATACTTGGCGATGACTGCTTTGCTCTAAACAACATTAAAGAAAACACCGCAAGTGAACAATTGTATACAAGTGTCAGAATATTTCATAGTATTGTATATAAAACAGTTTTAAGATTCAGAATTCTGACATTTTGTAGATTTGATAATCCCTCTACATTGTACCTTAGCTGCCTCCCATAATCCATCATCAGCTTTCATGAGTGCTGCCAGGGTGTCAAGTTTGGTGACGTTCCACTTGGAGATGTCATCCAGCGACGCCACACGAGACACTGAGCCGAGCACCTGAACTTCCCCATCAGAAACACCCGATGGGTATGCCTGAAAGAATGTGGAGTAACACATGGTAGTTTGAAATAAAAATAAAAAATCCCACCATATTTTCCTATCAATAAATTAATTAGAACCACTTTTGCCGTTGCCACAGGACATGACGACTGCTGTACCATAATAACCTCTTGATTGATTATCACATTCACACATAACAACTGAAAACAACCACGTTATACAATGAATATGTCTCAAAAAATATAAAACACATTCTGGTGTATTCCTGTAAGGTTCCTTATCTAGTTAATTCCAGTGGGCAACCTCCGGGTCTGAAAAGTGCCTTAAACCTGCATTCTTTCTAATAGCCAGCAGGGGGCAACTCCTCTGGTTGCAAAAAGAAGTCCGATTGTATATACACTTGATTTATTACCTCAGTAAACATTGTAAACCTGAGTTTATGGTCTCAATCGCTAGTTTCAAGTCTTCTTCAATACAGCATGATGTTCATTTAGTAAATTATGGTCCCATTTAGAAAGAAATAGAAGATAAATCAGGGTATGCTTTAGGGCGTGGCTACCTTGTGATTGACAGGTCGCTACCACGGCGCTGTCCAGTCTGGGAGTTGTTTGTGTTTCGGTTCGAATTTAACCCTTTCACGGTGTGTTTTTAGTTCATAAAAGTTAATTCTAACATTTTGGTCACCTAAAACTATCTTATTCAGTGTTCGGTTGTACTTTCCTCCACCCTCTCGTGTCACTTCTGGTTGCAAAATAAACAAGATGGCGACAGCCAAAATGCTGAACTCGAGTTATTTCTCAAGATTTCTGGATATCTTTCGAAACTCCATTACCAGCGAGGCTGAGTGGTGAATGAATGTCTCAATCACACGTATTAAAAATACAAATAAAAACACTGTTAGCCTCATATTATTGGCAATCAATAATATTTCAGGCAATTTCACATTCCATAGACAAACATTACCTGGTTGAGTTTATTCAGAATGATTTTCTGAAAGTTTTCGTCGTCCACTTTCTCGCAGATAGAGTTGAGGTTGTCCTTCAGAACCGGGATGTCCAGGCAGAGGTCAAATTGTGTCTGGTCGTAGCCAAAGGGGAAGGAATTGTCGCTGACTGTCACCTGGGTGATGTTGCCCACAGTGCAGCCTTGAGAATAATTGACCAATGAGAGAAAAAAGTAAGTCATGCTCACCTGTTTTGTAAAATACTGTACTGTATCAACAGCTGCTATGTAATAAAACACACTGTGGCTTTCTGCCTCTTTCATCTTTACCTGCTCCTCGTTTTATCCTGAGAGCGCTGATCTCTCGAAACAGCACCTTGAGCTTGCTCTTCTTTGTCTTTGTTTTCCTCAGTTGGTACATAAAATTCTTAAGGAACCTTCTCTTTGTTGACTGCAAAAAAACATTCCAGAAATTGTTTTTTAATAACATGTCTCTTAAATGTTACTTTAAAATCATGAGATTAAATATTGGACTATTTAATATCAAGAAACCGGTAAAAGTGAAAGACATACTGTTTTTAACTGGCCCCAGATTTGTCTTGTTAAATATAGAGGTAGGATCCCAAGGTTATCCAGTGTTTGCTTGTTCCAGGTGGTAACATTCCTGAAAACAGAATGAGATATATTAATATTGTCCGGCTTGCTACCTTGACACCCACTTGGTTGCGTAGGATAGGATGCAAAATTTGGTGCATGGGCAATTGGACATTAAAGATCTTATATATATATATATACAGTATAAAATGCCTCTTAATAAAGGTGGTAATGATTTGTCGTTAATACAATGTTGTATTTAGCACAGTTAAAGGATAATGTTGGTGTTATTCTTCATCTTTTGTTATTGCAAACAATTTTTTCTTATTGCCAACAAATCCAATGAGAAGACCAAAACCAAAACTGTGTGGCACTCTGCCCCAAGTCCATTTGTTTCTACTGAAGTCATAAATCTTTAGAAAACACAAAGATATAGTTTCAGTTTTAAAATAAGGCAATTTTCTGAAAACAACTGGGCACTCGTATAATCAATTCATTGTTGGTTTTTCATGAGATTTGTTGACAATAAGAGGAATATACAATATCACCAGTCTTATCCTTTAAACTGCAGTCTGAATGGCTATTAATTTATCTAATTCTTGTACCCGTATTGTGTTTTCCCAGACAGCAGCAGCATCTCCATGGCAGCCACCTGGCTGTCAGAGAAGTCCTTGCAGGCTTGGAGTTTTTCCAGAATGTGAGGATCAGCGTTCTGGATGTAAGAACTGTTCAGAGTGCAGGCCATGTTCCCCAGCACCTCCACGTCGTCTCTGCTCAGATTCACACCACTTATACCCTAGACAGATAAAAACACAGTATTTAATTTTAAAAGGTACAGTGTGTGGGATTTGGTGACATCTGGTGGTGTGGTTGCAGATTGTAACCAACTGAGTACCCCTCCGCTCACTCCTCCCTTTCCAAGGCTCTGCTCAAACCTGGCATTAACATGCGTCCTGAGTGATCTGATCACAAGTGCACAGCTTTAAGTACGTTAGTTTCTTTCCTGGCAATGGGATGCGTCTCCACATGTGTATTGAGTGACCACTTGTGATCTGATCTCACTTCCCCGCTCTATATGCAAATAAACACGTATGTTGAGTTGAGTAGGCGTTCCTTCAATTTGGCCACATTTGCGTACACACTGCTAAAAGAATGTGGCCATATGTGGCCCAGACCACCAGTGAATGTGGTGTGAAAGATCAGATCTCAATGCGTTCTCAATGCGACTTGACTGTGATCACACCTTAGAGCTGTCCACTTGTGATCCGATCACTGAGGACGCATGTTAATGCCAGGTCTGAACAGGGCGTAAGACTGCGGTAACGTGAGCTGCCCAGTGCAAAACCATGGTATCAGTACCATTAAAATAAAAATAATAAAATTATATAAAATTTCTGCTAATAGATCCCCCGAAATGTTACACACTGTTCCTTTAAATTGTGCCACAGTACCTTGACAGTCTAATTAGTGATATACATTGGTACCATTAACAGGACAGTATATAGGAAATGGCAATTATTTTAAAGCCATACTTTAAATGTTGTTAACTCGCTTCTACACTGTTAACAGCAGCTTTTTTTCATATATTCATGTATAAAATGTACATCTATATATTTTTTGGTATATGCCATCACTTATTGTTGCCATACAATGGTTATTCAAGCTGCATTTGATGTTTTGATGGATTTTTTTTTTTTTTGCAATAAAAGTTATATATTTGCAATGAATACAAACAGTTAAAACCAGCTGCAGCCTACTCTATTACCTTTAGCAGACCCATAGCAAACCTTAATTTAAATGGCACTTACCAAGCAGGTAACAGCTTCACTGAGTAGCAGCGAGTCCTTGTTCAAAACACCGGAGGCCACAGAGAAGTCTGCAGCTCCAACTGCGGAAAAGTATGACCTGCAGTTGGCACTCTCGACATCTTTGTTGCTGTAATAAACAGACATAGAGGGAAAATAAGTAAGTAGATGAATACTATTCTAAACCATGGGCACATTATGAGGTCAATATACAATAAAATGCTCAAAGACAGACTCACTTTAAGTAGAGAAGCATGTCTGATGGATAATCTGTGAAGTCCTGGGAGGTGTTTCCATTGAGCAGGCTGCGCATGCATGTCAGCTATAGAAAAAGATGCAAAGACACAGAATAATACTACAAGTCAGTAGTCCATAACACAACATACATTCTTTTTAAATTATGACTCTTAATTAGTAACATCAGATAAAGTTTCACGTAGATTTCATTTGAATGTACCTGTGATTCCTTCAGCTGCACCTTGGCCCTGCCTTTCCTCGGCCTACTGGCACGGATCAGCCTCTGGATCCTGGTTTCTGTCATTCTTTGAACTGACGTGCACGTGAAGCCTTGCAGAACGGACGGAGTAAGCCTGTGGGGGATAACGGAAAAACCACAAAAAAAAAGGTTAATAGGTCAATAAAAATCTTCCATGAGGGAAAAACAATAGTTGTGGAAGTTGTTCACTTACTGCTCAATGTCAAAGTTGGTTTCAGCCAGTGTCCCAAAAAACATGGCGGCCTAGAAGACAGACAGATAAAACTTTAATTATTTATCTCTTTCCAGCAACACTCTATTAGTGTGGTACTAAAGGTGTAAAGTAAGTTTCATCACGATACAATATTTTATCACTTCTTTTCACAAAGTCTGCCATTATATGATTTTGATCCAATTCAGTTCAGAGGCCTGCGATCAATATGCGACAATGTCATATTTCATAATATATATTTATCACAATCAGTTACGGTTATATCAAATTTATATCAACTGATTTGACAATTTTATTATTGGGCTCTTCCAATGAAAAACAATCTATTCTTTTTTAATGAAAACAATAAAAATAGACCTCCTATTGTTCACTATAAAGTGTCACATTTCTCATGTTTAAGTGCAAACGTTTTTAAGAATTTCAAAATAAAGGTTTATCTTAAAGATGGCGATATGTATCGATGTTTTCACTTTGCATTGATGATCATTGAATCGATACATCGATCCAGATCAATGTTACACCCCTTATGTGGTACATACTATCATACATGTATAAAGTGATTGATTGTGTTGGTGTTGATTTTTTGTTTTAGGAACATTTTAAGGGTTTTTAGGCCACCTATAGCTTCCATCCAATATTGTAAACAGGCCAGACTTACTGTATAACCTTGGGTAGAAACATAGGACCTTGAGGACAGTTCCTGTGTGCTTTGGCTGTGTATTTTTGAACTGTTAAAACTGACATCATATCAACCCTGGATTAGACTTTTTTCAGATTATTTTTTGGGCATTTTTCACCTTTATCAGACAGATGAAAGTGTAGAGGCAGACTGGAAACAGAGAGACAAAGGAGGGTATGATACGAAAGAAAGGTCCCACTGCTGGAATCTTCCAGGGACATTGCGGTTATACGCGGCATGCACTGTGACCTTTCGGCTATCAAGGCGCTCCAACCCTGGATTAGATTTAGATGTATATATTTTAGCCCCCACTAGCAGATTATAATGTTACAGGGAGTCTATGCGTTGTTGATGAGTAGCTTTGGGATGGTAATCAGCTAATAATCCTAAAAGAATTTTACTTGCCTTGGTTTCAATAATGGAATCTCTGTAGCGTCAGTCTGAATATATCGGCATCAGACTTCCAAAACGTGTCTCCAATTAACTCTGTTCTGTGTGCATAGCCACATACTGACCTGATCTCCCGTCCATGTCTTTGCGTTAATCACACTGATGTCAACAGTCTCCGCAGAGAAGACCAGCAGGGACGGTGGAATCTCAGTTGCCATGGCATCGGGGACATTCTGCACCACGCTGGCTGCACTTGAGTTCACAGAAATGATCTACCAGGGAATTAAATATAGTTCAAACCAAAATCAGAAATCATCTAAAAATTCCTGTTAGAGAATACATACAAAACATGTACTGGGGTTCTTCAATGCTATTTTCTGCATTTACACACATTTATATCAACCGGGGATATAACACATTATAATAAAATTACACATGCAAAAAAAAAAAAAAACATGCTGAGAAGAGCACAGTGAGTGCTGAGCATTATCTGCAGGGCTCGGTGACGAATTTTGTGAAGTGAAAATTACACTCTTGTTTACTAGTATGTGGTATGTATAATAATACAGTAAAATAGGCATCCTAGTATCAAATGTGTTTTCATCTCGTTCTTAGATCAGCAATGGCTGCAATGTTGTGATAGAATCAACTTGTACCTTTTGGACGAAGCCCTGTCGGACGACTGTTGGGGCGGCCAGCATGTTGGAAACAAAGGCGCTGCTCTGGGAGATGATGAATAGCTCAGACGTTGGGATGTTTACAATTGACTCGGCAGAAACTCCAGCAATAAGTGTGCCGAGGGATACCAGGGAGGATCCACTGTTGATCTGTTTAATACATTTGAATTTATCAAAGCCATGGTCAGTAAAACGGCATATGCAAAGTACTTCAGGGTCATTTCATATTTCATAAAACCATACCGAACCAAATACAAAACACTGAGGCACATGCTTCGATGCATTAAATATATCACATGATTATTATCAGCCATGTTAAGGGGAGACCCAACAGGTGAATAGGGTACATCTTTTAACTAATAGATACCACCATGAACTTCCCCAGTTGATTACTTACATTAAGGCAATTATTTTTTGTATTACAAGTTTTCTGAAATTGTATGTTAAAATATGCAAATGAGGCATTATCTTATTAAATATCTGCTAATTTTCATACATTTCCAGAACAGAAATCTGAACACTGGATAAAGCCAGGTTCAAAATTCTTGTTTCCTTTTGGTGACATGTTAGTCAAAGGTTTTTTTTACAGAGGGGATTTGGGATATTTCTTTTTATCACTCCATAAATCAGAACATACTGTCAAAAGCCATACAAAAAAAAAATCCATTTTCGCCATGTTTTTAGGAATTAAATGTTCAATAACTCAGACTATGAATGATATATGAACAAACCCCTCTGTAGAAACCTTCAGAATATAGATAGGAATGAAACTGGAAAGTTTGGTGTATGTAAGTGCTACTGAAATGGAGATTTCTGGCTCAGAGCATGAGAAAAAACTCATTTTGAGAATACTGCCTTTAAAGATATGTGGTGTAAAATTAACTAAATAATAGATATCACCATGAAACTTCCCAAATTGGTTACTTACATTAAGAAAATTATTTTTTGAAACACAGTTTTCTGAATTGTTATGTTTAAATAGACGAATGAGGCATTATCTAATGCTACTTTTTGATGAATTTAGGATAAATCTACAGTTGCAAATAAACAAAGTGTAGGAAGATAAACACCTAAATGACTATTTTGGATGTTTTCTTTCCACTTCTCTGAAAGAAGACATGTTATGGAAGCAAAATAGCCCAAAATCTCAAAATTGACCAGTGCATAAGGCCTTTACCAGGAAGCCTGAAGCAGTTATGACTTGGATGATTGTGATGGCCTGCTGCTGGTTCCAGGTGCTGACTGAGCTCAGGGTGGACAAAGAGGAAACCAGCACTGATGGGGCAACTGAAGAGATCTGGCTGCTGGTCAGGCCTGCGCTGGCACTGCCCAGGGTCACAAACTTCTCTGCTGTGAGGGTCTGGATGTTGGCTGCTAGAGCAGCAGATACCTATAGAATAAAATACACCCGGTTACTAAAAAAAATCAACGGAGGACAGTATAGCTTTAATGATACGTCAGAGAAAGATGAGAGAATCATGCACAATTATCAGAAAGGCATAAAGCTAAAGTTAAGTTAAAATGGTGAGCAAGGTTGCAAAGGCAAGCTTACATACATTTAGACGCATTAGAGACGGTTTAATCGTCTATGCTGCAAGCAGTTTTATACATTTCATGATCTTTTCCCATCTTAGTTATTGTATAAATTCTTGGTCACAAGCAGCTTCTACAACAATCAAGCTACAATTTGGATGATTTATAATGGTGCAATTAAAATTTTGGACAGGAAGCTGATAAGATCCCATCACTGTCATGTTCTTAAAGGGTGACTTTTGTATTTTTCAACCTATTTTCCTATGTTTTTGTGTCTAACTGACTAATGGGGATAACAATTTCTGAAACCGGTCCAGCGTTGAGTGAGAGCGCTGTAGAAGGCAGCCGCTCACAGGCTGCAATGTAATCATATTGGGGCAATTTGGCACCATCAATTTACGTCTACTAAATGTGCTTGTTTTTGCCACTAACAGGTTAAGAGGTTTGCCTGGAATTGTTATTAAAAGTGTCTGACATTATAGAAAGAGTCTCGCTCAAGGAAAAGTCTCATCCTGAAATATGACGAGGGGACGTGTTGCTGGAAGACAACGGTGGAATAGTGGAATACATCCAGGGTGGAAACGCGAGTGCCAGCCAGGCAGAGTTTGTTGTGTTGGAGTACAGAAAGCGTAAAAGATTTTCAATGTCATGGCTGAATATTTAACTGATTTCGACAATGTGGATGAGGTCTTTGAATTCGATGGCCTCTTGTATTTATTTGAGCCAGAGCAAACGGATATTCAGATTTCACAATGACACTTCTCCTTGAGCGGGACTTTGACACAGTAACAAACAGACCAGATCAAGCAAAAGGTAAAGAAAAAAACATTTTATTTCTCTGTAGGGTCCTTTCCATAATGTTGTCAGACACTTATAATAAGAATCTGAGCCTGTCAGTGGCACAAACAAGCACTTTTAGTGAATGTAACGTTACATTGATGCTGCACAATTGCCCTTGCAGCTTGTTTTGTGGCTGCCAGTTACAGCGTTCTGCCTCAAAACTGGACCAATTTCAAAAATTGTTATCCCCACTAGTCTTAGCCAGTAAAACATGGAAAATAGATAAATAAATTATAAAAAAAATACTGAAGTTCCCCTTTAAGAAATAAAATATATTTTTTCATTTTAATATGCAATATTGAACTCATCCATGAATGCCTAAATAACTAGGCTTCTGAGGTTCTGTGTGACATGGTGGCTCCTCTCAGGGTTTCTGGCTCAGTAACTGCACTGTGCATCTTTGGGGAACTGTAAGGTGTCCTTTCCTAAATCCTGCTTTGGACAGATGTGTTGCTACGTCCAGAGGATCAATAAGTGGATCTCCTTACCCACTGCACTAAAAATATATCATGACTAGGATCATTTTAAACTCAAGTTCAAATAGTCATGTAGTCATTATCTGGTGTTTGTAATTGAGTTTAGTCAATTGGTTGTGTCATTGTTTCTGTTTTGTGCTGTTTTCTTGTTCCTTTTGGTGTATATTAAAGGCCCATCTACTGGGCGGGCATTTCAAGCTAGTTTAAGCTGTAAATGCTGTGGTATGCAAAATGCCAAATGATGTGATAAGTGAAATTGTTTGTTTTACCCATAGAAAGACAATTTAAAAAAAAAAGTTAAACTCAAACTCTGTTTTTGTGTATAAATAATCGGAGCTGGTACCTCAGGATCCTCTGTTCCGTTGCAGAATTCCGTCAGCTCATCTAAGATGAGTATGGTATCAGCTTCATTCACAGAAGAATATGCAAAAATTGGGACTTCAGGAGAGCACAGGAAAAAGCCTGGAACCCTACATGAAAAATCAATATAGACCATTTTAATTCATGGAATGACAAACATTCACACACTAAATAATATGTATGATATGTATGTCACAATTACATATTTTATCCAATTAGAGGATACTCACTTCAGAAGGTTGAAGGTTGGGTTGAATTCAAAAAGCTGTGAGATGTAGTAGTTGGTTACATCTTCTACGATTGCTGTGTTGTTAAAGAGCTCCAGGTTGGCTTGGTCCACCAAGAACACTTCAGTCTTAAAAAATATATGTCAATAAGTTACTTATTAGTTGATTGCAATTGTGAAATCTATGGCTAGTCTAATTAAATAAACAGCTTCTATATTTTGTTCTAAGTTTAAGCATTACCTTTAAATAAATTATATAGAACGGATATCAGGACATACTTGACTGGTGGAGATGAAGGTGGTGAGATCATCCACAGTGATAAATGTCACAAAGCTGCCGATGTAATTAGCAAACCAGGCGGTAGAATTTTGTTCTGCATCACTGGCATTGTAGCATCTGGCTTCAGGGCCTATGAAACAGGAAAAACCCACAACATTTTCAACAAATAATGTAATGTATGTAACAATAATGTAACATAACAATCATTTAATCAGTTTATATGATATATGATGTCTCAAATATTTGCAGCGGAGCTGACAATGAAGCAAGTAGTCTACAGCCATGCTAGCGACTCTGCGAGACTGTACTTGGGCACAGTAGTGCGTTTAGCTAAATGCAATGTATTCTCATAAAATGGTTCGTATGATATCTTACAAAAAAGTTATTCCTCCTTTTTTGTTCGTTTTCCTACGAATGTCCAGCAACACATGTCAATTTCTCTCGTTATATGCATACAGTCTTTTCAAAATAAACTTCAGTCTTCACAGGAATCAACGTCCTTAGGTTTAGGCAATAAAACAACTTAGTTACGCTTAGGAAAAGATCGACTTGGTTAGGATTAGGCAACAAAACTACTTAGTTAGGTTTAGGAAAAGATTGTGGTTTGGCTAAAAATAACCCCGGAGGTGATGTTATTTAAGTACGTAAGTTACGTGACAAATCAAAGTTGACTTTTGGTTTCACACGGGACACAAATGCCGGTCTTCTGGGCAAAAGTCCGGTGTTTTTTGACCCACCCATCCCCCCCAACATCCTCACCACGTGGCTGTCACCGCTCTTTACATTTCCCGGTTCACAAAATAAATTTTGTACCAAATACCGTGCATTACTTTTTGTAGGTATAGCTAAGAACAGTATATGAGAACAGCCTGAATGTCAGCATGCTGACATGCTCACAAAGTTAATATTAACATGCTTATGTTTAGCAGTTATAATGTTAACCATCTTAGTTAAGCATGTTAACATGCATTTGCTAATTAGGACTAAACACAAGTACAGCTAGTAAGTAAGTACAGCTGGGGCTGATGGGAGTGTCATTAGTTTTGCAGGTAAAGGAAAAGTCAGGAATCATCCTGACCATAAAAAGTTTGAACAAAATTTCATGACAGACCAGCATTGCCAGCCCTAGAGCCACACTGCTAGCATGGCTGAAAAAAATTTGTGATGGAAGGTTTGTTTTTTGAAAATTTAAAGCTGTACAAGGCAATAATATTATATACAAATCCAAACTGCTTATCAGTCTAAGTTTCAAGTTTCATATCCCTATTAATTCATATTTTGTAGAATCACACTATTTGCCCAAGTGAATCAGTTGTGTGTTGACACTTCTCCACCTACACCAAATGAAAAATTCCACCTTAAAAACATATCAAAAACATTCGCCTAATAAACCTCAAGCAAGCTCTTGGTCTAGAAAAATATAAAATTTCAGCTTTGGGCACTGCACCTAGAGAAAGTTAGACTCAGCATGGACAGTCAGTATTAGTTCCTTTAGATCCACACCCATTGTACATTTGACCAAAAATGCATCTTACCAGTTCTCAAGTAGGTCCTGATGGTGGTGTATACATCACCCTTTCCAAACTCTGAGTTATTGTATGTGAAGTTATCTCCCATTACAGAGACCCTATTGAAAGGAAAAAAAACACAAAATTTCAATGATAACCCTACTGTCAACGAGCTTTCTGACACTGTGAAAACAAGAGGCTTACAGTTTCTGGAAGGCAAGACATGAAGCATTCTGCACTTCGTTGGAGCTGATGAGGCTCTTGCTGAGGAATCTGAGATAGTTTGTCAAACGCAGGTCGAACCAGGAATCAACCTCAGACCTGCTGTTGCTGCTCAGTGCCAAAGGCCAAACACAGGGAAGGGTCACCATCTTCACATCATCTGGAACATCCTCCTAATGGCATACACATGTATTTAGATTTACATGATTAATGAGAGACTGGTGTAAAATCTGTCACTTTAAACAGATGATCAAATGATGTATTATATATAAATACTGTTTATATGGTGACAAAATCAGCACTTGGATGTTGCTAATGTAAAAGTGGTATGTCTCATCAGTAGTAATGTGCGTTATGGCACCATTCAGAAGAGGGACATACAGTTTCTAGGAAGGCAGGAGTGTTGTTGTAGTTGTCGAAGATGACACAGATGTCAGAGTTGTTATCAATCACATTGGGTTGACTGAGGAACTGGTGCAGCTCTGAGGTGCTAATGGTACTTAGGAGCTGAAAGAAAAAAACATTTTTTATTGGTTAATAAGTTATATATATTTTGATATTACTGCGGAAACAGGACAACAGCTGTGGGCATTTGCATTACAGCCATCCCCAGGCAGTAACTCTTATTTAAACCTCTGTGAGGGAATTTAAGAAGAAGGCTTCAAGTAAGTATTGTTTTAAGTATTATTACCTCGGACTCGCGTGTCAGTGGCAGAAGAGATGTGAACATGGACAAATCTGGAAAACCAAAGCTGAGGAAGGTGTTTTTCAGATAGATGTAGAAGCTTCCACCACTGTAACACTTGAGGGGCGTTGGACCTGTTTTAAACACAAATGAAATCACTGTGTCAGATGATACAGAATAATCTTTATTAATTTTGGGAACATATTGCCAGAGAAAGAAATATACTAAAATACATAACCACTTCACATTAAATTGTCATAGACGTGTATCTCTCTCGCACAAACCTTGGAGGAAGAGGAGGGTGCTTTCATAGATCTCCCGTTGGGTGTTGTTGCTGAGTGTCAAGTGTTGTGTGTCCAGCAATGTAATCCTAAATTCAGATTAAAATCAGACTGAAGCAATTAAAAAATACATATCGTCACAATGATCATGACCCCGACCAAAGAAATTCTTACATCTCTTGTCTGCTGTTACAACTCCTGTTCTCAGCGATGTCAAATAAAGGTGTCACCAGGCTGGGAGAGAGGTTAACCAGGAGAGGGCTCAGTCGAACCCTGAGCCACAGCAGGAACTCTGTGTCATTGATAGCTGGAGATGACAGATTGCCTCTGTCAAATACTGCCTGGAGGAAGGCAGATTTCACCTCCACTGTGTAGTTGTCTGGGTGGATCTGGGGGAATTTTACATAGCATTAATAAGAGTTTGAACCATAGACTGTAGCCTATATAAAGATGGACGACATAACAGGCAAAACATGGTTGTGTCTAGAAGGTAACTCACAAATTGCGGAAACTTGCAAAAACTTGAAAAACTTGCATAAACCCTTGTGAGACTCGCTGTCCGACGATCTATCCTAAACTTATCCATTCAAGATCAATGCCTAACCTTAACCATCTCGTGAGAGTTTCGCAATTTGCATGTTACCTTCTAGCTACAAAACCCAAAACATCTCAATTGCCCCCTGGTGGCTGACTGCAGTATAGGTCATAAATCCCGCACCCTCCATGTTAGTGAATGGGATATGGGCCAAACTAAAAAATGTAAGTAAACATCAAATTAAATTTTCCAAGAGATGGTTTCTGTCATTTTAGGTAGTTCTTATCACACTGATGTATGTTCAAGTGTTAATTTTTCTGATAAGTTTAGTTTTAATAAGTTATTTGATGCTATAAAAAGGGTGTGTGACATCATGATTGACAACTGTGATTGACAGCTTGAAGTAGTCGCGGAGCATGTCGAGTGTGTTTCATATCAGTGACAGCAGACACGCAGATGAGGTTTCTGCAACATGAATCACAAGTCTGTGTAATAGAATATTCGTCAACCTGATGCTAAATGTATAGAGATATTACTGTATGGTTAGTTGTGTCTTTCTTGCCAAGCAGCGACTGTGGTGCTAACGTAGAAAGTGGCTCCAAATGACGTCAAAAGCGCAAGATGGCAGCTCCCATATCCAGGATATTTTAGCGGGAGGAAGTGGAGGTGCGTCATTCATACAGTCTATGATTTGAGTTAAATGGTTTACATGATAGTAAAAATGTTATCTTATTAATCATGTTACCTTTCATGAGTCATTTATCAAATTATAGCCTATAAAGCCAAATATGTGTTTCCTTGTTGCTTTTAAAATCCAACTGAAGATACTGCACAAAACTCCTTTTTGCAGATATATCCAGTAATGCCCCTTTATCTTTAAGCCTCTGGGAGGTTGGTAGGCCTTGCTCACAAAAGACATTTTGACTTGTCATAGTAGGAAAAGCACAGGTGTTACTAATGGCTCTGTTCTATTCAAGTGTTCCAGTGAGAATGATCGTGAACAAGCAGTATTACCAGGAATCAGAAATCGAAGCAGCTAAATGGAATTTCAACCATGATTACTTTCATTATTTACACCTGTGCTTTTCCTACTGTCAGAAGTCAAATATGGTGCCTTCAAATGGGGTCGTGTTTACCGTGTTCACGAGAAGAGTCCATATGAACGCCCCCTTATGTGGTATTCATGACCTCATAAGTGTAAAGTTTCTGAAAGCTCAGAGTTCACGAGTTGTGACGTGTTTGTTGACGTTGTCAGAAATAGCGGAGGCCATGGAAGTTCATTTTTTGGTACATAATAAGTGAATATATTGTTATTTTATTCATATATTGTTTTTCTTGGTAATTTTTTAAATATGTCTGAGGAAAATGTTGATATTCCCAACTGACTAATCTTTTCCCTCTGTCATTATGCCTTTGCATTTACTGCATTATGTTACCCACTTGCAAGCTTGCTAAATTGTTAGCCTCTGTGGCTTCTAGATGCCGATAGTAACGTTAATATTACTGTTGCTTAGCAGTGGTGTTCTCAAGACTTAACTACTTGAACGCCAAGCATATCGTGTACACGACGTCCCATGTTGTAAACACAAGCTCACGAGTTTCATTTGAAGGCACCATGAGAGTTGAGCAGGCTCGCTATGTTACAAGCCGACTGCAGTGTAATATTAGCTGCAGTGCTGAAGAAACAGGACCACTCCATTCTGCACCTAAAATAACCAACCTTGACATTTGCAGGTAAGTTTAAAGCTGTTTAAATTGCTACATCAGCTGGCTAGTTAACTTGCTATCTTAAGTTAGCCTGAGAAATTATGTTCGTGAGTGTTATCTAGCGTGTTCAACAGGCCATGATACAAGACAAGATATGTGTCTATCTAGAAAGCTAATATTCGCTGTTGTTCACAGGTAATGTCCTACTCATGTTTCTGCTACAACATTACAGTTTAATGAGCTGGATAAAAATTATGTTCAAGCACACTTTCTGTTTGCTAGCTTGTTCAACGAGCCACTACTAGACCAAAGCTAGCTAACACTTACTGCTACAAAAATAGTTTCATAAGTGATATAAATGGCTGGACAAAATATTAGTAAGAGCTGCAGAGCTGTACACTACATTATTTTAGCTAGGTAAATATAACAAACTGATATTTCAGTGTATAATGTTGCAAAAAAAGTGTGTTTCAGTTCGACTTTAATGTGTGTAAAATGACCAAACTTGTCTCTTTAAACCTGTATAAATTGCTACAGCCTGCAAAATTATGTTAGCTAGCACAATTTTTCCTGATCAATGTTTGCTAATGTTAGCTTAAAGCAAGCCATGATGCCATACAAAATATGTCCATGCTTGTAGATAGAAGGAGAGACTCAGACAGATACAATTTTCTTATGTTTCGCTTACACAAAATCTTAACACCACAGTAACGATCTATCATAATGATGGTGGGATTTATTTCACAGCTGGTGAAATATGCAAGACTGCATTGGTTTTAGCTAGGTGTACCCAATAAACTTGCATTTCAGTGTATATAATGTTGCAAAGAATGTGAATTTCAGTTGGATTTTAAAGTTACTATTTTATAACATCTTTGAAATTATTCTGATGCCATGTGTAGAAAAATGAAGCAATTTGAGTATTATTAAGCAAAAAAGAAAGTGTCAACAATAGGCTACAGATGTTTACCTCAATGGCCGGTGAGACTATGTCAAAGAAAGCACCAAAGTCAACAGGGTCGATGACTGTCATGATTTTTGTCACATCTTGCATCGTCTTTAGCTGTGAGGGAGTTGCTGCGAGCTGGGCCAGCTGATGGAGAGTGAGAAGATCTGCAATCTCCACCTAGAAGTGACAAGCAGCATTTCAGTAAGTGAACACCAACAGTGGAACTCTAACCTATTATAGCATGCAGTTATATGCTTAGGTTAAGCTTTGGACCTCCCATGGTAGTCACACAGGCTAATCAGCTGGCTTGGACCTTTTTAATGGCAAAATATAATTTGCCTTGAAGGAATAAAGGTCAAGTGATGGTATGTTTACCTCAGTCAGTCAGTTTCACCCTTTAATCGAAAGGTTACTATGCAGACCTGAGTAATGAGTTAGTTACTGTTGCAGCTGACCAGTAAAATTATTAACTGTAATATCTCTGTTGAATGTAGCTTTTGTTATTTTATCATTATTTTGTAATTTCTTGTCTCCTCTTACACACTTGCAAAACTCTGACTGCAGCGGAATTTCTGTCCACCCTCCTGATCTACACACATACTGTACACACTTACCAAAGAGCTAACCATTTAGCTGTGTGTTTTGGTTGCTCTTGGAAAATACAAAGAGTATAATATGGAAGACATTTCAACACTCTCCAATCTGTTGGCTTCTGCTCTTTAGGGATTTAGCTGACTGGCAAAGATTTGGAATGCCTGTTCTTTGAGGATGAGTAAATTGGTGAGTAAATTACTATTATAAAATAAATAAAATACATTTTCAATCAACTATTTAAGCATACGCTGTTCATCAGTTGCTTGCTGATTTGTTGTTATGATTGTTCTGTGTGTGGGGGGTTTGAAGATTTTTCCCTGAAGATTTTTGCATGCGATGGTTGGCTACCTAAACTAACGCTTAGTGACAGGTATTACATTACCACTGTTTGTCTTACTATTTGCAGTCGGCCGTACTGTTTACTTAATCAGGATGCATTGGGTGATGCAGCGGCAGAGTATACTGTAGGTGTCTTTATTGCACCTTGGAGCTTAGAGAGAGTGGCAGAAGCGGCTTTCTGCAGGGAAAATTATGTTTTTGAAAGGCTAAATGCCAAGAAACATGGACTGAAGTTGAACATTTCCTAGGATAAAAAACACTGAATTTTGGACATGATTACATCTAATCTAATCAAATAGTATGATACTACTAATATTAGTGTACACTGATCTTTATCGGCAACCGTGCAGAAATGAATAGTATAACTATTCGGTACAGCCCTAGAATTGTCTTAGTTTAACATTTTTTTTACTGATTAGGAGGGCACTCTTTTTACTATTATGCCGCTGTCCAATGACGGGGTGTGCTGAATTAATGTTGCCGTGGCATATTGTGAAGGGAGGGAAGGAACTGGTATGTGGTCCTTGGCCAATGGACCCTCTGCCTCCGCTATTTCCCAATGCATTTGAGAAAATGCACCGATAACCTATTAAACTGAGGAGAAAAACGCTGCTGCGTGTCTCTGTGTGAGTAACAAGCAGAGTGTACACGTGTTGAGAACACAAGTAGGCGCATCTTACTATCTGAATAATGCGCCCATTAAATAGCAGGAAAATACTGCACCACTGTCTTAAGACAAGGTTTTTGTTGGTCAATGATGCAATAGCTTTCTACTGCCTCAAGATAGCAATGCACCAAAAATGCACCTGACCACACCTCATTTTAAGACCAACATGCCCATGGGCTCAGAGATAGGCGCAAGTACATTTGCTACTTACACAACGTGGGTGCTGGGTGTGAAAATGACAAATGCTTTGGTCTGAAACTAGCAATGACAGTCGCATTGCGCTGTGCTGTGCGTTGCTTTGAGCCGGGTGTCAAATAGGGCAAAATTAGTTCAAGAAACTATGTCGCTTTTACCCTTTTGCCTGATGGATTCAGATTGTATGGGCTGATGTGAAATCTGACAATCAAACTCTTGTGCGGATAATAAAACTGTACAGTTGGTTCACTTTCACTTTTCAACCACACTCCGGTGTGTGGGGTTTTACCCTGAATTCAAAAGTTAAGATACTGTTAAATCGGCTGATTATGAACTGTAATAGACGTGAAATTATAACCAATCTGTATTAGCATCATATATATGGTAATTATGGTAACAGATACTGTCATTACTATGTGAGTGTAGGGAATTTCCTGGATCAATCAGAAAGTGAACAGCGGTTGAACAGCAGTAATTGCAAAACCATAGGTAAGACATTTCAGTTTGAGAGAGGAATACTACAACCACAGTCGCCACTTACAGTGGAGAAGTTGGCATTGAGGACTTGCAGATCCTGCAGGGTTGCAAAACCAGAGAAGCTGCCAAGGTTTGCCTGTAGCCACTCTTTACTACCTCTGTTAAATGAGACACAGCCAGGATCTGCGAAGAAGACAGAAACTAAGACATTGGCAGGCTATAACCACCACACGCTATCAAGACTTTATCAAATTGAGCCTGAGCGCCTGCCTTTACCTGATGAGTCATTTCTTGAAAGGAATGGCTTGATGAAATGAGTGAAGACTGCTTGCTGTGTTTCTCTGTCCATGGATGCCCTTTGGCTGCTGAATGCCTGGATTCTAAAATTTGAGAGAAGGATTTTAACATCTAAACAAGTAGAAAACGGCAGGTTCCTCCGCGATCTTTTTCACAGTGGAGCAATACAGTATATCACATATTTGCTTACACAGTCTGGTACGTATTGCAGCTGAAGTTCTTGGAGCTAAGACAGAATAGGAAGTTGGGGGATGGAGAGGCCAGAAATGGACGAATCTTTGTCTGGAACCAGCTGCTGACAAAGGCATCACTCTGCAGTTGTGCCTGGCTGAAGTTGGCAATTCTCATCTCTCCAAGAGCCTCAAGCGCATGTGACAAGGATGGGTTGCTGTTGTTGGGGGCCTGGAATTGGAAAAATCATTTTGGTTTGACACAGAATTCCCATGGGGAAACACCATTTTTTTTAAATTGTGGTATTGGATTTACCATGGTGGCGAATGTCAAAAGAGCCTGGTCTAGTGCAGTAGAAGCTTTTTGGAAGAAAAGCTTCCAGACCTCTACCGGGTATGTCCTTTGGCCTTCCAGTGAGCAGTTCATTATCGTGACCAAGTTGCTGGGTTTGAGATGTGTAGCCTAGGCGAAAATTTGAAAAGAAATAAAGCAAACACTCAGAGCTTATCGAGATTTATATCAGGAGGGTAATGTTGCAAAAGCAAAATCTTTCTCTGGGATTCACAGCTTACAAAATACAATCTTACCGAGGAACAGGCATGCTCAATGATGGTAAAATTGCACAGGGCTTCAGAGGAATTGTCAACAGACAGGCTTTGTTGGAGTTGTGATCTGAGGGGAACAATAAACAAGTAAACCATTGTCACCTTAGTTAGATTCTGTAAAAGAACTTTACCTACACAAACCCAGCACTGGACAAAACAATAATACACCTACCTATTGACTGCACCACAGAGGAGTTGCTCTGCGAAAAGACAATATTTGTGTATCAGATATTTTACCTTCAGAATGCAATCTTGTCATCAAAGTTGAAATGTCTCGTAATTTACAGACTTACCACGAACCGGGGTCTCCTTGCACTGGAGACAAGCAAAGCATAATTGTTAGTCTAGTGGCAAAATTTACTTAAAGTTAAAATATGTTAATGTGCTCTCCTTAACAAAGTTAATGTGCCAAACGTGTGTCTTGTAAATTTTGATCAAATATTGTATAATCCATGTAATACACCCATAGAAATGAACTCACCATGAAGGAATGTGGGACTGAGCAACCTGTTTGAGAGAAAATTGAAATGAAGGCATAGCATCAGTACAGCTATCATCACAGTAGTGGTAATCGTCTTTTCTGAAAAAGGTTGTCATCACAGCGTTTTGCCACGTACGTGTGAATCTGTCCTTGAATGACTCTATGCTTGATCTCACACCCTGGGAAAGGTAAAGTTGCAGGGATTCCAATCTGTGCCGAAGACCAGTGAGTCTGAAGGAAGAAAACAAAAATCCTTGTGAGTTGTCTGGAGCCAATGTTTAACATCATCATGCAAACCCAAAATGTCTAGCTGTGGACTTCAGAAAAATCATCTCTTACATAGCTGCGTAGGATGCACAGCTGATGTTACTGGGGATCACCAGCAAGCTGCCAGGGTGGAGGCTTGCCATCACAGGAAACAAATTGACCTGGAACCACAGCTCAAAGTCTTCAGGCTCAAATGTTTCAAATCTAGGAGCAAGGGCTGTCAAGGTCAGGTTCAAGATGGTCTCTCGAACATCTGGATTTCTGATGAGGGTGATGTTTTTCTGGAAATAAAAGGATTCACGCATCAGTTCAGGAAGACATTTGACATTACTGAAATCATTGTAATGAGAGCACGCTCAGTGACGCATCTTTGGCATCAGGGGCATCACTCAAGCCATCATCGCTGGCCAATCACTCAAGAAGCATATCAGAAATGTATCATTTAGAATGAATTCTCAGCCCCTTATTAGATTCTGCAAAAATTAATCCAGCCCAGGACAAGTTTCACATGGCCGGTTTGCCAGCCATCTTTGTGGGAAAATATGGCAATCTTAAAGTTATGCATTCACCTGCTTGCTGATGTTTGCAAAAGTCTGGAAAAAACGATTGAGCTGCTCATCATCATTGGACTCTGTCAAGCTTGCCAACACATCCCTTGCAATGGCCTCATCCTCCAAAGCGCCAGTGTCTGGATCCAGGATCAGCTCAGCTTTCTGGTTTGGTGAGAGGGAGTCCAAAATTTCCACCTGATGACACAAATAAAGAGCATATATGAATTGCTTTTCCCTTTGACAAAGCAAAACCACCCAGATGTGAAGATTTTCCAAGTTCTGAATATTGTGCTGCTCTTTTCAAGACGGATTGGTAGGGAAATGTATGACTTACCACAGAGAGGTTGAAGACTTTGAGGACAGAGTATGTTGTGTATTTGGAAAATGGACCCAAGTTTGCTTCAAGCCATTTGGCATCATTCTGAATTCCCTGCCTGCAAACTAAGGCACGTAGATGGACGTTAGCATAAATTCCATTTAGCAAGCATTATTTTGCATTGATACACATGGAACAAGTCAAGTGCCATTTTGCTTCTCAGTGCCATTTCAACATATTTTTTCACAATTTCAAGTCCATGGGCAAACCCACACAAGCAAGCACATGGTGGAGTTTACTGCGTCAGCCCTACCTGGCTCGTTGATGACACTGGCAAATTTTCTCAGGTAGCTCAGCAGAACTTCTACGATTGCTTCTCGTCTATGCATTGGCAATGCAGGGTAAGCTTTGGCTAGCCCACTCACACTGCAAAGGGCGAAAAGAAACATTCTTATGCAGTTTCTCATTAGCATTTTGTGCTTTGTTGCAATGCAATCTTGATTGTTCGTAAAACGCTACTCACACAACGTGGTAGTTTGTGCAGTTCATGTTTGCAGTCGCATTCTTGAGCATCGATGGACGGAAACTTGGGAGGACAGGAACCAGTATCAGATGGAACCAAAAAAACCAGTCGACTTCCTTGAAGTGTGGGAAATGGGGACTGATGACAGTGAAGGTCCTATTCATCACACGATCTCTTACAGCAGGTTGGAAATCAGGGACCTGTCAAATGAGGACATGAAAGGATTTAAACGCCATGGTACACCATACTGGATGCATGACAGGATTTAAAAAAAATATTTGATATGAATGAGTCCCCTACAGCTGATGTAGAGGGTTAGGTACATATCTAAGTAAAGACTATGCTCGGTTAGAAGCCCAGAATTTGTCCTTCTTCACCCGGTCTCAAGATTAGCCTACCTTTCCACGTGCAGTCAGCTCTGTCAGGAATTCATCCACATTTTCCAGAGCATCGCCCTCCTCGAGTTGGTCAAACACACGGTCGATTAGGTCTGTGTCATTCAAGGCCCCTGAGCTCAGTGTCAACTGTGCTATCTGAGTAGGAGTGAGCGCTGACAATGATTCGGCCTACAAAAGGGAATCGATATGAAATCAAACAGCAGTAATTGCAAAACCATAGGTAAGACATTTCAGTTTGGGAGAGGAATACTACAACCGCAGTCGCCGCTTACAGTGGAGAAGTTGGCATTGGCATTGAGGGCTTGCAGATCCTGCAGGGTTGCAAAACCAGAGAAGCTGCCCAGGTTTGCCTGTAGCCACTCTTTACTACCTCTGTTAAATGAGACACAGCCAGGATCTGCGAAGAAGACAGAAACTAAGACATTGGCAGGCTATAACCACCACACGCTATCAAGACTTTATCAAATTGAGCCTGAGCGCCTGCCTTTACCTGATGAGTCATTTCTTGAAAGGAATGGCTTGATGAAATGAGTGAAGACTGCTTGCTGTGTTTCTCTGTCCATGGAAGCCCTTTGGCTGCTGAATGCCTGGATGCTAAAATTTGAGAGAAGGATTTTAACATCTAAACAATTAGAAAACGGCAGGTTCCTCCGCGATCTTTTTCACAGTGGAGCAATACAGTATATCACATATTTGCTTACACAGTCTGGTACGTATTGCAGCTGAAGTTCTTGGAGCTAAGACAGAATAGGAAGTTGGGGGATGGAGAGGCCAGAAATGGACGAATCTTTGTCTGGAACCAGCTGCTGACAAAGGCATCACTCTGCAGTTGTGCCTGGCTGAAGTTGGCAATTCTCATCTCTCCAAGAGCCTCAAGCGCATGTGACAAGGATGGGTTGCTGTTGTTGGGGGCCTGGAATTGGAAAAATCATTTTGGTTTGACACAGAATTCCCATGGGGAAACACCATTTTTTTTAAATTGTGGTATTGGATTTACCATGGTGGCGAATGTCAAAAGAGCCTGGTCTAGTGCAGTAGAAGCTTTTTGGAAGAAAAGCTTCCAGACCTCTACCGGGTATGTCCTTTGGCCTTCCAGTGAGCAGTTCATTATCGTGACCAAGTTGCTGGGTTTGAGATGTGTAGCCTAGGCGAAAATTTGAAAAGAAATAAAGCAAACACTCAGAGCTTATCGAGATTTATATCAGGAGGGTAATGTTGCAAAAGCAAAATCTTTCTCTGGGATTCACAGCTTACAAAATACAATCTTACCGAGGAACAGGCATGCTCAATGATGGTAAAATTGCACAGGGCTTCAGAGGAATTGTCAACAGACAGGCTTTGTTGGAGTTGTGATCTGAGGGGAACAATAAACAAGTAAACCATTGTCACCTTAGTTAGATTCTGTAAAAGAACTTTACCTACACAAACCCAGCACTGGACAAAACAATAATACACCTACCTATTGACTGCACCACAGAGGAGTTGCTCTGCGAAAAGACAATATTTGTGTATCAGATATTTTACCTTCAGAATGCAATCTTGTCATCAAAGTTGAAATGTCTCGTAATTTACAGACTTACCACGAACCGGGGTCTCCTTGCACTGGAGACAAGCAAAGCATAATTGTTAGTCTAGTGGCAAAATTTACTTAAAGTTAAAATATGTTAATGTGCTCTCCTTAACAAAGTTAATGTGCCAAACGTGTGTCTTGTAAATTTTGATCAAATATTGTATAATCCATGTAATACACCCATAGAAATGAACTCACCATGAAGGAATGTGGGACTGAGCAACCTGTTTGAGAGAAAATTGAAATGAAGGCATAGCATCAGTACAGCTATCATCACAGTAGTGGTAATCGTCTTTTCTGAAAAAGGTTGTCATCACAGCGTTTTGCCACGTACGTGTGAATCTGTCCTTGAATGACTCTATGCTTGATCTCACACCCTGGGAAAGGTAAAGTTGCAGGGATTCCAATCTGTGCCGAAGACCAGTGAGTCTGAAGGAAGAAAACAAAAATCCTTGTGAGTTGTCTGGAGCCAATGTTTAACATCATCATGCAAACCCAAAATGTCTAGCTGTGGACTTCAGAAAAATCATCTCTTACATAGCTGCGTAGGATGCACAGCTGATGTTACTGGGGATCACCAGCAAGCTGCCAGGGTGGAGGCTTGCCATCACAGGAAACAAATTGACCTGGAACCACAGCTCAAAGTCTTCAGGCTCAAATGTTTCAAATCTAGGAGCAAGGGCTGTCAAGGTCAGGTTCAAGATGGTCTCTCGAACATCTGGATTTCTGATGAGGGTGATGTTTTTCTGGAAATAAAAGGATTCACGCATCAGTTCAGGAAGACATTTGACATTACTGAAATCATTGTAATGAGAGCACGCTCAGTGACGCATCTTTGGCATCAGGGGCATCACTCAAGCCATCATCGCTGGCCAATCACTCAAGAAGCATATCAGAAATGTATCATTTAGAATGAATTCTCAGCCCCTTATTAGATTCTGCAAAAATTAATCCAGCCCAGGACAAGTTTCACATGGCCGGTTTGCCAGCCATCTTTGTGGGAAAATATGGCAATCTTAAAGTTATGCATTCACCTGCTTGCTGATGTTTGCAAAAGTCTGGAAAAAACGATTGAGCTGCTCATCATCATTGGACTCTGTCAAGCTTGCCAACACATCCCTTGCAATGGCCTCATCCTCCAAAGCGCCAGTGTCTGGATCCAGGATCAGCTCAGCTTTCTGGTTTGGTGAGAGGGAGTCCAAAATTTCCACCTGATGACACAAATAAAGAGCATATATGAATTGCTTTTCCCTTTGACAAAGCAAAACCACCCAGATGTGAAGATTTTCCAAGTTCTGAATATTGTGCTGCTCTTTTCAAGACGGATTGGTAGGGAAATGTATGACTTACCACAGAGAGGTTGAAGACTTTGAGGACAGAGTATGTTGTGTATTTGGAAAATGGACCCAAGTTTGCTTCAAGCCATTTGGCATCATTCTGAATTCCCTGCCTGCAAACTAAGGCACGTAGATGGACGTTAGCATAAATTCCATTTAGCAAGCATTATTTTGCATTGATACACATGGAACAAGTCAAGTGCCATTTTGCTTCTCAGTGCCATTTCAACATATTTTTTCACAATTTCAAGTCCATGGGCAAACCCACACAAGCAAGCACATGGTGGAGTTTACTGCGTCAGCCCTACCTGGCTCGTTGATGACACTGGCAAATTTTCTCAGGTAGCTCAGCAGAACTTCTACGATTGCTTCTCGTCTATGCATTGGCAATGCAGGGTAAGCTTTGGCTAGCCCACTCACACTGCAAAGGGCGAAAAGAAACATTCTTATGCAGTTTCTCATTAGCATTTTGTGCTTTGTTGCAATGCAATCTTGATTGTTCGTAAAACGCTACTCACACAACGTGGTAGTTTGTGCAGTTCATGTTTGCAGTCGCATTCTTGAGCATCGATGGACGGAAACTTGGGAGGACAGGAACCAGTATCAGATGGAACCAAAAAAACCAGTCGACTTCCTTGAAGTGTGGGAAATGGGGACTGATGACAGTGAAGGTCCTATTCATCACACGATCTCTTACAGCAGGTTGGAAATCAGGGACCTGTCAAATGAGGACATGAAAGGATTTAAACGCCATGGTACACCATACTGGATGCATGACAGGATTTAAAAAAAATATTTGATATGAATGAGTCCCCTACAGCTGATGTAGAGGGTTAGGTACATATCTAAGTAAAGACTATGCTCGGTTAGAAGCCCAGAATTTGTCCTTCTTCACCCGGTCTCAAGATTAGCCTACCTTTCCACGTGCAGTCAGCTCTGTCAGGAATTCATCCACATTTTCCAGAGCATCGCCCTCCTCGAGTTGGTCAAACACACGGTCGATTAGGTCTGTGTCATTCAAGGCCCCTGAGCTCAGTGTCAACTGTGCTATCTGAGTAGGAGTGAGCGCTGACAATGATTCGGCCTACAAAAGGGAATCGATATGAAATCAAACAGCAGTAATTGCAAAACCATAGGTAAGACATTTCAGTTTGGGAGAGGAATACTACAACCGCAGTCGCCGCTTACAGTGGAGAAGTTGGCATTGGCATTGAGGGCTTGCAGATCCTGCAGGGTTGCAAAACCAGAGAAGCTGCCCAGGTTTGCCTGTAGCCACTCTTTACTACCTCTGTTAAATGAGACACAGCCAGGATCTGCGAAGAAGACAGAAACTAAGACATTGGCAGGCTATAACCACCACACGCTATCAAGACTTTATCAAATTGAGCCTGAGCGCCTGCCTTTACCTGATGAGTCATTTCTTGAAAGGAATGGCTTGATGAAATGAGTGAAGACTGCTTGCTGTGTTTCTCTGTCCATGGAAGCCCTTTGGCTGCTGAATGCCTGGATGCTAAAATTTGAGAGAAGGATTTTAACATCTAAACAATTAGAAAACGGCAGGTTCCTCCGCGATCTTTTTCACAGTGGAGCAATACAGTATATCACATATTTGCTTACACAGTCTGGTACGTATTGCAGCTGAAGTTCTTGGAGCTAAGACAGAATAGGAAGTTGGGGGATGGAGAGGCCAGAAATGGACGAATCTTTGTCTGGAACCAGCTGCTGACAAAGGCATCACTCTGCAGTTGTGCCTGGCTGAAGTTGGCAATTCTCATCTCTCCAAGAGCCTCAAGCGCATGTGACAAGGATGGGTTGCTGTTGTTGGGGGCCTGGAATTGGAAAAATCATTTTGGTTTGACACAGAATTCCCATGGGGAAACACCATTTTTTTTAAATTGTGGTATTGGATTTACCATGGTGGCGAATGTCAAAAGAGCCTGGTCTAGTGCAGTAGAAGCTTTTTGGAAGAAAAGCTTCCAGACCTCTACCGGGTATGTCCTTTGGCCTTCCAGTGAGCAGTTCATTATCGTGACCAAGTTGCTGGGTTTGAGATGTGTAGCCTAGGCGAAAATTTGAAAAGAAATAAAGCAAACACTCAGAGCTTATCGAGATTTATATCAGGAGGGTAATGTTGCAAAAGCAAAATCTTTCTCTGGGATTCACAGCTTACAAAATACAATCTTACCGAGGAACAGGCATGCTCAATGATGGTAAAATTGCACAGGGCTTCAGAGGAATTGTCAACAGACAGGCTTTGTTGGAGTTGTGATCTGAGGGGAACAATAAACAAGTAAACCATTGTCACCTTAGTTAGATTCTGTAAAAGAACTTTACCTACACAAACCCAGCACTGGACAAAACAATAATACACCTACCTATTGACTGCACCACAGAGGAGTTGCTCTGCGAAAAGACAATATTTGTGTATCAGATATTTTACCTTCAGAATGCAATCTTGTCATCAAAGTTGAAATGTCTCGTAATTTACAGACTTACCACGAACCGGGGTCTCCTTGCACTGGAGACAAGCAAAGCATAATTGTTAGTCTAGTGGCAAAATTTACTTAAAGTTAAAATATGTTAATGTGCTCTCCTTAACAAAGTTAATGTGCCAAACGTGTGTCTTGTAAATTTTGATCAAATATTGTATAATCCATGTAATACACCCATAGAAATGAACTCACCATGAAGGAATGTGGGACTGAGCAACCTGTTTGAGAGAAAATTGAAATGAAGGCATAGCATCAGTACAGCTATCATCACAGTAGTGGTAATCGTCTTTTCTGAAAAAGGTTGTCATCACAGCGTTTTGCCACGTACGTGTGAATCTGTCCTTGAATGACTCTATGCTTGATCTCACACCCTGGGAAAGGTAAAGTTGCAGGGATTCCAATCTGTGCCGAAGACCAGTGAGTCTGAAGGAAGAAAACAAAAATCCTTGTGAGTTGTCTGGAGCCAATGTTTAACATCATCATGCAAACCCAAAATGTCTAGCTGTGGACTTCAGAAAAATCATCTCTTACATAGCTGCGTAGGATGCACAGCTGATGTTACTGGGGATCACCAGCAAGCTGCCAGGGTGGAGGCTTGCCATCACAGGAAACAAATTGACCTGGAACCACAGCTCAAAGTCTTCAGGCTCAAATGTTTCAAATCTAGGAGCAAGGGCTGTCAAGGTCAGGTTCAAGATGGTCTCTCGAACATCTGGATTTCTGATGAGGGTGATGTTTTTCTGGAAATAAAAGGATTCACGCATCAGTTCAGGAAGACATTTGACATTACTGAAATCATTGTAATGAGAGCACGCTCAGTGACGCATCTTTGGCATCAGGGGCATCACTCAAGCCATCATCGCTGGCCAATCACTCAAGAAGCATATCAGAAATGTATCATTTAGAATGAATTCTCAGCCCCTTATTAGATTCTGCAAAAATTAATCCAGCCCAGGACAAGTTTCACATGGCCGGTTTGCCAGCCATCTTTGTGGGAAAATATGGCAATCTTAAAGTTATGCATTCACCTGCTTGCTGATGTTTGCAAAAGTCTGGAAAAAACGATTGAGCTGCTCATCATCATTGGACTCTGTCAAGCTTGCCAACACATCCCTTGCAATGGCCTCATCCTCCAAAGCGCCAGTGTCTGGATCCAGGATCAGCTCAGCTTTCTGGTTTGGTGAGAGGGAGTCCAAAATTTCCACCTGATGACACAAATAAAGAGCATATATGAATTGCTTTTCCCTTTGACAAAGCAAAACCACCCAGATGTGAAGATTTTCCAAGTTCTGAATATTGTGCTGCTCTTTTCAAGACGGATTGGTAGGGAAATGTATGACTTACCACAGAGAGGTTGAAGACTTTGAGGACAGAGTATGTTGTGTATTTGGAAAATGGACCCAAGTTTGCTTCAAGCCATTTGGCATCATTCTGAATTCCCTGCCTGCAAACTAAGGCACGTAGATGGACGTTAGCATAAATTCCATTTAGCAAGCATTATTTTGCATTGATACACATGGAACAAGTCAAGTGCCATTTTGCTTCTCAGTGCCATTTCAACATATTTTTTCACAATTTCAAGTCCATGGGCAAACCCACACAAGCAAGCACATGGTGGAGTTTACTGCGTCAGCCCTACCTGGCTCGTTGATGACACTGGCAAATTTTCTCAGGTAGCTCAGCAGAACTTCTACGATTGCTTCTCGTCTATGCATTGGCAATGCAGGGTAAGCTTTGGCTAGCCCACTCACACTGCAAAGGGCGAAAAGAAACATTCTTATGCAGTTTCTCATTAGCATTTTGTGCTTTGTTGCAATGCAATCTTGATTGTTCGTAAAACGCTACTCACACAACGTGGTAGTTTGTGCAGTTCATGTTTGCAGTCGCATTCTTGAGCATCGATGGACGGAAACTTGGGAGGACAGGAACCAGTATCAGATGGAACCAAAAAAACCAGTCGACTTCCTTGAAGTGTGGGAAATGGGGACTGATGACAGTGAAGGTCCTATTCATCACACGATCTCTTACAGCAGGTTGGAAATCAGGGACCTGTCAAATGAGGACATGAAAGGATTTAAACGCCATGGTACACCATACTGGATGCATGACAGGATTTAAAAAAAATATTTGATATGAATGAGTCCCCTACAGCTGATGTAGAGGGTTAGGTACATATCTAAGTAAAGACTATGCTCGGTTAGAAGCCCAGAATTTGTCCTTCTTCACCCGGTCTCAAGATTAGCCTACCTTTCCACGTGCAGTCAGCTCTGTCAGGAATTCATCCACATTTTCCAGAGCATCGCCCTCCTCGAGTTGGTCAAACACACGGTCGATTAGGTCTGTGTCATTCAAGGCCCCTGAGCTCAGTGTCAACTGTGCTATCTGAGTAGGAGTGAGCGCTGACAATGATTCGGCCTACAAAAGGGAATCGATATGAAATCAAACAGCAGTAATTGCAAAACCATAGGTAAGACATTTCAGTTTGGGAGAGGAATACTACAACCGCAGTCGCCGCTTACAGTGGAGAAGTTGGCATTGGCATTGAGGGCTTGCAGATCCTGCAGGGTTGCAAAACCAGAGAAGCTGCCCAGGTTTGCCTGTAGCCACTCTTTACTACCTCTGTTAAATGAGACACAGCCAGGATCTGCGAAGAAGACAGAAACTAAGACATTGGCAGGCTATAACCACCACACGCTATCAAGACTTTATCAAATTGAGCCTGAGCGCCTGCCTTTACCTGATGAGTCATTTCTTGAAAGGAATGGCTTGATGAAATGAGTGAAGACTGCTTGCTGTGTTTCTCTGTCCATGGAAGCCCTTTGGCTGCTGAATGCCTGGATGCTAAAATTTGAGAGAAGGATTTTAACATCTAAACAATTAGAAAACGGCAGGTTCCTCCGCGATCTTTTTCACAGTGGAGCAATACAGTATATCACATATTTGCTTACACAGTCTGGTACGTATTGCAGCTGAAGTTCTTGGAGCTAAGACAGAATAGGAAGTTGGGGGATGGAGAGGCCAGAAATGGACGAATCTTTGTCTGGAACCAGCTGCTGACAAAGGCATCACTCTGCAGTTGTGCCTGGCTGAAGTTGGCAATTCTCATCTCTCCAAGAGCCTCAAGCGCATGTGACAAGGATGGGTTGCTGTTGTTGGGGGCCTGGAATTGGAAAAATCATTTTGGTTTGACACAGAATTCCCATGGGGAAACACCATTTTTTTTAAATTGTGGTATTGGATTTACCATGGTGGCGAATGTCAAAAGAGCCTGGTCTAGTGCAGTAGAAGCTTTTTGGAAGAAAAGCTTCCAGACCTCTACCGGGTATGTCCTTTGGCCTTCCAGTGAGCAGTTCATTATCGTGACCAAGTTGCTGGGTTTGAGATGTGTAGCCTAGGCGAAAATTTGAAAAGAAATAAAGCAAACACTCAGAGCTTATCGAGATTTATATCAGGAGGGTAATGTTGCAAAAGCAAAATCTTTCTCTGGGATTCACAGCTTACAAAATACAATCTTACCGAGGAACAGGCATGCTCAATGATGGTAAAATTGCACAGGGCTTCAGAGGAATTGTCAACAGACAGGCTTTGTTGGAGTTGTGATCTGAGGGGAACAATAAACAAGTAAACCATTGTCACCTTAGTTAGATTCTGTAAAAGAACTTTACCTACACAAACCCAGCACTGGACAAAACAATAATACACCTACCTATTGACTGCACCACAGAGGAGTTGCTCTGCGAAAAGACAATATTTGTGTATCAGATATTTTACCTTCAGAATGCAATCTTGTCATCAAAGTTGAAATGTCTCGTAATTTACAGACTTACCACGAACCGGGGTCTCCTTGCACTGGAGACAAGCAAAGCATAATTGTTAGTCTAGTGGCAAAATTTACTTAAAGTTAAAATATGTTAATGTGCTCTCCTTAACAAAGTTAATGTGCCAAACGTGTGTCTTGTAAATTTTGATCAAATATTGTATAATCCATGTAATACACCCATAGAAATGAACTCACCATGAAGGAATGTGGGACTGAGCAACCTGTTTGAGAGAAAATTGAAATGAAGGCATAGCATCAGTACAGCTATCATCACAGTAGTGGTAATCGTCTTTTCTGAAAAAGGTTGTCATCACAGCGTTTTGCCACGTACGTGTGAATCTGTCCTTGAATGACTCTATGCTTGATCTCACACCCTGGGAAAGGTAAAGTTGCAGGGATTCCAATCTGTGCCGAAGACCAGTGAGTCTGAAGGAAGAAAACAAAAATCCTTGTGAGTTGTCTGGAGCCAATGTTTAACATCATCATGCAAACCCAAAATGTCTAGCTGTGGACTTCAGAAAAATCATCTCTTACATAGCTGCGTAGGATGCACAGCTGATGTTACTGGGGATCACCAGCAAGCTGCCAGGGTGGAGGCTTGCCATCACAGGAAACAAATTGACCCAGAGGTAGTTCAAAGCACAGTCAAGTTATTGATCAGGTGATCATAAAGGTCAATCGGAATGATATGATCTGATAGACTCAGATGTGGCATACATCATCTGCACCTCAGGCATTGAAGATCATTAAGCATATCAATTCACAGTCCACCGAATTGGAAACACAAGTTTCACACTTTCATTTGAATGAAAAGTTATGCTCCTCTGGATTGAAGTTGACCTATCCTCAGGTCTTCCAACATCTTGTGTGAACATTCACCAATAGATAGATTTTCCTGAAACAAACACAATTGAAGTTTTCATCAAGCAAACAGTGATTTTAAGGTGTTAGGATGTGTTAAAGACCAAGTTGCTGTATATGACAAGCTACTCTATCATCAGCTATTTCTGTCAGAGCAGCTTTTCATATTCAATATTTTAATCAAGTCCTCCACACACAATTGATTTCTGGCACCCACGCAACGATAGGAATTCGTTGCCATCAGATGCTTAGCATCCCAAGGAACTTCTAGTTCCATGCAGCGAAATTTATGGTTCAACATGTGTTGGCATTGTTCGTCTTCAATTGAGAGCAGTCTGAACAAACGATGGAAGGAGACAAACTTCAGAATGGACTCTAAGAGTAAGGGACCCATACATGAAGGAAAAAATTATATGAGCAGCAGGAGATATTAATAACTACTGAGTTGTCTTCAGCAGATTCCTCTTCCGTCTCAGATTATTCCAGGCATCGCTCTGAGTACAGTCAAGCATCCCCTACGCAGCATGGTGCGCATGATGGTAAGGTCTAAAGCGATGAAACCTAGAAGAATATAATAAGACTAGTGAAGTTGTGATCTCCGAGTGCAACGAGTGCAGCTGAGTCTCCCAAACCTCAACACTTTGAGGCACCAACTCAGAAATATGAGCTACTTCATTAAAATGGCTAGATGTACTGTGTGTTTGAGGAAGCTGTGTGACTGGGTTTGGGAAGTTATCTAATGAAAAATTTCATTTAGCAATAACTTCTCCATGTCTGACAAGTTGATACAAGTTGGTAAGAGTGGTTTTGCTGAACAGTGAAAGGCTGGCTTGTTGTCACAACTCAGCGTGGTGCTTTTGGCTGATTGAATATCTGGACCATTTTAATGGTTTGATACATTGTAAACTGTTATGGTAGTTTTTGGAGAATCAACACCGAGTCTTGTTGGATCATCACCAGGTGTTGTCCGGAATAAAGAAAGTCGGTGAGATTTATGGGAATTGAAAACTTTTAGTAAAAAATTCAGAAAGCTCTCTGGGAATTCACAGCAGATGTACAGACAGGCTTGTGGATTTTAGGAAAAACAGCCCTTGTTGATTGTAAAAGAACTTAACACAAACCCCACTGGACAAACAAAATACCTACCATTACTACACAGGATGTCAAAAGAAATTTGTACGATTTTTACCTCAGAATGCATTTGCAAAAGTTAATGTTCGATTTCAACTTACAGAACCGGGGTCTCCTGCTGGAGACAGAACAATTTAGTCTGTGCATTCTTAAAGTAAATTTAATTGCTCTCTACAAAATTCCAAAGTTTGTAATTTTGATCAATATAAATCTGAAACCTAATGAACTACCAAAGATGTGGACTGAGAACCTTAGAAATGAAATAAGAAGATGTAACTACATCCGTTGAATGTTTTTGAAAAGGTTTCATCACAGCTTTTGCCAGTAGTGGAATCTGTCTTGAATGATCATGCTTGTTCCACCTGGAAGGTAAAGTTGCAGGATCCATGTGGACCATAGTCTGGAAGAAAACAAAAATCCTTGGTGCGGACCAGTTTAAATAGCAAACCAAAATTCTAGTGTGGACTAGAAAAATCATCTTACAACTGCTAGGTCCGTGATTTAGGGTCCCACAACTGCCAGGGTGGAGGCTTGCACGAAATTACCGGAACCCAGTAAGCTTCATCAAAGTTCAAATTAGGAAGGCGTCAAGTCTAGGTAGGTTTCAACTGGATTCGTGGGGTAGTTTTTGGAATAAGATCACGATATTCAGGAAGATTTTTGAAATATGAATAGAACGTCAGGAGCATTTGATCGGGTATAAGCATCAGTGAACACAGAACAAGAAATAATTTAATGTTCACCCCTATAGATTTAAAATTAATCAGCAGGAATTCCAGCCTGTTTTCGCCATTTTGGGAAAAGGAATTTAAGTGTTCACCTTTGTGTGAAAAGCGAAAAAGATTGACTCTCTTGCTTGAACTTGCAAACATCCTCTGCTCATCCTCAAACCCAGCTGGACCAGATCGCATTTCTGTTTGAAGGGAGTCAATTTCCACTAGCCAATAAGGTTAGAATTCTTTCCCTGAAACAAAAACCCAATTGAATTCTATTTTGGCTTTCAGAGGATGGAGGAAAGTTGATACCGAGTTAAGACTTTGAGGAGATGTTATTTGAAAAGGACTTGCTTCAAGCCATGGATTTTGAATTCCCCTGCAAATAGCTAAGCGTAGCATAATTCATTTGCAGCATATTTTGCATTAAGAGGAACAAAATCCATTTTGCTTTATCCATTAATATTTTTTCAAATTCAAGTCCATGGCAACCCACAACAACAATGTGATTTTGTCAGCCCTACCCCTGATGACAGGAAATTTAGTGCTCAGACTCTACTTGTTTGCTATCTTGGAGCAGGGAACTTTCTCCCCTCATGCAAGGGCAAAAGAAATCTTTGCATTCCTTTGTGGCAAAATTTATGTTGTAACCAACCAACGTGTGTTTGTATTTGTTGTGTATCTTACTCAGACGGAAATTGGGAGGTGACCAGTATCATGAACCAAAAAAACAGGACTTCTGAAGTGGAAATGGGATGGACAAAGCCATTCATCCTTAAGTGGAATGGGACGACTTGATAAGTTTAAAGCAGTACATATGGATGCATGAGGATAAAAAAAATTTTAATATACCCCACGTGATGAAGGGTTAGAAATTAGAAAGATAGCCGTTAAGCCGAATTGTCTTTTCACCCTAAGATTAGCCTCTTTCACGCATGCTCTTCAATCTCCAATTTTCCAGCTCCCTCCCGTTGTCAAACATCATAGTTTGCATCGGCCCCTGAGTGTCAACCTATTGGTGGATACCTGATAGGCCTCAAAACGATTGAAAAAAGCGTGAAAACCTGAAAATATCGTTTGGGAGAGAAACAAACGCACCTTAGGTAGTTGGAGGATACTTCGATCGCGGTCAAAACAGGAGCTGCCCAGTTTGCCTGTACCCTTGGTCATAAAGAGCAGCCAGGTGCGAACAAACTAAAATGAGCAAACCACACGCAAAGACTTACAAATGACTGAGCCTCCTTCCTATAGATTTTTAAAGAGCTGAGTGTAACTGCTGGTTTCTCTGCAGGAAGCCCTTTGGTGCTGTGCTGGTCTAAATGAGATTTTAATCACAATTAGGAGGTTTCCCTTACATGAAAACGAGTCCATTTTTTATGCATACAATTGAGTTACAGAGTTGGGTTGCAGAATGGAAGGATGGAATGGGAAAGGCGAACACTTGCGGAACCGTTCTCACTGCATTTCTGCAAGTGATCCATTGCCAGGAGTTGGATTGAGTGGTTGGTTTGGGGTGAAAAATCATTGGGTAACATTTTATGGGAGCATTCAAAGTGGATTGATTCCTGGGAAGTCAACCTGGAAGCTTCAGCCTTGGATTCTTTGCTCCAGGAGTCTTGTCCATGCGTATTAGATAACTGCGAATTGAGATCAGCAAATGAGTAATAAAAACGGGGGTTATGGTTAACAATTTGGATAAGCAATCTTTTCGGGAAAGCAGCATCAGGAACACAGGGTTGAGGAATTGCACAGGGCTTAGAGAATTAAGGCTTAAAGTACAGGGACTTAAATCCATGACTTAATAAAACAACTTACACCAACACACTGAAAAACAAAAAGTATTGTGCACACAGATTGTTTCGATAACATATATTGATCTATTTACTTCAAATGCATCTTACAATTAAAGACGAATTCAGACTGCAACGAGTTACTTGAGTAAGCAAATTATTTTTAAAAGTAATTCTTATTAAAATTTAATGTCCCTTAAATTATGTCAAACTTTTATAAATTTATAAAAGTATACTAACAAGAAATGACACCATGAAGAATGGACAGACAACTAGGAAATGATCGAAGTATACAGCTTTCTAATGTGATCCTTTTGAAAAGTGTCACGCTTTTCCCTATGTAATTCCGAATGAATTGCTGACCACCTGGAAGAAATCAGGATCTAATGTGCGAAACATTTAAGGAAAACAAAAATCTATATTGTGACCAAAATTCACTTACTAACCAAAATTCTCGTACTTCGAAAACACTGATTGCTGGATCACAGCAAGTCTGGGGATCACAGAACAAATGCTGACCAGTTCAAATGACTAAGCTTAAGTCTGTAAGGGATTTGATAAGATGGCTTCAGTCGGATAATTGAGTCTGTATTTCTGAATGAGAGATATTCGTAAGAGAATTTCATGATCAGTGGCACTGCATCCAGCTTTGGCACAGTCATAAGCATTTGCGCAATACTCAAATAATCACCCTTAGAGATTCAACTTATCATTTGCAGAATTAGCTTAGTTGCATTCCGCATGGCAATTTAAAGTATCATGCATCTTTGTTGCATAATGCTTTAAAGTTGCAACATCTTGGAGCTTCTTGCACAATCTGAACTTGGCACTCATCCTTGGCCTGGCTAACCATCCTGATGCACTAAAGGCTTTGGTTCATTTCCAAATTCACCGATAAAAGAGATTCAATTGTTCCCTTTGCAAACAAAAACAATTTTTTTAAGTTCTAACTCCAAGTGAAGATTTGGAAAGATTTGGAATTTGAAGATTGACGGAAGGTAAGCTTTGGCAAGAATTTGCTGGAAAGATTGTATTTGAACTGGCCATTTGAACCTTTGATATCTGAATTCCTGCAAATTCTTTGCATTATATAATTTTTTCACAATCATTTTGTCAGCCATTTAACAATTTTTCCATTTATCGAGCCATCAACCTATCACAAGCAAGTTTGGTAGCCCACAACTCCTGGTCTTTATGCTGGCAATGGTTTGTGCCACTGAATTTAAGGGAAAATTCTGTGCATTCTCAGAGATTTTTTATGCAGGATAGCATTGTTCTAATCAGAATTTTTTTGCGTCAATGTTTGTTCTTAGCATGATACTGGATTTTGAGCATCAGTGGACTTGGAGACAGTGACTATAGTGGAAGAAACATGAGGACCATATTCAGGACTGAAGTGGAAAGGGACTACAATTGAAGAGATTAAGACCTGTAGAACGGACTGAAGGATTTAAAAGATTAAATGAGGACAGAAAGTTTAAGATGTAAATATTGAATGTAGGTTAGAAAATTTAGACTGTCCCCGGTTAAGAGGACTTTCTCGTACCATTGTCGTTACCCTTTACTTGCTCCTCCAGTTCATCCACGTCTCGTGTGTCACAGGCCCTCCTTGTCAAAGCCCTGGTTGGCAAATCCCTGGCTCGATGAATGATTGCATAAACGGATGCAACTGGCTAAAGATCATATGAAACAAAGCATCGATTAGGAAGGATTACTAACTGAGTTTCAGTCGGAGGATATGAAGGTGCAGCTTGTGAATCTTAGTTCAAGGTGAGACCCAGGTTGCAAACTAACCTTTAATGAGACACACCAGTTCGAAAGACAGAAATAAACATTGGCAGGCTATAACCACCAAGCTTCAAGATTATCAATTGACCAGCGGCTTTCCTGATGGTCTTTCTTAAAGGAATGCTTGATAAATGTGAAGATGCTTGTGGTTTCTTGTCATGTACCTTTGCTGAATCCTGGATGCTAATTTAGGAAGTTTAACCTAAAATTTGAAAGGGTTCCTCCATTTTAAGTGGAGCTACAGATTTTTATTGGAATCGGTATATGCAGCTAATTGATAACTAAAGGAAGTTGGGGAGGAGAGCCAGAAATGGACGATCTTTGTGGAACACTCTGCAAAGGCTCACGCAGTGTGCCAGGGATGGCTCTTTTCGCCAGCATTGGAAATGTTGTTGTTGGGGCGAATGGAAAAATTTTTTTGATTGTTGGAAACAATTGCATTAAAATGTTAATGTGGACATTTTAAAAGTATGTCACAGGGTTGTGGAAAGTTGGTCTAGTAACTTTGGTTGAGCCTTCGGCCTTAGGAAATTTTTGATACCAATGAGCTATGGATTACTGGCGAAAATTTGAAAAGAAAAAGCAAAATTAAGTATCAGATTTTACAGGAGGTAATGTTGCAAAACAAATGTTTTTGGGTCAATACAAAATCATCTTCCGAGGAACAGAGCTCAATTGGTGAAATTGCAGGCTTGAGGAATTTCAACAACAGGCTTGTTGGAGTTGATCTGAGGGGAACATTAACAAGAAACCATGCACCTTAAATTTAAAAAACTTTACCTATACACTGAAAGATCAACAAAACCACCACGGATGAATAAGACTCTAACTAAATTTCCTTCAAATCAATTTTCATCAAGTTGAAATGCATTTACAATTCAACCGGGTTCCTTAAGACAAGAATTTGTGTCTAGGAAAATTTACTTAAAGTGAAAATTGTTAATTGTTCTAAAATGTTAATGTCAAACTTTGAAATTTTGACAAATATGAAATCTGTAATACACCCTTAGAAATAATAAATGAAGGAAGATGAGCAACCATTAGAGGAAATTGAAATTGGAAGATATACAGCTATCATCGTAGGTAATCTTTTTCAAAAGTTGTCATCCGTTTTCCACTGTGTGAACGTCTTGAAGACTATCTTGTCACACCCGGGAAAGGTAAATTAGGGATTCCAATCTTGCAGACAGTAGTTGAGGAAAAAACAAAAACCTGAGTTCTGGAGAATTAAATCTCATGCAAACCCAAAAGTCTGTGGGATCAAAATTCATCCTTGCAAGCTGCAGGGAAACTGATGTTACGGGATCACCAGCGGCCAGGGTGAGGCTTGCACCGAAACAAATTGCTGGACCAGCTCAAAGTTCGGCAAATGTTTCAAGTTAGGCGTCAAGGTCAGGTTAAAGGTTTCAACATCTGGATTTCTGATGAGGGGATTTCTGAATAAAGGTTTCAGAAGTTCGAGCATTACATTCGAAGAATGAAGCACTCAGTGCATCTTTGGCATCAGGGGACATTTCATTCGGAATCACTCAAACATATCAGAAATATCATTAGAATAATTCAGCCATTTAAGATTCTGCAACAATTATCCCGGAAATTTCAATGCCGTTTGCCAGCCACTTTGGAAAATTGGCAATCTTAAATTATTCACCTTCTATTTGAAACTCTGCAAGTTGAATGCCATCAATTGCTCACTTGCCAAAGCCTTCACCACTCCCAGTTTGGATCGGATCACACTTCTGTTGTGAGAGGAGTCAAAATTTCCCTTGAGAACAAAAAAACCATTAGATTGCTTTCCCTAAGCAATACTCCCAATGTGAATTTTACAGTCTGAAATTTCTTTTAAGACGTTGGTAGGGAAATTATGATTGAAAGTTGAAACTTTGAGCAAGATTTGTATTTGGAAAATGGTCCCAGTTTGTTGCCATTTGGATTCTAACCCTGCAAATTATGATTGGTCAGCATAAGCATTAGCATTTTGCATTGATACATGAAATTTCAAGTTCCATTTTGCTATCCATTTCAAAATTTTTTACATTTCAGTCCATGGCAAACCACACAGCAAGCCATGGTGGAGTTTACGCAGACCTACCGTTTTGCACTGGCAATTTCTGGTACTCAGGAATTTAGTGCTTCACATGCATGGCAATCAGGGTAAGCTTTTAGCCCTCACGCTTGGGCTAAAAGAAACATTCTATAGTTATACATTTTTGCTTTTTAATGCAATTTGATTTTGTAAAAGCTATCACAACGTGGATTGGCATTCAGTTTGACCATTCTGTGATGGACGAAACTTGAGGACGAACGGACAATGGACCAAAAAACCAGTCGATTCTAATGGGGATGGGGACTGGACGTGAAGGTCTTGATGACAGAATGATTGACATCGGGACCTTCAGAGGAATAAAGGATTTAAACCATGGTACACAATGGATCTACAGGATTTAAAAAAAATATTGATATGAAGACCCACAGCTGATTAAGGTTGTACATATATAAAGGGTTAGACCAAATTTTCCTCTTCCGGTTCAGGATTAGCACTTTCCCGTGCAGTCAGCCTTCGAATTCATCCACATTTCGAGATCGCCTCCTCATTGTCAACCGGTCATGGTCTGTGTCATTAAGGCCCGGCTCAGTGATTCCTAAGAGAGTAGGTCAATGATTGGCCTAAAAAGGGAAATGAACAAACAGAGAATAAAACCAGGTAAGACATTCATTGGGAAGGATACTAACGCGCCGTCATGGCGATTGCATTGGCATGAGGGCTTGCAGTCCTGAGGGTTCAAAACCAGAAGTCCGTTCCGGCACTCTTATACCTTTAAAGCACGCAGCTTAAAACGAAACAAGATTGCATAGCTAACCACCACCTTCAGACTTTACAAATTGACTGAGGCTGCCTTACCTGTAGATTTCTTGAATGAATGGTATGAATTAGCTGCTTGCTGATTGCAACTTTGGTGCTGAATGCCTGTATGAAAATTTGAAGAAGGTTTAACATTAAATTAGAAAAGGCAGGTTCTCCATCTTTTCACAGTGGGCACGTATTCACATTTTGCTAACAGTGAGTATTGAGCTGAAGTTTGCTAAGACGAAGGATTGGGGGAGGAAGGCAATGGCGAATGCTGGCACAGTGGACAAATCTCACTCTGCAGTTGCCTGCGAATTGCAATTTTCTAAGGCCACGCATTGCAAGGAGTTTTGGTGGGGCCTGGAATGGAAAGTATTTTGGTTTGCAAATTGGGGAAATTTTTTTTGTGAATTCAATGGGTACCTGTAAATTTGGTAGACTGGCATCAAGAAGCTTTTTGGAAAAAGTTCAGACCTTACGATGTCCTTGCCTTCCGGTGTTCTTACGTGACCAAGTTCTGTTGAGAGTAGCCTAGGCGAATTTGAAATAATAAAGCAAACTCAAGTATAAGATTTATATCAGGATATAAAAGAAAATTTTCGGGATCAATTAAAATAAATTTACGAGAAAGGATGTCAAATGGAAAATTGGGGCTAGAGGAATTGTCAACAGAAGTTTTGGATTGTATGGGACAAAAAGTAACCATTGACTATTAGACTGAAAAAACTTCTACACAACCAGACTGGACAAAACAATAATCACAAACCATTACTGCCCACAGAGATTCCTTCGAAAAGAATTTTTATCAGAATTTTACCTAATGCAATTATCAAAGTGAAATTTGCATTACAGCAACAACGGGTCTCGTTGCACTGACAAGAAAGATAATTGTTAATGGCAAAATTATTAATTAAAAATGTTAATTTCTCATTAAAAGTTAATGTCCAAACCTGTAAAATTTTAATAAATATTGTAATCATAAACACATAAATGATCAAAGGAAGGGATGACACACGTAGAAAATGAAGAAGCATATCGTAAAATCCATAGGGTAATCGCTTTTTGAAAAAGGTGTCTAACGTTTTCCGTACGAACTGTCCTAAGTCTATCATCTACCGGGAAAGGAAGTTGAGGGATTCCAATCACAGTGTCTGAGGAAAAAAAAAAACCTTGAGTTCTGACATTAACACATTCAAACCCAAATCTACTAGTGGTCGAAAAACATTCTTGCTAGCTGAGATGCACAGCTGATGTTCTGGGGATACACAATGCCGGTGAGCTTGCATCACAGGAACAAATTGACGGAACACAGCAAAGTTCAGGTCAAAGTTTAAATCTGGGCAAGGGTTCAAGTCAGGTAGTGTCTCTGGAAATGGATTCCGATGGGTGAGTTTTTTGGAAATAAGGATTCCATAGAGGAGATTGACATTAGAAATTGTAATAGGCATCATGGCATTTGGCATCAGGGGCATCAAGCATATCCTGGCAATCACTCAAAACTAATTTCATAGAATAATTCAGCCCCTTTAATGAAAAATTACCAGCCCATTTTGACAATTAATGCGTTGCAGCCTCTTTGGCGAAATTGGCAATCTTAAATATCATTACCTGCTTTATGTTTGACAGTTGAAAGTTGCACACTGGAATCATCTTGCCAACACATCCTTGCAATCCTCACTCCAAGCGCATGCTGGACCAGGACAGCTCAGTTTCGTTTGGAAGGAGCTCCAAAATTTCCCCTTGACAAAATAAAACATATTGAATGTTTTCCCTTTCAAAGCAAAAATGTGTGAAGATTTCCGATCTGAAATGTTCTTTTAACGGATTGGTGGATTTATACGAGAGGTTGAAATTTGCAGAGTTGTTGATTTGGAAATGGACCCAAGTTTGCTTAGCCAATTGGCCATTTGATTCCCGCCTAAATTCGTCACGAAGCTTAGCATAAATCCTTTGCAAGTTATTTTATTATACAGAATTCATTTTTTCAGTGCCATTTACATTCATTCACAATACAAGTCTGGCAACCCAAACAAGCACTGGTGGATTTACAGCACCCTCTGGTGTTATGAACTACTTTTCGTGTCAGCAGAATTCTCATGACTCGCAGCTTGGCATGGGAATTGGCTAGCCCACTATGCAAGGCAAATAAATTTTATCATTTCTATTAGCATTTTTTGTCAACAATTTGTTTGTAAAACATACATGTGTTTGGCAGTTCATGTTGATGATTCTTGGCACGTGGAGGAATTGGAGGAACCGATCGATGGAACAAAAACCAGTTTCGAAGTGTGGGACAATGGACTTGAAGTGAAGGCTGAACAGATCCTTCAATGAGTGAAACAGGACCTGTCAAATGGGAATGAAAGGATTTAAAGCTGAACATATGGATATGAAGTTAAAAAAAATTATGTGAAGATCCCACACTAGTAGAGGGTTAGGTAACTAATAAGCTAGTGTTACCCAGAATTTCCTTTTCACCGGTCAAGTTGCCTACTTTCCAGTGCTCAGCTCTCGATTCTCCAGTTTTCCAGCTCGTCCTCATTGTCAAACACCGGTCAGGTTGTCATTCAGGCCCCTGAGTCAGTGTACATGTCCTGAGTGAGTGACGCTAGATTGGCAAAAGGGAATCGATAGAAACAAACAGGAATTGAAAACCAAGGTAAGCATTTCAGTTTGGAGGAATACATAACGAGGCCTTCAGATTGGCATTGGCATGGGGCTTGCGACCTGGGGTTGCAAAACCAGAACTGCCCGGTTAACCGAGCCACTCTTACTCCTGTAAATGAACAAGCCAGGACTGCAAAAGCAGAACAACATTGGCGGTAAACCACCAACGCTAGCTTTACAATTGCCTGAGGCTGCCTTTACTGAGAGTATTCTTGAAGATGGTTATAATATGAAGACTGCTTGCTGATTTGTCGATGAACCTTTGGTCTGATGCGATCTAAAATTTGAAGAAGGTTTTAAATTTAAAATTGAAACGGTTCTCCATTTTTTCAGAGCAATATTTCACATTTTGCTTACAGTTGGTACGTATTGCAAAGTCTGGAGTAAGCAGAAAGGAATTGGGGAGAGAGCCAGAAATGGCGAATCTTTGCTGGAACCATGCTGACATGGCATACTCTGCTTGTCCAGGAAGTTGGCAATTTACCCGGCCAAGGTGTGAGGATGGGTTGGTTGAGGCCGTTGGAAAAAATTTGGTTTGACACAGAATCCCATGGGAAACCATTTTTTTTCATTGGGATGGATTTCGTATGTAAAGATTTCAGGCATAAAGCTTTTTGGAAGTAAAGCTTCCAGCCTTACGGTAGTCCTTTGGCCTTCAGTGGCATTCTTTCGTGCCAGTGCGTTTGAAGTGACCAGGCAAAATTGAAGTATAAGCAAAATCAGAGTATCGAATTAATCGGGGGTATGTTAAAAAAATCTATTGATTACAGTACAAAATATCAATTTACCAGGAACAATGCTAATGGTAAAATGCAAGGGCTTATGGAATTGTCAACAGAGGCTTTTTGAGTGACAGGAACATAAACAATTAACATTGTCCTAAATTCAAAAACACTTTCCTAATAACCCACGATGACACAAATACCCTCATAAACAAGAGTTTCTCGAAAACAGATATTTGTTAAAATTTACTTCAAATCAATTTTCATCAAAGAAATGGTCATTTACAGACTTACCAAACGGGTATCCTTAGAGAAGCAAACTTATTTAGTATACTAATTTACTTAAGTAAAATTGTAATGTGCTTCTTAAAAATTTTGTAAATTTGTTAAATTATGTCAAAATTGTATATCCATGTAATCACCATGAAAGACTCCCATGAGAATTGAACAACCTGTTGAAGAAATTAAATAAGATGATAGTAGAATCACTTGAATCGTTTTTCTAAAGTTGCCAACGTTTTGCCAGACGTTAATCTTGAAACCTAGTTATCTCCTGAAAGGTATGGTTCCAACTGTGGAAGACCAATAGTCTGAGGAAAAACAAAAACCTGTGATGAGCAAATTAAATCTCATCAACCAAATGTTAGCTTGCTCAGAAAAATCATCTCTTCTTCGTAGATCACCTGATTACTGGGGATCACCAGCAAGCTGCCAGGGTGGAGGCTTCTACAGGAAACAAATTGACCTGGAACCACACAAAGTCTTCAGGCTCAAATAAACGGAGAGTCAGGTAAGTGGATCAGACTGGTTTCGAGCGGTTTTTTTGGAATAAGTTCACAAGGTGAGCTTCATATAAATTTAATTACGCACCTAGTGAGCACTTTGGCATCGGCATCATCACTCATCGCTGCATCATCAAGCATTCAAAATCATTAGAATAATTCAGCCCCTATTATTTGCAAAATTAATCCATTAAATTTCACATGGCCGTTTCAGCACTTTTGGGAAATTTGGATAATTCATCCTTTGCTGATGTTTGCAATTCAGAAAAAATATTGGCTGCTCATCATATTGGCTCTGAAGCTTGCCAACCATCCCTTGCAATGGCCTCATCCTCCAAGGCCAGTGTCTGGATCCAGGATCAGCTCACTTTCTGGTTTGGTGAGAGGGAGTCCAAAATTTCCACCTGATGACACAAATAAAGAGCATATATGAATTGCTTTTCCCTTTGACAAAGCAAAACCACCCAGATGTGAAGATTTTCCAAGTTCTGAATATTGTGCTGCTCTTTTCAAGACGGATTGGTAGGGAAATTATGACTTACCAGAGAGGTTGAACTTGAGGAAAGAGTATGTTGTATTTGGAAAATGGACCTTTGTCCAATTTGGATTTAATTCCCTCCAAACTAAGCACTGATGGACGTTAGATAAATTCCTTTAGCAAGCATTATTTTGCATTGATACACATGGAACAAGTCAAGTGCCATTTTGCTTCTCAGTGCCATTTCAACATATTTTTTTCACAATTTCAAGTCCATGGGCAAACCCACACAAGCAAGCACATGGTGGAGTTTACTGCGTCAGCCCTACCTGGCTCGTTGATGACACTGGCAAATTTTCTCAGGTAGCTCAGCAGAACTTCTACGATTGCTTCTCGTCTATGCATTGGCAATGCAGGGTAAGCTTTGGCTAGCCCACTCACACTGCAAAGGGCGAAAAGAAACATTCTTATGCAGTTTCTCATTAGCATTTTGTGCTTTGTTGCAATGCAATCTTGATTGTTCGTAAAACGCTACTCACACAACGTGGTAGTTTGTGCAGTTCATGTTTGCAGTCGCATTCTTGAGCATCGATGGACGGAAACTTGGGAGGACAGGAACCAGTATCAGATGGAACCAAAAAACCAGTCGACTTCCTTGAAGTGTGGGAAATGGGGACTGATGACAGTGAAGGTCCTATTCATCACACCGATCTCTTACAGCAGGTTGGAAATCAGGGACCTGTCAAATGAGGACATGAAAGGATTTAAACGCCATGGTACACCATACTGGATGCATGACAGGATTTAAAAAAAATATTTGATATGAATGAGTCCCCTACAGCTGATGTAGAGGGTTAGGTACATATCTAAGTAAAGACTATGCTCGGTTAGAAGCCCAGAATTTGTCCTCTTCACCCGGTCTCAAGATTAGCCTACCTTTCCACGTGCAGTCAGCTCTGTCAGGAATTCATCCACATTTTCCAGAGCATCGCCCTCCTCGAGTTGGTCAAACACACGGTCGATTAGGTCTGTGTCATTCAAGGCCCCTGAGCTCAGTGTCAACTGTGCTATCTGAGTAGGAGTGAGCGCTGACAATGATTCGGCCTACAAAAGGGAATCGATATGAAATCAAACAGCAGAATTCAAAACCATAGGTAAGACATTTCAGTTTGGGAGAGGAAACTACCAGTCCCGCTTACGTGGAGAAGTTGGCATTGGCATGGGGTTGCAGACCAGGGTTGCAAAACCAGGAAGCTGCCCAGGTTTGCCTGTAGCCACTCTTTACTACCTCTTTAAATGAGACACAGCCAGGATCTGCGAAGAAGACAGAAACAAGACATTGGCAGGCTATACCACCACACGCTATCAAGACTTTATCAAATTGAGCCTGGCCGCCTTTACCTGATAGTCATTTTTGAAAGGAATGGCTCTGACTGAAATGTGAAGATGTTGCTTTGTTGGAAGCCCTTTGGCTGCTGAATGCCTGGATGCAAATTTGAGAGAAGGATTTTAACATCTAAACAATTCGAAAACGGCAGGTTCCTCCGCGATTTTCCAGTGGAGCATGCAGTTTCACATATTTCTTCATCTGGTACATGAGCTAAGTTCTTGGAGCAAGGAAGATTAGGAAGTTGGGGGATGGAAGGCAGGATGACGAATCTTTTCTGGAACACGCGATAAGTACTTGTGTTGTGCTTGCTGAGTGGAATTTATTCAAGAGCCTTAGGGTATGGAAGGCTTTTGGGTAGACTTTTTATTGGAATTGGATTTCGGTTGACACAATTCCAGGGACCAGGTTTAGTTTGAATTGTGATGAAAATTACAGAATCAAAGGATGCTTGGCCTTCAGTGAGAATTTTTGGAGAAAAGCTTCCGCTTAGGGTAGCTTGGCATATTGAAATATTAATCGGAACCAGCTATGGGTTTAATTAGGCCTAGGTAATTTGAAAAGAAACATGCATGATTCAAGCTTCAGATTATCTAGGGGAATTGCAATCAAATTTCACTTGACAGTTAAAAATTAACTAGACGGAATTGGAAGTAATTGGAAATACAGGCTACGATTGTCAAAGACAGGTTTGTAAAAGAATTTTCCTAGGAACCAACTAGTAAACATTAAACCTAGTATTCTTCACGAACGAGTTCTCGAGCAAAATTGAAACATTACCATTGATGCCATGGAATTAAATTGAAAGTATAATATTTAAGATCTTAAATTAACCTTCAGATGAACTTGTCAAATTTGAAATTTATTATGCTACCACAAGGTTAAATGACTAAGCCATAACAAATTGTGTGGCAAATTTCTTAAATTAATAAATTAATGTTCCTTAACACAGTATGATAACTCTTTTGAAGAAATGTGATCAAGCTTGTTATACTGTAATGACCTAAGATACTCATAAGTATCTAATAGGCCTCTTTAGGAAAATTAATGTGCAAGCTTAGTCAGTAGATAATTAGTCTAATGACTTTTGAAATTTACCCAGAAATTAAATTCGGTGTCATGCTTGAAAACCATGTTGAGAAACCGAAAAGTAAGTTCGGGTCCCATGTGAACCAGCTGAGCCAAAAGGTAAACTTGCTTTGAAACAGCTCAATTTCAGTAATGCAACAATCTGGGTACTGCAAGCAGGTTAGATGCCTCAGGAACACTGATTGACGGGGATCTCAAATCTAGGTGAGTTCACATCACAGGAAAAAATTACTGGAATCATAAAGTCTTCAGCTCAATTTTCATAGGGGATGCTTTCAAGAAGGCAGATCTCAGGACGATTTATAGGAAATTTTTTGAAGAAAGATTCACGCATCAGTTCGGAAGAATTACTTAGCAATCATGTGAAAGCTCAGAGACATCTTTGGAATTTGGAATAATTAGCCTCTTCTTGGATATGCAAAGACAGCCAGGAAAAATTTAAGCTTTCAGCCATCTTGATTCGAAATTAATCCTTGCATGGCATTCCCAGCGTTTTGCCAAGTCTGGAAAAATTGATGTTAGTCAGTTCTCAGCTTGCCATCAAATCTAAAAACTATCACTTCGCCATTTGGATCCAGAACTCCAGCTCTGTTGTGGAGTATCCAAAATTTCGCCTGTTACCAGATGTATTTTGTTTGCCATAGAGAGTCAAAATTCCCGAGTGACATTTCAAGTTTGAATTTGCTTTCTTTCAAAGCCATTGGCGATTTGAATTCCCAAGTTGAAATTTGGGACATTTTCAATTGATTTGGAAATGACATTTCATAAGCTTGAACTTTGGAAAACCCTCTGCAATTTGAATGTCCCAAGTTTGTAAATTCCATTTGCAAGCTATTGCATGCAAACATGAACAAGTGATGCTTTCTCCTGGTGCATACATATTTTTCAATTCAATGACGAATCCATTTGCTTTGGTCATTTAATGCGTTCCTCACTGGCACGTCATGGCAAGCACAAATAAGACTTTGCAGATTTATTGCTTTCTTTGTAGCAATGCAAGTTTTCTAGTAGCTCACTCAACTGCTAGGTTGTAACATTCATGATTGCAGGTAGCTTTGGTGCTTCACTGCAATTGGTGTGAAAATCATGATCATAGCATTCTTGATTTGTTGCAATGAACTTGATTGTAAACCTATCACACAACGTGTTTTGGCAGTTCATTGCAGCGATTTTGAGCATCATGGAGGAAATTGGGAGGCAGGAACCATATAGATGGAACGATAAAAACACTTCCTTGAAGTGGAATGGGGCTGATGAAGGAAGGTCTATTATCACAGACTTAGCGGTTGGAACCAGGATTCAAAGACATAAAGATTTACCTGACCATCTGAGCATGCAGGATTTAAAATTTAGATATCCCCTATGTCATTACAGGGTTAGGTATAGCTATAAGCTGAGTTAGAGCGAATTGTCTTTACCGGTCTCAAATGATTGGTTCCAGGCATCGCTTGTAGAATTCACCACATTTTCAAAAGACACTTCAGTTTGGGAAGAAGCATAGCGTGCTTCAGCGAGAATTGCTTGCTTGAGGCTGAAGCATGCAGGGTTGCAAAATGGATCCCAAGGGATGCTTAACCACTCTACTGTAAAGAAGGAAGCATTCGTTGGAGACGAAACTAAACCGCGCATACCGAAGTTGATTTATTAAATTGAGCCACGCAGGTTGCAAAACAGAATTAAGGATTGCTTGTGCATTTAACCTGTATGGTACTTAGATTGGAACTGAACTAGCCTGGCAGAATAAAAGTTTAAACTTTAAAATTGAACGGGTTTGCCTTTTTCCATGGGCATATGAAAAATGGCTTGAACATGATGAAGATTGCTGCTGTTTCTTCATGAAGCTTGGCTGGGAGCGGAGCCAAATTGGAGAATTTTTAACCTTGACATAAAAGGCAGTTCCGCTCTTTTTGCCGGCAAAGAATTCTATTGTCAACTAGGTACAAGTTGGTTGAGTTTTGGAGCTAAGAAAAATAAGTTGGGTTGGGGCAAAGATCCCTGCGGAACCATTTTGAAATGGTTTGGTTTCCTGGTGGATTGGAATCTGTCTTCAGAGCAAGTTTTGGGAAAGATGTACCTTTGGACCTTGGCTTCAATGTGGTTTACAACCAGTTGGGGATAATTTTTTTTCAGGAATTGGATAAAGAGCAACTCAGAGCTGGTCTATCATAGAGTTATGTGAAAAGCTTCGTTTCTCGGGTTGTCCTTAGCATACAATTTAAGTTAAGCACATGTGGTTTAATTGTGCTTAGGGAATTGTAAAAGAAAAGCTTCTGATGGATTAGGGATAATAGAGAATTTGCACTATAGTTCTGTGGAGATTACCTACAAACCTACGAGAAAAAATACACTACTAATTGCACAGGGATGATGAAAAGAATTTGTTGCATTTATCTACGTAAAATAACTGTAACAGTCACTGTAATTTTACAGACTTCCAACAGCCTGCACTGGAAAAAAAATACTTTTATTATGCAAAATTTATTGAAAAGTAATTTTTTTAAAATTTACCTTCCAAGGTCTTGTATTTAGATAAATATTGTAATTCAGATACCACAAGGATCTCCTCATGAAGAATGGAAAATTGTCTGAGGAAAATTTAATAAAGTAAATGTTAAGTATCTCCTAAGTTAATGTCATCGAGTTTATTACAATTTTGAAATTGAATGCCTAAGAATTACTTATAAGATGGGAATGGCAACTTGAAGGATTGAATCGCAAGCTCTCAGTATTTACGAAGAGTAATATCTTTTGAAAAAGTTGACATCATGGTTACCAAGTGTAATTGCTTGAAGACTATCTTACTACTCGAGGTAAGTTGAGATCGTCTGCAAGCCAGTGGTGGAAAACAAAATCTATTGCCTGGACCAAGCTAATTCACAAATTCAAATTGAGCGGGATTCAAGGTACGTCGTGGTCTGCGAATGGATACTGATGATGGATTCGAAGTACAGGTGAGTTTGCATTCAGGAAAATTGACTACAGTCAAATTTGTCAAAGTCAAATCTGACGGTGAGGGCATTCAAGCAGCATCCGGCATGTTTCGAAAGTGAATTTTTCGGAATAAAAGATTCACGCTCGTTAGAACATTTGACATACGCTCATGATTAAGGCGCTCAGACTTTTGGATCTGGATTATAGCTATCTGCATATTAAAAATCAAAATGATATTGATTCTCAGCCTTTAGTTGCAAAAATCCCTACAGGCATTCAATGGCGTTGCTGCCATCTTTGGAAAGTATGGATTTATTATGATTCACCTTTCGACTTTGCAAAATTAGAAAACATTGCTTCACTTCATGCATCACCTCAAATTGAATTTCCATTCCAAATCCCTTCTGGATGAGGAAAGTTTGTTGCCGAGAGTGAAACTAATTCCATATGAAATATTAAGAAATGATGAATGTTTTCCTTTGCAAATCACGTTGAATTTTCCAACTAAGATGGATGACTTTATCGATTGGAGCAAATTTGACTTACACAGGGTGAATTCAAGGCATTTTGCTTCTGATTTCAAATACATTTTTCAACCATTTGCAACATTGGAATCCCAGCAAACTAGGACGAGCTCACTGCTTTATCCATTTGCAATTTTTCAATTGCACTGAACTCAAGTCCTTTCTTCAGTCCATGCAGTATTTGCACTTCATCCAGACCAAAGCAAGCACATTGTTATGCGTTCCTACTTGTCTTTGTGCATGCAATTTTTTCGGTAGCCACAACTCACAATCTTGGTTATGCATTCATGCAGGATTTTGGAGCACTCATCTGGGGAAGAACCATTCTATGAGTTTCTCATAAACATTTTGATTCTTGAGTGCAATTGATGTCGTAATCATCACCAACGTTAGTTGTGAGTAAATCAGTGCTTCTTGAGACATGAGGATTTGGCAGGAACGGATCATACGATTAAAAATTTTAATAGGTGCAGGATAGAGGTTAGGACTAAGAAAACTGCCGTAGAACCCAGAATTCCTTAACCGTCTAAGTTGCAACTTTCGACATCAGCTTGGAATTCTCAATTTTCCAGATCCCTCCTCGTTGCAAAGACGGTCATTGCTTATTAAGCCTGCTCATTAACGTTCTGAGGATACGATTGCTACCCAGGATCATGATGGAATAAACCAGATAATGCAAACTAGTAGATTTCGTTTGGGAAGGATACACAGCCCGCTAGGAATTGATTGCATTAGGGTTGAATCTGAGGTCAAAACCAGACTGCCAGGTTTCCAGCCATCTTACTTGTAGAACCAGCGAGGAAAACAAAAGTTGCGTAACACAGCTACAATTACATTGACTGGCCGCCTTTACTGAAAGTCTGAAAGTAAGTTGAGAAAATGAAGACGCTTCGTCTTCCATGGAGCCTTTGGCTGAATGCCGGTGCTAAATAGAAAGGTTTTAACAAAATAAAGGTTCGTTTTCCGTGAGAAAAGTTGCAATTTCTACAATTTGGTAGTATTCACAATTTGTAAACGAGGAATTGGGTGGAGGCAATGAAATTTGCTGACATGTGAAAAGGCTCTCTTGTGCCTGGGAATTGGCATTCATTTCAGGCGAAGATTGAAAGAGGTTTGTATGGGGTGGAATGGAAATCTTTGGTTTGACATGGAATTCCCATGGAAAACCATTTTTTTAAATGGTTGGTTACTGGGGCGAATGGAAAAACTGTTTAAGTTTGGAGAAAAGTTCGACTTCGGTTGTCTTGGCTCGTACAGTTCTTGTGACAATTTTTAGAGCCTGGAAAATTGAAAAGAATAGCATTGGCTTCGGATTTTATAGAGTATTCAAATCAGTTTTCTTGGGTTCAATTGAAAAAAATCTACCAGGAGGTTCAATGGTAATAGGTTAAGAATGCAAACAGGTTTTTGGATTATCTAGGGGAAAATAACAAGAAACTTTCCTTGGTTAAAATTAACCAAACAATGACAAACAATATGACTCATTAGTGACAAAGGAGTTCTCTGAAAAGAAATTTTGTATAGATTTTACCTTCAAATCAATCTACGCAAATAAATTCCTAATTTATTACCCAACGGGCGCTTCGGAAAAGCAATATTGTAGTTTATGCAAATTTATTAAATAAATTTAATGTTCTCTTAAAATTACCAAACGGTCTTGAAATTTTGATAAAATGATAATTGATACCCAAAAATATCACTAAAGAATAGTGTCAAACTATTAAATCAAATTGTATAAGTAATTTACAGTAATAAACGTTTCAAATTCATAAGATTGAGTCTGTGAAATCTTAAATGAACATGCTTATTCACACCCTGGGAAGAATTGCAGATTCATTGATGAACTATCAGAGAAAACAACATCCTGGAGTTGTCTGAGCCAAGTTTACCACTGAAACCAAAATTAGTGAGCTAGAAAAATTAAAGCTGTAGGTGCCATTTTGGGAACCAGCAACTCAGGGTGAGGTCATCAGGTACTTACCTGGACCAGCTCAAAGTTTCAGGCCAAAGTTAAATCTGGGGTGTAGGAGGTCAAGTGGTTTGAAAGATCTGTGAGGGGATGTTTTCTGAATAAAAGGATCACCATCAGTTCAGGGCTTGATTTGAAATCATAGAACATATGACCACTCAAGCTCACTCAAGCTCACTGGCCAACTCAAGAAGCATATCAGAAATGTATCATTTAGAATGAATTCTCAGCCCCTTATTAGATTCTGCAAAAATTAATCCAGCCCAGGACAAGTTTCACATGGCCGGTTTGCCAGCCATCTTTGTGGGAAAATATGGCAATCTTAAAGTTATGCATTCACCTGCTTGCTGATGTTTGCAAAAGTCTGGAAAAAACGATTGAGCTGCTCATCATCATTGGACTCTGTCAAGCTTGCCAACACATCCCTTGCAATGGCCTCATCCTCCAAAGCGCCAGTGTCTGGATCCAGGATCAGCTCAGCTTTCTGGTTTGGTGAGAGGGAGTCCAAAATTTCCACCTGATGACACAAATAAAGAGCATATATGAATTGCTTTTCCCTTTGACAAAGCAAAACCACCCAGATGTGAAGATTTTCCAAGTTCTGAATATTGTGCTGCTCTTTTCAAGACGGATTGGTAGGGAAATGTATGACTTACCACAGAGAGGTTGAAGACTTTGAGGACAGAGTATGTTGTGTATTTGGAAAATGGACCCAAGTTTGCTTCAAGCCATTTGGCATCATTCTGAATTCCCTGCCTGCAAACTAAGGCACGTAGATGGACGTTAGCATAAATTCCATTTAGCAAGCATTATTTTGCATTGATACACATGGAACAAGTCAAGTGCCATTTTGCTTCTCAGTGCCATTTCAACATATTTTTTCACAATTTCAAGTCCATGGGCAAACCCACACAAGCAAGCACATGGTGGAGTTTACTGCGTCAGCCCTACCTGGCTCGTTGATGACACTGGCAAATTTTCTCAGGTAGCTCAGCAGAACTTCTACGATTGCTTCTCGTCTATGCATTGGCAATGCAGGGTAAGCTTTGGCTAGCCCACTCACACTGCAAAGGGCGAAAAGAAACATTCTTATGCAGTTTCTCATTAGCATTTTGTGCTTTGTTGCAATGCAATCTTGATTGTTCGTAAAACGCTACTCACACAACGTGGTAGTTTGTGCAGTTCATGTTTGCAGTCGCATTCTTGAGCATCGATGGACGGAAACTTGGGAGGACAGGAACCAGTATCAGATGGAACCAAAAAAACCAGTCGACTTCCTTGAAGTGTGGGAAATGGGGACTGATGACAGTGAAGGTCCTATTCATCACACGATCTCTTACAGCAGGTTGGAAATCAGGGACCTGTCAAATGAGGACATGAAAGGATTTAAACGCCATGGTACACCATACTGGATGCATGACAGGATTTAAAAAAAATATTTGATATGAATGAGTCCCCTACAGCTGATGTAGAGGGTTAGGTACATATCTAAGTAAAGACTATGCTCGGTTAGAAGCCCAGAATTTGTCCTTCTTCACCCGGTCTCAAGATTAGCCTACCTTTCCACGTGCAGTCAGCTCTGTCAGGAATTCATCCACATTTTCCAGAGCATCGCCCTCCTCGAGTTGGTCAAACACACGGTCGATTAGGTCTGTGTCATTCAAGGCCCCTGAGCTCAGTGTCAACTGTGCTATCTGAGTAGGAGTGAGCGCTGACAATGATTCGGCCTACAAAAGGGAATCGATATGAAATCAAACAGCAGTAATTGCAAAACCATAGGTAAGACATTTCAGTTTGGGAGAGGAATACTACAACCGCAGTCGCCGCTTACAGTGGAGAAGTTGGCATTGGCATTGAGGGCTTGCAGATCCTGCAGGGTTGCAAAACCAGAGAAGCTGCCCAGGTTTGCCTGTAGCCACTCTTTACTACCTCTGTTAAATGAGACACAGCCAGGATCTGCGAAGAAGACAGAAACTAAGACATTGGCAGGCTATAACCACCACACGCTATCAAGACTTTATCAAATTGAGCCTGAGCGCCTGCCTTTACCTGATGAGTCATTTCTTGAAAGGAATGGCTTGATGAAATGAGTGAAGACTGCTTGCTGTGTTTCTCTGTCCATGGAAGCCCTTTGGCTGCTGAATGCCTGGATGCTAAAATTTGAGAGAAGGATTTTAACATCTAAACAATTAGAAAACGGCAGGTTCCTCCGCGATCTTTTTCACAGTGGAGCAATACAGTATATCACATATTTGCTTACACAGTCTGGTACGTATTGCAGCTGAAGTTCTTGGAGCTAAGACAGAATAGGAAGTTGGGGGATGGAGAGGCCAGAAATGGACGAATCTTTGTCTGGAACCAGCTGCTGACAAAGGCATCACTCTGCAGTTGTGCCTGGCTGAAGTTGGCAATTCTCATCTCTCCAAGAGCCTCAAGCGCATGTGACAAGGATGGGTTGCTGTTGTTGGGGGCCTGGAATTGTAAAAATCATTTTGGTTTGACACAGAATTCCCATGGGGAAACACCATTTTTTTTAAATTGTGGTATTGGATTTACCATGGTGGCGAATGTCAAAAGAGCCTGGTCTAGTGCAGTAGAAGCTTTTTGGAAGAAAAGCTTCCAGACCTCTACCGGGTATGTCCTTTGGCCTTCCAGTGAGCAGTTCATTATCGTGACCAAGTTGCTGGGTTTGAGATGTGTAGCCTAGGCGAAAATTTGAAAAGAAATAAAGCAAACACTCAGAGCTTATCGAGATTTATATCAGGAGGGTAATGTTGCAAAAGCAAAATCTTTCTCTGGGATTCACAGCTTACAAAATACAATCTTACCGAGGAACAGGCATGCTCAATGATGGTAAAATTGCACAGGGCTTCAGAGGAATTGTCAACAGACAGGCTTTGTTGGAGTTGTGATCTGAGGGGAACAATAAACAAGTAAACCATTGTCACCTTAGTTAGATTCTGTAAAAGAACTTTACCTACACAAACCCAGCACTGGACAAAACAATAATACACCTACCTATTGACTGCACCACAGAGGAGTTGCTCTGCGAAAAGACAATATTTGTGTATCAGATATTTTACCTTCAGAATGCAATCTTGTCATCAAAGTTGAAATGTCTCGTAATTTACAGACTTACCACGAACCGGGGTCTCCTTGCACTGGAGACAAGCAAAGCATAATTGTTAGTCTAGTGGCAAAATTTACTTAAAGTTAAAATATGTTAATGTGCTCTCCTTAACAAAGTTAATGTGCCAAACGTGTGTCTTGTAAATTTTGATCAAATATTGTATAATCCATGTAATACACCCATAGAAATGAACTCACCATGAAGGAATGTGGGACTGAGCAACCTGTTTGAGAGAAAATTGAAATGAAGGCATAGCATCAGTACAGCTATCATCACAGTAGTGGTAATCGTCTTTTCTGAAAAAGGTTGTCATCACAGCGTTTTGCCACGTACGTGTGAATCTGTCCTTGAATGACTCTATGCTTGATCTCACACCCTGGGAAAGGTAAAGTTGCAGGGATTCCAATCTGTGCCGAAGACCAGTGAGTCTGAAGGAAGAAAACAAAAATCCTTGTGAGTTGTCTGGAGCCAATGTTTAACATCATCATGCAAACCCAAAATGTCTAGCTGTGGACTTCAGAAAAATCATCTCTTACATAGCTGCGTAGGATGCACAGCTGATGTTACTGGGGATCACCAGCAAGCTGCCAGGGTGGAGGCTTGCCATCACAGGAAACAAATTGACCTGGAACCACAGCTCAAAGTCTTCAGGCTCAAATGTTTCAAATCTAGGAGCAAGGGCTGTCAAGGTCAGGTTCAAGATGGTCTCTCGAACATCTGGATTTCTGATGAGGGTGATGTTTTTCTGGAAATAAAAGGATTCACGCATCAGTTCAGGAAGACATTTGACATTACTGAAATCATTGTAATGAGAGCACGCTCAGTGACGCATCTTTGTAAATTAATGCATCAGGGGCATCACTCAAGCCGTCATCGCTGGCCAATCATTCAATTCAGAATTCTCTGCCCCTTATTAGATTCTGCAAAAATTAATCCAGCCCAGGACAAGTTTCACATGGTTGGTTTGCCAGCCATCTTTGTGGGAAAATATGGCAATCTTAAAGTTATGCATTCACCTGCTTGCTGATGTTTGCAAAAGTCTGGAAAAACTGATTGAGCTGCACATCATCATTGGACTCTGTCAAGCTTGCCAACACCTTCCTTACGATGGCCTCATCCTCCAAAGCGCCACTGTCTGGATCCAGGATCAGTGCAGCTTTCTGGTTTGGTGAGAGGGAGTCCACAGCTTCTCTCTGGTGACAACATGAAATTATTTTGTTTTCACTCATACATTATTATTTTCAGAGAATGAAATATAAACATCAACATCTGATATTACATATTTTATGATTGTGAACTCATAGAATAATATATTACTCACTGCAGAGAAATTGTTGTTAATATTGTGAAGATCCTCAAGACTTGCAAAGATTGAAAAATATCCAAGATTTCTTTTCAACCATTCTGCACTTCCATTCACATTTTTTGTGCATCCAGGGTCTGTGAATTATTTAATAAGATAAAGAGACATAGAGCCATAAAATTAAAGAGTTGAAATAAATGTCAACAAGGTGAATTTTGAGTGGTATTCGGGCATCCCACTTTTAACATTCTTGATTAGGAGCTGTTAATTTGCATGCAGTTCTGACTGTTTTTAGTTTCTGTCTTATATTAAACACCATTTGATTAATTTCTTTGTCACATTTAGCACATATTCTTATCCTTTTACCTAGACTTACCTGTTAAGCCCTCTCTTGATAGGTAGGCATGAATGAAGTGTGTGTAGATTAGTTTTCCCTCCATTCTTTGAGATGTCTCCAGTTCATCGCTCATCGCCTCAATCCTTGGAAATACATTTTCATTATTTTTCTTCTTACAACAACAAAATTTTAGATCATGAGTCATCAGTCAGGAACAATAAGACGCATGTTTACAAGAAAGAAAATAATTTCTTTCACCAGACCTTTTTGTTAACCTCACAAATCCAGCACAGTGACCTTTGTGGCATTTGTATTGTTTTTGTCCATGATGATTTTTTTTAATTTCTGTACCTGTTGTGCCAGTTTATTTGTCAGAATTTGTGATAACATGGGAAAGCTGATATGGTAATGTGCACACTTTTTCATTTAAAGATCCTCAGGACTTTCTTCATTTTTGCACGCTGCTGAACTCTGTCAGAACCTGGTCCTATCAACCTTCATTTAAAAAATGCCATTTTACCAGGTGTGCTACAGTGCACCTCCTTCTTTGATGGGTTCCACAAGTGTCATTATTTGGTGTGTTATTTTGTAACAGCAAGTACAAAATAACATGTTGAAAGAGTACAGTGAGTGCGAGATGAATGAAGGCTTTTGACGCATTCCGTCCAAAACACATTTATCAAACAGGCTGGAGTTGCAATATAGATGTCATTTTTGTGAGTGCTTGCAAGGTGGCCTTCTCTCATTTTTGCAAGTGCATTTAGGGAGGGTCTTAAAAAATAGTAGGAGACATTGATTACATATTCCTCAAATTTAAAATCTGCCAGGCAGCCTAAAAACAAGTGTATTATTTGCATAAATGCGCCTTCATACTTTTCTTTATTCTTCCACAATAATATATTGCATCCACAACGTTTGACCAGAAACTTAACCAGTTAAAATTCCATTTATCAGAGAGGATTTAAAAAGGTAAAATTATATTTCCACCATGTTTCATTCTGGCCAGCAGGGGGGGTTGCAGCCTTGCCGCAGCATGATTATCATTTTACAACATAAGTAAAATATTTACATATTTCTGCAATGATTCATTATTTTATCTACATTAACAAGAATTAAGTTAATTCACTAACCATTTACCACTTCAGCATTCATCTGGATGCATCAGTAAAATGGAATAAAATTCACTTACAATTCTTGGAAAGAACTGCAGCTGAAGTTCTGATTGCTCAGCTGGATGAGGAAGTTTTCGTTGACATAGGGCAAAAGAGGAGCCATCATTATAGTAAACCACAGTCTGATGAATGTTGGGTCACTGTTGTTACCCAGGCTGAGACCGTCCAGGACTCCAAATATATCCGGAACATTGACTCCAGACTCATTGTGGCCCTGTTATAAAACAAAGTTGCAACCATTGATAGGAGCTGTACAGTATTTGTCATACCAACATCTTTTGAATGTTATTAAGAGCTATAGGAAACTACAAAATTGTAAATTCCCAACTAAATATGTGTTAAACAATGGTGTAGCACCACTGCAAAACATTAAATCATCGAAGTTGAACCTGCTATAATTCCCAGATTTTATGTAAAGAAGTCTTGATTGTAAACACAGGTAGGCTTATATTTTCAATTATGAATAAGTGACAAATGTGCAAAAAATGCAGATATTTCCATCCAAATCTTTCTCACTTATGAATGTGAGTATACCTTGAATTTATGTGTTTACAATTTGGGTCTTTACACTTATACAAGTGAAATATGATGCCATAACAACTACGTAATAGTTCCACATTCATTAGATTATGTCCCTGCTTTACAAATCCTTTAATATAGACTGTTTTTTACTATTTTGATAAATTTCATTTACTAGCTTGCGTACATCCATGTATGGCAGACATTTGCTGATATTTGATTTTTGATATTTCCTTCCAAAGAAATTAGGTTATTGTTTTGGTATTGGCCTTTTGGGCAACTAGAGCCAGGTTTCTCATTACCTGATGTAGTATTTGACTGAAATACACAAGTAAAGCATATTTATTCAGTATTTTGTACAGATGAGAAATATGAAACTGTGTATTACATTTAGTGCTACAATCAAAGCAAATTGACTTACGATTGCAGAGACCAGAGTTGATATACATACTGAGGGAATGAAAAAAAAATAATTGTAATTTAAATATTTATCATGTGTACTGGCAAAAATAAAAAATTTGATATAGTGCAAAATAAAAGAGAAACACTTACCAACCCCAACAGCTGACAGTAACAGAACTTGCGCTGACATTCTGGGGCCACCCATCGTGAGAACGGTGTTCTGCTCACCTTTTAATTTTGTAGACCTTAAGTGTACACCTTCAATTTATTTAACTGGTATTTTAGAAGAAGAAGAATACAAGGAAAAAGGAAAATAATAATAGTCAGAAGCAGGTGCATCCCTTGGCATTTTTGCACATCTGTTGTGAAAGTTAATAAATGCAGTCCAATACAACCAATTTAACTGTAAGTTTCAATAAGAGCAAAACTCGGGAATGTTTTAGATTTATAATTGAGCTCTGAATTTATAAGCACTGAATTTAAAAAAAAAAAATATATATACATATATATATATATTTATATAAATATAAATATAAATATATAAATTATCTTTCATTCAAGTTTCTTGGAATACAATTTTACCAATGCTTAAACAATAAAAAGACAGTAAGATCAACATAGAAAGATGTACAACAGATTGAGCTCACCTCTCTCCTATCTCCTTTGTCTCTCTGTCAGAGAAAAGTGAAGATCGCAGGTACATGTACAGTACATAGGGTGGAGCAAACAAATCATAGTTGAACTTCATGTATGATATGAAGCATGCACACATGATGTTCAGAATGTTAAGGTGGAAAATTCAAGTGTGAACACCTGTCACTCCATTTTATACTTGAATAAACAAAAAGCCTACCACATTATAAAATACAATACACATAAATTACAGGCTTTCTTTTATTGTTGATTATGTAAATGCTCATAGATAATAGTTAACTGATGTTAACTTCTTGGTTAGGGATATATTGTGGTCATGGTTAATGTTATGGAAAGACCGATTTCATGGTTAAAAGAAACAAAAGTTGACTGTTTGGGGCCTCTGACAGACCAAGTACTTCATTTCATTCATTCAAATTATACATTTTTAATAAGTGCAGCTGTCTACATTGGCTTACACTTCACTAATGGTTAACATGAACAACTGCCACTATTTCTTAGGTTTACAGTCTAGTTTCTTCCAACTTACACATATTTGTGGACACATTGTGTATTTTGCTATATTACTATTAAGATGCTTCTGAGTGCACAGTGGCTGGCTAATAAAACGTAGATACTAAACGAGGACTGCAGTTCTGTTACTGCTCTGCTGCGGACTTGCTGCTTAAGGTTCGGTCACACCTTAGTCATGCCATAGTGTTAAAAGGGACTCACACACATGACATGATTCTCTAGTTAAAAATAACCTGTTAAGTGAAAGGTAATGAATTGAACTGACTGGCCTTTACCCTGCCCTGTTCTCACTGGGCTTCAACTTTTTCTTTAGTGATTCATTCATTCAGCTAATTGTGTATTCTTACCTACAGAGCAGCACTGAGGAAAGAAATCTGCCACAAAGCCATGTTGCTCATGTGACACAGCTGGCACAATGAGTTTCGGTGTCTTGCTGCATGTTTATAACTCTAAACTAACTAGTTTAAATACTAGCAATAGCAATCATCACATTTCTTATTTGTGATTGAGAGATAGGTCAGAACAGAAGAAACATATTTCCACTTTATTTAAGCTACATTATCGTTTTCAAGACAAAAGACACTCCCTGTATATATGTTGGGAGACACTAACACATGTTTTAGTCACATTATTTGGCCCCATGCCACTGTTAGTTTATTTACATAAAATAAGATAAGATAAGATAAGATAAGATAAGATAAGATAAGATAAGATAAGATAAGATATTCCTATATTAGTCCCACAGTGGGGATATTTGCACATGTACATATTTCCAGTATATGTTATTTTAACAGAGCCTTAAAACAGCATGTGAAGGTAATGCCATGACACTAGTTCATGCCAAACAACACATGTCAGATTCAACATTTCAGCTGAATAAATGAAGAGAATGTCACCCTGCAAGTCAACAATGAATACACCGTTTTACAGTCCCCTATGGCATACCTGACACACACCCCAAGACAAAAAACTGCAGTCAGACCAGAATGTTCCTGGCATCAATGAGGAACAAAAGAAACAGGGTGTCCCACTTTCACACACTAAGTTGGAAAATAAGTGATATGTTCCAAGGAAGTACTAATTTTAAAACCATTATAAAACATCCAATTCTAAAAGATAAACATTTAGATAGATACCACATTGTACGTGTTCACAACACACATTTTACGTAGGTTTCCATCAGAATGGGGAAGTTTTAAAAACATCTTCAAAAAGATTTTCACTAAAGCGCTTATCAAGATTACATATTTAACAGAAAGAAAATGAGGGATCAATAAAGCATGCCTTCTTCTTCTTCTTCTTCTTCTCCTTTTCTTAATATTCGTCTGTAACTCTGGAGGTACGAGTAATTTTGGTTTTGCACAGCTCTTGATGTTGCTGGTACCAGTTTAAGGAGGGGATTTCTTATAATGTCATCTAATTAGACAGTCTCCTGAATAGTCTAGAGAAAAGCCAGATAAAGAGACAGAAAGTATGCCAATTAGAGAGTGAGCAAATGAGAAACAAAACTTAACTGCCCCCAAACAAAATTTTAAATCTTTTATTGATCTAATTTGCAGGAATTTGTTTTTGTTAGTGACTTTTTTCTCAGTTTAATTCCCAGGGCTCCTCAATGTTCTAGTGTAATTTGAATAAGCATCAATCACATGTACTGCCCAACAACATACACATTGTTTTTGTTAATTGGCACTCAGGTTACACTGCAAGGCAGACAGGAAGTCAATCATGTTCTCAACAACCTTCTACTTTGTGCGGATTCAGTAACAGGTGGCACATATGACCCATTCGTTTAGTGTATGTATTTTTTATTGAACAAAATTCTACTTTTTGCAATTAGTGAGAATGTAAAGGTCTACCAAATGTCAAACAGGTTACAGAATATCAACAGTTATCGTTAAATAAAATTTAATTTCAATTTCATGTTCATTAAAATTAAGTTTGATTTAAAAAACAACAACAAAATGTCTCATTACATTTTTCAAAAAACATACCGTTAATCAACAAAATCATAAAATATAGAGAAAATGAGAGCAAGGATAGCAATGTTTCCCTGAGCTTGGTTATAAAACTATGAAGCATTTCTGGATCCACTGGAACAACTTAGTGATGATTCCCTGTAAAAACAAAAACAACATGGTAATTGCATGGCATAATAATGAAGCCAGTTACTGGCAGTCAGTCAACCATGCCATATCACAAACATCTCTCACACCTCTCACTCACACAGACTGGGAGGTCCTGTTGTAATGGTAACACCCAACTTACCTCAGTAAAGTGGAAAATACATGATGTTGTCTGGTCTCTTAACACTTCTTGACATACTCACTGACACAATTTATTTCAAAAGGTTGATGGATTCTGAAGTTCTAATGATATACACACACAGTATAGAGGGATATGATACTGTATAAAGGGAGATTATTTTCCTACTATCCCACTGCCACGTCAAAGAAACATATAAGGCTACAGTCCCCCTATCTGACGACATTTTGTCCCTTGGTCTCAACAGCCCGTTCAGTATAGGAAGGTGTTCTCAGAAATATGTTAAATAATTTTGTAAACATTTTCTTAAAATTACAAGTCGTTTGTGCCTAGGTTTTTATATTGATTGATGAATGTGATTTTTCCACATTCCCGCAAACACCTGAACGCACCATTGAGAAAAAGTTTTCAAATCAGTTCCTGCTCTTAACTGCGATGTCACTCAATGATCAAACTTCACAAAATTTGAGAAGACATTCTGCTCACTGTGATAGATTACCAAACTCAACAAAGACCCACGTCTCTGCAGGGATTTAAATAATACTCTGACATAAATGGCTGCTTGAAAGGTGGATAAACTCATTCACAACCTGTTGTCTACATGGAAAATGGGTGGCATTCAAATGCTGCAGGTGGGACTTAAAAAATGCAGACTCTGACTCACTGGCAGATGGTTCAAATCATAAATCAGCCCTATTCCCAATATATTTCCTATTGGACCATTTCCCTTTCTCTATTAGTACCAGCAGATAGCAGTAAAGCTCCAGTCAGACAAGAGCACTACAGTACTGCATGTCCAAGGATAGATATATGCTGGGTGATGTCTGTGGTTTATAACCAAATCCTTTCTAGGCTGATCTGTGTATGTTTCAATATGCAGCAGTTCATACAATCAGGATAAGATATTAACAGCTGACAGTGGGATATCCCTTTTAATGTTAAACTAGTCCACATAGACAACATGAAATAGTCATTACAAATAAATATCATGAAACAAATCCATGGCAAAAATAGTTCACGTACCTGTACATTGTGGGGGTTGATCACTCCATCGATTTCCCTCACAAACTATTGCAGCGGCACCCTTTAACTTGAAACCATGGTAACAGGAGTACAGAGCGACCAGTTTGCCATTTGTAGAGGACAAAATAAAATCCCCGTTCTTTATCTTTCTTGGAGTGCCACACTGTTCCAAGTCTGGAATTGAGAGATAAACGTTTTTCATGTTAATGTGTAGAGGAACAATAAACCTCAAAGGAATGTGTATGATTTTTCAAATATCAGGACCAAGACTATAGCCTGACAGTTTCTCAAGCCCACCTCGGTTCTTCTCCTCTCTCCAAGCTTCCAAATTAATCAACGGCATATGATCACAAGAGACGTAATCGTAGGGGTATTTCCCGAACTTGAAAGAATCAGGAGGGACTTCCCTTATGTCGCTGTTGTCACAGATGATCCGAGACAGAGAACCTTTTAAAAGCTCAGCCTTCTGTTGCTGACTGAACATACCTTCAGCCTCCCACCAAAACCTGAAAAATAAAAACGGTTCATCTCTCCATTTCAGATCAAACATTTCAATAACTAAATAAAATCTTCAAAGATAGACCAAGAAATTTGCTTTAAAATGTGCCATTTTGGTCAAAGGTGAGGTGCATAATATCGTTACATACATTTTTTTTTTTTTTTTTTAAATCAAGCAAATATGAATGTACCTATCGCCATCACGAAGTGCTTTCATCTGCTTTCCGATCAGGCAAGCAAAGAGGGGACCGGTTCTTGAGCCCGGCAACAAGTATTCAACCAGCCCTCCCAGCCATACGTCGATATTGTCAGGATGTTTGTAGATTTGTGCTATCTTCTCTGCAACCCTGAAGTTTCTCACAACCTCTTTGAAACCATCCAGTGTCTTAATGCGCTCCAGTCCACAGAAGGCTCTCCAGTCATTGTATCCTGAAAAGCAATTTCAGCACAATATAATTCAATAGTGAGCATGCTCATTCACATTATTCTTGTTGAGAGTTAGACAAGAAGATTGATACCGTTCTCCAAATGTCTGTTCGACAAATATGAAGCTAGATTCAAGAGAGGGTTAGCTGAGCTTAGCTGGAAACAGGGGAAAACAGCTAGCTAGCTCTCCAATGGTGACAAACTACCTATCAGAACCTCTAAAGCTTACTAATAAACACGTTATATCTTTGTTTAACCCATACAAATAAAATGTAAAAACAACAAGTTGGTTTCACAGAGGGTTATGCGCTGGACTAATTCTTGGCAAGCACAGCAGCCTGGTCTCACCAAATGGCGTATGAATAACACAACAATTTCTTAAGCAATTTTGTGTGCTATCGCTACGCTTTTTTTGCTGTTCACGTGTCATTTCACGCTCAGAGCAAGTGTTCCGGAAGTCAGTTAGTATAAAGAGCGAGAAAGTCTGCATAGGGAGGAGGATGGGATGAATGGACGGGTCAAACAAACACATAACTTTCATTCAGGAGACCGCTATTCATGTCCCGTGTGAAACCAAAAGTCAACCGTTGACTGATTTACGTTGACTACTTAACTTATATACGGAACTTAATTTACGTACAAACGTCCTTATTTGAACTCAAACCATGATCTTTTCCTAAACCTAACCATGTATTTTTGTTGCCTGAACATAACCAAGTAGTTTTGTTTGAATTCACAACTTTAACCACATATTTCAAACTGCGACCGCGCGTCCGCATGTGACGAGTTGGGAATGAGAACGACGTTAAATGACATGCAAAAAACTTAAAATGTGTGACATGACAAGCGAAATGTCCTTAAAATTGGCGCATCAATATCGATGCAGCAGAATCAGAGATAACGTATTTTTTATTCCATGCATTCTTCTTCCTTGTCAAAACCTGGCGCCTACATTGCCCACAATGCAACCCAACCGCCAAAAATTTGGTCAGAGATTCGGGTCTGCTAGCAGCAGCTAATGTAGCCTCAAGCAGATACGAGGGGCGGGCCCCAGAGGTCTGGTAGACACAATTTTTTTCATTTTCAAACTTGTAGTCTTCATACCCAATCAATGTTGACTCAAGTGACATCACTAGAGGCAATTTATCAGACTTCACACAGCTCCCACTGGAGACACTAAAGGCTTTATAAGACTTTTTTCACATATACAGTAGTAGGCTTACTCCCTAACACCTGTGAACAGACTTTGATGTGTGAAATCGGTGGAGTTCACTTGGTTCAATTGGAGCAAATATGTTTAAAAAAAAATTATTTTTCTAAAACGGTCACTATATCCTGACAGTAGTGCATTAGACAGGTAATCTGAAAAAAATCATGTGCCTCTGTGTGCTCCGGTGTCCTCCGGTGCTCCTAATGGCATCTGCAAGATTTCACAGACCGGAGGAAAACAATCAATCAGAGCCGAGCTGGAGCCTTGCCGTCTCTGAGCAGCTGTCAATCACTCACGAACTCCGATCAAACGGTCAAACTAGGCAGCGCTGATCAAATATGAATCAATATTCTGTAACTGTAATGTCTATTTCTCGCAAGAATGTTTTCAGAAACATCTTGTAGTGTACTGTTTAGCTGTCAAATGAGAAAGTTTGCTCCGGCTGGTGGGCGGTGCTTGGTATTTCCTCAACTGATCTCAACATGGCTGCCGGGTCACAAACTTTCTCATTTTACAGCTATACGTTAGCTATATGTTATTATGGAATTTTTGCCCAATGATGCCAAAAACATTCTGCTTATACTGCAGGTTAAAGTGTGTTGACAAAGGAAAGGACAAGGGAACTGGTTTTTAAGCTTTTAGGATTAAACAGGACATTGATTGTTGATTGTCACTCTGATTTGACAGGCTTAACTGAATCGCTCTGACTCAGCCAAGTACATACCTGGGAGAGCGTGATCTCGTCCTCTCTGCAGGTTCAGTGAAGCCAGGTCCATGAACTGTGGCTCTTCAAAAACGATCAGCCTCTCTGTTAACTCCTCTGTCAACAACATGTTTGCGCTAACAGCTGATGCTGCAGTTCCCAATGCACCTCTCAGGGTTGGTTCAATTCCACCTAGACACAAAAACAGCATTGCTTATTTTTTTCATAGTCAATATATATATTTTTTTTCTGTGGGATGCAGGAATACTCGAGTGCACATAACAAGATAGCATAACAAGATTCCTGTTAACATTTAATATTTTAACAGAACGCTCACCTTTACTTGCCTGAAATCCCTTATCCCAAACAGACAGGAAAAACTGAATATATATATGGCTGTGGTGAGTACATTTTTTTCTGAATGGTTTGCTTTCTTTATACTGTTCAAAAAGCAAGGTTTGTATATCAATCCTAAACTTGGATTTCCTGCTTCCCCTGGGCTCACCGGTGTCCAAACAATTTTATTTGAGCAAACGGGATGAATGGGCTTTTGGGGATGAATACTCTGTTTATCATAACAACACACAGTTTCATAAAAGGAATAGACTTGTGCTCGGTGTTACGGCTACTGAACACATCCCCCTGTATCTTTGCAGCAAGGTAAAAACTTCAGCCACTGGAAGTTGGCAAAAAAAACAAACAGTTAAATGGTGTTAAAATACTATTAGGGCTGTCAATTGATTAAAATATTTAATTGCGATTAATCGCATGATTGTTCATAGTTAATCGGGATTAATTGCAAATTAATCGCACATTTTAATCTGTTCAAAATGTACCTTAAAAGGAGATTTGTCAGGTTTTTAAAACTCTTACCGATATGCTTGCTTTATGCAAATGTACGTATATATTTATTATTGAAAATCAATTAACAACACAAAAAAATGACAAATATTGTCCAGAAACCCTCACAGGTACTGCATTTAGCATAAAAAATGCTGACTTGACTATGATTTGCCCCAAACTGCATGTGATTATCATAAAGTGGACATGTCTGTAAAGGGGAGACTCGTGGGTACCTATAGAACCCATTTTCATTCACATATCTTGAGGTCAGAGGTCAAGGGACCCCTTTGAAAATGGCCATGCCAAATTTTTCCTCGTCAAAATTTAATGCAAGTTTGGAGCGTTATCTAAACTCCTTTGCAACATGCTAGTATGACATCCACTCTAGCTTTAAAACTGAGCCCGCTACAACCTAACAATTGCAAGTTGCGTTAATGCGTTAAAGAAACTTATATATATACTATACTAATATATTCTGCACATACAGTACATTATTTTGCACAGTGAAGCTCAAACGTCCAGAAATGAAATAACAATAAGCAAGAAACATGCTGGAGGTGGAGGGTTATTTGGGAAGCTTTTGGAGGTTTGCGTTAATATCCACAATATACGTTGTTTTGCTGCATCTCTGCAGCAGAGGTGGTGAGTGGTTTGGTTACAATAATGAGAAATAAAATTGAAAAATACCAGGGTTTGCTTTTCATTTGTTAGCTACAGTATACAGTATAAGTACGCCTTTAACTGTGCATCTCCTGTATATGACAGAAGAACAAAAAGTACTATCTTACACATACAGTAAGTATGAAATAAGCACACTGTATATGTCATGTACTAGATATAACACACAGTTTTCATTCTCTAGATACAAGTATGTCTATTCAGTGGTCTAACTTACATGAGTCACTCGAATTGCATGCAAGTAATTATTACAGTAAGACAGACATTCATGCTGAACAAAGTCATGCTGAAGCTGACCTAAATAGAGTATTGTTTAGTGTGCTTGCAGGAGCCATTATTAGTTCCAATAGGCAGCTCCAGAAGAGAGTACTGACCTTCTTTGACTATTCTCCATGGACTGAAGAAAGTGTTGAACAGTCTCAAGTGGGGGAAGTGCTCATGCTTCTGGAAGCTCTCGTTCAGTCTCGTGAGGATCGGAGGGATGGTGCCGTGGCCGAACCTGAAAGCAGCGGTGGCAAACACATTGGAGGCTGAGGGGTCTGCAGTGGGATCATATCCCCCATAGGGCCCAATGTAATGATCAAAAGCCTCCTGGCCGATGATTTTTGGAACGTAATCTCTCATGGTTATGATCTGGGAGTCAGAAAAGAGAAGAAGCAAAAAGAATCTCTTAGATAGTCATGAAAGAAAATCTCAAATCTAGGGATTACGTGCGTCACATGCCATGCCATGAAGCCACAGGAGATTGAATAAGAACGTAACAGATTACTACGACATATTTGGACACTTGGAAATTATTAACGATATGTGTGTATGCATCGAGCTAAAAGGAATTCCCATAGGTCTTCCAGTGAGATGAGTATTTCAGTAATATCCCGAGCTCGGACAAATGATTGCACATTTGTTCCCTTGCAGTTAACCGCAGAGAATTTCATCTGTCCTCATCACTATTTATAAAGGCCTCAGTTCACCACCTGAATCTTAACATATATCACACAAATGCATGCCCATGCATGCACTCACACAGACACACGTTGGAGGGATCAAATGTGGTGTCGTCGTTTTCGATGCAAAGTGGAGCATTGGAACCAGACACAATTAACTTTTTTGTCGTATTGATGCTACTAATGTAACAACATCTGCCTTTAGTGTAAAGACAGTCTGTTTAACATGAACTTGTTAAGGCAGGAACGATGGCATAGACTGGATAATTTAACTTCATTTAGCTGAATCGACTCACTGAATAGCAAGAGTCTCTAAAAAGGGTTTGAGGGCAGACTTTAACCTTTACAATAAACAATTAAAAACAGTCTGGAAACCTGCAAAGAGACATTAAAATATAATATTCTAATGTGAGTTTATTATATATTAGTGACATGCAAGCAGCATTCTGCATAAACTGAAGCTGAGCCACAACATATCAACTGTGACAAGAAAACACAGCTTAGACTGACTCAGTCCTAAACCACAGTCCTGGAGATAATCCTGGTCCCATTTGAGGAGCAGTCACCAGGCTGCAACGTCAGTCTTTCTGTGATGAGCAGTCTTTCTCTTCACGACTTAAAGTTCGGGGAACAGTCATCCATGCAGTGGTGGAGAGTAGCTAAGTGCATTTACTCAAATACTGTACTTAAAGGAGCAATGCGTAACATTTTGGGGGATCTATTAGCAGAAATGGAATATAATATTCAACTGTTTTCATTAGCTTATAATGACCTGAAATTAAGAATTATTGTGTTTTCGTTAGCTTAGAATGAGCCCTTGTATCTACATAGGGGGCGGGTCCTCTTAACGGAGTCCGCCTTGTTGCTCCGCCATGTTTCTACAGTAGCCCAGAACGGAAAAACCAAACAATGGCTCTAGAGAGAGCCTTTTGCATTTTTTACTTTACCTGAAGGCCACAGTAGTTCTCTGACAGGCTTGTGAAACTGCGGTAACGTGAGCCACAGAGTGCCGTGGTACCGCCAGCCACCGTCTGACTTCCGTTGCTCATAAAGTAGTGTTATTATGGTATGGATGGCCTCTGAGCGAAGCGAACGGCGTTACCACGGTTTTGCACTCGGCGGCTCACGTTACCGCAGTCTTAGAAAGGGAGGAGTGAGTGGAAGGGTACTCGATTGGTTGCAATCTGCAACCACACCACTAGATGCCGCCAAATCCTACACACTGTACTTTTAAGTAAAAATTTGAAGTGCTTGTACTTTACTTGAGTATATTACTGTAATATTATGCTGGAAGCTTCAGCTTACAAAAATGTTGTGTCTAGTTGGGGCTGTTTTTCACATCTCAGATGAGTTGTTATCTGTTCCAACAAAGAGTGATTTCCCCTCTGGCCAAAGAGGTAATACGTTCTATATTTCACACAAAAAAAGAGAAAAGACCAAAAGTCATTACAAATGTAGGTACTGTATCAGAACTTAGTTTTTTCATCATTTATCTTGTTACCCTTTGGAGGGGCCCGACCCCTGCGCTGGGAAGCACTGGATTAAAATGCCTCGAGCAGCTACAAAAGTTAAATGCTGCATCAGTAACAATGTGATAATGTGAATGTGATATATAGTAATATATCAGTTTCTGAGGCCATATTTCTGCATATTTAGCACTTTAACTTTTTAAATGTTAAAGCTGGGGTTGGTACTCTTGTGAAACTAGCAACAGACTTATTACAGTCCTGCGAAAGCCACAGATACCGGATTTTTGCTCTCTTTTTTTGTCAGAGCATTTGATTTATTGATTGGGATGTAGAGAGAATTTCAACAAATATAACAAAAAAAAATTGTGAAGAACATTAGCAACTCTAGGTTTAAGTATGTTTTGCTAATAATAATTCTGTACTTTTACTTAAGGATTTTGGAGACTTAAGTAAAGGATCTGAATACTTATTCCACCACTGCACATATGTAGTAATTATTTGCATGACACATCCTCCATATACTACGCTTAAACAGCATGTGCGCACATTTTAACCCATTGCCTACAAATCCCATATAGTCTACATTTCAGGTAACCATTTTATAAAGTGGAACACAGTAGACGTCCTTTAGAGTGATGTCAACCTTCCTTCTAGTTTCTCTTCATTTTAGATACAATATAAAACAGACTTGTAGTTACAAGCCAGGACTTTGTGACAACAAGATTTGATAATCAGCTTATCAAACACCAAACCTTCTAAAGGGGCACTCAACCAATTTTACACATCAATTCAGTTTACTCGTTATAAGGGTGTGCTACTCAGCCTGCGAAAACATTTGTATGTCTTGTATGTCTCTTAGTTAATGAACTGAAACACTCCAAACAGAGCAGATTTACACTGTTAAAGCTTTTTACAATTATCCTGCTGCTGTGTCCAGACCACTTAAAAACTAAATAGAACATAATGATATCATCCCCCTACACAAAATACTGGATAAGCAACAACCTTGACTACTGTGCACTACGGTTGTCAGAATGAAACCCGATGCTGTTAGTTGATCTATTTCCTGTTTCCTGCAAATAATAGGCTTTCACTGTGTATTGAAATGGCTTCTGACCTTTCCATTTTTTTCGGCAAGCCATGTAGAGCACCACATTCGCCCACTGTTTTCAAGTGGCTGCCCACGGACAGTCAGTTGGAAACAAAGTATGAATAGTTTCACCTGCCTGCCTCCCTCTCTGACTGGGCTGGAGGACTTTTTATACACAGGAAATAGATAATGATTCAAATAATAACAGAAAGCTTCTTGCTGACACTAAAGTGGACCCATAGTGCTGTTCAGGTGGGAATTTTTACATAAAGTACAAAACAAGCATTAATGGACTAAAATGTTTCCTTACAGTAACCTACATAAAGCAGCAGTAGGCAAGATTGGAGCAAATGTGATTAAAAAAAGGTTATTTTTATAAAACGATCACTATATCCTGACAGTAGTGCATGAGACAGGTAATCTGAAAGAAATCATGTGCCTTTGTGTCCTCCGGTGCTCCTAATGGAATCTGCAAGATTTCACAGACCGGAGGAAAACAACCAATCCGAGCCGAGCTGGAGCCTTTTTCGTCTATGCGCCGGCTGTCAATCACTCGCAAACTCATCAAACGGTCAAACTATTCAGCGCTGATCAAATATGAATCCATATTTTGTTACTGTAATGCCTCTTTCTCGCCTCAAATGTTTTCAGAAACATCTTGTAGTGTACTGTTTAGCTGTAAACTGAGAAAGTTTGTGACCCGGCCGCCATGTTGAGATCAGTTGAGGAAATACCAAGCACCGCCCACCAGCTGAGCAAACTTTCTAATTTTACAGCTAGACAGTACACTTATAGATGTTTCTGAAAATATTTTACGCAAGAAATAGGCGTTAGAGTAACAGAATATTAATTCATATTTGATCAGCACTGCCTAGTTTGACCGTTCGATCAGAGTTTGCCAGTGATTGACAGCTGCCTCCGTTGAATGAACAGCCAACAGGAACGCTCTCTCTCTGAAATGACCTGTGATTGGCCAAAGTCTCCCATCAAGGTTTAGATTTTCTAAAGCCTGAAAACCGAGCCATGATGAGGTGCAAAAGTCTAGTTATCTCTCAGAACACTTGAATTACAATATGCTGAAAGGTTATTATGGAATTGTTTCCCAATGTTGCCAAAAACATTCTGCCTACTGAAGCTTTAAGTGCATTTAAACGAAGCAGCTGTCTCTTTGCAAATTATACCATATTCAAACATAAAAGCAACACAATGTTGATTTTTAGATGTTACTGTTTGAAATTGTGACTGTTCAAGCAAGTAAAATATCTGTATTACCATGGATAAATGAGATTGTAATTCTTTTCTAGAGAAAAATATGTCTCGCATTACAAGCGGAAGGGAAGATCAACCACTACACTCTTGCAAAAGCAGAAGGTGTCTGACATACTGTAGACACACAGTAAACAGTTAAAGTTGTGTCTGACATACACAGTAGCAAATTCTTTAAACAGGTACACATTCACTGGCATCCACCTCATAGCACCAGCCTGAAAACACTTTAACAGTTATGTTTCATTTCCTGCCTAATTGCACACTATCCTTGGACTGGAAGTAGGGTTTTTTGTAAGTAATTACTGCCATAGCACATCTCTTAATGTATTAAAGCAATGCTTTTGCGGTGCCTTGTCAAGAATAATGCTGTATGAAAACAGCATCCTACATTACACTTGCCCTGCGTGAGCTTGTTTGCTGGGAACAGCTGCCTGAGGATTTAAATGGGGGGCTTGGTGAGAGCTGTTGGGATTCAACCATATGGACCGACAAGCCACAACAATGAGCTGGAAGCTGCTGAGAGCTGTAAAGGGCTGCAGGTTGGATTGTTTTTTTTGTCTAAGTGGGATTGGATAACTAGCAAACTTTTCTCATTACAGGCAGACATTTCAACAATAATATTAAAATATAATACAACTACGCTGCATTAGGCATTAATTTTCTCCCTTAACCATCTAATATTTTGTTACGTTATGCAGAGCAATAACAAGCCCCTCCACTAAGGTTAATTCAGAGATGGCTTTCTGATTGGCACCCACCATCAATGGTAGTTAGATTATACTAGTCATGCTGTTATCATAAATGGTGGTTTCGGCTTGGGTGACCACAATGTAGTAAGTTAAACTATGCAGGATGTTATTCCAACCATATACAGGCAGGTGACTGCATTGATTAATTAGTAGAGCTGCAGAAGAGATGCTGTTCCACTAATGAGTTTCCTGGTTTAGTGTTGAGTTAGAATGAATTTTTTTCTTTCTTTTTTTTCTGTTTTTGTCACATGGTTGTATGTACAAATCATTGGGCAACTTCTGGGTCTAAAAAAGTGAAGCCAACGCAGAAGTGCAATTTAGCATGCTAGCAAATGGGTAACATAATGTAGGAAATGGAAAGGCATAATGACAGAGGAAAGAGATGAGGCCGTTGGGAATATCAACATTTTCCTCAGACATTAATTACAAAGAAGAACTCTATACGACTTAAATTACAATATATTTACTTATTATGCGCTGATAAACTAACTTCCATGGCCTATTTCTGACAATGTCAACAAACACGTCACAACTCGTGAACTCTGAGCTTTGAGAAACTTTCCACTTGTGGTCATAAATACCACAAGAGGTGGGCGTTCATATGGACTCTTCTCGTGAACACGTTAACACAACTCCGTTTGAAGGCACCATTAGTTCCAGTTGTGTCACTTCCGGTTGCAAAAAAACAAGATGGCGATGACCAAAAACCAAGATGACGATCACCAAAAACCAAGATGGTGATGGCCAAAATGCCAAACTCAAGGCTTCAAAATGGCAGTCCAAACCAATTGGTGACGTCACGGTGACTACATCCACTTCTTATATACAGTCTATGGCGCGTACATTAAAGCTAAAATTATATGATTACTGTTATCCTTCATTTTTTCACTTTTGTTTTAAAAAAAAGAATGTACTTGTCCCAAAAGACAAATAAGAGCAAGAAGTGCAGACGCAAAAATATTGCCTGCGTGTAGTTTAATCATAAAATACCATGTAATCGCATTACCACATCTTAGTGGGGCAAAAAACATGATAACATTCTTTTGCTTCTCTTAATGAGTTACTTGTTCTGAGCAGCTAATCAACGAGTCATCTTATTGAGCTAACTCGTTCAAAGCTGTAAATTAAATAGTAAGGCTAAAGGCAAGACCTTTTACTGTGTTATGCTCATTTTATCATCGCATAATGGAATTTACTTTATCAGATTAGTCAATTTTACATATAACATTACTGGATCTAATTCCACACAAGCTGTATTCTCTACACATCCCAATTTACAGTAGTCTGACATGCGGATTCACCATTATTTGTCTTGTTCTAGTTCTCCAGTACGCCTTTCTTATGACCTTTCCTGTGTTACGGTAACATTGCGTACCAGAACAATGAAATTTGCATGCCATGCATAGCCATAAAGGGTAGGGCACTGTTCTGTAGCTGAACCTGACCTATATATACAGAGTGGAGGGGGAAGACTAAGAGGCAGTAGTGTAACAAAATGGAAGATGTGATTATGAAAAGAACACAGAGCTTTAGTGCTTCTTTAATTCTTCATCTCAGCTTTAAGATTTTTTTTTTTTTTCTATGAAAAAAATCGATAGGTTACAGTCTGCTGGTTTGCAGGCTGCTAAGACCAGATAGTGCCTCACATTTCACTCCACTTCCAGTACAGGGATTTTCCAAGCTGGTCATGCTTACAGCTACAGTATGTAAATCCTCTACCTGCCTTTTATACTTCATCCTCAAAAATTATTTAAAGAACCCATGCACCTCGGACCCATCTCTTTTTAATACTGTAAATCTCTTTTCTCTGGCATCGTCCCTGAGTCACCTGAAAGTAGCAGCTTTTAATCCACTGCTGTGGTCAAATGTCAGCCCCCGAATACTGACAGATTACAGACTTATTTTCCCTCTGCTCAGAAATGCTTTAGAAACTTTACAGCCTAGCACCAGGTTCCACTTCCCCCTTCACTAGAAGCAATGAATCATTTCAATTCAAACATATTTTTTGTTAATTATTTTGTCATGTAGAATATACAGTATGTACCCAGCATTTCCTTCACCTTTAATAATGATCCCAGCTAATAGAAATAGCTGCCGTCAACCTGCCTCCCATACATCGCTATTGACAGCAATAAAAAGGTAACCGCAGAAACAAAACCACACTTTCCACATTACAAACTAAACACACAGAGACAATAGAGGACAGAGAAATCCATGTCTGCGCTGTATGAAACGTGAGTGTTTTCTTTGCACAGAGACTGTTATCATGACTTGTCAATCTTTGACATATTTTTTCCGCTTGGCCCTGCTATGAAGAGCCTCATGTCATCCTAACAGGAATGTGTCTAGGGTTTGCACTGAGCAAATTAGGACCACATAGCTAGCTGCATTGCGGTTCAAATGGATATCAGCTAAGAAGAAGAGAGCATTCAAATCATAGACTATATAAGAAGTGAACCTATAGTCACCGCGACGTCACCCATTGGTTTGTGGACTGCCGTTTTGAAGCCTCGAGTTTGACATTTAGGGCATTGCCATCTTGGTTTTTGGCCGTCGCCATCTCGTTTTTTTGCAACCAGAAGTGACACATGAGAGGGTGGAGCTAAGCACAACCAAATGTTGAATAAGACATTTTCAGGCGACCAAGAAGGTTATAATTAACTTTGATGAACTAAAAACACACTGTGAAAGGGTGACCGGTCAACGCCGTGGTAGTGACCTGTCAATCACAAGGTAGCAACGCCCTAAAGAATGCCCTGCTGCTAAATGGGACCATAATTTACTAAATGAACATCATGCTGTATTGAAGAAGACTTGAAACTAGTGATTGAAACTATAAACTTATGTTTACAATGTTTACTGAGGTAATAAATCAAGTGAGAAGTAGGGTCATTTTCTCATAGACTTCAATACAATCAGACTTCTTTTTGCAACCAGAGGAGTCGCCCCCTGCTGGCTATTAGAAAGAATGCAAGTTTTAAGGCACTTCCGCATTGGCTTCACTTCTCAGACCCGGAGGTTGCCCACTGATTCAAAGACACCACTGAGGAAGTTTTTGCACACTCCCCCTAACTATCCAGAAGCGGAGATTAGAAATCCAAGCTGAAAAAGCCTGTAGTTCTACCATGCATCTACGTCACTCTCACGTCAAATAGCGGCATGCAGGCATACAGGAATAACAACTGATTTTGCAGCTGCAAAAGTCACGGTTAAATTTCCATTTTCCGGAGTACTTTATGCACTTCTTGTCAATGTTGGCTCAAAAGCTGAGGTTCAAATCTATATTCTACAGCAACTGGTCAAACTCCATCTGCTGATGAAGAGTATGTGATATGATCAAAAGCTCCAGAACAGCTACTAAATGGATGTTGTGGTTAGACTGTTTTCAGATATACTGTGTTATGCAATTTATGTTTTGTGGAATGGCTCATCTCATGCTCCTTTTAATTGAATGCAGCTGCTGTCATTTGAATTTGTGACTGATGTTGTTATTCATTATTACAGCATTATTCATCCCAAATGGCCTAAATCAGACGTTAACACATCTTCAAACAGAAGCTCTTGCAAAAATGGCAGAAAGTAACTGAGACAAAGATGCTCCTCTGAGTTAAAGTACAGAGGCTAAACCTAATACTGAGAATTTTCATATGTGTTTTCCTTTTGAATTTTCCTTCAAATGTTTATATAATGTTCTGGGGATGTAATGTGTTAAGTACCTGACCCCTATTCAAAACTGGGTATAGCCGGCTTTATAAATTCAACACATATCAGCACATTGATTTAAAGCTTTACTTCATCACTGTGCCGTTTCGAATCACAGCAATAAATGTTCTAAATAAGAGTTCTTTCCACAAAAGCTCCAAGGCTCATTTTTCTCTGCACTGTGAACACTGTAATGACCCTAAGTCACGACTCACTTCATAAGAGAAATCAGCTCTTGTTTTCTTGTCAACAACAGTCCTCACTAGATCTTTCATATCAGTTTGCCCCTCTTTAATAACACGTAACTGCAACATGCTCATTTTTCAAGATGGAAAAACAAAAAAAAATGTTTCTTTCTGTGACAATCTCTGGTAATAAGTTCACTAATTACCACCTAATTACCATGAAATTTGTGGACCTGTGGATTTGTTATCCCGTTTGAATTGCTCCATGAATCACACATATGATGTTTGTCAATTTAAAACATAATTTTGCAAGTCAAGAAAGTTGCAGTTTGTTGTAAACTGTTGAAGTATAAGTATAACAAGAAAATGCGCAATTAGAAAGACAACACACCCAAAAGTCACGTAAGTGACGTCTCTCTCGCTGAGGCTACGATGCCTTTGTGTTTCGTACTTGGATGTACTCACACAAGCAACGGTTCTTGCTCATTCTTTCGCTTCCCGGGTGATAAAAAAGACCAGGAGTTGCTGGACAAAACACATCAGGTAAGATAACATTTCATTTGTGCGTGGAACATAGTTAAGTTAGCTAGCTGGTACCATTGGTGGTGTATATTGTGCGAGACGAGAGATGTAGTTCACTGAGCGGTTTCACACAAAACCCATGGGGTCCACTGGAAGGGGAGGGACTTCGCCTCTCTTTGTCTAATTTTCTTTTAAAGGTGCAGTATGTAGGATTTGGCGGCATCTAGTGGTGTGGTTGCAGATTGCAACCAACTGAAACTTCTCCCGTGTGGTAAGCGTGTAGGAGAACTACGGTGGCGGACGCGAAAACGTGAATGTTCCTTTAAGTTTGTTAACATGTGTCTACATTTTTGACAACTTTTTAAACATTTATAAACAAAACGATTAATTAAGTAAATAATTTACAGATTAACAGATACTGAAAATAATGTATAGTTGCTACCTAAATTATGTCAGCATATGTCGGTTAAATCGGCTTAAAGAGGTTTTTATTTTGACATACTGAAACAATTTTAGTCACATACCTGATGCAGAGCTCCGATAATCTTGCGAGTTTCTTGGTAAATAGTCTCCGGGCTCCAGTGACCGTTGATGTGTTTCAGTGCCTCTGCAATCCGATTGTGTTCCCTCAGCCACAGTGTATGCAAACCGATCAGGTGCAGACCCTCATTAATCCGACTGTCTCCAGCTTTGAAACACTCCACTCTCTCCCCGTGCGGGTTCTGTAGGCAGGCTGATGGCAGAGTGGCTACGAATGGAGGGTAAGGCCTTCCTTTGGGATCCCTGAATAGGTCGTTGACAACAAGTTTCCCGTTGAGGCCAGAGAGGTCTCGGAGGGAGCTCTCCAGCCTCGGAGTGTGGCCATACACAACCGAAGCATCCATGAATGATGTGATACTGTTCATCTGTTGTCGCTGCAGGGCTTGTCGAATATCAGACCCAAAATTGACGAAGCAGGCTGGTCTGGAGCGATGAAAAGGCATGCAGCCTTGTGCACCAGTGATAGTATCACCTGTCTGTGGAAAACACAAATGTATTTATTACAAGCTGCTTCAATAGCATCTTTAACTACTTCTGATCCATCTATCAAATGTATTGGTTTTGTGATTGTATAATTTTAAAAGAATAGGTCGACATTTTGGGAATTACGTTAATTTGATTTGTTGCTGAGTTGAGGAGATTGACTCCATTCTAAAACATGCGAGTGGTATCGAACTCCTCCACAAGAAAGCAAATAAGCCTACTTCCAGAAATGTGGAACTATTCCTTTAGTGGTTCCCAAACTATTTTACTTGAAGCCTGCCCTACTTATGTCTAAGAAAGCTGAGCCCTCCCCCCACGACCTCATCCTAAAAAAATTACAAAATCTCAAACAAAATCCTCAGTTTGAATAAGTTGATTCAGAGTATTAAATGAGTTCATCTTTTTTTTATTAAATCAACTTTCTTTCATGAATATAACTCATCAGTTTTGTCAACATGAATAAAGTGATGACGTCTTGACGGCTTCGCCAAGCGAATGCAGATACATATGTACTTTTATTTTTGAAACGCCTTAATCAACTTACTATAATGGTATTAGAGCCGAAATTGATTTTTTGTTATTGTGGCTAAATAATTGTAATTTATGGTGCTGTTAGGTTGCTGCTAGACCGCCCAGTTAATACAGGTGGGTCCTCCCTTTGTGTGCGTGAAGCGGGTGGGCAAATAGGTTTTAACCGCAGTGAAAATGTTGTTATTGAAAGGCTAAACGCCAACAAATAAGGATTGAAGCTGAATATTTTGTTTGATTTTTAAAAAGTTTTATCCAGACTTTTGTATAAATTATCCAGTAAGTGTGTTATTATGATTTTAGTTATACCTGAGCATTGACTCGTGCACCCCCTGTGATCTTTGGAGTCCGGGGGGCCCGGACCCCAGGTTGGGAACCACTGCTTTATAATACAGGATTGTAACAAGAGAGCAAGCAAGATATAGTACGGGACAGTAAAAATGTCCAAAGACTGTTTTAGCTTACCTCAATGGGAAAGCATGGATGCACATTTTGACATGTCTTCGAGCAGTCCACCCCATTCCAAAAACCATCACTGCTGCTGCTTTGAGCTGTAGAGGTTATGTCATGGTCGGCGTACTGGCCCCACTCCATCAGCATGTGAGAGTAGACATCATCTACCTGTTTAGTAGAGCTCCTCACTATTTTCTTGCTGACTTCCCATGGCTGTTAACACAGTAGGATTTGTTATTTTGGATGACAGTGAGCACAACTTTTTACAGTGTGTAATTGTATTTTCCCCCAGCTATCTCTGCAGTGACTTGCCATTTATCAGTCAGTGTTTTTATATCTCATCATTAACGGAAATGAACATATTTTCTGGGGAAGGCCTATTGTGTCCCAGTCAAGGTTTATGATGGATAGCATTCTTGTTTGTGTGAACTAGTTCATTCTGTAATTCATTAAGTTGTGTTATAAATGGCTTAAGCTCAACGAAGGGGCTGTGATATGTTCTGGCAAGCCTTTTCTTTCATATCCTAATTTCTCCAACAAAAAGAACTTTGGCAACCGATTAAAGATGAGTTATAACATACATGAAGCATCCGAGATATTATTTACTTGACCCGTTTTTCTAAGAAATGGAATAGTTAGAATCAAAGTTTCTTAATTACCTAAAATACTTTAGTAAATTATAGCTCTTATATATGGAAGTAAACTGCGTGGTGGATACAACTGATGCATATTTGATGAGTTCTTCCACTAAAAGGACCTCACTCTGTGTAACGAGTGCATAAATTAACACTGAAATCCAATGCAAATATCAGCCTAACAGTTTCATCTTCTGTTTAAAAGAAATAATGTTTACCCACAACTCCTTTCAAGCTAGGGAAATAGTGTCTCGGCCACAATATTCAAATGCAACTGTTATCTGTGTCATCTCACACACACACTTCTGCTGTTCCTAAATTACCGTGGACTTTATCTGCTGTAAAACAGGTTAGAAAAATAAATGGAAAGCTACATTAACTTGGGTTTGCAGGGTGAGCTCGCCTCATTTCAAATTTCGTCCACCAAGACTTTTGTGTCCGTCGGACCAGCATTTTGTAGATTACCGGGGGAAGTTGGAATCCATTATGGAGCCGTCCTCGGTTCCAACCCTTGGGTTCTCTCCCTCCATCCTCGTATTCAGCTGGAAGCCACCTGACCAGGGGAGTGTTGGCTGCTCCCCAGAGAGGATTTTGCCTGACAAAAAGAATCATGAAGCGTGTCCAAAAATACTGCAATACAAAACAGTATATGCCGTCACTGAATGCAACATCATTCGTTTTCCTCCAAAAGGTCATCAAGAGTTTGGAATACTACATTTTTACCAATACGCTACAGTAGATGAGCTAATTGAGGGATATACTTCCTATCACTGACTGATACAATAGTGATTGAGGGTGTAGTCAGTTCATTTATTTGCCGTTAGAACAGGTTTCTGTGTCCTATGTGTTGTGTTAGGTTTTGGCAACAAAAGCATTTTGGTTGATTTTGGAGATTAGGGAAAAACAATGGAGTTTTTGGTTCAATTTGAATGAACATGTCTTTTCTCATACTTCAGGTCACTGTGGAGTTTTTCTGTATTAAACTACAACAATGATCTATCCCCAACCTTAACCTGTAGTTGCTAAGAGCCGATATTGAACAAATGAGATACATTGTCAATGAACATTTTACTAAGTGTAAGGCTGCAATTAATAATTATTTTCAATGTCCATTAATCTGTTGATTATTTTTTCGATTAATCGATTAGCTGTTTGGTCTATGAAATGTCAGAAAATGGGGAAAAATGTTGATCAGAGTTTCCCAAAGATGATGTCCTCAAATGTCTTGTTTTGTCCACAACTCAAATATATTCAGTTTACTGTGATAAAGAAACCAGAAAATATTCACATTTAAGAAGCAGAGAATTTTGACTCTTTTTTTTCTTAAAAAAATGACTCAAACCCATTAATTCATTATCAAAATAGTTGGCGGTTAATTTAATAGTTTACAACTATTCGATTTATCGATTAATTGCTGCAGCTCTAACTAAGTTCAATATAAACATTTTACTTTCCAGATGCATCCATTAACAACGTTTCCTCATTATGTTGATTAAGAACATAATCCAGACGGCATTGTTTTTCCTCCAAAACATATTTGCTATTGCAAATCACTATCAGTAGTATATACATGTAATTTCTAGGAGACAGTGTTGGGTAGAAGCAGAATATACAGTAGCCTATAGGAGCTATGGAAGCTCATAACTGCCAATATTGAGATTAAATCAGTCGTTACAATAATAATTTTATATGCCATTTGTATGCAAATTATGTATGAAACTGTCCAAATTAATTCAAAAAAAAAAATGAAGGTTTTTGTACTTGTCTTGTACTGTATATTGCTAACTTTATGATAATAATAATAAATTAAATTTGTAAAGAGCTTTTCTAGAACTCAAAGTCATTTTACACTAAGGAGCAGTGGTGAGACAACCAACAGACATGACGAGGATGAATGAGGGGGAGAAGACATGAGTCTTCAGGTGGGATAGGATAATTAAGAGAGACTCAGAGTCTCTAATGTGTCTGGGGAGGGAGTTCCAGAGCCTGGGAGCTGCCCTATATAAAAATATAGTTCTTTGACTTTTTGAAAGGTACAGTAAGTAAGTCAGTTAGCTACCTGTTATTGCAGACGCCAGATATGGAGCGGTACTTGTTGAGATGACTTTGCAGACAGATGGCCGGATGCGTTACAGGAGGACATTGAGACAGCTCTGCAATCAGCTCCACGTCCTCCCAGGAAAGCAGCTCTAGCATTGAGACAAATTAAAGTTAAAACAAGAAAATAATTAATGGAACTTAATCTTGCTAGCCCTTTGGAGCATATCAAACCAGAAAGGACACACTGTAATTGAAAATGCCCCTCTTTTGTGTGTTTAAATTTCCTTTTATTAGGACTTTGGTGATCCATAAGTTTAAATTATCCAGTGTTTGAGTAGACTATTAAAACGGTAAGAGCAGTGACAGAGGACCAATTAGAAATGTTGGTTGTTTAAAGGTTGTTTTCATGTCCAACTGCATCTAAAGATTTCTTTCAAGGTGAGGTCCTCTGGATTTAATAAAAGAAAGCAATTCTACCTGGTGCCGTGACATCCCTTTTATATCTCTGTCTCGCTCTGTTCTTTAGGACTTGCAGAGTTGTTTGAAAGACCTCTGCAGCTCGGGAAATCTCCAGGGTCTCAGGCTCGGTTTGCCGAAGGAATGTAAACACATGCGTGGAAGACGTGGAGGGTGAGCTTCGTCTGGGCACAGAAATTGACAGATTAAAGGAAAAGCTTTGGTTCCCATCTGTCCCTTCTTGGACAGGTATTGTTTCAGTTAAAACAGACAGACAATTTCATAACTCATTTGATAGTTCATTACTGTTGTCTAGAGTGGAGTGAGGCTTCATGTAACATTTGAAGGCTTTCTTGATATGAGGAGATAAGCAGTTCTCTGGCAGATGTGGCTGGAAGATATACAATATCATAACAGAGCAGCATGAAAATCTGTGACAAGAATATCATCTGTATAAAGCATAGTTTGTAAATAAAGATGGTCGACTTGTCTCCACTTCCTCCCACTGTACAAAAGTGAAGCCAAAATATACCGGTTACGGGAGCTGCCATGTTGTCTTGTATATCCATTCAGTAGTTACTTCTTTGCACTGTGTATTGTTTACAACTTACAAAACACTTGTAAATAGACACATTTTTCTTTCATATTTTATTGTTGGTCATTGGTGCTTTTAATTTATACACCTATTTTGTTCACTACTTGTGTGCATCACAGTTCTGTCTATTCTTTACCTTTAGTCACTTGTTCCTACTAGCTGATATTTCTTGTACATTGAGAGAGATGCAAAAAAACAAGAGTCAAATTCTTTTTCAGTGCACACATACTTGGCCAATAAAGGTGATTCTGATTTTTGGGGGATTTTAAATGTCAGTAAATAATTAGTATTTTTAATGTATTTGAGACATCGTCACTTTCAATACACAAAACGAGTGGGAGCTTCCCCAGCCATACATGCAGCATTTTCTCTTGTAAGTCAAGGTGACAGATTTTGTAGTAAATCTGCTTACTTGCTTTAAAACAAAACAGAAGTATGAATACAAAAGAAAAACATGCTGTATTCGCAACTAATGCTGTTTTATTTTCCAAGATATATAGAGAAAAAAAGTTCAATGAGACATAAGAATGTTGACTATCCTGCTTCCATGGGTATACCTTATTCCCTGAACAGATGCAAGTGAGTAATAACCAAATATGGTTTAAAAAAAACTATTAGTTTTTAAACCTTATTTTCCATCACTATTTTTTTTTTTTAATTACTTTCAATTCTTCCAATCCTTATATTTCAACTATTATCATAGATTATCAAACATCAGACATGAAAAAAGATTTAAGCAAAAACATTAAAAAATAATTTACTTACAGTTCAAATGTCGGGCTTCATCGGTTGAAAACCTTGGGAGAATAATGCATAGCAACATAACAAGAGCAATTAAATTGAAATAGCAAGCCATTTTTGTGGGCAGTTTACAATAGAAGAGTCAAAGATTTTCACACTAACAGTAACGACTTATCTTAGTGCTGTCTGCACTGTCAAGCCTGTCCTTATATATTCAGATAAAGCAGGGAGCCCACTGCAAAGGTTAAGTAAACCAGCCCACACTAGAGGAACTCAGATATCCAGTGTTTCTCTTGTCCTTGGTTGACTGGCTTGAAAAAACTTTTTTTCTGCCCATTATCTCAGCCACTTGGATATTTGGTATAGGTCCTGCAACTCCATGTAACATGCCCAGAGAAAATATGGACACATTGTATAGTCCATTCATAAACAAGGGTCTAATTCATCCATATGCAATGTAGGAAATTAAGCTGTAATATATGATGGAATTTTCAGCTAAAATGTTACATTTCATTTTAGGTAGGCCTGTGTAGCCTGCTGACAGTGTTGGCACAGACTAGCAACTGACAATAAGTGCAATCAAATCAGAATTATTGGATCATCAAGAGTCTAATCGAATAATAACAAGGTTCAGAGTCCAGAGGTCACTGTAACCGGGAAATTGTAGATAGGCTAGCCTACACCATGACCATGACTCCCAATGTTTTGTATGGGATGGGACTTGACATTGTGTAAAACAGTCGTAATATTATGAAAATAAAGTCAAAACTTTACGAGAAAAAAGTAATTTCCTCCTCCACAAAAGAGGCAATTTCACCCAGGTCCGTGTGGTTCTTTCTTCGGAATAAACGCAGTTTCTTGCACAGTCTTTTCAAGGTTCTGATACTTTTGATACTGTGGTGCTGATGTGCCAAAAGATTAAGTATTTCATTATTTGTGAAACCTCTACTGCTCTGTATGTGGTGCGAAAACAACTCTTTTGAGTGCAACTATTTAAAGGTGCAGTGTGTAGGATGTGGCGTCATCTAGCGGTGAGGTTGCAGATTGCAACCACCTCTCCCATGTGCCAAGTTTGTAGAGAAGGAGAACTACGGTGGCCGGCCCAAAAATGTGGAAACGCGAAAGGCCCTATATAGAGCCAGTGTTTGGTTTGTCCGTTCTGGGCTACTGTAGAAACATGGCGGCCGGCTCTGAAGAGGACCCGCTCCCTATGTAGATGTAGACGGCTCATTCTAAGGTAACAAAAACACGATTCTTATTTTCAGGTAATTAAACACTAAAGAAAACATACTTATTGATATTACATTCCTATTTCTTAGATTCTAAATGCTACACGCTGTTCCTTTCAGAACACAGTATCAGCGGCAGTCATTGTGGTCTTTTAATTGGTTTGTGGTCCTGCTTCATTCGCCGTGCCTCCATCCTCCCTGGCCTATTTTCAAAGTTTTAGATGCAGACTGTAGGGATTACTAACAGTGAGGAAAGGCCATGGCAGCGGTCCCGAAGTTGCCCTGGAAACTTCTCCTCATCACAAATACTCCAGTTAGCATTCAGGGTCCAATGGCGCCAGCGGAGTCGACTGTGAGAGTCACGGCCCATTGACAGTTGAGCAGTGCACTTGAAATTCATGCTTGACATGGTGCTGATGCAACTTGATGATGCTGTGTGTGTGTGGCAGCAGCCGGCAGTGACTTCAGCAGCGGTGGCTCTCTGTGCTGTCTTGTCACGGTGCCTGGTTTAGCTTCAACGCAAAACTGTTTCAGACAAAACTTTCAAGAAATGAGTACCAGAGTTTGTAGAGAATGAAGAGAGTGACATCCAAAGATAAACTTATGGCATATATCTCAATAGTTTGTGCTCAATGTGGTGTCAGGGAAGACCAGATTGCAATGTTCAGTTTTTCACTGTTAGTAGATGTTTAACCCATTTGTGCCCGAAGACTATATTTAGTATGACAAATGACACATTTGTTCTGATTGGTCAAAAGTCTTGACATTTTGTACATACCTACTTTGGGCAAGTATCTAACAGTACAACTTTAAAGGTTTTAGGTCACATGAAATATCAAACTTTTATTAATGGTCAATTTTTGAAAAATGCTATCATTGTGTTTATTAAATGTTTTCCATGTTTTTTTTTTACACTGCATATGTGTGCATATCTTTGATATTGATATTATGAATAATGTATTATATTATATTCATAGATACCAAATACTTGATTGTGCTCCTTACACATACATTTTCTTTTCATATATCTAGTATTTGGGTACATTGGACTACCGTTTTAAAATAATATAATATCATTTTAATATAATTGAGTCTATTGCAAAAACAGTAGTGCCCAAATACTAGATCTAGTATGATAAGAAAAACTCACTTTTCAGCCAGTTTGACTAATTTTGAAAGTGTCTTCACATTTGTCCTTAGGCAAGCCCAGAGAACACTTCCACCTAAGGAAATAAATAAATTCAGTTGCAGGCCTAAAATGGGTTAATCCAATTTATGATCATTTTTGCTACTGTAGTTTGTTATGTTGTTATTCAAATATCCCATTACATGTCTAAGTTTTTTTTTTTTTTTTTTTTTTACCTCTAAGATGCCTAATGATACCTTTGAAAAATCACTACTACACAAGATGGAGTCAAAGCTGAAACACACTGCTAATTGGTATTCAGCTCACCTAGGCTACAGGTTGCAGATGGTCAGTGAAATTACATTTTTCATGCAGTTTTGTTTAATAATAGAACACCTCCTATGACACCATCATGACAGGGCATTAAAACAATAACACATTTCACAGTGTATTTCTCTGGACATTTAATTTGTTAAATAAGACAGTTTACAAATTAAATACACTAAGTGTTTTCTTATTTTAAGATGATATCAGATTATAGTTAATGAGCTGCATAATTGTGTAATTTATCATAGTAATGAAGCTCAGTGGTGAACTAATGTTTCACTGAGCTCTAATAACATACGCTTGTATTTTTTGAATGGCATTCAACCCTTCAGGGTAAATTAAGGTACGCTAGCACATGAGGGTATGACGACGTGACATTTGCCAGGCAGGGACGTACCTACTATTGAGGATGCCGAGGTTTGAAAGGGGTAGGATCTTATAGAGTGCTCCAGGGATGATGTATTTTTGTAAGCCAACCAGGAAGTTAGCATCGCCCTGGGTGCCCTCGACAAAAAGCCAATTGTGATTTTTCCATTGGGTTTTGAATTATTGCAGAAAATAAGCTCTGTGGCAAACACATGTTTATGATACTTACACGTTTTGTTCAGCAAGATAATCTTCACAAATGAACACCACTTTGATGATTTTTGAAGCGTAAATTCAATCGCCAGAAGTATAAAGCTAACGTTAGGCTATAAACAAATTACATCACGATCGCATGACTGCGAGTATACGCAACAAGGCTGTAAAGGCGGACGAGTCGGCGTGATGACGTTCAGTAGTCTCATTAGCCACTTGTTAGCCATCCGCCTTTTTTAAGACACATAAAGGCTTCAAAATTTACGAGTGGGGTAATTTATTGAAGTATTTTATGTTAAAGATCAAAACCTTAAAATATCTTAAGCTTGTGTTAACCACAGACCTTATTTCAGGCATCTAACTAAAAACCCATTCAAAAAACCCACTGACTTCCAGACGAGGGAACCGGAAGTGCTAAATGCTAACTCATTTCTGGGTTTTAGGACTGTAGTACTCTACAGCAAGTGTTTCTTCAGCTTACTCCTTTTCAAACATAGGCTATAATATTAATTTATTTAGAATTTGCTGTATATGTTTACCATTCATTTTATTGGTTATTCTTGTTTTGTTTTCTTATTATTTGTTACATGTTCAAAATAAATCTAATCTAATCTAATCTAATCCAAAGGTCATATGCTCAGTATTTTTACCAGGAATTTAAACAGCCTGAGGAAGACTTTACGTTCTACATTCGAGTGTAATTTCTAGAATTGGGACTCTATATATCTATATTTCTAAAATCCAGTCTACGGCCTTGTTGCCCGATTGAGTTCCCAAAATGAAACGGAAATAATTTGCAGTGCAGAAGATAAGTCAAAAGGCTCTTGGCCACACAACCATAAGTGAAGCTCTAAACTAGAGATTAGGTATGTTTCACCTGCTTCATGGAAAATGAGGCAAGTGGTTGGACAGTTGAAGGTTCTGCATATGAGGTTTATATTTTATTCTTTAAAGAAGGTCAAAGGTAGGATCTAGGGCTGTCCAAGTTAACACGATAACGCAAATTCATAGCGGGCTCAGTTTTAAAGCTAGAGTGAAGATACTGACATCAAATGAAACTAGAAAGCCCAAGGAATCTATTGGTACCAACTATGTCATACTAGCTTGTCGTGAAGGAGGTTAAAAACGCTCCAAACTTATGTTAAATTTTGGCGAGGAAAAACTGGCATTGCCATTTTCAAAGGGGTCCCTTGACCTCTGACCTCAAAATATGTGAATGAAAATGGGTTCTATGGGTACCCACGAGTCTCCCCTTTACAGACATGCCCACTTTATGATAATCACATGCAGTTTGGGGCAAGTCATAGTCAAGTCAGCTCACTGACAGCTGTTGTTGCCTGTTGGGCTTGAGTTTGCCATGTTATGATTTGAGCATATTTTTTATGCTAAATGCAGTACCTGTGAGTGTTTCTGGACAATATGTATACAAAATAATAAGTATATACAGACGTTTGCATAAAGCAAGCATATTTGCCCACTCCCATGTTGATAAGAGTAATAAATACTTGACAAATCTCCCTTTAAGGTACATTTTGAACAAAAAATGTGCGATTAGTTTGCGATTAATTACATTAATTGACAGCCGTAGTAGGATCGTGTCAAGTTCAGCTCAGTGTCAAGTGGTCACAGATTCAGAGCTTGTAGGTTAATAATGTCCTCCATGACTCACTGACGAATACAAGATAACGTTTGTTTCACACAATGGATAAATAACCAAGGTGGGTGAAGGTTCCCGAGAGGACAGGTACCTATGAATCAAATGAAAACTGACAACCATTTTCCTGTCATTAATGTTGTAGATAAAATACCAAGTAGTGTAATGAATCTCAATGTCAACATGTGGTTGCTACACCAATGTCATTAGTGCACCACAACAATCCCAAATGAACCGCCTTGGTGTGAAAACAGTGGTGAGTAATGAACCCGTCAGACAGGTTTGGTCAGTGTCACGATCAATCCTTTGAGCTATACCTCTGACATAATTTATAACCTCCGGCTCATGTTTTTATATGACATAAGGGATTAACAGCCGCTGACAAATGGCACACAGCTGAATTCTCAGCTCTAATGCAATCATATTATATGATACCGTTTCCTCGTGAATACAGTGCAAAATATGACATATTTTATGGGCAGTGTTGTATCCTTTTCTGATAAAGCATCTCTACATTGCTGGTGGCAGTGTCTGCCATTTCTGCCCAATATGCAAATATGCAGAGAAAATGATGCAAGTAGGGTAAAAAAAAAAATCACGACAGAATCCAGCGTTCAACCTCCTGCAGCGATGCCTCCAGCTTGGCTGGGTGCCCATTACACGCAACCTGTGATCACTCACCAGTGGAAAGCCGGTGGGAGATCATGTCCTTCATGGTGCACTAGCAACTGTTGTGTCAGGCTGCCTCTGTGGAGTTGGGACCGGTGGGGGGGGAGGCAACACCTGTGAATGATATGCTTTTCAGGCGAGTCTCCTTGCAGTGACCAGAAGAGTTGGGAGATCATATTATCACACAAAAATCCATCTGGTCAGGCTCCAAGTAATGCGTTTGTGGCCGGCAAGCCAGAGCACGGACCAATCAGCATCCTGTAAGGAGCTAATGGCAGCTACGGGGCGTGGCTTAGGTGTGTGAGATCATAGTGTGCGAGACCAGTGGGCAACCTCCGGGTCTGAGAAGTGAAGCCGAAGCGGAAGTGTCTTAAACCTGCATTCTTTCTAATAGCCAAAAGGGGGCGACTCCTCTGGTTGCAAAAAGATGTCTGATAGTTGAGAGGTCTTTAAGAAAATGACCCTACTTCTTACTTGATTTATTACCTCAGTAAACATTGTAAACATGAGTTTATGGTCTCAATCGCTAGTTTCAAGTCTTCTTCAATACAGCATTATGTTCATTTAGTAAATGATGGTCCCATTTAGAGTCAAAAAGACCATAAAGCGGGGCATGCTTTAGGGCGTGGTTACCTTTTGATTGACAGTTCGTTCCCATGGCATTGTCTAGTTTAATTCACACAAAAACCAAAGTGTAAACACAACAAATTGTGGTTTTACCAGGGGTTATGTGGAGTCTCTGGTTGCCTGGCAACCTCATGGTGACAACAAGGCATAAAGTCACTGTGCCCGTCCAAGAAATAGCACAGCACAAAGCCCCTGTAAAACAAATAATAAAAAGAATAAGCATATCTTTTCATTTCACGTCAAACTATTCCTTTAAAATAAAAATAAATAAATAAATAAATAAACTGTAAGCTAATGTAACATAGTGTGATGATAAAATCATCTGCATTAAAGAAGCACTTAATTGAATAAGTGTCAGCTCATTTTATACCAAATCACACATAATCACTGGGACTGGCTCATCCAGTATAATCAGACAACCTCAAGCAAACAAAAAATAATGTCAACTTACATTTTGAGTTCAGCAGCCAACAGGTTAGTGAGATAGAGCTAAGTAGAAGATAAGGAGTTTAATGGCTGGGCTAAAGTTTCATCTACTGCTACCCTGCACTTTCAAAGTAGACGTACAAGCTAGTGGGCAACCTTCGGGCCTGAAAAGTGAAGCCAATGCGTAACCTGCTGCATTCTTTCTATTAGCCAGCAGGGGGCGACTCCTCTAGTTGCAAAAAGAAGTCTGATTGTATAGAAGTTTATGAGAAAATGAGCCTACTTCTCACTTGATTTATTACCGCAGTAAACATTGTAAATATGAGTTTATGGTCTCAATCGCTAGTTTCAAGTCATCTTCAATACAACATGATGTTCATTTAGTAAATTATGGTTCCATTTAGAGTAAAATAGACCATAAAGCAGGGTATGCTTTAGGGCATGGCTACCTTGTGATTCACAGGTCGCTACAACGGCGTTGTCCGGTCTGGGAGTTGTCCAGTTGCCTAAAAATGTCTTATTCAGCCTTCAGTTGTACATAGCGCCACTCTCTCATGACACTTCTGGTTGCAAAAAAAAGCAAGATGGTGACGACCAAAAAACAAGATGGCGACGGTCAAAACGCCCAAACTTGAGGCTTCAACACTGCAGTCCACCAACCAATGGGTGACGTCACGGTGACTACGTCCACTTCTTCTACACAGTCTATGGTACAAACCCAAAGGGAGCGGTGACATGTCTCAGATGACAGGCAGTTGTGCTTTATGAGCAATTTATTGAAAACACAGCAAATATGCATTTTCACACTAAAACCATTACATAAAGCAACTGAAGACATACAGTATTGTTCACTGTATTAGAATGGGAGTTGATAAAAATGGGTCTTTTAATCAATACTTTGAAGCTGAAATGTCACATTTCAGTGAAATGTCCTCATTGAGAGATCGTAAACTCTTGGGATTTTGCTTTTAATAGATACAAAAGATGGTCACAATAGCACAAACATCATACAATTTAGTCTAAGGCAATAAAGTAGCCCTGCGGTTAAATGCTGCCTTATGTATAATTTCAGTTGGGACCATATCAGAGAGGTGTTGATTCAATTCAATGGTTATTTAGAGGCTTATTAGACTGCATTATATTGTAAGATGTTCGTGTTCACAGACAAAAGAAAACCAAGTAAACCAGAGGAAGTGGGAACAGAGAAAGGTTAGCTATTTTCAATACTGTTCAACTGTCAATTTGAAGGAAAGAAAATCCCTGTCAAAGGTCTGTGGCAAATGTGAATTCCCCCGTGACGGTGAGCGAGCATCTGATTCATTTCGTCTGTTAAAAATGTTATCTGACTACATCCAGTGTTCTTACTCACTAGATGTAGGTACGGCATCATTATTCGTCATAGATGCCGTATCAGCTGAGATTTTCTGCTAAAAAACAGTGGCAGTTGCCATGTTTGGCGATTCGTGTCCTGTTGTCAAATGTATGGCAGTTACACGCCATATGGTACAGCACAGGTGCTGCCTTTCAAAGTGACAAGTAGACAAGTAACCTCCAATCAGAATCCATTATGTAACGGGAGGAAAAAAATACTAAAGAAATGGAAGAACTGTGGATCCGTTTGGATTGTGTTTTCTCTACTGGTCAAAAAAAAACAAAAAAAACAAACATCTTCCTTCCACCGTTAATTCATACATTATCTACCTTTACAGTCTTTTACAAATATTTTTTTTTTTCAGTAGTTCATACAAAAATAGCAAGAACAAGATATACATATATCAATTGGCTCTGTGCATAAAATACTGCTGATTTTCCACAGGCGCACATGATGATGAGGACGGGTCTTCTTTAACTGTTCATGTAATTTCCAGGGAAGCTTTGACTGCACATAAAGAGAGGGTCCATGGAGGCCACTTTGGCAGCGATAAAAGAATGTATACAGTGAAGGACGGCTGTTAGATTAGCAAACTCTAGTTCCTGGAAAATAAGGACAGAGAGACACAACAGTTAGTAAATGATGTTCGTACTTTAAAACCACAGTTGGTAACTTTAATAAAAATAACTTTTTGTCATATTTGCTCAAAGTGTCACTGTGTCCCGACAGTAGTACACGAGACAGATAACGTGATAAATTGCCCTCTTTTAGTGCTCCTAAAGGCCCAGACACACCAAGCCAACATCAAAGAACTAGCAGCGATGAAGGACTGTTGCGTCGCCTCACGTCGCCTTTGTCTTGGCCGACAAGTTGCATTTGAACACACCGCAAAGAACACCACAAAGAACTCAAACTCTATACACCACCAGGCAGCGGTAGTCTGTATTCGTCATTTAAAAAGGGAAACCGGAAGACCAAGGACGGTGGATATACAAGCCGTTGTTCCTACACATTTTCCATTTCAAAATTCCATATTTATCCAGACTCAAATTTCCAGACGATTCTGTCCGTTTTTTAAACCATATTTGACTTTGTGACACGATGGAGAGGTTGCTGTGACATGACTACAGGGTTTTTGCCTTCGCATATGGCTTACGATTGCCACCCATCCCCTCCCCATGATTTTACACAAAGTTTGCATCCATCTTTCTTTTCCCATTTGGAATCCTTAGCCAAGCTTGTACCCCCCCTCAATATTGAAAGTATTAGATTGACCCAGCCTGACAGGCAGCGTTCCACTCTGTGCTGTCTGCAGCTGTGAGGGCCAGGCTGGAACATGCGGGGTTGTACATTTAAACTTCAAAATTCAATAAATTTTCTTTAAAAAAAAAATTAAAAAGAATGACTGGCCCTCATAAGACTGAAAACATTTGAGGTGAGAAATAGGCATTACAGTAACAGAATGTTGATTCATATTTGATCTGCGCTGGCTAGTTTGACAGTTTGATCGAAGTTTGAGCTTCGCAAGCAGCGACGGACAGCTGCTTTAGAGACTTCTCGGCTCTGACTGGTTGTTTTCCTTCGGGCACGGTGGAATCTTGCAAATCTTATAAAGAGCACTAAAAGGAGGAGGAGGAACGTGATTTTTTTCACAGATCATCTGTCTCATGTACTAATGTCAGGATATAGTGACAGTTTGAGCAAATATGACAAAAAATACCTTTATTAAAGTTACTGACTGTAGCTTAAAATAATAACATTTTTAAACTTAAGATCTCTTGAAAATCTGAATTTACTACACTAGTCACCAGACACTAATTTTGATGTAAAAAAAAAAAACAAAACCTTTCATTACCTTCATCTCTATTTGGTTGCTTTCAGCGTTCTTGAAAAGTAGTTTTACCCTGGTTTTCCCATCATCAGAGGAGCCTTTAAGTTGAGAGAACTTATATCGCCACAGTGCGGTCTACAAGGGACGGAGGGGATTATCAAACGCAGCAAGCACAGGGATTTCAATAATGAGCACAAGATTTAAATACCATGTCTTGCTACGGAAGTACCTGCATGATCAAGACCTGACATTTCAATGTGCAATAGTGCTTTGAGGAAATGTATAATTTATAACAAAAGAGCATTAGTACTCTGGTAATCAGCGCTGTAACATTCTCACGTAGCAAGGCTGCCAAAATAATCTCAAAATGTACCTTTAATAATAACAACAGCATACTGTTCTCTGAGATACAGCAACTCTACACTTCAGAGTTATTCAAAAATATATTTCCAAATACAATGGAATCCTTAGTGAATAAGGACAAGTACATAGTGTGTCAATATAGAAAATGAAAGATGTCAAACTGCAGTGTCAGGAGGTATTAAGGGAAGAACGGCACAGAACCAGGATGTAAACAACAAAATTAACTCAGTAATACTTCACCTTTGAAGTGCCTTCTGAGCAGGTGAAGCCTGATCCAAAATCTATGGTGAAGCACAGCACATTCCCCTGGCTGCTGCACATGTAGCTTTTAGACTGTTGAGAAAGAATTGATATCCATTAATATTTTTGATTTTCATATTCCTGTAATGACATGCTGTGCAAAGAGCACTGTGGTACATTTCTCTGCATGAACAACCACGACAGCAGCCATACATAAAGACCATAGAAGCGCATATTACTTGTAAGCATGGCTGTACTGTATGTAAATAAATTATACCCCTCATTTTGTTCCCCATTTGTGCCAGTGAACGCAGCCCACTATTACCAGGGGATGAATACATAATTCACTTGGTATTCATCATACATCTCAGTCTTGGCCCTCATTTACTGTCTTCTTTAATAACACAGGAAATAGCCTTTTTCCTCCCTGCAACACTTTGACTTGTCATAACAGGGAAAGCACAGGTGTATCTAATATCATTAACAATGGCTCCGTTCTATTTTGATGTGTCAGTTAACTAAGCCACTGAGGCGACGCTGCATTGCAGTCGCAGTCGAATGCAGCCGTTATTGATGTTATTAGTTAAGAACCTTGAAAGACAAATTTGCACCGTTGATCGATAGCAAGCAATCTTGGCAGAACTGCAGAGTCCAAAATGGAGGAAGCTATGGAAGAATTTATATAATGCACAAACAAACCGTTACACAAACTGTCTTACAACAACATCAACATTGAATCTTGTACTTTGTGTAGGGCCTATAATTAGACTTGGCACTGAGTATTAATACACTGAGAGTTACTTGAAACCCAAGTCAAATTCCTAGCATGCTTAAAGGGCGGGTCCATCTGCATTCTTTTCCGTTATTTTCAAATGGAAACGCCCACATAGCCGTTAGCAAAAAGCAGTGACGTAGGTTACCAAAGTAAGCTGATCAACAAGGTTTGAATAATGTGAAATGTTTGGAAATAAATGAAAGGGTTAGTTTGGATTTTTTGAAGTGGGTTTGTAGGTATACTTTAAAGCCACCAGACTACATTCACAAAAACAGTAATTTTACCTCAAATGTACGTGTGAGTTGCTGGTCTACTGCAGCATCTAAATTACTGTATGTAATACACTGACCATAACGATGTATATACAGGCTACTGTACATGTAGCAGCGTCATCATGCAGAAGCCTACGTCAGGTCACGTGGAAAAAAGTTTTTAGAAGGACTCGGGAAAATAGCATTTTCACGCTAAAACATACATACTTCAAATCTAAATTTGGATGTTTGGAATTGAATACATGAGGAACACCACTAAAAAAACTCAACAACCCAAAAAATAATGGGCTAGCCTTGTAAACATACTTGGCCAATAAAGTAAATTATGATATTTTATCCTCTTGTCTCTTTTGTGTACTATGATAAAGAAGCATCCTACACCATACAGTTTGGCACCCATGAAACAGCAAGTTCAAGGCAAGTTATAAGATTTCTGGGTATTAATGTTTGAAGTCTTATTATATTACTTATTACTACAGGATTTTGAACAATATTATCTCATCCAGCTGTGTTGCTGTATGTTTGAGTCATGTATCCTTTTACAGAGAGTGTTTGTTTAAATTGTATTTTCTGCTCATTTTTTTTAATACTCAGAGTATTACTTTGCACATATATACATTTTACATGTGTTCACACGAGAGTTCTTGTTAAAGTGCCAGTCTGACACGTTAGGCTTGGAAGATCTGATAACAAGAGCAAATCTGATTTATTTTTTTTTGTCCTGCGTGAGCTGCTGGCGAAAGCAGCATCCTGTGCAGCATCCTGATAATGTCAAGACACATGACAGAGGAAATACATTTTGGAAGCCATAAATCCTTTAACATTCGTTTTGCTGCTTGCAACACAAACAAGCATGTGTCTCACAATTCTTTTCACAGGTCTTTTGAAAGCACTGATGTATAAGCTTTCTACTCCCTGTGGAGCAATATCCCTCTAAAGGCTTTTCTTGCCACATGACTTCATTTTTGTGTCGTCCATTCAGTTGGAATACCGAGACGTGTGTTCAGATTTTCTGTTTGTGTAATATATGCCTTTTATTTCCACCTCTCTTTTTATTCTTTCACTTGAGAACACAGCAGGGACATGGTGATTTCAATTATAGAGTGCAGTGTGCAGTGAATATGGCATGGGACTGTACGGTCCTTTCACTGAAAGTGTTTTGTGCTCACAGACCTCAACCCAACTGTCTTTAGTGGTGTCGTGAATTCAGCTGTGACAGGGATAAGAAACAGTGGCAGGCCAGCCGCTAAGATCTTCCTGTCACCACATGTAAGACTGTGTTGTGACATCGTGAGCTGTGACTACACTTCACTAATTGGAAGGGATTTTTTCTGGGGGAATTAGCAACGTGAAATGAAATATTTTTTAAGAACATCTCCTTAGCTAAATCTGACAGAAGTAAGGGCGTGTGTGGGGAACAGAATAAAAGTGAGGACAGGTAAGAAAAAAAAAAAAGAAACACTTTCTCACAAGTGTGTGTAGTGTCGCACTGCATCTGTCTTTTCATAATGCGGACACAAAGAGTGAGAGGACATAAAAGGTAAGGAGAGGCAGTTTTAGGCAGGGATCTAGGATGCGAGACCCACTGCTGCATCTTTTGAAATTGGCCACAAATCCACTAAAAGGAAGCTGCTAAATATATATTGATACAAACACTAGAGATGCTCGTATACCGTTTTTTCCTTCCTGATACCGATTCCGATACCTGAACTTGCAATCAATCAATCAATACTCTGTATCGGTCGATACAGAGTATTGATTTGATACCAGCATGATAAAAAAATATATACTGTAGTTGATATTATTATTATTATTTAACAGCTGTTTACTACTGACCATGTATGGATGTGATATGATTACTATCTTTGTTGTCTAGCCTGGCTCAGGTTAAACCCTTTGTAAAACATGAACAAATACATACAGTTATACTTGTTGAATTTTCCACTGTGAAATGTGGAAAAATAAATTACGGTGTTGAATCGGTTCATAGACTGGCGTACCTGCTGATACCCGATCCCGAATTTTGGGCAGTATCGGACGCATTTCCGATACTGGTATCGGTGTCGGAACAACTCTAACACCAAGACTAACTCAACACAAAGCTGAAAAGCTGTGAGGTGTGGTTAGAAGCGTGCTCTGTCGCACCTGTAAGTGCACCCAACAGTGATGCCACGGTGCACTGACCGCCACACCCTGTACGTATCACCGCAGCGCAGTGAGAACTTCAGCCATTGGATGTCAGCCAAAGACATTCTTGAAGTGGTTAGGTTGCTGTTAACAGTTGAGTTGGCCTATTGTTACCCATCCTAGCTTTGTTTAATAAATAAAACCAGTAGGGCTGGTCTGAACTCCACTGTCAGCCTGGTAACACCAAATGGTGTATGAATAACAGACCAATTTATTAAAGGTCCAGTGTGTAGGATCTGGCGGTATCTAGCGGTGAGGTGAGGAGATTACAACCAACTGAATCCTCACGTTTGCCAAGCTTGTAGGAGAGCTATGGTGGCCGACGCGAAAACACGAATGGCCCCCACCTAGAGCCAGTTGGAGCAGAGCCAGTTGAAGCAGAGCCAGTGCGCAGAGTGTTTGTGTGAACTACAACTACAACTACAGCTGCAGCTTTTTTCTCATTGGTTGCGCTTTGAAAGCTCAGCGGCAACCGTGGTCAAAGTTGAAATAATTTGAACTTTGAGTGCAGCGTTCGGTGGCAATTTCGACCAGCGAGACTACGCCAAGGGTAGCGCTTCCGCCTGTTACGGCGGCACCGCTCTCGCAATAGAAAAACAATGGCACAACCAGCGCAGAGCGATTTTACGGCTGATCATGTGTGGACGGCTTAAAGTTTGCTCTTGACGCTTGCATGGATTCTGTTCTTACCTAAGAATAAATCCCAAATAACGGCCCATATTGATTATAGCCACTTTAAACTAAGTTTGTTAACAGGAGCAATACTTGAATACTGGAAAAAGTACAAATTAATTGAGCTCAAAATGTCCTCTCTCTAGCAGGGGTGTTCTCCTGGCTATTTCAAAGAGAAAAGGATAGAGATCTTAGCCAGAAGACCCCAAAAGTGAAATATAGCACAACTAGATCGCTTGCTGTGAGCTAAAAGACCCCATCAATGCCATGTTTGGTTTCATCATCTCCCAAAAAAAAAGAAGAAAAAGAAAATAAAAAGGGCGAACGAGAGGCAAAAAACGCAGACTGGACAGTTTTGTCAGTTATACCCCCTACTTCTACCCCATCAGCAATGTTTATGTAATGCTCACGTCCAGTTAATTTGAAGGTTATCCTAAGTTGGACTGTGTTGAGTGTTCCTCAGAAGACACAGGAAGCTAGCCTAATTGGCTTGAAAACATAGAATCACAAGCAAATTGAAGTGCTTCATCACTTTCATTGGTTTCCCAGAGGATGGTGTCCCACATTTGCATCATTAAAGACTTAGAAAAATGCTATTATTCATACTTTTATACAGATAGGGGGAAAACCGCATGCAGATCTGACTGTAGACGCTTCTGAAGGGTAGTCGCTTATAGAGTACAGAGTTATTAAACACCACTTTTATTATCCATGTGGGCCAATAATGTATGTTGCTTGTATTCAGGATGCACAAATCATTCAAATATACCCAGAAGTCAGATTTTGGCACATTAGACATCAATCTGAAGTCTGCAATCCAAATATTTGCAAATCAGATACGTGTCAATATGGTTGCTTAGACTGGATTTCTGTCCTTAATGTCAATTGCAACTTGACAGTTGACACCGATGTCACATCCAGAGTGGATCCAGCCCAATTAGCCGGCTAAGAGCTAACTGTGGGACTGCAGCATCAAACACTCCTGCATATTATCATTCCCCCTTTGAAGCTAATGTTGTGTAGTGAAGCAGAGGAGTTCTGCATTGCGACTTGATATTGTAACAGCAAAAGAGAAAGAGTGTAACATGTACATTCTTCATCTATCCTGCAGCTTTTTTTGGCTGGACCGCAGAGGGCCAGCCCTACAGACGCAAAAGTCTGTCACTGAGTGAGTGAGTGAGTGAGTGACTGACTGAGTGAGTGATGAAGTTACAGGGTTGGTCGGCTGACTGCTGGAGCTTCCTCATTGGCTGTTGCTCTTTCAAAATGAAAAGGCGGAGAACAGTTCTGTGTTTAAGTTTTCTGGGGAGCGTGTCAGCGGTTCAATGTAACATTACATAGTGCTGTTGTTGTGCATGTGCTATTGTTTATGTTCGTTTAAGTTACGTTGTGTTCGCAAATTTTCACCTCACTTTCCTCCATTTCCTCCATGAACTGACTATCTAGCAGCCACACGTCACTACTGCGGTATGAACGCAATATAAACAGACTGTGCTGTGATTTAATTGCAATAAACAGATCAAAATGATGCCGAAATAACAACATAAATATATCGATTTGTAAAAAGTCTGAATTCATTCTTTGTCAAGTCTGTCCGCAACACAACAAGCAAACAACTTTTAAAATGCCTGTTTTCTGAACGGAGTTCGGATCGATCAACGCCAGGCTATGATAACACCAGCTACTCCATCAACACTCAACATAACGTCATCTAGGCATAAATACGGCAGCGACGTTATTGTAAACGGATCAAAGTGTGCCGAAATAACTACATAATGATGCTGATTAGTAAAAAGTCTGAATTCATGCTTTGTCAGGTCTGTCCGCAACACAACAAGCAAACAACTTTTAAAATGCTTGTTTTCTGAATGGAGTTCGGATCGATCAGTGGCAGGCTACGTGAACATTGCAGCTGCTCCATTAACATTCCATCTAGGAATAAATACAGCAGCAACAACGTCAGTGATGACAGAGGGGATATCTCAACGCTGATAAACTTTCGCAACGTATATTGAACACCACTTATATGATGAATGCTTTTGATACACATGCTTTCATAAAATACTGAAATACTTTTAACCTTGCATGCTGTATGCCCTGCTAATACCTTTTCACCTTGTATAAAATGTATAATATACTGAGTAGTAAATGTTACCATTTACATTACTGAATGCCATTTGCTTCATTATAAGTTGGCTTTCAATCAAACATTAAGATATAAGTGAAAAAAACTGTTCACAAAACATTATAGATATGACCACTGACTATTTGTGTAAGAATTTAGCTACAAATTCACAGACTTGACCATACGGTCCAGCCATATACTCGGTTTTGACCGAGTCTTGTTGCCTCTGTGCTGGAAAAAAATCACACCACCAGTTAATGTATATGTCCACGGCTTTACTTTTGACAGCAAGTGATGCAGATAGATTAACATTACCTAAACACACATATCCAACCAGTTCACTTGGAAATTTCTTACTGACTTTCTCCCTCTCGCTCAGAGGGTGATCTTTCATCCAGGACTCTTATCTTGGCGAGTGCTTTGCTCCTGTGCTTCTTTATTATCCTACTCTACTGGTTCCATATATCACGTAGCACAAGGTGCACAGAGGAAACAAAACCTGGACAATCTAATTAATGTTCAGGTTCTTAGGCATCCACTGCCAAGTTTACAATCCAATCTTAACATGGCAATACCGAATATATTTCACCATTAACATTGTCATTAACGATAATAAACCAGACTGCATTATTTTATGGAAACTTGGCTAGCGTCTGACAGTCGAGCTTTGCCTACCACCCAGCTCCTACTTTGCACAAACAAATGAAAAGTAAAGTATAGGAGTTCATAAAGGTCCCCCACATGGAGTACCATATATCTTATATATAGCTCTATTTATCGGTTATTGGAATATAATTGGCCATTTGCTAAAAACTTTTGCTATATCCGTCAAGCGTTTCGTTCTCTCCCAGCACACAGATTTACTTCTCAAAATTCTTCGTATTTTTTTAAACAATGGGTCCTTAATTCTAGACAGAGGTAGACAAAAGCAGGCTTTCCATTTGTAGCCAGCAGCAATGGTCCATTTTGCCAACTAAAATGACACCTGTCACCTGACAACTTAACAGCTGTAGTGAGCTAGCAAAATTAAGCTAACGTTAGCTCCATGAGTTGGTTGAAAATGCCATTACCAGCTAACTTTTTTATGTTTCCAACTGCCTTGTATTAAAACAGGAACCCGAGGTGGCTTAAATGTGCAATTGGAGGCTGCATGCATGATATTATGCCAAAAACTGCGGCCAAAGCTATGTGTCCTAACTCTTGGCCTTGGAGGTAAGTAAATAAAGAGTAAATAAATTCACAGTTTAAACCATTCCTTGCAATTTTGCTCACTTTTTAGTTTTGGGGAGGCTAAAAAAGGACACAAATCTTTAAATATATGTAAAGGTTTTCATAGAGCCCATGCACACCACTTCAACGTGCAGTAAAATCAGTAGCAACCTCTAGGTCTCAAAGTTGAACCCAATGCAGAAGTGACTTAAACTTGCATTCTTTCTAATTGCCAGCAGGGGGCGACTCCTCCTAAAAAAAGTCTGATTGTATAGAAGTCTATGACAAAATGAGCCTACTTCTCACTTGATTTATTACCTCATTAAACATTGTAAACATGAGTTTATGCTCTCAATCGCTAGTTTCAAGTCTTCTTCAATACAGCATGATGTTCATTTTGTAAATTATGGTTCCATTTAGAGTAAAATAGACAGTAAAGCAGGGTATGCTTTAGGGCATGGCTACCATAAAACCAAGATGGTGACGGCCAAAACGCAAAACTCAAGGCTTCAAAATGGCAATCCACAAACCAATGGGTGACATCAAGGTGACTTTGTCCACTTCTTATATACAGTCTATGGGAGAAATACAAACTTGCTGGGCCTGCCGGGCCAAGTAACGGTTGCTAAGCTATGATTGGACGGTCAATTGCATTGTTTTTTTTAAACTTATGTGTTCATAATTTGGTTACCTCAAAAATAGTTATACAGAGCATGTAACTGAACCCTTCCAAAAATATGATCATCCTCTTTACGCCCTCATCATTGTTCACTGTTTACGAAAATATGTATACAGCAGACGTAACTATCTCTGCTAATTCCTGTATATTTTCACTGTAATATTACTTTTATTGTTAAATACTGCTGTATTGACTCTGAGGCAACTTAAAGCATAATGGCACTGTTTAAACTGCGTCTATATTATTGAGAATATAACAGACAATCAGCACAGTAGGCTGAATAACTACATCAAAGCACCTTTGAATTCTAGATACAATGTACACAGGTATATTGTGAACATAAAAGATATGTTGAAAACCTTTCCTGATTAGGTTTCTGTGAAGTGCAACTGTGTGAGATAGTTTCTTCAAACATTATCTGCACATGGAGTTATTAACAAAGCATTATGAAATGGCTCACCCATAACATCAGAATTTACAGCTCTAAAAAAGCCGGTCTGTCCTCCTTTCGTGGTTGGTTTGTTAGCGGTTCATTTTGGCCAGGCACGGTGCTCAGGGAAATTACAGCATGCAGTGCTTGGATAGTGCAGTGCCCACAGAGCGTTGCATGAGGGAAATACAATGTGCTCAGATTTTTCTCACTGTAGCTGCTAAGTCAACACATGAATTAATTATATATCTGTTCGGTGATTCGACTTGTTAGAATGACAGCGTGCTGCCGCAGCATGTCGGTGGTCACAGGTGGAGTGTTTCAAGTCAACATTGTTTCCACTCATTCCAATTACGCACGGCCGAATGTCTTGAGAGCGCAGGCACACTTGTTAATTAAATATTGATACAGTTGAGTTTGAGCAGTAATAGTCATGGAGTGGGAAATGATTTGTTCCTCGTACATGCTGAAGGCTGAAGGAGGCCAATACATTTATTCCCATTATTATCCTTTCTTTATGACTCATTACAGTGCATTTAGGGTGTGTACTGTTATGGTCATTACACTGGCTCTTCCTAAGCCCCATTTGGGACGGTCTCATCCAATGTACTGGCGACAGGTCTGGAAGCTTCCCAGAAATTGGGATATTAAACCGACATAGATTTGCCAAACCACCCATTCTGTCCTCATCCATGAAGCCTTTTTTCTTGTAAAACTGAAACTCACCATTTTGAAATACTTCAGAAAAAGCATGAATCTCGCCTTTATGTGGATTCTCCAAGTAAAACCAGCTTCATACCAAACCCACTCAATAATCCTACAAAGGAGCTAACTAGGATGCTCGGGAACACGCTGGAACGTAAATATTCACAATATTCACTTTCTAACCTGGCATCCCTGTGTCTCTGATATTTTTTGCCAGGCTTGACACTTTTTACTCAAGTCTTGGTAGAATCTGATTAAATAAGACTGCGAAGCTTCTGAGTTTTCCTGAAACACTGTTGCCGTGGTGACGCATTATTCGCCAAGAAACACCAAGCGGTTTTTGAGGGGCTAGTGGTATTCAAAATCAAGCAAAACTTGGCACACACATTAGAAGGGCTAAAATTTGTTATCTGATATGGGTCTCGTGCTCGAGGGTGGCAAATTGGCTCGATAGCGGCCCCTAACATTTTTTAAAGTCGAAGCCCCCTCCTTTAAATTTCACATAAATGTATGGAATTTGGTTTGCATATTTATTATGTCCACACGTATTGTATAACTACTTATAGCTGCTGTGCTATTACTGTGGTCTCTCTCTCTCTCTCTCTCTCTGTGTGTGTGTGTGTGTTTGTTTGTTTGTTTGTTTGTTTGTTTGTTTGTTTGCGGTGGAGAGTGATTTCGCGGTGCAATCTTGTGTGTTGTGCCCTGAGGGGCTGCAACTCCGATGTGAGTTGCAGTGCAGTATCTTAGTGCCCTAAAGGGGTGTAATTTCTGTGTGGGGTGGTCTAGATTGGTGAGTGCCCATACCCCCGTTTTCCGACCCATGTGGGTGGCACTGAAGGGGAGTATACAAACTCATATCATCATGTTCTAAGCCTTGATACAGTTTCATAATTTAGATTAATTAATTAATTAATATTTCTTTTTAATGCCTAGAATAACTTGACAAACAGTGCTGAGCTGCACCTCAAATTAATACTCAGGTTCACTCAGAGAGTGGAATGGTAAGGGGGGTTAAAAACAAATGCATCATGGGATGAAGACAGTTCAATCAAACTTGAACAATATGAAACTGCATAACCTTAACAGTATGTCCTTAGATGGAAAAGATTTTTTTTTAATTTTATTAATTTTTAACAGAACTATTCCCGGAAACTCATTGGCCAACAACATTTGACCACAACTGATGTAAAAAAAAAAAACATCTATAAAATGGGCTAAAAAAAAAAAAAGCTTGAAAATGTAGGGTAAGAGATATTAACAATTTAATCTACATGCGTTTAGTTTCACTTGTACACTAATAAAAATGGCATGTTGCTGTATAAAAACATACAGGTCCCTTCTACATTGAAGCAGTTTTTTAAGATGTAGGAATTAGTGCAGAATGAACTGGAGAATGTAATTAAGTCCAGTGGAATTATGACTCTAACCTCTCAGTGACCACAAGGGATTATATGTGGCTCCTAAGACTTTGAGATTGACGGATTTTGCTAAAGAGCCAGTGTCCCGTGCCAGAGTCAACCACGCTGCTTGCTGTTATAATATTCACATATACTATTCCAAAGGACAACTGGTAGGAATAGGAAGCCATTTAATTATATCTGGTTCCCATGATGACCCGGAAAGGATTTCAGTCTGCTAGTGATTCAAATATCTTCTGACAGGTGCTCCGCTTTGTAATATTTATAAATGTCCCTATTTAAGGGTGCTGAGCACCAAAGCCCCCAGGCTTCATAGCATTTTTTTTTTTTTTTTTTTTTAGCCTTTCTCTTTGGTTGGCCGCACTTGTGGGGTGAAAGGGTGGGAATGGGGTAAAATTATAAAAGACACCGCTGGCCATTTCATGAAGAGTGTGACCTGACATGTGGCATACTTTCTTAATTCCTGAATACAATGTGTGATCATGGCATGTGGGAGCTTTAAAAGCTAATTCCCGAAAATAATTCCAGTTGTGCTTTTAGCAAGGAACCCTAAGCCGGTGCTTATGACCGAGCTTACTTACAGTTGGTGACTCATTTAAAAAAAATAAAAAAAATAAGAGTCAACCAATTTAGCATTTTTCGTCTTTGTCTAAAATTTGACTAAAAATAGTTCTCAGTTTAGTGATACTGCTCAGATGGAAAAAGAAATAGGTATATTAGCTTTTCGGTTTGTTGCAAACACAGATATCTGACAATTCTGTATTACCACAATTCTTCAAATCATTCAGTTCTGCATTTAATGAGGCACAATCGCACACAAATGGAGCTTTCTATTATAGTAAAGTCTATATTTTTTCAGGTAATTTGTCAGCTCTCCCTCTGAAATATGAATAACTGGCCTTGTTTTACTCCTTTTTCTGTGGGAAAAGTGTGGGGAATGTTTTCATAACCATTTCCTTGAACAGTTGTTTTCTATATTATTTGATAGTGTTTTCTGGTTCTGTGGAGAGTGTAATTCATAACGGCTGTGGTAGGAAAGTCTGAAAACATGTTGGAGATAGACGCTGTTCACTATTGTATTTAAATAATGTAATACTTTATCTAACCGGCAAGGAATCTCTCTCTGTCTGTCTGTCTGTCTGTCTGTCTGTCTCTGTGTTATTCGCATATCTCAAGAACCGCTCATCCAATCTACTTCACACTTGGCGGGGGTGCTGCAGGGGAGCCAAGGGAGTTGCTTTGCTGAATTTGGTGCAATTTGGACACACAACATGTTAAATATTAATAAACAAGTGATCAGTGCTCTGTGCAACAGTGGGGGGCGGGGCTTCAGGGCTCTGCAGACTGAGATGGTGTTAGATTTAATACCGTTACCACCAGCAAATAGCACATTACACAAAGGGTCTATATTGTATGCAGGCTTATTGCAGTGCAAAGTGTTTGGCCTTGTATGTGAGTGCTGGACAATAAATGGAAACACAGTGAAGTGAGTAATGAAGATGGCAAAACCTAGAAAAATAAGCCTCGGACTTTGAAAATTTCCCATGAGTGTTCATATTTGAGCCTCTTTATTGACACGAGACAGCTCCTGCTGAGAATTGCTTAACAACGCACTCTCCACAAGAGTTGATCACCTTTACACTTTAAACATATTTGCTTAAGAAGCAATTTAATGGCTCACTGATGTGAGGACTAATTCTTTAGGTTACTAAAGCTAAATACATTTAAAGTAACAATAACATTTATGGAAAACAGAGCGCTGCCTAGGTTTGAATTTTCAATTAATTTCTTAATAAAAAAAAGACAAAGCGCAGAAGCTGTAATGTGTCAACAGAAAAGACTTTTCGTCACGTGCAATCACTTCTCACTGATGAAGCATTAAATTGGTAGGACCGGGCAGTGATGATTAGAACAATTTAAAAACCTCACGGTTGTACGCCTCAGCCAACCTGTCAAGTTGCAGTTTACATCCATGTCTGTCCAAAATGTCATCACTTCATCATTTTATCCTGTTAGACATTCGTGTGAAATTGTCATAATTAGCATATGAATTCTTGAGTTATTGCCAAAAACGTGGCCACAGTGACCTTCACCTTTTGACCACTGACAACCAAAATCGGAGACTAGTGGGTACCCATAGAACCCATTTTCATTCACATATCTTGAGGTCAGAGGTCAAGGGACCCCCTTGAAAAAGCCCATGCTAGGTTTGGAGAGTTATTTAGCCTCTCTGAAAAGCTATTATGACACGATTGATACCAATGGAATCATTAGGTTTTCTGGTTTCATATGATACCAGTATCTTCTCTCTTGCTTTAAAACCGAGCCCGCTACAACCTAAAAATCGCAAGTTGCGTTAATGCGTTAAAGAAATTAGTGGCGTTGAAACGAATTTGCGTTAATGCGTTATTATCGTGTTAACTTTGACAGCCCTAGTTGTGACATAATACGTTAATGGGCAACACACGTCGGTGGCATCACGGAGCTTTGCGTCGATTGCCGGTCAAAACACAGAAGCAGAGGTGTTTCAAGCTACAGCACAGGGGTGAGCCAGGAACAGATTTTACAAGTAATTGTTACGGATAATGTTTTTTTTTCTGATTATATATCCGTAATCTGAGAAAAAACACTGCAGGTGTGATAAAAGCCCGATCGAGAAACCAACAGTCTGCATCTCTGTTTGTAATATCAAAAAGATCTCCGTGTCTCTCAGTACCACTCACACGCTACATACAATAAATGCTCTGGCGGACACACCATCAGTCTAAAAATGCATTCAGTGAAATAGGATTCTGCTGTTTATATCAGCTGATCCCACATGTTTAAGTATTCGGCCCTGATCCATGATAGTAGCAGCTTACTGTGGATCAGGGTTTAGCACTGAGTGAATCCACTCTGAATATGAAGTGCAGATCGCACCAGCTATCATCACACCCTCATAGATAAAATCTCTTAACATCTGCCCTGTGATGGAACACAGCTGACCACAATCGGAACGATGAAACACCAGAAGCAGAATAAAAACGCTAAGCTTCCCCTCTAAAATATTCCACTATTAGAATATTTGGAAAAACACTGTGCTCAGTCTTTAAACATCATCAGTGTTAAATCTACAATCAGCCTGTCAGTAGCCTCTAAAACTTCATTCAACAAAGAACAGGTGGTCCAAATCTTCATCAGATGGTCGACTGTTAAAAGTTCCCTTAATTATATTACAACAGAATAACCATCCAGAACACAGCTGTGACCTGTGGGTGTTTCTGCACCTATCCAGGTGTGAGTGGGGGCAGCCCTGGTACAGTAGCCAGGATGTTTCAATTAGCTTCACAAAGTAGCTTGACTCGTGTCGATTTGCCGCAAGTGTGCAGACCTACCTACAGAACAATGGTATACCCCTGCCCTTGAGACTGGAGGTAGACCAATTAATTGGCGCCGATAAGATGTTTTAGAGACTATCGTTATCGGCAGAACTGGGCTCTGATATTGGCCGATGGCTGCACAGCCGCCACCAGTCACGCGGGGACGTACATCACCGTTTTGTATGGAGGGCTTCATACACAAAGTCAAGGTAGAGAAAAAAGTGATCTCTCGAATATATAACGCAACACCATCAGCTCTTTGTCACGAGACAGGCAGACAGGAGGAAATCATTCACTGTTACTTTAACTCGTTTAACCAATTTGCCGTTCCCTCTTCCAAATAATCCAGCCAAGTAACCATCCATTCATGAAATAAAAAAAATCGCACACTTCCTCCATACCTCGAGAATATGCACAAACATTCATGGTTTGCAAGAGTGGCATGATACAACATATTCCAATGATGTAATCCGCCAAATCACACTTCAGGATATTCTCTTATGAATAATTAAATTCAGAGTGACATAAAAAAATGATTTATTAAAAACGGTGTATGCAAAAGTAGCCGACTAGGCTGCTGCAGAAGTAAAGGAGATATCGGCTGATTAATCAGCTATTTCCTGCTCCAAACTATCGTTGTTATATCGGCCTTTAGTCTTTCCTGGCTTGATGTTAAAAGCAGATACTGTTAAAACTACATGTTTTTGTCAGAAGTATCATCAATTCACTTTTTTTATTGACACACATAAATATTTCACTAGATATGTGGCAGGAGGGCAGGATATACTGACAAAAAAACACTGTAGAAAAAGCAAAGAACAAACTCGTATATCAGCTACTTTTTGTACTGTAATTTAATTCACTCAAACATGAATAAAAGACTAGTTTTAAAATATCATTAAAAAAGCATCTTTGGAATAAAGACTTCATTAAGCACTACTTATTTTGTCAGAGCTTGCGTGTGTCTTATTGTGTTGTATCTAATGCTGTATGTAATGTTACATTGTACGTACGTCATAGGGACGGATATCGTCATCTTATTTGTTAATTTAATGTCTGTTATTGTGTTGTATTGTCGTGTTAACTTAAAAGGTGCACAATACGGAATTCAGAGCATATCTATTGCCTCCACGCTAACAGTGCAAACAACGGCAACAGTGCTGACAGAGCTAACCGTAGCCCCCTTTCGCATAGAGTTTCTGCAATTCTGCCGAAAAGAAGATTCGCCGCTTTGCTTTTTCACACTGAACGAAACAACAGCTGCATAATTTCGCCCCGGTGTGCGATTTTAGATAGCACGCCGGCATCGGCTCGGCTCTGCGACTACCTCCGCTACCGGCTCAGCAGGGTAACAACTCTGTCCCTCCGTTCCGTCTTCACACCTTTCATACAGAACGGCGAGGCAGAATAAGGGTTATGTCAATAAGGCAAAGAGAAGCTCGGATTACCAAACACAGAGGGAGAGCGACTTCAATCTCTGCTCAGGTAGACATTACTCCTCTATATCTTTACGTAGCAAATAGTTGCTATATTAATGCTCTGAATATCTTGTAGAGAACCTTTAATGGACTTGCGCAGGATTGGACACAATAACAGGAACCTTTACAATACAACTAAATGCAATTCAATACAATAAGTCTGAAATAAATACCTTCTAATGTTCCATGTACTTTATCATATTTTGTATGCTACTTAAACTAAACTAACTTAGGGCACACAAAGTAGTGCCTTGGTGTTAATTTCAACAAACATCAAACGCTTCATGTCCTCTTTGAGGTTGGGAAAAGGTGTTGTGAGAGGCTCTCCTGCTCTGAGAACTCCTTTAATCCAAGCAGTATTTAGCAAATTTAAAAAAAAAAAACGACAACATCTAAAAACAGGTCAGCTCTTAAAGTTCAGCAACAGAAAAATGTGCAATGTTATATATGGAAGTACTCACTCGTATTCGCTGCACCTCCAAGAAGACAGCTCTTTGGAAGGACTTCTCCCAGATAGCCAGGTCCGTGGCCAGCTCTACCCTGAAGGTGTGGCTCTGGCCGTGGCCGACCAGAATACTGAAGCACAGGGACTCATTGTCCTGCTGCTCAGGCGAATGCTCGAGCCCCAAGTAGAGCCTCGCTTGGAGCCAGCAGTCCTCTGCCATCCACAGCTGTGACACAAAATTTTAAATTATTACATGTTGGGGGATAGATTTTACTGTTGGGTCACTTTTTTTTAAATTGTGTAACTCAGTGGGTGGAATGAAGAGTAAACTCCTTAATTCTCAAGTTAAACAAAGAAACTTTCACTTTGTACATTTCCTGGTTTGTGGATCAGGACTATCACCTCAGAGCCCTGTTAGTAGGCTCCCTGAAACACTATATGATAAAAAAAAATTAAAAAAAAGAGAAAGAGAAAAGGCAGCCATCTATACTGAGATGAAAGCTGCAGTGATCAAATTTTGAACATCCCTGATGCACATCACAGCACCCGGCTCTGAACATACCTTGTGGACCTTGAAAAGAACCTCATAGAGGTTATACGTTGTTTCAGCTTTTCCCCAGTCAGCGGCGCTGATCTAAGAAATAAACATAAAGGAACGTGGTATGAAGAGGCAGCATATCAAAACAAGCGTTTTTGCACTTGTTAGCAGCACCTCCTCATCCAAATACTTAATGCAAATGAGAGCTGGACAGGTGGCTTAGTTGTGTGAATGGCTGGATGACTGCCAGTGTCGGTGAACAAAATGGGTTTATCCTGCTGCAATTTGCACAGGTAGAAGAATTGACATCAAGAAAGTAACACTTGCATATCCGCAAAGACTGGTATCCCAATGGTGAGCAAGTACAGAAATGTATAGACACACAGTACTATTGTAGTAACACAACAACCAAGTAGCTCAAGGAGAGAGATACACATTCAAAGATCCCATATCACATTTTTTTTTATCATAGAGAGACGGTACAACTGTAACTTCCAGGTTTTGTTTAAAAAAAATTCAAATCATCAATCATTCAAAATCACAGAGACATTTTTAAAAACACAAATTAATAAGAATCCAGAGGACATTTTGACAAGTCCTAGTCGGAAGAGCACAGGTGTAAATATTACAATTGATGGCTGAATTCCATTTAGCTGCTTCAGTTTCAGGGTCCTGGTATTGTGCATGTTGGCTCACTGTGACACTGTCATGGCTTACTGGGACACCTGAATAGAACGGGGCCATTGTTAATGTTACAGTACAACACAGTCTCACGGCAATTCGTGAAATAGTCACGAAATTTAATCAATTTGATTTGTAGAATTTCCCCTTTTTTTCATGACGCTCGACTTTCAACAAGGATTTTTTGCATGTTTTCCTATGAATGTCCATTAACACGTGTCAATTTCCGCTCCAGTCCTTTCAACATTAAACTACGTAGTTTGGGAAAAGATAGACTTGGTTAGGCTTAGGCAAAAAAAACTACTTAGCTAGCTTTAGGAAAGATTGCGGTTTGGGTTAAAATAACTCCAGAGGTGGTGTAACTTAAGTACAGAAGTTACGCGATAAATAAATCATTGCTGACTTCTGATTTCACACGGGACACAAACACCGGTCTCCTGGGCGAAAGTCCTGCGTTTTGCGTTTTTTTTTTACCCACCCATCCACCCCGACCCCCTCCTACGCAGCATTATACTTCCCATTCACAATTACGTGGATTACATAAGAATTGTTTTCGTGCTGACCATCATGAAAAATATGAGAAATTTGTGTCTATGTATATGAATCAATACATTAAATATCGTGACTATTTCACAAACTGCTGTGCGACTGGGCTGTACAGGGGGGGAGCTCAGACAGAGTGTTTCAGACAGAGGGTGAAAAGAGGAGCTGCAGCACAGCCGGTATGAGAAAAGTCAAGCATTTTTTGAACATTAAAGCATGTAAACATGTTGGAGTAGAAACCCAAAATACAAGTATGCACCTGAAAATGAGCATAATAGGTCATCTTGAATTTTTTTGTATTTACCTGTATGAGCAGTATAGTCACTGTTTTTGTATGCATGTCACATTGCCAATGTTTAGAATAACTTTACAGTAGCGTTTTTATCGTCAAAATATGAATTGGGGATATCTTTGGGAGACTTTGCATTTTAAATTAAGTTATGGAAGTTTTACAAGGTGAATGTAGCTTTCATAGTACCTAAGTTACCCTTTTAAAACCCAGGTCTTAGGGTCACAGACCTGATCAGATAACCATATCTAGCTATGGTGTGAAGGAATTATTAAAGTGGTGCTTCAACTATTTATAGGTTAAAAAGAATGGATATGCTGAAGGTGTGCAGCATGCTACACTGAGCACATTTGCTTTTACACAGCGTGCACACTGACTAAGAACGACAAGAGACTACTCGGCAGCTTTCCTTTTCAAGGGCGTGTTCCATTAAAGCACATGCACTAATGCTATCCTGCTACATATTCAGGTCCTCTCTACCTCAGGGATACTGCCATATTTCAAAAAAGCCGGTGGACAGGTCTGGCATTTCACTGCCCACCAGCTGCATAATGCTTCCAGTTCATGGGACCATAATTTCAACAACAATACATCCATTGTGTTTAATGCAATCCGTTAGAATTGTGGCTGCTGACTTCTCTCACCAACACCTCGTCAACGTGATTTGTTGGTCCCGTGTGATTTGTCTGTGTCAAGCAAAGCAATTGGTTTCATTTTTGAAACTTCTCTGCATTCTGATAGACTTTACTGCTGCTCTCACCTGCTCCCATCAGGCTTTAGTTATGTTTTTTTGTTAAAGTACTAACTTCACAGACTTTAGCCTCTGCATCAGAAAAATTCTCTCTTTGCCCGTGGCATGTTCAGCTTAGAGGAGACATCAGAGACATTTCCTGCAGCATTTAAACAAACTTCTGTACCATTAAAGCTTTAAAGCTAGGGTCGGTAATGTTGAGAAACTAGCAAGATTTAAAAAAGAAAATATCCAACCAAAGAACCCAGCCCAGTGTTGTTCTTGTCCAATGAAAGTATCTAGCAGCATTAGCTCCAAAAGACCCTAAATCTAGCGAGAAAGTCGTCAAGTCAGCAACATGGTCCCTTCAGGCCTCCCTCCAAAGCCACTCCCCCAAAATTATCACTAATGAACATAAACAACAAACAATTAACTAACCTAATATTTTTAGACTGTGGGAGGAAACCGGAGCACCCGGAGTAAACCCACTAGGGATGTTAATAATTAACCATTTAACCGTTAACCGACATTAAGCATTTTAACCGATTAATGCTATCGGTTAAAAGAAATATTAATAATTAATTAAAAAGCTGAGCGGCTCAGAGGAGCGGCTCGTCACTTTAAGAAGAAAAGCTGGTCCACCTTAACAGCCCACCTTAAGTAGCACAAATACACACACTGTTTGTCGCACACTCGCTAAAGTTATGCCGGGCAGACACACAGCGGACAACCTGCTAAACTAAACTAAATGTGCAGTGGAGACTTTTACTGGGAAAGTTGCTGCATGTCAGCGACACTACACGCAGCACCGTTGCTGTTACAGTAACTCTCCTGACGGTGAACTGGGGACTCAGTTGTCTGTTGTACTCATACACTGTAGCTGGCGCACCGCTGCGTGCGAGGCACAAATCTTGTCGGATAACGGTTAATAATCGGTTAACGAGGGTCGGTTATCAGTTGAGAACATTTTTCAAAATTAGCATCCCTAAAACCCAAACATGAGTAGAATGTGAATTCCTCACAGAAAGGTCTGACCTGAACCAGAACCTGGCTCTGAGGCATCAGTACTAACCACTAATGGTCCTGAAAAAGGGGAAAAGAATAATAAGAAGACATTTAACTGAATGCAGGGAGGAAAAGCAGCAGCTCGTTGTGTCCAAAGTAAGGCTTGGTGGCCCAGGTTTGACCAGTGCCGTATCTGGGCAATGATTCACCTGTACCTTTAGCACATTAGTGGCTATTGTTAGTACTCTGGCGGCCCAAATTCAATGATTGGACGAGTCCTGCGACCACCATAGTTTCCAGATTTTTCTTCTTTTTTTTTTTTTGTCAGAGCATTTGATTTATTGATTGCTGTCGGGATGTAAAGAGAATTTCAACAAAGAAAACAAACAAAAAAGGTTTTGTAAGAACACTACCAACCCACAAGTGTCTTTACAGAGATGTTGATGCTGGTTTAGAAACATCAATATTCATTTAAAGCAGATTAATTACAACTGAATATGCACATTAGTAAGATTTTTTTAACAAATGGCCATTTAAATCCAACAAGAGTTTTGGAACTTTTGTACAGAACATTGATAACTAAAGTCCCTAGAGAAATGCAAGCATCACTCCAACACTGATAGTTTTCTCTTTGCTTTGGCGATGCCCCTAACGGAACGAAAGATGGCCCGCCTCCACACAGGCCTGTTTGATGGTATCAACAAGCTCAGTTTGAGAGTCTCCGCTTAAACGACTCGTGTCCCTGCCATGGAAACCATCGGCTGGAGTTACCATCTCGAATCTTACACGCAGCAAGAAATGTAGAAGGGGGAATTGCCAATATGTGCTGAACGGACAGCCGTCTTATTCTACACAGAGGAAGTCATCTGTGAGCCTGGCGTTGGAGACTCGAGCACACTGGGGAATATAGAACTCAAGATGCAATGCCTTGGTCCACAGGAGGCACATAATCCGTGTTCACCTACGTTACTCGGTGAGTTGCATCAAGCATCCACATTATCCTGGCGAGATGAGGCTGTGTCAGTGACATGTCAAAGTGCAGGGTTGGCAGAATTCTCCAGAGGAAATGGACTGCTGGCTCAGAAACAGCTGGCCGACCCTCTTAGCTCTGTGTCACAGAAGATCCATCTTAAAGGAATAGTTTGGCATTTTGGGATATACGCTTATTTGCTTTCTTGCTGAGATTGAAATAAGATCAACACCACTCTCATGTCTGTCTGGTAAATATGATAGCCAGTAGCCGGTTAGCTAAGCTTAGCAGAAAGACTGGAAACAGGTTATATGTTGATTGTTTCGTCTATACAAAAACTGAAGTGTAAAAACGTCAACAACTGATTTTATGGGAGATTATGTGCCAGACAATCTCTTATCTTGCCGAGCACAGTAGCTTCTTCATCTTGTTGTCACCATGAGGTTGCCAGGCAACCAGCAGAGACTGCAGGAAGTTACCTATCTTCTCATCCAACTCTCAGCAAGAAAGCAAATAAGAATATTTTACAAATCGTCTTTAATATTCCCTTAAACTTAATCAGATCAGTCTCTCAGAAACACAGCACAAAATGGCTCTAATCTCACATTATGACTATGAATTTGAGTTTGAAATCTTTATAGACCAATCATCTGTCATCCTTGTCTGCTTTCCTGTTTAAAGAGGAGGGTCGATTGAACTGGGAGCAATCTCGAACCCTATCAGCCATCGATCTGGGAACGATTTAGCCTCTGGGGGCAACGGACAATATTTTGGGTGTTCCGGTGTATATCCGCATAACGGATCACGGATATTCGGACCAAGACTTCCTCTTCCGTGCGCCGGTCATTGTTTACAATTCGATTAGCAACTTGAGACGCGAGAATGGAGTTGGAGTTAAGAGACGAAGTCTACGACCGGATTGTTTCACAAGTAGCCAGTTTATTTTTTCGTTAATAAAAAGCTAAATCGTCGTCAGAAGATAGCCCATGGGTTCCGAGATTGCCTTTCGGCCAATGAGTTCTACTTCTTTTGCTCTCCACACTGACCGTTTACCTGCATGCAACCAAAGCCTGCTCAAACGTGACTGGTCAATACTACTGGGACTACAAATGGAAACCAGAACGCTTCCAATACCAAAACCTTGTGCCGTTGCCTACAGATTCTGCATTCATATGCAGTTATATAGAGATTACAGTGGAAGCAGCATCATATCCTTGAGATACTGAATTACATCTTTCAGGGCATCCATTGTCACCGTCCTGCTGTCACTGTCACCATAAGGTGAGAGGTCCCTCTTGAAAGACAAGGTCCTCAAAACATTACAGTTCATAGAACCTCACAAAGAGTGATAGGAAACACGTGGGAGTTGGACAGGTCCCCAAACACACAGGCTGACCTTCTTTTGCAGCTTAGAACATGATTGAAAACCTGCTGAGGACAAAAGACTGCTTGGGAACCTTCAAAACAGAGAAGATGAGCCACAACAGCTTGTCAAACAGTGTTAAAGTATGACGAAAGCTCTCCAACAGGAGGAAGGACGGGCAAAACAGAGACTGAACTCATAATGTGCACAGCCCACCTTGGCACAACAAATCACAGCGTTCAGCGAGTAAACATGATTAACCTGCGGAAACACTTGCCAAATGAAGTAAGAAGATGAAAGAGGCACATTTTGGACTACAGTGGTTTTTACACTAATGGGAGCTTATGTCATTTTGCAAACAAACGCAGCACAAAAGGCTAGATACCCTTTGTTCACCAGCCCTGGCAGTCATTTTACGCTGATACTGGACCTGTAATATGTATCATCTGTTGGCCACTTTTGATTTCTCTGACACCACTTGTAGATAGGAAATATTTTCTAAATTATGAAGTGAAGTTTTGGTTTCATTGCACATTCGATCTGTTCATCCCATTTTAACAATACAGAAGAATAGATGTCATTTAGGCAACACACTGTGTCTCATAGGCCTTCTGAGAAGCTAACCCTAAAAGGATTTAATTAAAGTTGTATTGGTGCCAGTGGTGAATATTAAGTATCTCATTGTACAACACTTGCAGGCTTCGAGGTTTTTCCACCCCTGGCAAGAGTACAAATTGTGAGGTCCTCACTGAATATGTTTGAGAATGGTCAAATGTAAACACAATGAATATTGGATATACTGTATATGTAATATTGCCCATCAAAGGCTAAAGTCTAAAAATATAAGTACTGGCATACCGTAAGCATGCAAAGACTCATTAAGCTCATGTAATCACATTTAATTATTGAGGCCATAACATCCTTGAGGGCGTTCATTACTGTGACTGTGGGAACTCTGATGATGAGCTGCATCTTGCACCTTTTGTACAGTGGGGAATTTCAGCAAGGACAAAATGCAACCAAAAAGAGTGACTGGCTGGAATTATTAGTGAGATTGTGGTAGATAGAAAGGCAGGTAGCCCGTCCAATCATTTAATTCGGGCCAGATGAAATGATTGGACGGGTTTATTACAGTCCTGCGACAGCCACAAATAAAACAAAAAATGGTTCTAAAATCTTTACCAGCCATAGTGTACAACCCTTGTTTCACTGCCACATAATCACAACAAATATACAGTAAATACATCACCGGTTACTGCCTGCCTGTCTTCTCTTATTCAATTATAACTGAAGCATACAGTATTTTACAGATGCTGCCAACTTTTTTCAAAAACACAGCCCATGCAGCACATTAAGGGACAATTACAGATCAGTGAGCAGCAGCATAAAAATCAGACTTGCATTCAGAAACTATTTCAAAAAGGGCCCGGAACACATTCTTATGCTGAGTTGAAGTTTTAAAGAGGACCTATTGTGCAAATGTTCAGGTGCATACTTGTATTTTTGTTTTTTACTAAAACATGTTTACATGCTTTAATGTTAAAAAAACGCTTTACTTTTCTCATAGAGCTGGCCCACTGTTGTGATTGGTCAACCGAACTAAACTCTTCGGACTCTGCTCCAGCTCCGTTCTAATTAGCTTTGTTTGAGGGCGTACCAAACTAGCCGCTAGGCAGGTATTACGCAAATGTGTTACTTGGTGACATCACCACGTTACTGAAGAAAAGGCGGGTCTTCAAGCAAGGCGTTTCAGGCAGTTCAGGAGCAGTGTTTCTGTGGGGGAGAGTAACTTTTTCTCTTTGGCGTGGACTTTGGGTTTTCTAACTGTAGACATTTTACATGCACAAAAAAACGATATAACACACTAAAGGAAAAGAAAAAAGCACAAATGCATAACAGGTCCTCTTTAATCATTTACCGCAGTTTGAGTTTAAGTTATGTGATAAGTTTCATATTTTTTGAAAAAAAACATTTCAAATGAGCATATAAACAAGTTCTAAATGAGAAATTAAAAGTGTAACAAATGGGAAAATGATAAAAGACTAGTTACCGGGGGGCTTCTGAAGATATCAAAATATGGTCCTCTCAGTGCCAGGAACTTGAATGCTGAAGTTCTACCAGCGGCGCTACCCTCGGGGCTTTCACATGCCCAGCCCATGTGAACAATCTGCGGAGATGTAGAGGATGACATTTACACAAGTTTACTATTTGATAAAAAAGTAAAAAAATATACACAGACATCTTGCTCAGTCAACAGACTAGAATAGCAAAATGTGCAGTCAAAGAGGTTGAGTTAAAGAACTACACTGAGGCATCTTTGACGGGATACATTTATAAGACTCCCCACTGTACAGTGATGCTGCAGACTCAGCTGCAATGCAACGATTTACCTTTTATCTACCTCAGATTGACTTGGGATGTTTCTCTGTTTTCCTCTAAGCAGCATATCTGTACTGTATGTACTGTGCTGCTTCATCTGCTACACTCTATCTATACTAGATCTTGTGATGAATAATGAACATCGATTTCTACATGCTGGTCTTGATTCCTTCCTGACCATCTGACTGAAGTGTTCCAAAATGTTTCAAAGCCGTTTATTGGCCTGTGGAGGAATTCAGAACTGCCAGGACATCTGCGGTTCTATGCAGATGATGCGATGCTGTACACCTTTAATACATTTCCTGCAAAGAAGGCTGCGAGGCTGTAAGTGAATAGCCTGAACAGGGATCTCCATCAAATCTCTTAGAGCCATCAAGTTTTAAGTCCATGATACTTTAAAGGAAAGATTTGATTCTGGCCTCTCACAGCGTTCCCTGTCTGCATCTCTACTAGCGCTCTCAAATAAAACGTATACTTAGAACTGCCAGCAGTGACATGTGACTGTTGTGCTTGCAATTATGCATCTGGTTTAAAATATGTTGGATAGGTGTGTCGAGTTAGGCCAGTGTCCGCATACCTGATCATCTGATGAGCAGTATTTGTTGATGATCTTTATCTGTGAGAGAAATAAAAACAACAAAAACAATCCGTGACATATATAATTACAAAAACCTATTAAATATATCATTACATAAAGGCATCCTGACGCCTTGTTTCCACACAATTTTGTTCTGTGTCCGTAAATCCGTACAGTATACGGATTTCGCCCCCTAGTGTTCAACGCAAGGAAATGCATACCTTTACCGATGGATACAAATGCCACAAAGATTTTTATATCTAAGAGTTACTGTCTGTTTTTTGCCGTCCAGTCTAGACAAGACACATTTGTAACGTTAAATTTTTTCTAAGTGAAAAGTTCGACGGCATATTTAGCTAACACTGGTAGCATGCTAGCTGTGTAACATAGAGTGCATTTAGTGGTTCATTTGTCTTTTAACAAAATAGTTCACAAAACTGCTAAATATGCCGTCAAACTTTTCACTTCGAAAACAAATTATAAATAGAGCTGTATTACATTGATCAATCAGTTTATTAATTTGCTAATGCCAAAATGCTAATACGTACACAGAGCTGTGGAAACAATGCGTAAAAACACCTGAAATTGTCAAGATAGTGATAACACACACATCATCACACCCTACTTATATATCTTTCTGCTCCTCGTCTAAATCTGCACGTAAATCTACTGATCTAAAGAAGCATAACAGACACACAATTTTCCATTTTGAGTCAAATATCCAGAAATGTATACATTTTCTTTATATTCATGAGTTTCGCTCTGCTCACCACTTAAGTTCTAGTATGGCAACTAACATATATATATATTCTTTTTTTATCTAGATAACAAATTTCAAATATTGTGCCATAACAAAATTCACATTTTTCCCAGTTTCATTCAGTTACTTACAAGATAATGGCTAATATTAATTCAATAATTATTTAATAACATTTTACTATTGAAATTACCAACTTAAATAAACAGTACATCAACTGGCATAAACACATACACTTTAACATAGTATGTCTATAAATGTTTGAATATAAGCTGTTTTTCTTCATTTGAAGGTTCACAGTCAACAGAAAGAGGATGTTACACATGAAAAATGTAATGTGAAAACCACCATGAGGCTCCAAGAAAGTATAAAGTTAGAGTCTCAGAAACAACGTTTACCTCTTCCAAAGTGCATCTTGGAGATGATGATGATGAAAAATGTTGCAAACCAGGGCAAAACATTTTCAGACTGAATGGACCCCTGCTGTGTCAGCATATCACACTCAGCATGGTGGCTGCTCCTGTCTCGCCTCACCTCAGTTACAAAGTGGAGGTAAATTGACACCTGGAATCCTTACATAATCAGGCACTAACAAGATGCACAATTCTTTCAGCTTTAGTCTCTCTAAGAGAACATCAAACAGCATCGAGTAGTCCTCCGCCCTGCCAGATGACAGTCATCCACATTAAAAACACATGACGGACCCCAAGGGTGTCACAGAAGTCTATTTAAAGGTTGTAGGTCATTAAAACAAAAGTTCCGCTCTCTCCCAAAGCGGGCGCACAATTACATCCTGATTGGCCATTTAGCAATCACACTCCACGTCCGTAATTAGGTGATGCAGGCATGAATTAATCACACTTTTTAAAAAAGGCAGCTGTGCAATCGACGAGCGCGAGCATACAGTACGTCTGCATCCTTACCAAAAGTCTGTCACATCATCAGTGTGATAATCAAAGTGAAATAGGAGGAAATGAGAGAGAGGGAGAAGTGCACATGCCGAATGACTACTTTGCAGTCATTAATTAGGTATGAGAGAGGCTCTTTTTTCCTCAGCAGAGGGGGGAGAGGTGCCACTGTGACTCAATGAGTGCTTGTCAGGAAGGGTCTATTAAACCCATGCTACTGCTGCTGTCGTCTATGTGGCTATGAAAAATCGAAAGGGGAAAATACATGTAACAACTGCGGGCAATACATATTTATTACAAGTTTCTATGTTTTCTTTATTAAGATGAACAGCAAGTGGATGATAGGATAAAATTCACATATCTGAAATTTTGTAATTCCTTAAAAACTAATAATCTGGCCATTGTGATAACCACATGAGTTCAATCAGATGATATAATATACCAGATTATCTCAGAACAAATAATAAACTGGAAAATGACTACATTACACTATGCCAGTAATTAAGTTACTGTCATAAGAGTTCAATCAAGTTCGCACATATTTAAAATTATCACAAATTAGGGCTGTCAAAGTTGACACGGTAACACGTTAACGCAAATTCGTTTTAACGCAACTAAATTCTTTAACACATTAACGCAACTTGCGATTTTACAATTGTAGCGGGCTCAGTTTTAAAGCTAGAGTGAAGATACTGGCATCATATGTAACTAGAAAACCTAAGGAATCAATTGGTACCAGGTCATACTAGCTTGTCGTGAAGGAGGCTAAATAACACTCGAAACTTTTGGCGAGGAAAAACTGGCATAGCCATTTTCAAATGGGTCCCTTGACCTCTGACCTCAAGATATGTGAATAAAAATGGGTTCTATGAGTACCCACGAGTGTCCCCTTTACAGACATGCCCACTTTATGATAATCCCATGCAGTTTGGGAGAGATAAAAAATATGCGCATAATCGCGATTAACTATTTTAATCGATTGACAGCCCTAGTTATCGACTTTAAAAGACCACAAGTGGATAAAATTCACTATCTGAAACGTTGTAATTCCATAAAAACTAAAAATCTGGCCATTGTGATTACTTGACCACATGAAATTAAGTAATTAAGTAACTCTCATAAGAGTTCAATCAAGTTCTCAAATATTTAAAATGATCACAAATATGTAACATTTTTTTTTCTTTTTCACCTTCATCTTCAATAAAGACTCACGGGATGATCCGAGCAAGCCTCTAATGTTTAGAGATGGACTTACATTCTCCCGTGTCAGGTCATTGATATTTGTAGATATTGCTTGGAGCCAGTCAGTGCTTTCTGCTGCAGTGCAAAATTGAAGAATATTGGTGCAGGCTCCATCCAAGGCGAAGACTTCAAAACAGTTGGACCTGGAGGAGAGTAGAGGTCAAAATTAGACAGGCTTGGTGAGGAAGATTGAAAGACAAGTTGCACGAAGTGAAGCTCAAGCTGCTCGTTACTTCTGTCGAGTTACTTTAGGCGTTAAGGCTCGTACTGATGCGTTACGTGCAGTAGAACGTCTTTCATGAGCTTGATGGGCTTTTGACACCTAGTTCTAAGATTTATGCTCTGGAGAGGCACTTCATGAGTCCTTAAACATCCTGAGAATGTCGGTCAGATTTGTGTGATATTTCTCTGATCACATCCTTTCTGTGGTAAGGTTAGAAGTTATTTTAGAATGTAATTTAATGTCCCTACGAGGTGAAAAGCAGAGCTCATGGCTTCGATTAAAAAGGAAAACGAAGCTCTCTGTGTTTAACAGTGTGGGAGTGCACATGAATATACTGTAAGTTGTAGCTGAAGTCAAAAGTGTGAAGGAATAGCTCAGCTTTTTGGGAAATGCGCTTTCTGGAAGAGCGTCAGATGAGAAGATCGATACCACACTCACGTCTATAAGATAAATATAAAGCTAGACCGTAGCCAGTTGGCTTAGCTTAGCATAAAGACTGGAAACAGGGGGAAACTGCTCGCCCGGACCTGCTCAAATGTAACAAATCCCACTTGCCAGACCCTTGAAAGCTCACTAATGTCAGATCTTGATTGTTTAAGCCATACAAATACCAAAGTGTAAAACGGTCAATTAGCAGTTTTTACGAGGAGTATTTCTTGGCTGAAAGCAGTAACTTCCTGGAGGGGTTTACTGGTTGCCTGGCAACTGTGCCAGGCCAACGAATAGTCCGGCACACAGAGGTGCTGGCAGGCAGATTTTGTTACCTTCGGACAGAGCCTTGGCTAGCTGTTTCCCCTTGTTTCCAGTCTTTGTGCTAAGCTAAGCTTTATATTGAACTGGCTGATATTAGAGTGGTATCCATCTTCTCATCTAGGGCTGTACCAGAATCAGAATTTTTTTATTTGACTGGCTGTTCAATACGAAGATTTGAATACTGGTTCTTTTTTTCCCCCCTTCATATAGACAATCTGGCAATCAGAAAATCCATTGGCCTGAGTTTCAGTGATGATTTCGACCACATTAACATCGTTAAAAGTGGTCCGCCAGTTCAGGTTCATAATGAACCGAAAATATTTTTACACTTCTCAACTGGTCTGCCCAAAGGATTTAACTTGGCGGGTCAGGGCGAGGGCGTCGACTGGCTCTCGGCTTGGAAAGACCCGAGGTGAAGATGGCTCTCGACTAGCTTGTCGTTAAGGAGGCTAAATAACACTCCAAACTTGCACTAAATTTTGGCGAGGAAAAACTGGCATGGCCATTTTCAAAGGGGTCCCTTGACCTCTGACCTCAAGATATGTGAATGAAAACGGGTTCTATGGGTACCCACGAGTCTCCCCTTTACAGACATGCCCACTTTATGATATTCACATGCAGTTTTGGGGCAAGTCATAGTCAAGTCAGCACACTGACAGCTGTTGTTGCCTGTTGGGCTCGAGTTTGCCATGTTATGATTTGAGCATATTTTTTATGGTAAATGCAGTATCTGTGAGGGTTTCTGGACAATATTTGTCATTGCTTTGTGTTGTCAATTGATTTCCAATAATAAATATATACATACATTTGCATAAAGCAAGCATATTTGCCCACTCCCATGTTGATACAAGTATTAAATACTTGACAAATCTCCCTTTCAGATGCATTTGGTGTGATTGCGATTAATCGCGATTAACTATGAACAATCGTGCGATTAATCGCGATTAAATATTTTAATCGATTGACAGCCCTGATTTTAATACATATATTTACGGTACATATAATTTAAACTGACTAAATCCTGACAAATCTATTAAACAACAACTTAACAGAACTGAAGAAAGCCCCCTGCATGACATCCCCAAACGGGCGAGGAGATGTCAAAATAATACACCTCGCAGTTCAGGTTGAGAAAGCATCCCTTTCCCATCCATTTACAAGAAGGAATGAGGATTTTATCATTTTACAGCAAGAGTTATTTTGTATTCGGCATCATTTGGGTCCATTTTTTTGGATTCCGTCATCCCCTCGGAGTGCCTCGGGGTTAAGCGCAGTGCTTTTCTGACAAAATTGAATTTCTCAGTAGGTGAAGTGTTGATGAGGTCATCTAAAGAGAGATCGCACTCATCAGCAAAATGTGATACTTTTTGACATTTCATTTCAGTTCATTTGCACGATGGTGATACATTTAGCCTCAGAGATAGTTGTCACTAAACATGGAAGCACTTTCATTCGACGAAGTGGAGGGTTTGCAACATTAGGGGAAATTTGTAAAGGCTAGAAGAACATTAGTGCACATGAGAAGTGGGGAGATGTTGTCGAGGTGCGTGAGCTGAAGGCTGATAAACACAGAAACAATAGAAAGCATTGAATGCACAGTGTGAAGAGGGAAATCCTATAAGACAGCCCCTAAACCAAGCAGTCCTCCCACACACACATACCGCAGCTCTTCAAGGTTAGGTGTTACAAAGTCAGCATTCCTAACAAATCCTCTGGTGAGCATGACTTTCTTACTGTATCTGCAATCGGCTTGTTAAAATCTTATGTTCCGCTGCCTGTGTACTGACCCAGCGGCTCTCTAGGGGTGATTTTCACTGGACTTTGACACGTTGTTCTTTTTTTATGAAACAACGGTGCAAATTCTTTCTGTCAGAGTGCTTGCCCAAAATTAGCTTCATGCTGCGATTTATACGACTATAAAGCATCACTAATAGATGTTCGGGAATTCTTTTTTTAATTGCTTTGTCTTGCTAAACATCTCTTCCTCGCTTTCATTGAGTACTGCAGAGATAAAGTGAGCGACCGATGAAATGACATTAGGCAGAATCCACAGTATTTCCGTTAGATCCCTTTCAATTAATGCAAACCCTTCGAGAGCACGCGGTAATGGGGGGGGGGGAACGCGAGAAGGAGTGAAAGTGCGATGAATGAAGAGCTCCAAAGGCAGAGATTAATCAAAGTGACATACAGCTGGCGGATCAATGTCAGGAGAACACAACTCTGTCAGAAGTAGCTGCTGAAGCCCATCCAACTTCAGTGAGCAGGGCTGAAATCCTCACTGAGAGATGGGATCTACAGGGAGAGTGCGAAACTTTCTCACAACTGCACCGCTCCCAACGGCACAAACTACTGCATGCTGACTCGGCAGTAATAAATCCATTGAGACGGACCAGTATCACCTGGTCAACAAGCAGGATGATACATGAAAAATATACAGTATGGGGAGGAAAAAGTGTTTTTGGAAGGAATCCAGCATCCAGCTGTTAGTTATAGTGTGAATGGCAACGAGAGGGAAATGCGCCATGTCTACTCATTAGTGAGGCAGGGAAATCGGCAAGCTTTGGGGCATTTCGTTTGCAGCATAATTAATGACAGAGGCGTGTTTGCTTTTGAAATGCAGAGATGTAAGTTCAACTTTGAATCCATGCCATTGATCAAACTAGTAGCACACAGCTGAAATATAAACATAGGACTCGATCATCAAAGCCTAACATCATATTCTTTTAGTTGAAGGGGACCTATTACGCTTTTTCCCCCCTTTCTTGTAGAGTGTTATATAGTTTTTGCGCATGTAAAAAGTCTGCGAAGTTACAAAGCCCAAAGTCCACGCCAAAGGGAGTTACTCGTCCCCACAGAAACACTGCTCCTGAACTGCCTGAAACGCCTTGCTTGAAGGCCCGCCTTTTCTTCCGTAATGTGGTGATGTCACCGAGTAACACATTTTGGCTAGCGGCTGGTTTGGCACGCCCTCAAACAAAGCTAGTTAGAGCGGGAGTGGAGCGAAGAGTTTGGTTTTGTTGACCAATCACAACAGTGGGCCAGCTGACCAATCAGAGCAGACTGGGCTTTTCGGGAGGGGGCGGGGCCAGGAGCTCAAACAGAGCGTTTCAGACAGAGGGTGAAAAGAGGTGCTGCAGCACAGCCAGTATGAGAAAAAATATAGCGTTTTTTCAACATTAAAGCATGTAAACATGTTCTAATAGAAACCCAAAAAACAAGTATGAACCTGAAAATTAGCATAATAGGTCCCCTTTAATTTCAATATAACTGATGGCTACTACTGTATGACTGCATGCTTTTAGATAAGAAGCTATTCATTTGTAAGTTTCCTTCCCTTTCAAATAGATCCGTTTTGACAGCTGAAACAAAAGGCTGAGAATACCTCACTGTCAGACTGAATTGAGCTGGTCTGACACCTCAGTGTTGCCAGGAGAATCTGTGCAAAGGAAGGAAACAAGGTCTGCTCTCTGCTTTTTCACTGTCAGCTATCCATATGGCCTTGTTTTCAGACTCCTTTTTTTATATATATACACATGAACAAAAGAACAATTCCCCAGTTCCTCTCATGGAGTGGATTTAAATTGGGTAATCGAGAGAAAAACTTTTAGAAAAACTATTTGTCATCCCATCTGGGAGTATATGCACGAACAAGGATCACTAGAACATTGTATAATCCTACAGATACAACAACAACACGGTCTGCAGAGTACGCATCAACATTAGATGAGAGTCAACAATACCTTCACTTCAACACTAATGGTAGCTCCTCATACTTTGGAGCTGGGAGTTATAATAGTGATCACAACTGACACTTCAACAAGGAATGATTGGGGGCTTTAAGGTACTTTAAGGGAACTTTAAAGGGGAACTACGCCCATTTTCAAAACATGTTAATCTTATGGTCTAAGACAGTCCATAAATATTAGTAAACTGAGAGCACTACAATAGAATAAAGCTCATTTGGGTATAAAAAAGAAAAACATTCTGAGGGTCCACAAAATCAGTTTCCATTCATTGTCTATGGAGCACACATGTCCATTTTAAGATGAGATGCGATCAATAGATTTGAGTTTGAGAATGAAAAGCATGAGTTTCTTAAACCGGTTTGAGAGAGAAGAAGCAAATTAAATGCAAATGGTCCGATAAATCTGATCAGATTTGAAAATCTGATCTGACTATTAATTAAAAAAAAAAAAAAAAAAAACATAAACTAAGTAGGAATTAAAGTACCTTTGCCAGTTTGCCAACTGGAAAATATTATACAAATTTTGAAGGACTTGCATTTTATACTTTTTTGAGATGATATTCCACTCATGCAATGAGCCTTTCACGTGATTAAATACTATACAAATCACATCTGTGATTAAAAGTTATAAAGGAGCACTTGACCTCACACTTGTGTCAACAGATCTAATGTTTGTACCACAGAGGTTTATTTCCACACTGTGTATCAGTGATGTGATTTTGAAAAGTTCCTGCATATTCGATGATTTCATAAAAAAAAAAAAAAAAAAAAAAAAAAATCCTTAGTTAAGGTGCCAACCATGAATCCGATTGGCGTCCGGCCGGGGTCCTTTGGTGCCCAGATCCCTCTCCCCTAATCTGACAACTGTCATCTCTCGTCTGTCGTGTAAACAAGGGATCAAATTCACTTGTGTTCTGGCAAATGTAAAAGGAAACAGAATTTTCAGTGTTTAAGTTATACACCCACAACAACCCCTTGAGGCTGTGTTCTAATTCCATTTCAAATTGTTTTTCATGACATGTTATTTTGTATATTATGTCATTGATAAAATTACATTTCTTTTTTTTTACATAGATGATAACAATATTAGATCAAGAACAGAAAGGATTATCATAAATTATCCAAACAAACAAACAGTAAGTCTCACCATGTTCCTCCGAGATCACAGATTTTCAGCTGGACCCCTGTTAACGTCCACACTGAACTGATGTGTATTTGTGCATTCTGATATACCCATGTCAGCCATGTTTTGCAAAGCAAACTCTGATATTGACGTGCTCTCTGCCTCCAGCGCTCCTCATTGACCGAACTCTGCTACTCCTGATTCAGGTTGTTGGGGTTTAGTTTGACTAAGCTCCAAATCTCATCAATACATTTCTTCAATATTTCACTCTGCGCTAAGCAGCCATTAAACTGTTGATTGGACTTAACATCTGGCAGAGTTAGAAATACAGGGTTGCTGCTTTATCCGAAGAATGCGGAGAACTTACTGAGGTATCGGCGCACAGTGAATAGCAGCTGTTTTACTGTAGGCTGATATAGTGATACAGTAGTAGACAAGGAGTATCTTTACTTGTGTTTTACCTTATGGATATATCTTAAAGTTTCATTCTATGATCATTTTACAATCTGTAAGCTGTTTAATGGGTCTATATACCACAGTGTTACAGTGACAGTCTGTGCTCATTCTATGCTTTTTTACTGCATTTTCTTTTGCTCACTTTTTTCAGTTTAAACTGTTCAGTGCTACTTTCATTTTTTATTATGTTAATGACTTAATAATTGGCTTGAAGGAGAGAACCAGTGTTGCTATTTAGGACTAAAAAAAACACAGAGGAGAATATATTTGTTTTAACTAGTGCAGTGCCTGTTCGGAGCGAGTGCCCGTCCGGAACGGGCTGATTGCTCGGCCCCCAGAAGTGCTGCTTGCGGCGTTGTCGAGAACCGCGGCATGGCTGCTTGTACCCGCTGAGTCTGAAGTTGATTGGATGAACGGTTCTTGAGCTATGCGAAGGGCAGTCATATATACATACAGTATACGGACAGGGATTCCTTCCTTTATAGTTAGATGATGCTGGTACTAGGGCGGCACTATTATGGCCAAATTGATAATCACGATTATTTTTGATCAATATTGAGATCACGATTATTTATCACGATTATTCATTGATTTTAGGGACAAAATAGCTGCACCATTCAGTAAAGCTTTTTGCAGGCTGTTGCTGTAGGTTGTGTGCAGAGCGGCATGACCGCTCCCCAAAAGTCAATGCAAAACATTCATGCATTTTACACGTCAATATCGTAGTAGATCACGTTCATTTCATTGTGGGAAGCCAAAATTGTGATCGCGATTCATTTTTAATTAATTGTGCAGCCCTGGGGCGCCGTGTTAGCTCACCTGGTAGAGCAGGCACCCCATATACCAAGGCTGAGTCCTTACTGCAGCGGCCCAGGTTCGAATCCGACCTGTGGCCCTTTGCTGCATGTCATCCCCTCTCTCTCTCCCCCCCTTTCATAGCTGTCACTTTCACTATCTAATAGGGGCAAAAGCCAAAAAAAACATAATCTTTAAAAAAAAAAAAAAAAATTGTGCAGCCCCATCTAGTACAGAACCACCCATTGACCGAATGGCACCAGTTTTGCCATGGTCACTCAGATATGATATTTACACATGTCAACCAAATGTGGTCGCAATACTACAAAGCGTTCAGGAGACATGACATTTTTTGTAACATAAGCCCTGCCCACAGCATTCGAGCAAACTGTGAGTACAAGCTTTATTGTAGCAAAACTGTATTGAACATCAAAAAAGTAAAATATTTCCGGCTTGGTCCAGAGATGTTTTTGTACCAAATTTGGTGATGATTTCTCAAAATTTGTAGGAGGAGTGGCAAAAAATCTGATTTGGACATGATTCAAAATGGTGGAAAATCAATCTAGGGGCGTGACTTTCATGGATAGATTGGTCTGGACCCCAAAAAAATTCAGGAGAATTTTGTTTCTGAGACTTATGGTTAAAGAGTTATAGGCCAAAAACGTTAGATAGTTTGGTTATTGTATACTTATTCTCTACAGTTATACATTGCACTGCTGCACTCACTCAAAAGTGCATCAATCACAACAAAATATGTATTTGCAATGTACCCATATGGTTCCATTTAATATCTGTCGGCCTATTTATCCATGATGATGATTATTATGATAAATGCTATTATAATTAATATCATAATTACTATCATTATCAATGACACAACATTTGGTTGGAGCCCTCTCCTCTATTCTCTTACTTTAATGACTTTAGTACAAGTGTAACCACAGGTTTAAATTTCAGCAGCCTTGAGCCGACACATGAAAAACAAGTGTTGAACTGGAGCTGCTGTGCTGGAACTGACTACAGCCTTTCACCCCCATGGACAAAAGGACACCGTCTACCGTCTCTATATCAGCATCTGAAAATTCTCGAGGAGAGATTCAGACATCATTTTTCATCGGGGTCTTTTGAGCACTTTGACTGGGTCCATGACCCCTGGAGTTCATGAGCACTGGAAAGCGCGAAGGACTTGCCACTGCTGGCACAGAATCAACTGGCAGAGATGAGGGAAGATCGCATATTAAATATTTAATTTCAAGACGCAGGTTTGGACATTTTTCGGTAGGGCTGTCAATTGATTAAAATATTTAATTGTGATTAATCGAATGATTGTCCATATTCAATTGCGATTAATCGCAAAATAATCTGTTGAAAATGTACCTTAAAGGGAGATTTGGATTTAATACTCTTATCAACATAGGAGTGGGCAAATATGTTTGCTTTATGCAAATGTATTTATATATTGATAGTGGAAATCAATTAACAACACAAAACAATGACAAATATTGTCCAGAAACCCTCACAGGTACTGCATTTAGCATTAAAAATATGCTCAAATCATAACATGGCAAACTCAAACTCAACAGGCAACAACAGCTGTCAGTGTGTCAGTGTGCTGACTTGACTATGACTTGCCCCAAACTGCATGTGATTATCATAAAGTGGGCATGTCTGTAAAGGGGAGACTCGTGGGCACCCATAGAACCCATTTTCATTCACATATCTGGAGGTCAGAGGTCAAGGGACCCCTTTGAAAATGGCCATACCAGATTTTACTCGCCAAAATTTAGCGTAAGTTTGGAGCATTATTTAATGTCCTTCCCCACAAGTTAGTATGACATTGGTACCAATGGATTCCTTAGGTTTTCTAGTTTCATATGATGCCAGTGTCTTCATTTTAGCTTTAAAACTGAACCCGCTACAACCTTAAAAATCGCAGGTTGCATTAATGTGTTAAAGAAATTAATGCAGAGCAACTGAGGGCTGTGGACCAGGAGCTCCGTGTCTGCCTCTTTTTGCATATTTTTAAAGGCTGGCGTGACTGAAAAAAGGTTGAGAAACGTTGGTATAGAGTATGTCATTTTGCCTTATCACAGGCAGCTGCCTGGGGCTTAAAATTGGATAATACCCAAAGGAGGTGTCCAGTAAACATTTCTAATTAACTCAACAGCGCAGACTTCCATTATTTATTTATCTTTATGTACCTGCAACTTTTGAATTGTGCAACACCTTCAAGAGTAAGAGACTTTTGCTCAGCAAGAGTGCAAGAAATGATAAGGAAAATGGACTACGGTGAAGAATTTTCAATTTAAATGAATAACAATTTGATTAAAAACATATTAAATTAAACCATCCATAGTTACTCAGACCATAAACACATTGTACCACACTTTGGTTTGAATAATATACTAATATTCAAAGTTAAATTGTCACAATAAGGTTGGATTTAGACCAGGAAAATTACCCGAATATAAAATACGACAGAACTTCTTGTCAGACTTTGATAATAAAAATTCTGTAATGTCTGTCATGAGTCTACCACACACACAAATAGCTGGATTAACTGAATGTGATTCAACCTTGTATATTAGTATGCTATATGAGATCTGAACGTTATGACTGCCGAATATTAGTAGCACCATCTGTAATTTCCGTGAAACGATACACCTCTTAGGTTTTGTTTTTTTGTCGCACGGTTTAGAAAATAAAAAAGTGCTGATTGAAAAAAGCTTCTAAAGGAAAACAACTGTGAAACTACTGTACACATGAAAATCAATACAAAAAGGACAGGCATAATAATCAAATGCATTAACAAGTCTGACCAGTGTTCTCACAGTCACACCTTCTGGGCCCGGGCCTCACAGCTGCGGTGACCTTTTAAGCCGTTTATGCCTGTGCATAGATATTGGCATTAACGTCCCCTCGCTTTTAAATGAAAAGTGTCCGCTAAGCCAACAACTGTGCTCGGTGAACTGTGTACCTTAGAGGTGAATTATATCAAGCTGGATTACCCTTACCTTAATTGATCTGTGTCAGCTTTGTATCTGGAGACTCTGGCCATCAACAGGGGCAGGGAGACGGCATCCAGCCAGCGCTTCTCATACTTTGGTTCATTAGCCGAGGGCGAAGGGGGTGATGGAGCCTGCGTGGAATACATGAACAATGCAATGAGCTTCCCTGCTTCTTTTGATCATTGAGGATGTGGTCAGGATGCAACACTTGCACCATTTACATGATCAAAGAATTCCTTTCTTAACCGGGGTTAATCGTATGTACAGTACATAAACATTAAATTGACACACTTTGACACTGATAATTGCTTTAAGGACAACATCTGCACCCTTAAACCATTTCTGCCTAATTAAAGTCCTAACCTACTGCTGTATACACTGCATACACTTAGCTGCAGGTTAGTCTCACCTGAGGGTATAGAATCACCTTCCAAAACACATTACAAACACCAGCAATTCTAATTTTTCCCCATGCCTAATTATCAAACGTACTGTACTAAAGTATTACATTCTTTTCTTTTATTGTGCAATGGAGCAGACAGCACAGCAGTGACAGCCAGACTATATTTTCCACAAATCTGCATACAAATGAACACATTTTTTTAAAATGTTCAATTTCCCCTCACGATTTTCTCACCCCTACGGAAGCCCTGAGAGGCAAGGGGAAGTTTTTATTTCTTTAGTTTATCTCCTACGTAGGAGATACGTCAAAAGTTAACGCAATAATAACGCGTTAACGCAAATTTGTTTAAACGGCAACAATTTCTTTAGGTTGTACCGGGCTCAGTTTTAAAGCAAGAGTGAAGACACTGGTATCATATGAAACTAGAAAACCTAAAGAATCCATTGTCATACTAGTTAGTTGCGAAGGAGGCTAAATAACACTCCAAACTTGCGCTAAATTTTGGCTAGGAAAAACTGGCATGGCCATTTGCAAATGGGTCCCTTGACCTCTGACCTCAAGATATGTGAATGAAAATGGGTTCTATGAGTGCCCACGAGTCTCCCCTTTACAGACATGCCCACTTTATGATAATCACATGCAGTTTGGGGCAAGTCATAGTCAAGTCAGCACACTGACACACTGACAGTTGTTGTTGCCATATGATTTGAGCATATTGTGTATGCTAAATGCAGTACCTGTGAGGGTTTCTGGACAATATTTGTCATTGTTTTGTGTTGTTAATTGATTTCCAATAATACATATATACATACATTTGCATAAAGCAAGCATATTTGCCCACTCCCATGTTGATAAGAGTATTAAATACTTGACAAATGTCCCTCTAAGGTACTGTTTGAACAAGTAAAAAACTAATTTGCGATTAATCGCACATTACTATTGACAAGCATGCGATTAACCGCGATTAAATATTTTAATTGATTGACAGCCCTATTTTATTCATAAAATTATTCTATCAGCCTCCAAAACTTTAAGGTTTATTTCGTAGACATTCCCCGCAAAAAAATCTAAAAATCAAAAAAAAAAAATCACATGACCTCTCAGGACCTCCATACACGTCAGTAACTGGCTTCAATGAAGAAACTCATCTCTGGCCCCAGTAAAGAGGTTAAATCACATATCATATTCCGTTTTGCGCTGAAACGATTAATTGAATACATCACCAACTGTTCTGATCTTCTCCTTGGTTTAAAAGACACACGGTCTACACACTTTGGTTTTGCTGTTATAGCAATAACTGTATTTTAAGCTGCTGCTATCTGCAGCCACAAGAATCACACTACCCATGTGCCAATTTCAATTCGAAGTGCAATTTTGTATTTTTTTTTATTGCAGCTTTCTTGACTTGTGTATTATTGTTCATAAACACTTTATAGTTCCAATTTATGTTGATGTATATAGTATTTACTACCCTTTTCTCTACTCTTTCTTTGGCTACCAATCAGGCCATGGAGCATTTTGAGGCAGAAAAGGCAACAATACAAATCTAAATATGTGTAACAACCTTCATGAGAGTGCAAATAATAATTCAAAGATAAATATTAATAGGTAAATACAAACTACCAATATCCAATTCTAGTTGGTAATAAAGTCAGCAGTACTGACAGCTTGTAAGCATGAATTTTATGTGGATAAAAACAGACAGACAAAATGCCTCTTGACATGTTGTGGTGTTATGAAGGTGTGTTTGGGAAAAATGCACTTGCTGTTTAAATTGATGGATTACATTCATTTTGGCAGCAGTTCGTCTCTGTGAGCTCTTCTTAATGGATTTTTGAAAACAGTGAGCCTGCAGTATGAGCTACTGACTGAGGCAAACACGCACAGGTGCATTTAGGTTTTTCATGGGCAGTAAATGAGCATCAGGAAAAGCTAAAATTGCAGCTTAAAAAGGTGCCTGGCTTATAGCAATAATAAATGTGCTAATGTGGCATGGTTATGGGTACTTCCTGATGGTGGCGACACACATGGTGGCAAGCAGGACTTCAAATTACATTAGAATGCACTTTACATCATTACACCATCACTATAATGGCCAACACTTCTTTCCCTATATTAGCAGCCTACTGCTCATATCACGTCTGATAGGCCACTCTGTGCTTGTAAACAGTGTCTCACATTAAAACTCTTTTGTGCTAAATTTTTCTTTTTGACAATGGCTTGAAGGCGTCATATAAATGAAATAAAAGAAAGGGTGATTGCTGTATAACAGCGAAGACATCCTTTATAAAGAATAAAGGCAAGGCAAATATATTTGTATAGAAACGTTTCGACAAGACAATTTAAAGTACTTTAGATAAGACATAAAAGGCGATATACAAGAAACACAAGGAAATAAAAATACATCATAAAAAGACGTACATAAATATAGTAAAATTGAAGCGTGAAATAGGTCAAAAAAGATCTAACCAGATTAAATAGTGAAATAAAAAACTACAGTGCAGCCACAGTGCAGTAACCTGACCCGCCAGATGGTTTGTTACACAGAACCATATGAGAAGCTGTCATTGGAAACTGTTTGGAAAAAGGGCAGGCACTTTCAAAAAATACTTGGCAGGTGATTGGATGAACCAACTGTCAATCAAACTCCTGCAGAAGCCAGTCGGGAGAAGAGCGGAAACGTGTTTTCCATCGAGAAAAGCCTACAGTGCTGTTCTTTGCTCTTCTGACAATGAAGAAATACTCTCCAGTTCTGATATAACTGGTGCTATTGCAGTATCTACGATAATCTCTTCAGGAGCCGTCAATATCGGTATCCAAGTCAGAATTGTGGCTTCACAGCACAAAACACCAGATTGCGACATGTTTCAGATGCCTCTTAAATGGTTAAACATTTGAAGGTTTAATGAAGCCCCCTCTGGGACTGATGGCAATGTATCAAAAAGCATTAATTCCAAGGGTCCTGAAGCACAATATGTTGACAAAAGCTCTGATAGCTGGATGAGTGCCCCATTTAAATGCAAGTCACGCCGCACTTAATGAAGAACAGATGCATTATAACACATTATCTTATGAGTTACAAGTTGAGGGATCAAATGAGTGAAGCTTTAGTGGCATCAAACAGTGAATCATTCCTGCGGCTAAAGATTATCTGTCAGCACAAAATCCCCAAAACTCCTCCAAACAACGGCAAACACTCTGATGTAGCCCCTGTAGCATTATGCGTACAGCACAGGTAGATGTGTTCATCACAAAAGAACCAAATCACCTGCCTTCCCCTGAGCTCAAAATGGCTGAACATATTACCTGAGCATTAAAATAGCCTCTGGGTGGAATAGCGGAACGGCGGAAAACTGCCTACCTTTGCAAAAGTGAGTCGCACATCATTGCTGAACTACAACGTGCGGACGCCTGTCAGCTCCTCAGTAATTACTACATTTCTGAAGAAATTATCATCCTTTGCTCCATTTTCTGTCAACCCAGAGCAAAAATGTTTTAGTTAAGTCTCAAGTGGAGCGCTGCGGTGAGTAGGTGAGGTGGCAGGAAATTGAAAACTATCAGGCTGTCAGAGTGGATTACACTGACACAACCCCTGCTTCTACCGAAGAGCTGGCAAACAGGAACTCAGGCCACAGCGTTGTTCTTCACATCGTTCAAACACTCCTCCATGGACACTGATACCATAGAGGTGAACCGAGCATAATTATTTGAAAGCATGTAAATGAATCAGGGAGGTAAATTGTGCAATGGGTGCAATGAAAGGAAAACGTTATCAGTCATTTCAATGTCGAGAGAGCCCGCTGAAGACAAAGCTTAGTGAATTCTAATCATCTACAGACGGGGAGGACGCTTAAGATGTGCGAGTGCTCGGGGAGGAAAAGCAAAAACATGATTGGACTTTTTTATCAGCCATAATATTCTCTCGCAGTGCAACAACCACTGAGATGTATTGTCGTCAGTGAGTCGGTCACGGTGGAAATCTGAAGACTCAATAAGTCTGAGTTTCTATAGCCATTCTAGCGGCTCTGTGAGGCTGTATCACAGACTGTATATAAATTTGGACGACATGACGGCACCGCAAAAGGGAAGTCAAAACATCTCGATCGCCCCCCTGGTGGCTGGCTGCAGTATAGGACCCGCCCCCTCCATGTTAGCGGAAGGAACATGGGACAAACTAAAAAGTCAAAGTACACGTCATATACATCTTTCCCAAAGATGGTTTCTGTGATTTTAGGTATTTCTTATCACGTTGATGTATGTTCAACTGTTACCTTTTCTGAAAAGTTTGGTTTTAATTAATTATTTGATGCTATAAAAAGGGGATCAGACGTCATGATTGACAGCTGTTTTGAGTGAAGTAGTCGTGCAACCGAAGGCTCGGGAATTGTACCAGAGAGAAGATGTAACTTTAACTTTCCATAACCGTCACGAGTCTGTGTAATAGAACATTTGTCAATCTGATCATAAATGTACTTATAGAGATATTATGGTTAGTTGTTGTGTCTTTCTAGTGAAACAGCTACCGTGGTGCTAACGTAGCAGCTACGTGGCTCACGCTAACAAGCTACGGTCGTGCTCAGCTCACGATTGGCGGGTGTGTAGGCGGGACCTCGATTCCGCGGCTCCAGGCCCCCGATCACGGCTGCGCAGACCCTGGCTCCGAATGACTTAAAAATCTCAAGATGGCAGCTCCTGTATTCAGGATATTTTGGCCTCACTTTTGTACAGCGGGAGGAAGTGGGGACCCGTTGTCCATCTTTATATACAGTCTATATAGTCTATGGGCTTTACGTAGGATTTACCTTCAGCATGCTAACATGCTCACTTTGACAATGCTATCATGCTGATGTTTAAGCAGATACAATGTTTACCATGGTCAAAATTTTAATTTAGCAAGTTGCTAATTGGCACTAAACAAGTACAACTGAGGTTGATGACAATTAGTTTAGAATTAGATTTGTTTTGCAGGTATTTGGTCATAAACCAAAATACTGAGCAAACATATTTTTAAAAATTGACTTGATCGGGCTACTGTAGATGAGTTAAGTCATTGCCAAAGTCAATTAATTGTCAAAGCCCTTCATGCTGAGTGGGATATGAATGTGTGTACAAAGACTTTCATGGCAATCTGTCCAATAGTTGTAGAAACATGTCACTAAAAACCTTGTGTAAACCTTGTGTTCGCGCTGGGAGAAAAAAAGTTGTTTGTTCTGGCAAACATGAATGTCTGTCGCCAAATCTTGTGCTAATCCATTTAGTAGATGTTGAGCTATTTCAATGGACAGGTGAAAACTTTTGACTTGGTGACACTTGAGGAAAAAGTCAGGGAATCACTAAAGTCATGAGGATTCATCCTCTGGACACCATCGATATCTGAGCTAAATTTCATGAGATAGAAATCACTAAAAAAAAAAAAAAAAAAAAAAAAAAAAAAAAAAAAAACAACCTCCAGGTGGGGTTAGAGGAAAAAGTCAGGGATTCACCAAAGTCAGTACCCAGATAGTAAAAGTTGCCAATTCAACACTGAGTTATGGTCCGAAAGGTTAATTGCTATATGAGGTTAAAATTCCACTTTAAAAGAAAGGTCATGTTTAAACATTGAAATAATCAATATTGGCTCAATGTGCCCACTGCCAACTTTCCTGCCAAAAATATATTTAAAATTAAATGAGGACTGGTGAACAACCTTTTTAGAGTGGTGTGGGACACATTATTCAAGTAAAGCACTTCTTCACTGTGATGCATGTGAAATGTTTGGTTTAAAATGACAAAGAAAAAGAAATCATTAATACATAAATGTAGTTTTGGAGGGGAATGGCAAAGGAGGGAGAGTCGAGCCCTTGAATAAAAATGCTGTATTTAACTGCTCCAACTCATCATCTCGCACTATAATGTGGAGAAGGAGGTGTATGTTTTAATCTTTTACCTGAGGAAAACGCAAGGTCGACTCATAGCTGCAGTATTGTCTTGACAAAGTGGTTCATTGATTGTAATAATTGTAATATCTGATGATGATCTCGTAAGGGGCAAGCAAACAGAAGGCTGGTATGCTTATTTAAACAAAAAAAGAGAAAAAAAAAATACATGTAAGCTAACCAGACTTTTCCAGTATTTGGTAATATCCTGGTTGTTTTTCAGCAACCATTTGAACTAGAGCCATTATCTTGTATCTCTCAAGTAGAATAAAAAGTTAAAGAGACTGCTTATGGCGGGCGGGAGGGGAGGTAGATGGGACGCACAAAAACAGGACTTTCGACCAGGAGACCAGTGTTCGTGTCCCCATTGTGGTGTTGTTATTTTGAAGTTACTGTACTTATGTTACGTTGTCTACGTACGTATTATGCTTAGTTTACGTAGTTATTTTAAGCCCAACCATGATGTTTTTCATAAACCTAACTAAGTGCTTTTGTTACCTAAACCCAACTGCGGCCAACGACCAGGCGTATGCTTAAATTACAACCAAGTAATCAATCCATTATCTGTAACCGTTTTTTAGTTGTTCTGATTTATATGCTATCCTAAGCAGTACAAGTTTTCTCTATCAAAAGAACATTAAAAAGATCCATCTGTGTAGTTTAACTTCAAGTGCTATGGTGAAGCAAAAGTCTTCAAAAATATTTTAAAGTCATCTTTTCAGTGAAAGAAAAACTTTCTGTGGGTTCCTTTTCAGGATTCATGTTAACAGTATTTCAAGCTGTGCGCGGAAACCTCCTTTGAGACTGCTGGGAGATTCCTACATAACTTGCACTCGACTTGGTAAGTGAAATAAATTTTAAGTAAAAAAAATACATGTTTCACAATATTGTATTGTGGAGAGCTGCTTATGTCCTTGATTTGCCAGCAATGCAAAGTCATTTTATTTTGTATAATAACTAGGGCTGTCAATCGATTAAAAAATGTAATCGCCATTAATCTGTCCGTAGTTAATTAATCATATCCATAGTTAATTAATTGCACATTTTGTATGTGTTCAAAATGTACCTCAATTGGGAGATTTGTCAAGTATTTAATACTCTTATAAACATGGGAGTGGACAAATATGCTTTCTTTATGCAAATGTGTGTATATATTTATTATTGGAAATCAGTTAACAACACAAAACAATGACAAATATTGTCCAGAAACCCTCACCGGTACTGCATTTAGCTTAAAAAATATGCTCAAATCATAACATGGCAAACTCAAGCCCAACAGGCAAGAACAGCTGTCAGTGTGTCAGTGTGCTGACTTGACTATGATTTGCCCCAAAACTGCATGTGATTATCATAAAGTGGGCATGTCTGTAAAGGGGAGACTCGTGGGTACCCATAGAACCCATTTTCATTCACATATCTTGAGGTCAGAGGTCAAGGGACCCCTTTGAAAATGGCCAAGACAGTTTTTCCTCCTTAAAACTAACCTTAAGTGGAGCATTATTTAACCTCCTTTGTGACAAGCTAGTATGACATGGTTGGTACTGTATCAATGGATTCTTTATGTTTTCTAGTTTCATATGATGCCAGTATCTCCACTCTAGTTTTAAAACTGAGCCCACTACAACCTAAAAATCGAAAGTTGCGTTAAAGACATTAGTCGCGTTAAAACAAATTTAACGGTTATTGTCGCTTTAACTTTGACAGCCCTAGTATAATTACAATAAGTGTTTTCATAAGGATGCCAGAATCTACTTCACGCCGGTACAACACTTTATGGTCCCGACAACATGCAAGAAACGGTCATTGGCATGACTAGGTCCCATACTAGGTCAGCTTCTTTCACTGTAAGTTGTTGATTTGTTCACAAGCACATAATACAACACATGCAATCTAAGTCCATTACATACCGGACAGCTACTTTCTGTCCACCCTCTTAAGCCCTCCAACCAACCACTATCTCTCTCTAATCTGTCAAGGTTGGACTTCCAAGGTGATCTACAGAAAACTGTCTTCCACCACTACAAACGGTCTACTGTCAGCTGCAGGTTGGAATGCAAGGCAGACAAGTGGACCTTCAAGGAGACGGTAATGAAAGACTGCTTGTTATGCGAGTTTGTCCCACAATAAACTACGGACATGTATTTAATGTCGCGTTTAGCCCCATTAAGACAAATTATGAAGATAATTATAGTCGCTTTTGTTTAATCTGGTCTCAGATTTGTTAGCAAGAAGAACATAATTCATACTGTTTGAAAATTTAGCAATATATATTTACACCTGAACACCTGAACGGTGACTGTATTCATTAATGTGAACGATGACCTTTAGTGTTAACCATCAATTTCTCTCTGATTTATTGTTTTGTAAAACTGTCCTGGCCTTTAAGGTGTTTAAAATGTAGATAATTTGAAATGAAGAATGTGTATAAAGGAACACCTTACAGTAGTTCACATATAATTAGAACAAAAAAGTTTTCATATGCATCAATGAAATGTTCTGCCCTTGAGTTGGCTGGATTTAGTATTGAAATATAATTTTTTAAGTTAAGATTTTTTGATGTTTTCTCCACTCATGTTACAAAATATGTTTTCAATTATTTTTATCCTTCTTATTTTTGCCCTCTTAGGACTGCGAGACAAAAAAATATCAAGGCTGACCTTCAGCAATTCAGAGAAGAAGTGCACTGCAGAGAGCCTGAGAAAACGAGGACGGCTGGAAAGGAACCACTTCAACTAAAAAAAATATTTCAAAAGTGTGAAAGTACATGAGGTGATGCCATTAATCTGGTATGTTCTATAAGTATTTCGCTCACTGTTTAAAAGGTGCTAAATTTGATATTCTGGACATGAATATAGCACATTTTTTCAGTCAAAGGTTTTCTTGAAGTTTATTTACATGTTGAAAACAATATCATGTTGTAAAAATGTTGTATGAATATATACTAGTACTGTCAATCAAAATATTGAATCGCAATTAATTGCATGATTGTCCATATTTAATCGTGATTAATCGCAAATTAATCGCACATTTTTTATCTGTTCAAAATGTACCTTAAAGGGAGATTTGTCAAGTATTTAATACTCTTATCAACAGGGGAGTGGACAAATATGCTGCTTTATGCAAATGTATGTATATATTTATTATTGGAAATCAAATATTGACAAATATTGTCCAGAAGCCCTCACAGGTACTGCATTTAGCATAAAAAATATGCTCAAATCATAACATGGCAAACTGAAGCCCAACAGGCAACAACAGCTGTCAGTGCATCAGTGTGCTGACTTGACTATGACTTGCCCAAAACTGTATGTGATTATCATAAAGTGGGCATGTCTGTAAAGGGGAGACTCGTGGGTACCCATAGAACCCATTTTCATTCACATATCTTGAGGACAGAGGTCAAGGGGCCGCTTTGAAAATGATCATGCCAGTTTTTCCTCGACACAATATAGCATAACTTTGGAGTGGTATTTAGCCTCCTTTGCGACAAGCTAGTATGATGTGGTTGTTACCAATGGATTCTTTAGCTTTTCTAGTTTCATGTGATAGTAGCTCCACTCTAGCTTTAAGCCCATTACAACCTAAATATTGCAAGTTGCATTAATGCGTTAAAGAAATTAGTGGCATTAAAACGAATTTGCGTTAACATGTAATCGCTTTAACTATGACAGCCCTGATATATTATATATATACATTTTCTTGTTGTGCATTGCACAACAAGAAAATGTCAAGAGAGGGTATCTGGTATCTTGAGATTAATTAGTGTAACATTGCTTCGATATATAAAAATCCAAAATTCAATCCCAGGCATCCTTTTAGATAATGGGAGAATCGGCTTAATTCAGCGTCACTTATGAGTGAAATCTAGCATTTATTCAACATCAAACGTAAAGAATGCTTTCAATTTGGTTTCAATGCTGATTCAATCATATTGTGCAATCTGGTTAGGCTTCATCCTCCTGGGGACCATACAGGTCTGTCCAAAATAGTTGTACCAATAATTGTTGAGCTATTTCAGTCTGGACCAAAGTGATCCGACCGACCTACAGACTGCCATCCCGAAATAATGTATGCATTTATATCAATGACGTTCGTAGTTTTACAATGCTGGTTACAAACACACAAAAGTCTGACAGAGGGCAGTAGAAAGGGTAGGAAAAAAGAACATGTGGTAAAACTGTGTAATATGTGTATCTAATGCTAGGGGATACTTACATGTAAGAATGAATAAATAAACACTGTATTATTGGGCTACACGTTGTGAAGCTTTCTGCATTACATGAAGTAAAAGTAATAGTGGTGTTCATTGCTGCCATGCAGCATTGGAGGTGTTCTTTTGTGACGTGGTATGGCAATTTATTCCTTGTTGTATCAACTGTCCCTGAACTTGCCTCCCCTATTTTGACTTCTTTTCCTACATTTCCAGAATGAGTTTCGACAGCCTCCGGTGAAACGCAGCTGGCCTTGCAGCATCCAGCAGTTTAATGTACAGGAATACAGAAGCGATATGAACATCAAGAAAGCAATGTATTTTCTGTCAAGAAAATGAGGGCATCACGCACCTCACCCTACTGTGCCCCTTGTGGCTGCGCTGCATTCGGGTTTATTGGGTCTGCTGTCAGTGGAGAAATTGCTGTCTCTTACTCTCTCAACCATTTCTCCCGGTGTGATTGTTGAGCTTTAATAAAAAACGAGGAGTCTAGAGGAAGTCCTTCCTTACTTCTGAGGAGGCGAAAGCATTTACTGCTAATGTTTGAAACTCTTCAAAAAAAAGTATCCTTTTTAACTTCAAGTGCTGAAAATATCTAATTTGTGGTGACATTTGGCATTTTGAAACAACAGAATAGTCCCGGGGATGCAAGAAGCATTGCTCATACCTCTTAATGACTGTTAAAATGTCTCGGGGTGTTTTTTCTTTTTCGTTAAGGGTTTTTTGAGAGCATTATCAAGGTTAAAAACAAAGATAATACATCACCAAACCACAGCCTTGAGCCTGGCAGGTGGCCTGCAACATTACTTTGGAATGGAAAATGAAAAGAGTTGGCACACGGGAGGTCTAACATTCACAATATCTAAATCAAAAGGAGGATTTCAGCTTCAGCTGCTAGAGATGCCTTACAGGCTTTCTCTTTATTATTTTATTTATTATTAGTTTGTGAGTTAGCTAGCAAGTGAGCACTCGAACAATTGGGCGAATGATTTAAATTACAGACTACTCTTCAAGGCCTGCTGTGGTACGGAGTTGTTGAAATATTTTCTACGTTCTATGAATTCCAACTACTTATTCTCATAACAAGTATCCTTAAAAGGACATTGATATTTTGATTTAAAAAAAAAAACGATGAATTGAAGATTATAAAAAAGCGCAACAGCGATTACAGCAGTATAAAAATATGTTTGGCCACTTGAGGGCAGCATAAAAAGCCAGAAACACAACATTGAGGGTATCACATACAGTATATCTGTTCTTATAAAGCTAATATGGCTTACGTGTTGGCAAACAGTTGCCTATTTACACATACACAGCAACATTTGCATTCATATGTAGACGTGTTTATAGCCACTTGTCACTATAATTCACTCTATATTTCGCTCTGTTTTGGTCTCCGCCAACCACTGAGAAAAATATGTGGGTCTTTAGTAGCTAAATGCTCTGCTATGTTTATTATATGTTTACAAACCACGATTTTTTCCTAAACTTAACTAAGTAGCTTTCTGGCCTAAACCTAAGGAAGTTGTTTCCTGTGAAGATGGAAGTTTATTTTGCAAAAGGCTGTATGCATGTAGCAAGCGGAAATGGACAAGCGTTGCTGGACATTCATAGAAAAACGAAGAAAAACTTTTTCGTGAGATATCATATGAGAATACGTTAGATAATTCTCAGTGGGTTTGTTACGACAAGTGAGTCCTTTCACATTACACGATAGTGTTTTGCTCCATTGTTAGTAGTGCAGCTTTAAATGTGTCCAACAAATTCTTATTCTTAAGACTCTTAAAAAAACAGCTCTAGCCTTTCCTGACGACTACTATATTTTCAGATTTGAAAATTATAACCTTTGTTCAAAGCAAGCGTCAACAGCAAGTAGAAATAAATCAGAAACACCCAGTTCATCATTTTCACTATACGGAATGTGCGAACGTTATGTAGTACGTCTGAGGTCATTTGCCATTCCAACCATTGCTCAACCTCAGGCTTAATGACCCTTTCCATTACAGACTATTTCATATGATGCAGAATGGCTTAATGGCATGCAATGGCATTTTTTTTTCTTTTGGTGAAAAAAAAAAAAAGTTATGAGCTGCCCTACTTTCCTGCAAATCTCTCTCTGGAGGCTTCCTATCATTATAGTCGGAACATTAAAGTGAATTCAGGACTTAGACTGCACTGGGGGACAAAAAACAACAAGCAATTACTCTAAGAACAAAAACAACCACTCACATAATAGTCCTTATTTGTGAGGCAAGAGGAATCTCACTTGACTTTAACTGGAGGCCGGCTCTTGCTATTTTGTGTTTTTCTCCGCTTAAACGTTATTTCTGTTGTGAGGATGCCGCCTGGCTAATTGCGTTTGACAGCCACCCAGTCTTCAACTTCAACCAGAGAATTAATTGTAAAGATCCCTGCTGCCTGCTGACCCGCTATGTCACACTGAGTCAAGCCTTGTTTGTTGTTGCATAGGTAAGCATGTGTCAGGGTCTATTTTTTTACCTCAGATAAACCAAGTGCACACTGAAAGAAATGCAGACCAGTGCACGGGGATGTTCGGCCTCCTCCAGCTCCTGCAAGGGATTTAAATGGAAACACTTTAAATCTAGATTATCTATGAAAGGTTAAAGTGGCCACCTGCTGTACTCCATGCTTTCGCTGAATAATTCATGTGACGTGACGAGCAAGACACGCCGTCTTTATGGCTATTCTTTTCATTATAGATTACCATATTAATATGCAATTTTCTCAAGTCTTGCTATTAAAATCTGTGAAATGTTGGCTTTAGGGAAAGAAAGCAAACATTTATATTTTTTCTCCCTACTCCACGTTCACAGTATGTAACGTTTAGCCAGAGGAGCACTAACATCAAGCTCAATTTGCTTCATATTTTTTGCAGCATGAGCAACACCGTTGTACCTATGTATGGATATTATTTGGTCATTATGAGTGACTACGTTTACATGCACAAAATAGACAAAAAGACAATATTCCTACTAAGCTGTCTCCCCTTTACAGACATGCCCACTTTATGACAAATCACATGCAGTTTGGGGCAAGTCATAGTCAAGTCAGAACACTGACAGCTGTTGTTGCCTGTTCGGCTTGAGTTTATCATGTTATGCTAAATGCAGTACCTGTGAGGGGTTCTGGACAATATTTGTCATTGTTTTGTGCTGTTAATTGATTTCCAACAATAAGTATATACATACATGTGCATAAAGCAAGCACATTTGCCCACTCCCATGTTGATAAGTGCTTGGTACTTGACAAATCTCCCTTTAAGGTACATTTTGAAAAGATAAAAAATGTGTGATTAATTTGCGATTAATCGTGATTAAATATTTTAATCGTTTGAAAGCCCTGAAACATAGTCAGTGTTACCTGAGCCATTCCTCTAGGATGGGCACGGAAATATAGGAAATTTACCACACGTTTTTGGAAGGTAGTGCTGAATTTGTTCTGTTGATTCGGGTGACGAGCGTCACATTGTGCTTTTTGTAAGATTGAAATATCCCTCTGTGGAATCAGCTGCTACTACAGCGAAACGAGGTAATCACGGCCATCACCGCTCCACGATCAAGCGAGCTCAAGGATGTAGTGACAGCTTTGCAGGATAACATGGAACAAAATTAATGATTTTGACTGCTCGTCCTTCCTTTTGATTCTAAGAAAGTCCAGCCACTGATTGGACTGTTTACACGGGAGGTATTTCCACTGCTGTATTGTGTCACACATCAATCATGTGGCTGTAGACATGACATGAAAATTAATAACACGGTGGAATTCCCCACATTCAACAATAAATGCTATTATATATGCTAATAACTATTTTTTTTTTTTTAGTTGTGTGGTGAGCTATGAAAACAGGGCCGGGTTTGTAAGTAACATATAATCAACTAATGTTTTGAAAATTTGATAACCCTATACTTATATCATCCTCTGGCCTATTTAGACATCAGTGGAGGGCGTAACAACAACAACAACAACAGGGAGAGTTTGGCTGAGATAAGTTTAATTTCCCTCCCTCTGCCAGGAGACCAGCTCCACAGCACTCAGCTATCAGGGTTGGCACCCATATTCTGGACAGCCAAACATCGTCCTAGCATATATGCGCAGAGGACATTATGGATTACTTCACATTTAATAACATGTCAAAGTCAAAGCGGATTTGTACGAGCCACAGTCCACAAAGGCTCAGGCTGCAGCTGATAGTGGTGCTGCTGCTGCTGCTGCTGCTGCTGCTGCTGCCCAGCTAGTGGCTAGCCCTGCTGAGCTAGCTAAAAACGATAAAAACAGAGTCTCTGTGGCCAATGAATAGAGTTGATTGGTAGTATTTCTGCCCCTGCTGCTCTCCAATTCTAAGTCACTAATGCAGCGAGGTTCGTTGCAACCTGCTGGTTTTAATCCGATTCTGCTTCCGACATCAGTGAAGAAAGGCAGAGTCCTTGAAACTTTCTTCACTGATAAACCAAAAAATATATATAAAAATAAATGTTTAATGAAGAAGAGGACTGCTGGAAACAGCAATGTGCAGTAAGAAGGCTGTGTGTCTGTCCTTAAAAAGGTACAGTTGGTAACTTTAATAAAAAAATAACTTGTTGTCATATTTGCTCAAATTTTCACTATATCCCGACAGTAGTGCATGAGACAGATAATCTGTGAAAAAAAAAAACATGTCCCTCTGTGTCCTCCGGTGCTCCTAATGGCATTTGCAAGATTCCACCGCGCCCGAAAAAAAACAAAAAAAACAATCAGAGCCGAGGAGTCTCTACAACAGCCGTCAATCGCTGCTCGCGAAGCTCGTGAACTCCGATCAAACGGTCAAACTAGACAGCGCTGATCAAATAGTGAAGATACTGGCATCATATGAAACTAGAAAAAGCTAAAGAATCCATTGGTACCAGCATGCACAACACCAGGACCCTGAACTAGCTCACATAATTGGAATGCATTGTCATTTTTAATGTTAGCAATCACACCGGTGCTTTTCCTGCTATGACGTGACAGCATGTCTGCTGTGTGGACTCTCCTGTTAAGATTCGGTGCAGCACCTGTATGGCCGGGAAAATATACACACACTTTGGTGACCGCCGCGTGAATCCCAGCATCACTCTGCCCTACTTTACCTTAGCCGGGGGTCTAATGAGACTGAATGACAGAAAATCATTATTGCCTCATTAATGACTGCACTGACTGGAATGAGGAGAAGAAATCTGGCACATTTATCTTGCGTTTGTCAATCACTATGTCTGATGCAGATCCAGGTCCAGATGCAGATGAAACATTCCTATTGGAATTTAGAGGACTGTGCAGCCTTGGCTGACGTACGTGTAAAGCTGCTAACCGTCCTTAGTTCCAAGAGCCAGATGGAGATGCTGGCTGTTTTACCTGAGTCTTTGAAAGCACACATAAGGCACTCAGATTAGTTTCTGTGTTGTCTTGTAATGTATTGTTAAGGCCGTCGTGAATATATGATAAGAAGCTTCATTAGCGGTGCAGTAAACATACAGTACATAGTCCCAAAGCTAGGATTGTCTGAGGGCCTCACACACACACAATGCATTCTGGTACATGTAGGCACTGCAGGACCGGCTGAGGATAATTGGTCAATATGAACGGCACTAACAGACTTAATGGACTCCTAATGGACTTAATGTTATGTTTAAGTGACAATTTTAGCAGAGGTGTTGACTCGAGTCACATGACTTGGACTCGAGTTAAGAGTCGAGTCACAAATTTGATGACTTTAGAATTGACAAAATAAAAAAAGGACTTGCCACTCGACCTTAACACCAATGACTCGTGACTTCACTTGAACTTTTTGACTTGAAAATACTTGATACCTACCCCACAAGCCCAAAAATTATTTAAAAGTGGATAGTTATTTAAAAAGGGTGTATTCATTTCCTGAATGAATAAATAGTTAACTCTATTTATTCCCAGCAAGTCGACACTTAACTCCCCAGACCCACTTTGTTTGAACCAGTCCGACAGCATCCAATGAAGTTGTAGGAGAAAAGCAAGAACTAACGTTACATTACTGACCTCCAGTTGGAAAAAAACTACTACTACAGACGGAGACGTAAATAGCATTACATTTGGTGAAGAGCGCATCATGACTTGGGACTCGAAACTCAAAGTTTAGGACTTGGGACAAGACTCGAGATTTGCTCATCTTGACTTGGGACTTTGAGCGCAAAGACTTGAGACGTACAAAACAATGACTTGGTCCCACCTCTGAATCATACTGTATATACACACACCGAATACTTTTCATGCTGACAAAAAACACACCGGTAACACAAAGTGAAGGGGCTACTTAAAAACATTATACATTCAATATCAAATAGATCTCTCTTACTGTGTTGTTTCCGTTTCCATTTAAATGTAAGCCGCTGTCAAAGAGTGGAGAGGATACTCGGCTGTGATCAGTGGACGGCCCGGGGGAACCTGAGAAAGAAAGGAGATGTTCTTTACAGAAAGAATGTTAAACGATTAGTCCAAATCCATGTCGTGGCAATCATTTTTTTAATTCCTTCAGAAACAAAACAAAAATAACTTGTACCTAAAACCTCAAACACCACGGCCCAGTTCATAGTGTTAAGTTATGATACTGACTTTATTATGCTGCCGCCCTGCCTTTAAGCTGTGCAGTGCATCTGCAAAAGAGACAAATGCTGCTCTTTGGTATGATATTAGCTTGGCGTCAGAGGACCTTCTTTCTAACTCGGTCACACTCGGTAAAGTGTGGCAGACTGCTCCTGGCCTCTCCTGCTTGTCATTTGTGCCATGGCGAAACAAAGGGCGGATCAGAGAGAATAAAACTCGAACCGTTTTCGTTCTCCGGCAACAAAACACGACTCACCGGCCAAACGCCCTACAGCAAAAAACCTGAGCGTCTCTGCACCGACGCCTCCCTGTGAATGTTAACTTAGCCAGAGGACACGAAGGCTGGACTTCTCACAGCTCTCAGTTTGAATTAGTGAGAATGTGGTGGTTTTTATGAGCTGAGCTATAAATATTCATGCATGTCTATTAGTGTTATTCTATTTGTATCTGTGTGCTCTTCATAATTAGCTAAATTGTAGAGAATGATCATTTTGTTGCTGGTGGAGACTGAACTGATTTATATTACATGTTCATTCACTTTTTTGCTTACAGCCAATTCATTAGACACCATGTTGGTCTAGCAGTCTGCACGTTTGTAACGTAAAGTTCCCATGAGCTACACGATGCTACAAATCGCATTTTGTCTTGGCTACGTTAGCGAAGAGTTTAAAAGAATAGTCCGACATTTTATTAAATACACGTATTCACTGTCTTGCTAAGAGTAAGATGTGAAGATTGACACCATTCTCACATCTGTACCGTGTCCTGTGCTTTTGCCCTGCGTATTAGTAAATAGCCTACAACTCCATTCAATTCTGTTTACGTCAAGCTACTAGCACTACTAGCTACTGGCCGATAGCCGGTTGTTTGGGAACAGAGACATTAATACATCCACCGCGGTACAAGCTTACAGCACACAGCCCAGGGTGTACTGTAAGATAATAAAAGTGATGAATTATATCCATTATTACAGCCGCATACAGCAGAGGTTTTTTTTGTCAAAAGGGGATTAGACGTACTTCTAAGCACCAATCACAAATCAGTAATATTTGTTAAATTGAATCTAACGACAGTTGGTAGGTTGTTTGCCATTGTCAACCAAACAGAGCTATAACAAAAAATGAAACAATTACAATACATGATAAACTCACATGGGTAAGCAACTACCTCCACTGTGCAGGATCTTATCACTCCTCTACTTATTATAAAAAAAGACAAAGCGGTCCCATTTAACTTCAAAACAGTTGGTTACTCCATAAAATTGCCAAACTTTCCAAAATTTCCAAATGACTTTTTGTTTTAAGACCTGCTTCAAGTTCTCATTTTCCTGCTCGCTATCATTCTCTCACCTCCCCTCAGCTGCGTACCTGATTCCTCACCTTTTACCGGCTCCACATGGAGGATTTTAGTGTCTGTGTTTTCATCTCTTCAAGCTGCTAAAGGTAAATACAGAAGCAGGGGATAGCAGCTCTAGGCGGTTCAGACTTAACTGCTTGCCTCAGGCCACTGAGCATGACAATTTATTACTTTGAAATAAATGCTCATCTATTGAACTGCTTTCAAGCGTCAAGGTGCGCAGAAAGACAATCTCCCACAAATGTGTTTTTTTTTTCCTTCATTGCTAAAAGTGCTGGATGAAATGAAGTTTATTGTGAGCTTGCATGGCATCAAAACTGCAGGACTCTTACCTAGAGGCAGTTTTAAGAATGATGGAACTTCTCGCAGGTAGCGGACGGCGATGGTGACCTCATCTCCCGCGGTGCGCAAGAGGTGAACCTGACGGGAGCGAGAAGAGGGAGAGAGAGAGAGATTGAGATCGAGATAGATAGCGAGAGAGAGAGAGAGAGAGAGAGGGGGAATGATTGCGAGCGATTCAGCAAATTTAATCTCATACAAATGAAACAAGCCGCAGTCGCGTCAAGCTGTACACAGCCCGAGCAAACAAAATCTAACAGGAGATGAGTGGAGAAGATGTAGTCATAAGTTAAAGCCTGACGGAAGTGGCTTCGCTTGAATCATCAAAGGCGGAACTCGAAGGCCGGCGCTTCTCTCGTGACAGCAAAGTGACAGCTGACATCAAAAAGTAATTACGCTCCGAACGTCTGATTATCTGACGTCTAAGTGTTATAAAATACGTCCTCGAAGATGTCAGAGATTCAAAAGAGGCATTCAAGTAAGGTTAGGTTTTAAAGGATAAAATATTAAATCTGTCTATCTTCCGGTGCAGAAAGTAAAAAGAGCAAATGAGACACTTGACTGTCGCATCTAAAATGCAAGGTCACTTCTAAAATGCACATCTGCCATCAGATCCCTCGCTATCCTCTCGAACATTGTGCGGTGGCCCTACTTTAGTCTGAGCATCTGTCAGCGCTTGCAAGCGGGACAGGCTGCCATTAAAAGCTCTGGATTTTGTTCTGAGGAGAAAACTGCTCATTATGTGTTTTCGACGCTCTGGAGGTGAATGTAGCGAACAGCTGTTTGGGGCTGCAAGAGGAGACAGAGACGACAGACAGACATGGGAAGAGTGTGTGCTTGTGTGGGGGAGATGGGTGGTGGTGGTGGTGGCGGTGGTGGCAGAGAATAAAGGAAATGCTTCACAAAGAGAGAAGCGAAATTTGAAAGAAAAAGTCTGTGTATAAAAACGCTGCCAAATATTAGCTCCCTCACTTCCTGTGCAGCTTTTGATACTGATCTCCTTTTTCAATTTTTTCAATTTTGTCACAGGGTGAACCAAAGGGGAAACTGCCTCCTGTCAATATGACAACTCGGATAGTTGAGGCGCGCCTCCGTGTCCTCCAGGGAGGAGGATTGAACAGCAATGCATGGATGGATGGATGGATGGAGCAGTGTATTGGCTTAATATATATACAAATATACTCACAACTTCCTCATGATTGCAAGGCTCTACGTTTATGCCATTGACCTAAAGAAACCAACAGAGAGAGTGGAAAAGCATATAAGTAATTATACAGTGGAGAAAGTGTGCAATTTAGCAACTCTATGCTCATTCTCTGCAGGGACAGTTGCCAGAGGGGTGGCTAAGGGGTGGAATATGATTAGCAACCCCTGCTAACCCCCCCCCTACCAGAGTCAGAAGGTGATAGGCAGTTGGCTTGTTAGTAGGGCTGTCGGGGTGAAGGAATTTCCCCTGCGGTGATAATGATTGGCTCAACAGCGCGATATGCAGTATTATTTAAGGCAGGGACGATACACCCATCTCCTGATTCGCGATACGTGGGTGCCGATTCGATGTGTATCGATGATCTACAAGTATTGCGATTTTATATTATGATTTATTGCGATTTTTGTCAACTTAACGCGAGCAGCACCTCGTCACACTGCCGCCGTTTGTAGAAAAGTGTAAAAAAACGCGGCGCTCTCATTGCAAAGAATTCAAAAAAGAAAAAAAACAGGAACATTGCGGTCGTGGCGGTTGCTTGCCATCCCATGCGGTTGGCTTGTCAATATTGCGACAGCCCTACTTGTTAGTATCGTGGGTGGATTACTGAATGGTGGGGCTGTAACGGTTCCTGTATTCGTGCCGAACCGTCACGGTACGGGGGTCATGGTCTGGTGCACGCAGCCGTAAGCAGGATTCCACGGCATGTAGATTGATGCACGTAATGTGGAACCAAATTTTACAAACGCGATCTCAACCCGGCAACTTTTATATGTGCGCCGTTAGCAACATTTGCTGAGGTTAGCACAACAAAGAGAGAGTTGTGTTTAAGACAACACAACTCTCTGTTGTGTTTGCATCTGCAACACAATAATCTGCGTTGCTCCACCGTTGTAGGGTATATGAATGGAAACGCATCAAACATGCCAACGCATCACCCAGATGTGACAATCACTGGGACGAGGAAAAAGCAAACCCATATTTTGTATTTTCAATTTCATAGCATAAGAGATGATTTTGACAGTTTTATAGCCCATCTGTTGCCTTTTGGGAAAGTGTTTGTTCAGTGTAATACAGAAATGTTTCAAATGCTCCGCCTAATGAAAAGACTAACATTACACCTAAGTTGCCAGTGGGCAAAATGCTCCCTCAGTCCCCAGCAAGAGGATTTTGTCTGTCTTTGACGCTTGCACTACTGTCTGTTCAAAATAAATGAAAAGAAACGTATTCTCATATCCATGCACTTGGTTTTTCTTTATGCTGTACTGAACTCGCACTGAACCTTGACTCTTAAACCCTGGTGTGAATTGAACCGTTGACTTCTGTGTAGTGTTACACCTCTACTGAACGGGCCTACTGGGTGCAGGTCCACAGAAAACGACCACAAAGAGACACAAAACAACACAAACAAGCCACTAAGAGACATAAACAAACCACAAAGACACACAAACTGAACACAAAGAGACGCAAAATGACTACACCACAAAGACACAAAAAAACAACTACACCACAAAGAGATGCAAAACGACCACAGAGATGCAAAACAACCACAAAGAGGCTCAAAATGACCACAAAAAGACACAAAACGACCACAAAGAGTCGCAAAACAACCACACCACTAAGACACAAAAAAAAAAACTACACTACAAAGAGACACAAAAATGACCACAAAGAGGGCCATATGGCCACAAATAGAAACAAAATGACTACACCACAAAGAGACACAAGACGATCATACCACAAAGAGACGCTAAACGACCACACAACAAAGACATCGAATGACCACACCACAAAGAGACACAAAACAACCACAATCGACCACACCAAAGATGCCAAACGACAACACCACAAAGATGCAAAACGACCGCAAAGAGACGCAAAAACGACCACACCGCAAAGAGACATAAAACAAATCCACCGTCTCACAATCTGTCCATGGCTGTGGGCTACAGCAGCTATACATTGAAATAATTTCATATAGAATAGAAAGTTTTCTTTTCCCTGCTATTCCATTATTCTATTCTAACCCACCCCTGATTTGCTGCCTCTCCTGCCGTGGCTTATAGTATGCAAATAGATGCAATATTCTGCGGTGTGACAATCCAAAGTCATTGCAAATAAATATGAAACAGTGGTGATCCAAAGGTGGAAGCAATAGCAATTCAATTCATAATATCATTCATAATAAGTCCCAATATGAGTATTAACATTGCTTGGCTGTCCAATGAATCTACTTGATATTCGAGATAAACAGCAGACCCCATAAACCTGCCAGACAGATTCAAATTAACTTTTTTGAAAGATTAAATGAATATCATTACTAAATACTAGACACTTTGGGGTTTTGATGATTGTAGACCTCGTGATTAATCTCCCACAGAATTAAAGAAGAATATATTTGGCCACAAAATGATCTCTTAAAAAAAAAAAAACACAGACATTAAAAGACTCATTTGATTAAAATCGTTCAGTTCATACTTCAAAAATATTCTCTTCCCATTTTCTAAATGAAATCACACTCTGTCAAAACAGAAGAGGGCTGAAATTAAGATGCAACAAGTTGCCACTCGTGGCGGTGACCCAAATCAACCCCGAAGCAAAATAAGTCACAAACTGATGTACCAACCTGCAACACGGCGTCCCCGACGAATAGCTTCCCGGTCTGATCGGCTGCAGGGCATCAGTTGTCAAGTGTCAGAGGTTAATGAAAACATTAGAAAAATAATTGCTCATTTCATACATGGTAATGTGGTGGAAATAGCAAGCAGTGTCTCTGTCTGACTAATCTCTGGCAACGTCCCACAGCTCAGAGACAGAACACAGGAAAGCATGAAATCTGAAACTAATCACGATATAAACTCATTTGCAGCGGCACGGGAGGAAACAATGAAAGCTCTGTTGTGAAAAGATTTGTAAAGCTCTGTGAAAGGGGCTCTTAACGTCCCCGGGGATATGAAGACATGATTTTTCTCGTATCCAAAAAGGTATTAAGAGGGATGTGGGCAAAAAGACAAATTATAGGGGGGAATGATTCACTCACATGACGCTCTGATATTGCATCTTAACAGGATAGTGAGAGGTCATGAGTTCTTACAATTTCACTGAGATACATTTTCTCCTCCATCTAGCTAACAACATGGGTGCATTACCTACTCTTCCAATCTGGTGACTGTTTACTTTCTCAGTGTTTCTTTTCACACTCTTTTTTTTAATTTATTTTTTTACTTATCCTTTACTTTTCAAGCAAACTAAGATACCACCTTGAAACAGCTTATCTCCTATATATAAATATATATATCCTAGTGTCTACCAGTAGGTGTACACAAACAGTCCAACCAATAAAACAGACTTAAGAGGAATATGTCAACATATTGGGGGGAAAAAAGGTTATTTGCTTTCTTTCTGAGCAGCCTGTTCTCCTAAAAATGACGTCCCATACAACGAAACTGCACTGTCAATTACGTTTTGAGGACGCTTATTTTCTCCCGTATTACGTTTGTTTTTGACATATCACAAATACAATTCTAAAGTCCGTGCAAGTCTGCGTAGGGAGGTGGTCGGGGTTGTTGGATGGGTCCAGCAAACACCGGATTTTCAACCAGGAGACCGGTGTTTTGTTTTGCAAGTTGCGTAAGGGACGTTTGTCACATGACGATTGTCACGTTTTTTATTGACGTTTGTGAAGTGTTTTCTGTCGTTGTTTTACGTTGTTTCCATACGAGTTTTACTTTGTTTACTTACTTATTTTAAACCCAACCATTACGTTTCCCTTACCCTAACTAAGTGGTTTTCTTGCCTGAACCTAAGTCGGTGGTTTTCATGCCTAAACCTAACTGCGGACCTTTGCGTGTCATACAAATGACACGCGAAAAAGCAAAAATGCGTGCTCGTGACACGCTGAATGTTCGTGTAATGTTGTGGTATTTATACGCCTTCCCGTGAGACCGGGTTGACTAAACCTAACAAAGTAGTTTTGTTGCCTAGACAACAACAAGTGGTTTTGTTGCGTTTTTGTTTGGTTTAGTTTCAATTCACAACATTACCCACGTGTTTAAAACTGAGGCCGTAATCAGGGAGAAAATGCGTTTCCCTTTAGGAGACAGGGTTGTTCTGAGAGTCAGAAGAGATTATCAATACTAATCTCATGTCATGTCATGGAGCTTGAGTCAGGACATGTTTAGCCTAGCTTAGAACAAAGACTGGAAACAGGGAGACACCAACTCCTCTAAAGGTGACTTTGTTACCTCTGCCAAGGAGGTATTTGTGTTTTTGGTTGGCCCAATTTTCATAAAACTTAGATTATTTTCCAATATCATTCAGCCCTAGTCTAGTCTTTATGCTAAGCTAGGCTAAACACCTCCTGACTCAAGCTCTATAATGAAGGAGCACAGATTTTACACATGAAGTTTAGTTTACTTTAAGTACTGCTCAGTTGTTGCGGTTTTAGAATATCTTCTGTAGCTCACAGAAGACACACTTGACAGAGCTTTCCAAAGTCTGAGAAAATAACCCTGATGGAAACTACAAATCTATAACAGAAAGTCTGCGTTACAAATTGGGGTTTGAAATACGGGAGCATTTACCAGGCATGGAAGGTCCAATGGAAGATGCTTTTGAAGTGCATTATGGGAGAAGTAAGCTCTGCTGCTTTCATTGTTTTTTACTATTCTCTGCTCTCATACATTTTCCCAACTTTGAGAAAATGCAATAATAACGATATAATTTAACGATCACATATGAGATTGATAACAAAATTCTCATCTGACCTTCTTGGAAAAAAAATGCAAAATTGCTTGTTAAAATTTGGTACTATTCCTCTGCCTCCCAAATTTAACCAATTTCTTCACTCTTTTGACAGTTGATTTTCTCTCTGATTTTCTCCCCTAACCTACTTGCTTCTACAGGAAAATACCGATGCTCTCAAAATTTCACTGTAAACTTAAATGTCACCTGTAAAATATCCAGTGTCTCCTTTCTTATTTCATTAACATTTCCATAATCAGCTTGATTAATGACATTTACTGCATTGAAAGCCATCTCCAAATTGAGGTGAAGTGAAATAAAACACTTTCTTACCTACTTGATCTTTGAAAATCTTTGAGATAACCACAGGCACGTTGTGCTCTGCACCTCCCTGAAAAAGCAGGAGAGAAGAATGAGGATGAACGTTGTTGAGTTTCGGGGGATAAAAAAAATTTGCTGCCAAAACTGCTTTCTCAGACAAACAGTCATCTCTGCAACCCAAAGCCCTTTCATTCCCACTAGTCTCTCCATAATCAAAACTTATATGCTTACTTTGATGCTCAAGCCCAGACCTCCAGTCGCCTGTCTTCGCAGTACAACAGTTCTGTGCTTTAGAAAGTGGGAGTTTCTTATTGGCAATAGGATATTGTGAACATTGAAACAGTACTTTCTGGAGTCATGCGGCATGAATTACAATGCAATGTCTGGAGCCCTCGGGCGCACTTACATTTACTTGGGATTCACTTCCACTTGTGCAAACCACATCCAGCTTCTGTATGGTTAATGCCTCTTTGGTCAATTTCAGGCAGACATCATAGGTATTGTTGGTCTCCTCATTGTACAGCAAAGCAATCCCAGATTTTGTCTGTTGGAATTGGAGAAGAGCATTGACATTTTGCCAAGCGGAGCAATTATGTACACAATGAACATTTTATAATCCTCTTTCCTCAATGTGTCATTTGTGTACCCCCCGATTCTACTGGTCCAGTTTTGAGTTAATTGGTTTCGCTTGACATTGTCAAAGCGTGAACCTTTGTGCAATAGAAAAATAAACAAATTGCATGCTGTGAATTTCATAACTTTTATACCTTATAAACAAAAGGGATACACAAAAGTTGACACTTTGAGGACAGAAATGATGATGACAGCCGACTCGGATAAATGAACACAGCACAGACGTCACACTATGACTATCTCAGAGTAGGTGAAGGTGGAAAAGATACACATACAGTAACACAGTGCAGTTTAACCTCACCTTTGAATTTCATGCATTATTCTCTGACCTTTCACTGCTCGGTTACTATCTGCAAAACACCTAAAATCACACAACCAAACCCTTGAGCTGCTCTAATGAATTAGAAATAACCTGAACTTTTTTGTCCAGAGATTAAGTGAGTGCCAGATGGAGGTTTTTCAAGTTCTACAATGTCTGCAGACAGCACAGTGATAAAAGAGTTTTCAGCGAGAAACTTGAATAAATAGTTGTTTGAAGGAGATGTTTTCACAGCAATAGATAATAGAATAACTTCCTAACATCAGCTCATATGAAACTAGAAATCCTAAGGAATCCATTGGTGCCATGTCATAGTAGCCTTTCGAGAAGGAGGTTAAATAAGGCTGCAAACTTACGCTAAATTTTGGTGGGGGAAAACTGGCATGACCATTTTCAAAGGGGTCCCTTGACCTCTGACCTCAATATCTGTGAATGAAAATGGGTTCTATGGGTACCCACGAGTCTCCCCTTTACAGACATGCCCACTTTATGATAATCACATGCAGCTTTGGGGCAAATCATAGTCAAGTCAGCACCCTGACACACTGACAGCTGTTGTTTCCTGTTGGGCTTGAGTTTGCCATATTATGATTTGAGCATATTTTTTATGCTAAATGCAGTACCTGTGAGGGTTTCTAGACAATATTTGTCATTGTTTTGTGTTGTTAATTGATTTCCAAAAATAAATACATACATTTGCATAAACAGTCAATCGATTAATCACGATTGAATATTTTAATCGACCGACAGCCCTAGTTGTAACCTCTAATAGTAGTTGTTCCAATCTATATCATTTTGAAAATGGCTGAACACAGCGGTGATGTGCATAATTCCCTCAAGTTTTGTAAACGCTGTATTGAAGTGGCAAAGTACATTAGAGCTTCATCAAAAACCCTGCCACAGGAGTCAATACGATTGATGGATGATCTGACATATTTTAAAATGAAAGGACAACAGCTCATGTTTGATGGGAAAACAACTGCCAGTTGAACTGAAGTGACTTGACTGTGCATTACAGAAAGGGATTAATATGCTAATACAAAATAAAAAGGAACCCAAGTATAATGCAGTCCAATACACCACCACAAGAAATGGCCTCAAAAGGTTCTATAGACTTGGATCAGCATGTTTTGGACAGTCTCACCAAGAATGAGCATTAGAGGCTCCACGTAGATATGATTTATTGCATTATGTTTCTGTTGCATTTCAGTTATTGTGTCCACCCACTCTTTCTTTTGATACTGTAGCAGGTTTTACTCTCTAGGTTTTCGTTTTTGGCTGATGCATCATCAAATGCCTCTTACGACACTGCTGATAATAATTAGTTCACCATAGAGTACCTTACTATTTTAACCCTTTTATCAATACTTTACATTCACTTATATGTAGAAGTGAACGATGAAGGTTGTTTTATTACCATTACATTTCTGGCATTTAGGTGGAGTTTTTTTTTTTTTAAGATCCTTTGGACAGACATCCTCAAAGGCCTTTGACATTCTTTTTACATGACTGACTATTTGAAAAAACCTAGGGCCAGGGAACATCGATTACTTCACAAGAAAAGGGGAATTATCACAACAATTTAAAACATGGCCGTATAGTATAGTAGTATAGTAGACACACTAGTATAGAATTAAAATGCATTTTTGTGTACTTTAACCTCTTAAAACGGCGGGTCTTTCAGAGGTTGTAGCGGGTTCAGTTCAATGTAGAGGGAAGATACTGATATCATGTGAAACTAGAAAACCTAAGGAATCCATTGGTACCAACTATGTCATGCTAGCTTGTCGGGAAGAATGCTAAATGACGCAACAAAGTTACGCTAAATTTTGGTGAGGAAAAACTGGCATGGCGAGTTTCAAAGGGGTCCCTTGACCTCTGACCTCAAGATATGTGAACAAAAATGGGTTCTATGGGTACCCACGAGTCTCATACCCAATATTTCTGCATACTGGGGTCCCTAAACAGTCTTGGAATTACATAAATTGGGTATCACTGGAAAGCTGAGACTCTTGTGGATCCAATGAGCCCAATTGTATTAATGTTAGTCCCCATAGTAGCCATTTCATTGTAGTGAGCCCATTTTTTGAAATTTGACCTCACTGTATAAAATGAACTGTTGTGACCTCTAAGATAATCACAGCCTCATGAAACTTTACAACCACAAACTAGAGACCTAGAGCATTCCGAGGATGGATGGCTTTACTAGCTGTATTGACAATAAGGGGGTTTCTGAGCAGTTTCCAGAACAGAATTGCTCGCCATCCAAATGCCGAAAAATGCAGTTCTTGCAGAAATCTCAAAATATCAAAAGTTTTTGATAGCAAACCACAGCATGTGTTTTTCTGTGGTGTTCCTCAAGGTCTTGGTGTCTTAACGTGGTATTCTGGAGGGAGTATTGATCATTTTTATCAATTCTTGAATGGTTAAAAAAAAAAGGTTAAATTTAGCACCAATTCTCTGTAACAAATGCCATCAACCCAAAAATTGCTGCAACAACTTATGAGACATAATAGAGCATGGGAATGGCCATCACAAACGCATATCATCATGTTCTAAGCCCTGATACACTTTCACAGTTTATTTGAATTAATTAATTATTTTTTATTTCTTATTAATGATTAGAACAGCTTGACAGTGCTGAGCTGCATCTCAAATTAATCCTCAGGTTCCCAGCTTTCAGATGATGTACACCTCTTCTATGTGGCATCTACTGTTGACCCTTACCCCTCTTAAAAAGGGGCGGAATGGTAAGGGTTTAAATAGTTGTGTGGCTGTCTGGACTGTCCTGATCTAAGCTTAAAAATGACAGACTGAAATGCTTATAACACAACCCTGTGATCACAAGAAGGAGGATGAAAATACAAATGTTAGTGGTTTGTTTTCCCACAGTTCTTTTGCAGGTGTATTTCTGTAGAACAGCAGGAGATTGACATTTTCATAGATTATGTACTCTCAAGGGGTCAGAGTGGGTGAAAAAGGTGACCATCAATATGCGAGTGAGGTCAACCAATTCTCTTTTAAGAGACTTTAGAATGAAGGTCGTGCTCCGTTCCTGCCAAAGTATAAATTAAGGCTGCTGATCAGAGCTTTGTGGAAATATGGCTGCTGAGCAGCACAATAGATACATTCAGGGGACAAAAAAACAAGTCGAAATGTTTAATGGCACACAAAAGGCAGCGCAAGTTAGCTTCATCAACCATTACTTTTACTTCGTCACTGCTTAACCTCTTTGGTAACTCCCTTATGTAACTGTTATTGTTTCTCGTCTTCGATCTTGTCAACGGTAAATCACATATGGCATGCATATATAGGTAAACACCTGTGAGGCCGTACACTTTACATAATTCTGTTGAAGAGGTTGACTGCACCAGGAACAAAAGATCTTTTATATGGCAACCGACAATTGAAGCAATACAGTACAGCTACAAAGACGATGACAAACTAGTTTAACTAGAATGGCACTCGGAGAGCGCAGACCTCCGCCAAGCTGCCCGAGTACGATAGCTCCACCCTCTCATGACACTTCTGGTTGCAAAATCCCAAGATGGAGTCGGACAAAAACTAAGATGGCAACAGCCAAAATGCCAAACTTGAGGCTTCAAAACGGCAGTCCACAAACCAATGGGTGACGTCACGGTGACTACGTCCATTTCTTATATACAGTCTATGGTCAACGTTAACAGTCATTTTAAGCCAAATTATGTTTTTTATTAAACCTAACCAAGTAGTTTTGTTGCATATTTGTTTTGTTTCAATTATGTTAAGCCAAATCATGTTTTTTACTAAATCTAACTAAGTAGTTTTGTTGAGTCTTCCAAACATAATGGAGACTGCAGTTTAGTTGTATGGGAACGTAATTTTGTAGGAGACAGGTGGTGCCACAAAACTGGACAGCTAATGCTCCTCTATTTCATAGCCAATAACTCAGCGGGCGTTGAAATAACAACGAAAAGTGACGTCTAGTTGGAATCAAAGTGGACGAGGGCAAACACTAGCGAGCAGAGCCGTGCTGATCGGATAATCACGACTCCGAAGCAGTGTGTGGATTTCGTTGACTTTTTGAAAAAAAGTGACAGTCCCAATCAACATTCATAGGCTATACAGTATGACATGCTCTGGTATAGTGCAAAGGAGGTTGACAGTGCATCGCCGGCTCTCAGATGTTAGTCACAGCTGCCATGGAAAACGCCCACCTGCAGCCTTGAAACTTAGACACTGCTTCCTTTTTTTAATGAGAAAAACATGCACAATAGCTTTTTGTATCATATCTTATACTTCCTTATCTTCAGTGATGATACATCTGATATCATTGCTCAAAGTCAAAACGACACATTACTCGTGAGTTACATTTTTTTATTTTATTTTAATGTAGTATGAGGTTTTGTGGATTCCTATGGTGATCATACATATTTCCAAGTATTTGCTGATGGGGGCCCTCAAGAAAGAAATCCATAGTGTGCGAAAAAATGTGTGGGAAGTGGAAACTAATGTCCCTAAAAAAAAAAAAAAAGTACCAGCCCTTAGGCTTATCATTTATCAGCCCGGTGCTTCTGCCAGCTTGCTCATGTGTGACTGTGTGCAGTCATGTGCGACCATTAAGCATATTTTAGTGGCTATGCAACCTCATTACATTTGTGTAAATTGAAAACAATAGAGGGGATAAAAGTCCCCTTGTGGGACACCTGTACATCTTATTAAGACACCACACGCCGGTTCTCCTTAGGCAGTCTGTCAGAAATTCTTTAATCCAATAAAAAAAACATTGAAATCACACAGCCGCTGCAGAAGCACATGCAATATATTCAAAGCTGAATTGAGTTAAAATCTTCTGACAGCATATCATATTCATTGTGCTGACTGTGGTCAAATTGTGTCCTCTTTTTGGCTGGACCGCAGAGGGCCAGCCCTACAGACGCAAAAGTCTGTCACTGAGTGAGTGACTGAGTGAGTGAGTGACTGAGTGAGTGAGTGAGTGACTGAGTGAGTGAGTGACTGAGTGATACAGTTACAGGATTGGTCGGCTGGAGTTGCTAGAGCTTCCTCATTGGTCGTTGCTCTTTCAAAATGAAAAGGCGGAGAACAGTTCTGTTTTTATGTTTTACGTGTCAGCGGTTCAATGTAACATTACATAGCGCTGTTGTTGTGCATGTGTTATTGTTTATGCTCGTTTAAGTTACGTTATGTTCGCAAATTTTCGCCTCGCTTTCCTCCATTTCCGCCATGAACTGACTATCTAGCAGCCACAGGTCACTACTGCGGTATGAACCCAAAATAAACAGACTGTGCTGTGATTTAATTGCAATAAACGGGTCAAAATAATGCCGATATAACAACATAAATATATCGATTTGTAAAAAGACCGAATTCATTCTTTGTCAAGTCTGTCCGCAACACAACAAGCAAACAACTTTTAAAATGCTTGTTTTCTGAGCGGAGGTCGGATCGATCAATGCCAGGCTCTGCTGACACCAGCTGCTCCATCAACACTCAACATAACGTCATCTAGGCATAAATACGGCAGCGACGTTGTTGTAAACGGATCAAAGTGTGCCGAAATAACTACATAATGATGCTGATTAGTAAAAAGTCTGAATTCATGCTTTGTCGGGTCTGTTACCATGACGACAGGCAAACAACTTTTAAAATGCTAGTTTTCTGAACGGAGTTCGGATCGATCAGTGGCAGGCTGCGTTAACATCGCAGCTGCTCCATTAACACTCCATCTAGGAATAAATACAGCAACAACAACGTCAGTGATGACAGCTGGAATATCTCAACGCTGATAAACTTTTGCAACGTTTGTATATATTGTTACACATCACTTATATGATGAATGCTTTTGATACACATGCTTTCATAAAAATCTGAAATACGTTTAACCTTGCATAATGTATGTCATGATAATACCTTTTCACCTTCTATACAATGTATAATATACTGACTAGTAAATGTTACCATTTATATTACTGAATGCCATTTGCTTCTTTATAAGTTGGCTTTCAATCAAACATTAAGATATAAGTGAAAAAAACTGTTCACAAAACATTATAGATATGACCACTGACTATTTGTGTAAGAATTTAGCTACAAATTCAAAGACTTGACCATACGGTCCAGCCATATACTCGGTTTTGACCGAGTCTTGTTTCCCTTAAAACCTCACAGCCAAACTGTGGGGGAGGGGATGAAGCTGACAACCTAATGCGATCCACAACAGCTCTGCAATATATCCTGTACTCGTGAAGCTTCAAGTGTCCAGTTTTTGTTGTTCTAGTGACGCCGTCGGGGAGGTTTTAGATTCAAGTCGCAGTAATCTTTGAGGCTGTTTGGATTAATCATATCTGCTCAAGTCGGATCAGTTTGAGAATCGTGAGAGCCGAGCTGTTACATTTACAAAGCGCTGTGATGACGTGACCTTTGACTGATGAATATTTTTAATGGCTGCATAGTCCTTAAAAGCGATAATTGAAACAGTTGAGCGCTGCTAACTTTTTTCATAACATCATTTTTTTAATCTTTGGGCTTGGGGAGGATAAATTAAATAATGAGTCATTGTTGGTGATAAAGTCAAGTTGTATTTTGTCAAGTCGAGTCATGCATTCATAACTCAGGTCTGAGTTGAGTCCAAGTCATGTCGGCTACACTACAGTGTCAAGAGAAAGGCAACTTCAGCTCTTCACCACATTAATTCCAACCAGACATTAAAAGCTGGAAATTTATGTCCATCCATTACACATTTCATGACTTTTGAGTAATGAAAAAGTTTTCTAAAAGTTCACAACAGTTATCCTACCATTTACGACCGAATCAATTTAAAAGGCACGGTCTTGAGGGAAAATGGAAAAGTCTGCCAAGTTGCCGCAATAAAGAAAGACTTTCGTAAAGGTGTAAGGTCACCTAATTCTCAGCATCATAGAAGGGAATCTGTACAATATTGAGAGCTAAAAGTTGTCTGGATACATTATAGATTGTGAAAGTATGAATTGTGCCACAGGGGTGATCATGTATAATTTGTTTAGTTGGAGGCTATCTTCACACACAGTAGGTGAGCGAACTCGAACAGAGATCACAGCATCAGTCATACGCATTACATAAGGTCTCACTTGATGTCTGTAATTTGCTCCAACACGATATCAATTATGAACAACTGCAAAAAGATGTTCAAAGAAGGAAAAACATTGCAATTAACAAGCTTCATCTTCACACGGCCAATTTGGAGACATCCATCTAAATAAAACCCTGAAAGGTTTTGTTTGTAGTTCTGTTTCTCTGAAGTATAATAAGTCTAATAAATCTCAGCAGGTGTTGCTGAATTAGTTCAAGAACAGACAGAACTCGTGGCACACCTGCTGTGGAGAGTTCTGAACTCACGAAGACAGCAGAAGGTCGAGGCTGAGTTTTTGTTGACGTATGAAGGCTCTTAAAACACACTTGGTTCACACTCTCGGTCCTCTGTGAATTGGAGTGCAATTTGACCTGACAGTTGGTGATTAGCCAGATTTGTCACACTGGCTAGAGGGGTGCTTATGACCATGTCGGCATTGGAGATCACATCAGTGGCGCGTCTGAGGAGAGGCTGAGTTTATGTCTTTTTGTTGATTCGATGATTTTATTTGCATTACCAAATGATAGCGACAAGGCAGATTGGGCATAAAACAGACTGTATATAAAAGGTGGACGTAGTCACCGTGACGTCACCCACTGGGTTGTGGACTGCCGTTTTGAAGCCTCAAATTCGGCATTTTGGCCTTCGCAATCTTGGTTTTTGGCCGTCGCCATCTTGGTATTTTGCCGTCGCCATCTTGTATTTTTTGCAACCAGAAGTGACACGAGAGGGTGGAGCTAAGTACAACCGAACGCTGAATAACCCTCCACTACAACCCTGTGAATAAGACAGTTTTAGGCAACCAACTTGTTACAATTAACTTGATAATCAACTTTCAAGAACTGAAAACACACTGTGAAAGAGTTAAAGTTCTTAGACGAAAACACGGACAACGCCGTGGTAGCGACCTGTCAATCACAAGGTAGCCACGCCCTAAAGCATACGCTGCTTTATGGTCTATTTGGCTCTAAATGGGACCATAATTTACTAGATAAACGTCGTGCTGTATTGAAGAAGACTTGAAACTAGCGATTGAGGCCATAAACTCATGTTTACAATGTTTACTGAGGTAATAAATCCAGTGAGAAGTTGGGTCATTTTCTCATAGACTTCTATACAATCAGACTTCTTTTTGCAACCAGAGGAGTCGCCCCCTGCTGGCTATTAGAAAGAATGCAAGTTTAAGGCACTTCCGCATTGGCTTCACTTCTCAGACCCGGAGGTTGCCCACTGAGTAAAGAATATTATATAAGATATTAAGCTAGACACCTTGAGCCTCATCTCATTATTATACACTTAAAGACCCTGAAAATTGGTTTTAAATTTTAAGTATTTCTCTTTAACATTAATGAATAACGAGCAACAATCAGAGTTTAAGTTTGGGGAAAACCATCCTTAGGTATTAAACGTTTAACACTCATCAGGACTGTATTGTTGGTTGATCAGATTTGATCGACAGTGGCCTAGCAACGTTAGCAAACAACTGTCTAATTTTGCCAAATTCTGATTGGTGCTCAGAAGTCCGTAACATCACCTTTTCCCAGAAGATCAATGAGAACAGCACAGACAAAACTTTTGCAGAAAATAGTGTTCATGTAGAACCCCATCACGCATAGCAAAAAGCTGATTTTGTAGGTTTTCAGGTGCTTTTTTAAAAGAAAAAGCTCCAATAAAGCCCATTGATTTTGACTAAACTCCAAGCAATTGCCATCAAGAATCAAGCAACATACCACAACCTGTTGCGCTTTTTCATCAGCCAAAACACTGTGTGTTTAGCCAGAAAGCGAGGCAAATTTGACTGCTGGATTGTTTGTGCAGCCAGTGTTTATTCACCCCAAACAGTTAGTCAACGGGCATTAGCGGTGAGCTAGTAAGCTACATACACACTGATCTCAGAACTCACAAGGACCTCCAGTTCCTTCTGTCTCTCTGTTTTTCCCTCTTGTCTTTGTATGTTTATGAAGTAAATTCAGCCTCAGAATAAACAAATGTTGTACTTCTTGTACGCTTTGTCTCAGTTTGCGCTGCCCTGAACAAATTTGCATCTATTCGTGCCCACTTGCATATTCTCAGTGAATTTATCTGCAATTTAGTCACGTCTAAAATCTCCCTTGCTCGCTGTCTGAACACACAATAAGGCTTGAATTGCGAACAGCTATAGCTTCCTGTGGCTTCGATGATGTTAGTCATTGATGTTTGCAACTGTGCATACTTTGGCAGCGTATTAATGACAAAAAAAATTTGCTCGAGAGACTCTTCTCATTTTTACAAGATCCTTTTCACGTTATAACAAGATATTTTCCATGGTACTATGACATATTTTCTCGTTAATACTACAAACCAAATTATTCAGTTTTTACACAAAACTTTTCTTGTCATAACGTATCACTTTATCTTGTTAAAACTAATAATCGGTGCATGCAACGGACACTTTGAGCAAATGTCAAAACTCCAATTCAAGCCAATTAAGGACACCTTTTACTGTGCTTTTTCTCTTGTATGAAATAACACTTGCACCGTGCCCTCATCATAGGCTCTGAGCACAGCTGCTTGTGGTCAGCAAAGGCTCAGCTATCCCAACCAAGTGGAGCTAATAAGCAATTCAGAGGCAATTCACATAAACTGGAAACTATTCTAACTCCAAAAGCAAGTGTATTCTGGACTCTCACTCGTCAATATTATAACTTTTAATAAACTAGAATTACCACCTTGCGGTTGTGTGCCTCCGCCAACCAGTTAAGTGGCAATTTACACCCATGTCTGTCCAAAATGTCATCACTTCATCATTTGTGTGAAATTGTCCTAATTAGCATATGAATTCTTGAGGTATGGCCAAAAATGTGTTATGTGCAGTGGCCAACTTTGGGTCTGAAAAGTGAAGCCAATGTGGAAGTGCCTTAAACTTGCATTCTTTCTAATAGCCAACAACAAGAGGCGACTCCTCTGCTTGCAAAAAGAAGTCTGATTGACCTGTTCCAATAATTTAAATGGCGGATGAAAGTTTCAAGATTGACACAACGTGAGGTCTTATTTATTTCTAAATAGGCAACAATTTCGGACAAAAAATAAGGACTCAGTGTGCAAAGGCCTTTAGACTGGTAGCCCGTCTGGAATATAATTAACACAGACTGCTGGCCTCAACTGCTGTATTTTATATGTATCAATATAAATGTATGTATATGTATCGTGTCCAGTTGACCAGATTTCATGGGATATCTATAGTGTATCAGCTTCCAGCACAAAACAGAGAGAGTTCTGCTTTTCTGCCTGAGCAAACAGCACAAGTACCAACCGTCTTTTATACAACAGGAAGCAACAAACAAGGTTCAAGAGACGTGTCATGATTTTCAGAAACCCTAGCACCTCTAAATTGTGTGAGACAGTGGCTGCAAACTGTCTCAACCATCATCTCAACTGTTTAAAATGTTTGTACCATCGGTATCACAGTTGTGGTTCCAATGGGAGAGGGTAAAGTACACTTTTCAGAGTTGAAAGAAGTATGATCTTACTTGGCTTGGCACAATTGAAGTGGAAAAAAAATCATTGTGTATGCTCAGTAGATCATGAGTGTCAGGGTTGTTTTTTTGGGGGCTAAAAAAAATGCTGTCAAGAGCCATTCTTATCGACTATTTTAGTAAGTTTCACCTTCCGAGTTCGCTGGAAATGAAGCTCTAACTGTCAGGGCTGCAGCATCATCGACCACAGCACGATTTCCCGTAAGGAGCTAAAACATTTCCGCAGCCGGAACAAGCAGACACTTTCACCAGCTCCTGCATCATTGACTAATCTCTCAGCCTGTCTTGAAGAAGTGGAGTTAGGGATCAGAGGTGTTTAATCAAATCACAATCATTTCCAATCCCTTATCAAATCTAATTGGAATTTTTCTTCATTCGCAGGTAACTAAAGTTCTAAATAACTAAACCGAGAAGATTCAATTTAGATCTGTAATGAGCTTTTGTTGTCGGAGAGTTGTTTTCAGTGGCAGCCTAATTAATGTTCACCACTTGTAGCTACAATCTGTAAATGAGAGGAGCAGCGTAAAGAATTTAATGTTGATTAAATGTGTGATACACTTTCTCCCAATACTGGAGATCCCGATGGAGAACTTTTAAGTTGATAAGCTTAAAATATTGATACGTAATGGAGATGAGTTTGACTTTGAGGACCTCCTGCATCTGACGTGATCAGCTACCGCCTTCACTTTGGTTTTTCTCTTGCCTCCTATTAAATGTATATAAACTATTCATTCACCATGGCTCTGTTGTTGGTGTTGCTGCACTACAAAACTAGACACTAGAGTGATTTTACAGAGTGTTTCTTTTCTCTAAAAATTATCTTTCAACAACAGCCAAACGTTTCATTTTAGTCATTCAAGAGTTAAAGTTGATTAGCTACAGACGTTTGCCATTTCAATCGGCAAAGTGATGTCAATGAGGTCAAAATATTTTCCAAGTAGGCTGAGTCACCAGTTTTTTTTTTTATATTCATTTACTTGCTGTTCCCACTTTTTCTTATATCGAGAAATGGCTTTCTGTTTTTATAACTACTCAACATGACTGATGTTTTTTCTTCTATGATTATGAGAAGTATTATTCACGCTCACTTGTAGAGCAACTGCCTGCACACTAAACTCCAATAACAGCTACTTATTTAACATGTAAGACCCATTTTAATACCTTTGCTCATCATCTGTGATGTCAAAACAACAGGTTTTCACCATAGACTGTATATAAAGATGGACGACATGACAGTTCCCCAAAAGTGAAGCCCAAAACATCTCGATCGCCCCCTGGTTGCTGGCTGCAGTATAGGTCATAAATCCCGCCCCCTCCATGTTAGTGGATGGGACATGGGCCTAACTAAAAAAATCAAAGAACACATCAAATATATTTTTCCCAAAGATAATTTTTCTGACAAGTTTGGTTTTAATTAGTTATTTGAAGCTATAAAAAGGGGGTGAGACATCATGATTGACAGCTGCTCTGAGTGAAGTAGACGCGCAACCGGAGGCTCGGGAATTGTATGAGAGAGGAGATGTAATTTTAACTTTCCATAACCGCCCGAGTCTGTGGAATAGAACATGTGGCAATTTGATTATAGATGTAGTTATAGAGATATATATGGTTAGTTGTTGTGTCTTTCTAGCCAAACAGCTACCGTGGTGCTAACGTAGCAGTTAGGTGGCTCGTGCTAGCAAGCTGCGGCCATGCTCGGCCCGTGATTGGCTTGGGCGGGTATGTGGGCAGGGCTTCGATAGCGCAGCTCCAGCTCCCCGATCACTACTGCATAGGCTCCAAATTATATCAAAAGAGCAAGATGGCAGCACTCATATCCGGGATATTTTGGCTTCACTTTTGTACAGTGGGAGGAAGTGGAAATGCGTCGTCCATCTACAGTATATATATACAGCTAGAGCTGATATAATCAACCCAACACTAAGTAGAAGGGCTTGGTGTCAAAAGATAGTTCTCATTCCTGTTTTATATGTAATTTAGGCTAATATTTATGCTGAAACTCTTCTGTTTGTTTACTTGAAGATGACAGAATACATACAATAATGATAGAGACCTTGGTGGTGGTTGCAGAGTGTCGACAGGGGCCCCCAGCTCATTGTTGCCCCAGGGCCCCCCCGAGTGTGTTTATCTGGCCATGTGAGTCAGGTCAAGTCAAAGTTAACTGTTTTTGATCAGACATAAAGTCACACATCTAGGCCTCCCTGATAAATATTTCCACTTATGCAAGTCAGTTATTTATTTGACTTCATAGTGTGTATGTGGTTGTATTCATTTATGCAAAACTACCAACACAGTGATTTCACAAACCATGGTTTTCCTGCATATCTTATGACCCAGACATTTCTGCCTCCCCGCCCTGATGTGACGATAGATGACGTCTGACTGCGCTTTGGCTGCAGTGGAAGAAAACTTCCCAGACACTGATAACCTTGAAAAGCACCACTGTCAAGTGACACACACACACACACAAACACACACAGGCACAGTACTGACACACAAACAATAGCCAGCGGGCAGTGCTCACTTACACACACTATCCAGGCGCACACATTTTTTGCCTGGATCAATCACATAACGTCTGGTATAGTCATCAAACCTGTACCATATAGTGCCTTAATCCGCTTACAGCCCCCTCCAGAGAATCTCACTTTAGTTCCGTCAGTTCAGTTTCACATTAACAAACCCCTCAACATGGATTTTATACAGTTTCAGCCATGATTTATAAGTTATGCTGAGTGGAACTGTCTCTGGTTCATAGCAAGACATCACTCCCACTTTTCTGTCTCTGGCTACAGACCTTACTGTAGCCTTTCCCAAAAAAAAAAAAAATCATAAATTTAGGCGCAACGGAAGTCAGACGGCGGCTGACGGTGCCACGGTTTTGCACTCTCACGTTACCGCAGTTTCACAAGCGTGTCGGAGAACTACGGTGGCCTTCAGGTAACGTAAAAACACGAAAGGATCTCGCTAGAGCCAGTGTTTGGTTTGGCCGTTCTGGGCTACTGTAGAAACATGGCGGAGCAACATTGCGAACTCCGTGAAGAGGACCCGCTCCCTATGTACAGTAGATATGAAGGACTCATTCTAAGCTAACGAAAACACAACGATTCCGTTTCAGGTGATTACACACTAATGAAAACAGTTATGAAAATGATATTCTATTTCTGCTAATAGATCCCTTGAAATGTTACCCACTGACTATTCCTTTAAAGGCAGACATTTGGACACATACAGCATCAACAGCCTTGAAGTAGATGAGCTGTATGTATGACAAGTGCTGGATGATTCGACAGGTGTCACGATTACAACTTTTGTCAAGCTGAGCACTTTCATCTTTCATCACATTTTCAAAAACAGAGAAGAGAATGAAAAGCAAAACCCAGCACTTCAAGTCAATCAAAACTACCCGGGCTGTGTCAGCAGTGAAATACAGTAGCTACAGATGCACAGTTTTATAGTTACATAAACATGTCGATTTGTCATCCAAATTTGCCTGGGATTTATTTTTGGAAAGTTTAGGTTATTCTTTTTATTACAAATCATCTTAGAACTCCAAGCAGAGAGCTACGACTTGGAGCACAGAGTTACAAAGTACTTGCTGTATTTATAACAGCTATCAGAAATAGATGGATAAGGGGTATAGCCTCATTTATTTGCAATAGTTAATATGCAGACAAGTCTGGCTTCCACAGCAAAAGCGCAAGCACATATACTTTACAAACCTGTGAGCTTGCATTTTTTGCCAACACGCACATTTCAGAAGTTGCACATTTTAGAAATTGTGCCAAAGTTACCTCGTGTTTGCAAATACCAATCTGCAGTGTTGCCTGGCAGCTTTAAAGTAAAAAGGTTAAAAATATTAATGGATTTTCGGAAAAATCCATTAAAAACAGCCCAGGGATACATCTGCGCTGATGAGCATTATCCATCATTTTAAATGAGACAACTTTGGTAATTTCGCCAAACATGGCTTCACCACGCTGCTAATTACCACATTTAGTGGAGCTTTTTCTCATTTCTTTCCATCAGGACACACTCTTACATAAGAGTGGTAGCAGCGAGGAGGCAAAACTAAATGTGAAAAACTCTCTGTCTTCACATTCAGTTATTGCAGAACAGAAGCTACTTCAAATACCACTGCAATGATTATTATAAAGTTGTGTTTTTATTAAGTTGTGTAAATAAACATCGCCAGTCATTTCATTTACGGTGATGGATTATATTCATCGATGCAGCGGCATGTCTGCACAAGCTGTTTTTAATGTATTTTTGAAAGCAGCAGGAGCTTATGACTCAGACATGCTGGGTAAACCTGCAGCAGACTGTGGTACAGTAAATACTCAGTGCGTGACTCTTCACAGATTTACACTGGTAACACTGGAGTTACAGTTAAAGCAGTTCAAAGAGTTCCAGGAGACGATGTACGTGCCACATCTATAGTGAAAATGTTGTTGATCGTTTTGAGATTAGAATACTAGAAAACAACATCTTGCTTTGATAAACAAATAACTTTTATTGCATAACAATATATATTATATTATTAGATTCTAATTATTGATGCATCAATGTGTTCCTTGTTTTAATTTTGCAGCTGGTAAATGTGGAGCTCATTTTTATTAATTTATATATATTTTATATATTACTTTACATATGGCTGGGTAGCTTGTGAATTTCCTGGGGGCCAATAAAGCCTTGATATAATAATATCATAATGTATTGATTGATCATACTTTGTATTGTTAATTTGAATCTGCAAAGTAACTAAAACTAAACTAAATTAAACCTGTCAGATAAATGCAGTGGAGTATAAAGTACAATATTACCTTCTCAGATGTAGTGGAGTAGAGTTATAAGTATAGTATATAAGTATAAGTAGCAGAAAATAGAAATACTCAAGTAAAGCCCTGTAAGGCTGCTCAATTGTGGCAGAAATCATAATCAGGATTATTTTTGGTCAATTTTGGTCTCACTCTTACATCAAGGTACCGTTTTGACCTTAAGGACAACATTAATCTGCAGAATCAGGATCACTTTATCACTTTTTTTACCACGATGGGAAAGGAAATCCTTGATATATTTCTAAAAGCATATAAAAGACACTACCAAAAGTAATATCTACATTATATTTTGCTCTTCAAAATTTAAAAAAAGAGACCATACTCTGAATATCAAAGCAATATGGGAAGCAGAAAGTAACCACAAGAACAAGAACACAGGAAGAATGGGACAGGATCTGCAGACAGCGATGGTTAATGACCAGCTCTCCCTCCTGGAGAGAATTCAGCTGCAAGAATGTGGCTCGATTCTTCTGTACCCCGGCGCAAAAGACTAACTACTCTAATCAGACTGCCTGCTGGAGGTCCTGTAGAAGCGCAGTGGCAAAACACTTTCACATTTTCCGGAACTGTCCCTCTGTGGCTCCCCTTTGGAGACGAGTCCACGGCGTCTTTGAGATGAAAATGTATTTAAATTTTAAATAAGTACCTGCGTGATCTAGAGGAGCTTCACTGTGCAAAGCGAGATAAATACTTGAGGGTGTCGTTAGCGGCATGCACAAAAAAGCTTTGACCAGAAAATGGCTCAAGAAAGACATACCAACCATCTAGGTACACACTGTCTGAAAAGACCATAACATAACATGGGTCGTGGTTATGCCCGTGAGACACAGATGAGACGCAAGCCAGCACGGATCCGATGCATATCCTGCATTTCCCTCAACTATAGCTCTTATAATGGCATTCATCTGCTTTTATCCAATTTTTACGTCAAAAGTATGACAACAAAGCACTAAAGGCCTGCATGTTTTCAGGTCTGAGCCAATGCGACAATGTAAATAAATAAAAAAATATTCTCATGCTTTCTCTTTTCTCCCTTTTTGTTCTGTCATACTATGTATTAACCATTATTGCAAGGAGGAAATGTCGATTTATCAGAAGATAAAGGAAGAATGTTAAATAATGAGTTTACAGTTTTACTCAGTTTATGTTGATTTGACACAATGTAGCATACTTCAAGGTCACATTTGACTGCATCATTGGAGCTTAATATATGCAGTCTTGCCCATACATTATGGACTGGCCTTTGGAATTCCTTCTCATTATCCAATTTAATCTGCAGGCCAACTGATATCATATTTCCAGTTGATTTTATTGGAGCATTTATGCAATATTATATTTGTGTGCAATTTGATTGGTATAAATAGCTACATAAATAGTTTTTCTATTTGCCAAATATATTATGTCGGCGAACTCGAGTTTCGGGCTCTGAATTCCTACTTGAACGGCCTTTCCATTGTACCTTTCCATGTCAGAGGTTGTTTTTTTCCAAGTTGCGAGTACATTGGATTGCAGCATTACCAACTAAAATGTACAGGCACTGGGAGGTGTACTTTAGCTAAGCTAACTGGCTACAAGCTTCATATTTAGCGTTAAGATACGAGACTAGTATCAATCTTGTCATCTAACTCTTGGCAAGAGAGCAAATTAGTGCATTTCCCAAAATGTCAAACCATTCCTTTCAAAGTAAATCATTCATAAACTAGAATTACTACCTCATGGTTGCATGCCTCTGCCATCCAGTCAAGTTGCAGTTTACATCCATGCCTGTCCAAAATGTCATCACTTCATCATTTCTGTGAAATTGTCACAATTAGGATATGAGTTCTTGAGTTATGGCCAAAATCGTGTTTTATGAGGTCACAATGACCTTGACCTTTGACCACCAAAACTTAATCAGTTTATCCATGAGTCCAAGTGGACGTTTGGGCTCCAATTTGAAGAGATTCGCTCAAGGCGTTTACCCGAGATATGGCTTTCACGAGAATAAGACGGAGGTGAGGTCACAGTGACCTTGACCTTTGACCTTTGACCACCAAAATCTAATCAGTTCATTCTTGAGTCCAAGCTGAAGTTTGTTCCCAAATTTGAAGAAATTAGCTCAAGGTGATCCTGAGATATCACGAGAATGGGACGAGCATAAGGTCACAGTGACCTTGACCTTTGACCTTTGACCACCAACATCTAATCAGTTCATCCTTGAGTCCAAGTGGACGTTATATAGAAATTCCCTTCAGGCGTTCCTGAGATATCACGTCACATCACGGTATAAACGGCATAAAAATCACCAAAAGGTGACGGGCATTTCAGAGTTTCTCACGTAATAATACCAGCTAAGAACTAGAAAATGTTCACCAACAATTGAGCAATGCATATTTGTCTAAGAGATTAAAATGTAAAGAAGGGATTTGCAGGAAAGCGAGTAGGTGTGTAATCATGTGGGAGTTCAGTTCTTCGTGGTTGTTTGATGTTTCTATGTCACAAATCCTGGTTAAAATTGCTCTGTCGGTAAATTACCTTATATGCAGCATAAGTATCATTTCCCTACGCATCAGTCAATCCACTGTATGCAGGATACCGCGCCATATGTCAATATCCTGGAAGGTCGACAAACTGTAGCCCGGATGGAGCTATCCTCATATGCACATAGCTCACAGAAATCGACCTGGTTCAATCTTGCACTCAGAGTGGCTCCGTGGGAAATCAAAGCCACTTGATGCATTTCCTCTCTATTGTATATTCATTTTTTGAATAGGCTCGTCTCGCAGGTCTGTGCTGCTCAAATATAGCAGCACCGCAGACTGTGTGATAGCCGCAGTTTCCTCAAATCCGACCGACATGTGTGAGATTATTGTATGGGGATTTAGCGTGAAAGATGAATAACGAGATGAAGAAAACTAGTAGAAACTAGTCTGGTCCGTACATTTTCCAAACCTTTCCTTTTTTGATATTAGAATGTTGTTTTCTCTCTTTTTCTCTCATACAAACACAGACACGCAATCAACAATGCAGTACAAGTTCAGAGTTATGTATGAGTGGGGATTGGGTGTTCTTATGTTGGCACTGTGGGAGGAGTAATTTGGGTTGAATGTAGGTTTTGAGGAACTAATCTGGGACTGTGAGTATTTCTTTTATTCCCATTTCAAGGACGAAAAAATAACTATTGCTTTTAGTGTATTTTTTTTTTAAGCCCGGCTGTCTTAAGTGGTAAGAAAATCCACTATCAAATGGTAAAGGGACAAGGTAGATTCCTTTAAATCTCGCTTGGAAACGAACGGGGACATTAAAGTGCATAAGTTTCCTGCCTCGAATCTAAATAAGAATGCTAATGAAACGCTGTGGGTATTAATAATGCAGAGGACGCGTTTCCTTTTATTTGGGAAGGAAACATTTCAAGAAAACAGTGACGGCGCAATTGGTTTTGATGCATCAGGATTTATGACACGACATATCCTCTTGACATTTTAAAAAAATTAAAAACACCGGCTAATTAAGACTTTAATTACAGCCTGCTTTTGTAGCTGGCTGAATTATGGAATGTGACCGTGCATAAGACTGTATTATATATGTATCTTTGCACTTCCTACCGGGACTAATTATAAGCCTTAAAAAAAGACTAATTTATGATATAACACTGGAGTCTGCCCTTTGGCCCATTTCACAACTCTCCTGAGTTCCTCGAGTTCCTGTCATTAGTTCATATGCCTTAACAAAAAAATAAAGTGAGACTGTGGAGCCATCTGACAGGAAATGATCTCTATCTATATATAATGTTTTGTACAGTATTACTGAACATTTCATAAGGAGGAAATACTTGGAGGAGTCAAATAACGTGTTTGCATTTTTACTCTAGGGTCATTAAAGTGACAGTAGGCAGAATATTTTTGGCATCATCGGGCAAAAATTCCATAAAGACCTTTCAGCATATTGTAATTCAAGTGTTCTGAGAGAAAACTAGACTTCTGCTTCTCATCATGGCTCTGTTTCAGGATTTAAAAAAATCTAGCCCGTTACGGGAGACTTTGGCCAATCACAGGTCATTTCACAGAGAGAGAGCGTTCCTATTGGCTGTTCATTCAATGGAGGCAGCTGTCAATCACTCACAAACTCCGATCAAACGGTCAAACTAGGCAGCGCTGATCAAATATGAATCAATATTCTGTTACTGTAATGCCTTTTTCTCGCATATAATGTTTTCAGAAACATCTCGTAGTGTACTGTTTAGGGATGTTAATAATTAACTGTTTAACCATAAACCAACGTTAAGAGTTTTTACAGACTAATGCTATCGGTTAATCGGTTAAAAGAAATATTACAAATTAAAGAAAAAGCTGAGCAAAACTCAGAGGAGCGGCTTGTCACTTAAAGGAATATAACTGGTCCACCTTAACAGCCCACCTTAAGACAGTCTGAGCCGGAGTTGCAAGATACAGGAACTTGGCTTGGGTCTTGAGGAGTTGTAGCATCTATTCACCGACAAAATAAACTGTACACACACTGCACTGCTACGTTCACAGCTATAACGCCACCGACAACCCCATACTCGCCGCCACACACACACGCTCGCTAAAGTTACGCCAGGCAGACACACAGCTGATAACCTCGCAGCTAAACTAAATAGAATAGAATATTAATTTATATTTGATCAGCGCTGCCTAGTTTGACCGAGTGATAGACAGCTGCTCAGAGACGGCGAGTCTCCAGCTCGGCTCCGATTGGTTGTTTTCCTCCGGTCTGTGAAATCTTGCAGATGCCATTAGGAGCACCGGAGGACACAGAGGCACATGATTTCTTTCAGATTACCTGTCTCATACACTACTGTCAGGATAAAGTGACAGTTTTATGAAAATAACTTTTTTTAATCATATTTGCTCCATTTCTACCTACTGCTGCTTTAAATCACACCATTCATTTTGAAGGGCTGACTCCAGTGATAGGAGGAAAATTGAATATTGTTAAGGCAATGAAAGACACTAAATATTACCTTTTTTAAGAAACTCAATTGTTTTATATTTGACAATATGAGGTCTGATTGTTTTGTGTCCTTTCCAATTACCTGAGCAGCTCTGGGGAAATGAAAAGTTAAAAGAGAATACATGTTCATGCTCCGACAGAAGTGATTTGGTTAAAATATGATTGACTTCCTGAACACAAAAGCATCGACTTTCACACTCCACTGGGGTATAATTATGCTTCTGCAGCTCCTGCCAAGAGACACCCTCAGGCGTGTGACCACAGGGGGTTGGAAATTTTATATGACATGCATGTCACTTTATTTTTTCTGCCTTTAGTAAGGGACAAGGGTTTCATTGTCTGATAATCATACTGCATTGCACTGTATTTTATCCCATTTGCAGTGATCTGAGGGTTGTCCTTGCTGCTTGTTCCCTCTGGAAAGGTTAAAGTCGATATCACCAACAGTCTAATCAGAGCAAGCCTGCAAGGCTTTGCGTGAATAATTATCCATCAATGTAAATATTTTAGTGATTTAGCATATTTGCTCGGAGGACGCTGTCATGCCTACTTCTCAGGAGGGCTGCATATGAGAAATTGTTAAATAGGCGACAAACGGTTCATTTAAGTTTGACTTGTATCCGGGAGTCAAACTTGCAATAAGCCGGTTGCACCAGCCAGCTCTAGTAGTAAATGTAGCCTGGTTTTAACCTGAGGCTCATCACTAAATTAAAACAGGTTGCTGCATCCAGCGTTGCCAGATTGGACTGACAAGAAGTAGCCCAATAAGAGCCTAGAACCATCCCAATCGTCATAAAGTAGCCCGATTTTGAATGTTCATTTAGAGCACACACACCCTCTCAAATTATTAAACTAACTTAAACCATCATTATCAAACTGCATTTATCAGCATTTATCAAGTTTGAACTTGCGAACAGCAACCAGCTCCAGATGTTTTCTAGCAACCAATTTATACAAAAGTAAGTCAGTAAACTTAGTACTTGCTAAGACATTTCTTAATGGTGCTAAATGCGAGATTGGGAGCATTTCTATTGCCTCCGCACGGCTCTCAACATGGCGACGGCTGAGCCGGCAGCCCGCAGCAAACGGCAAAGAATGTATATTGCCAAGAAGTGAAAGTCAATTGTTTGTTCCATTGCAACATCAGCGCCCAGCAGCGAAGCTACGCTTCCGCCATTTTGGACTGAAAGTGACTACCGGATGCCATTAAAACGTCTGCCTAAAAAGTGCCGTACAAAAGTAAAACAAAACTTTTTGTACTCTGTTGTCAAATTCTACCGAAATGGCCTTTGTTGAAAAATATAATATAAATATAATAAGCGTTTTCAGTCTAAAATGGCAGCCGCAGCTGTTGTCAAAAAAACACCAGAGTTTCGTCTCTTTGCTTCTATACTCTGCAAAAGGTGCTAACAGCGCTTACAGTGAAAACAACAGCAACAGTGCTAACATGCACGAACATGCACTAAAAGGCACTCGTGACCGGCCCGGCTATGTAAACAAAGCACAGATAAAATTGGATTACAACACACAGAGGGAAAGTGACTGCATTCTCTGCTCAGGTAGACATTACTCCTCTATATCTTTACATAGCAAATATATGTTTGCTGCTATATTAATACTCTGAATATCGTATAGAACACCTTTAAGTTTGAATGGTGCAACACAATTTAGTAAATCACTAGTTTGAAACCAGCTAGTTGTTGCTAAGAACTTAAGGAATTCACACACACACACACACACACACATTTTTACATGGTGCATTTCAAAGCCCTGACATGACAAAAATACTGCTTGAACTAAAACTAAACGTGGGCAGGCAGGTAAACACCCTGCAAACGCTTCCTGTCTGTCACAGCACTAATGTACCCTGACATACAATTCAAACACACAACCAGACTCATGCACATACTGTGGACACCGACAGTCCTGCTTGCGTTTGGACCAGAGGAACCAATCTACTGTATCTAGACGACTATTAAAAACACCTTCAATACCAAACAGACCTTCAAAACAAACCATTGATCACTTACTTCTGCTGTGACCTGGATTACTGAGAATTCCATACTAATCATTATTCAGACACTTCTAATATTCGTTGATATGCAACCAGTGTACCATGGTAAAATAAGGAGAAGTGTGCCTCTCCAGCCATTTAATAATTTATCAGTGATTGCCAATTACTGAACTATTCTCAGCGTATCTGCATTAGGGGCTTAAGAAAATATCGAAAATATTGAATATCACAATTAGAGCTGTCAAAGTTAACGTGATAGTAATGTGTTAATGCAAATTCGTCTTAACGCCACTAATTTCTTTAACGCATTAACACAACTTGTGATTGTGAAGGTACATTTTGAACAAATAAAAAATGTGCGATTAATCACGATTAACTATGGAAAATCATGTGATTGATCGCAATTAAATATTTTAATCGATCGACAGCCCTTATCGCAATATAATGGTTTGTGATACTATCGATTCTCAAAAACACTATCGATTTTTTAATCAATAGTTTACATGCAAAGATGAACTCAGTCAATAATTTATTTCATTTGTAAAGAGATGCACCCTCTCAGTGTATGTGCCCTTTCAAAGTAGTGCTATGATGTTGGATGTTACAGGGACTGTGATGGATGCAAATGCAGATCCCACTTTCATGACTGCATTAAAAAAGTCAATTTTTTTTTACTCAGATTTCATGCATATGGCGGTGTGTTCTGTATACTATGACAGTTTTTCTGTATCATGATATGCATCACCACATTCTTGCCAATACACAGCCCTAATCTGCATGTTTCAAAAAGCCAAATGTAAGATTTTTGAAGAGCTGTTTTAGGCTTAGTTAATTTGATTGAAGGCCACTTGATGCCTCACTGATTACAACTGTTTAAAGACCTGCAAAATCCTGAGTTTACTTACTGCGGAGGCACAATCAAGTCTGCGCTTAACACCCTGAACTGCACACCAGGTGATCACAAATATGCATGATGGAGCGAGAGCCTCGCAGACATTTAGCTGTGTTTGTGAGAGAGCCTATTTCAACAGGAAGACTCTTGCTTGCTGTATAATTTTAGCCATCACTCAGTGGTAAGTGGAGAGTGGGAAATGTGTGAAAACTGGGCACACTCTAGGCAGAATTAAGCTGCAGCCTCGTGTCCCTCGAGGCTCACAGGTATCCGGTTTTAAAAGCGAATGCTTCGCGAATGGAGAGTGTCCACAAAGCGGGACTCCGGGGACCGGTGAAATGAAAGGTGCTATGTGTCCAATAACAGGCCGACAGCTGAATACCATGCTGCAAATAAATGGTTGGTCATATTTAGACAAAGAGGATGGAGGCAAGTACTCAAAACCTTACATAAAAACAAAAGACTGACAGGTACAGAAAAACAATGCAAGGTGTCCAAGGAAAGATGCAGACAATCAACACAGTCTCACGGCAGCTCGTGAAATAGTCACAAAATTGAATCTATTTGATTCGTGTACATAGACACGAATTTATCTTTTTTTTCTTGACGCTTAGGCTTAGGAAAAGATTGACTTAGTTAGGTTTAGGCAACAAAACTACAGTACTTAGTTAGGTTTAGGGAAAGATCGTGGTTTGGGTTAAAATAACACCGGTAGTGCCGTAACTTTAGTACCTAAGGACAAAAGTCCTGAGTTTTTTTAATTTAGTTTAGTTTATGTGGATTACATACGAATTGATTTCGTGCTGACCATCACGAAAAAAATTAGAAATTTGTGTCAAACGAATCAATACATTAAATTTCGAGACTATTTCACGAACTGCTGTGTGACTGGGCTGAGCCAAGACTGGCAGATATGACAAATCATCATCATCATCATCATCATCAGCAAGTGTAATGTAAACTGAAATATGTAATTTCACCCCTTTCTCATTAGTTTGTGCTTGCTTCAATTTTAGACAGGTTATGTGTTGGATTTTGCTTCAAGCAACCTACATATTGAATATGAAAGGCTGTTAAAAGTCAAAATCATTTGTTTTCTTGTTCAAGTAGCCTACCCCACAATGCCCCATTAAATATGAAGCCCTTGAGAAATCTCAGCATACACAAGTCTGTGTCTGACAAAAAAAATAATGGTAATAACAGCCATAATATAATGGATGCAAAAACTAGCCAGCAATGCATTAATCTAGCATTCATTGAAACTACATTTTGATTACAGGCATAAAGAGAAATAAGCTACATGGTAATCAAAAATCTCTGAAAAAATTTAATAGCACACCTGCTGTAACCTATCAAACCACAAACTGATGTAAAATCAACCAAAAAATCCATCACCATAAGGAACGTCACACCAGACCGCAGTCACATATCCAGTAGTTTAATGTGTACTTGCTTATAGGTCAAATTGCACGTCTCGTACAGTAGGGTGTGGGGACTCTGGGAAATGTGCATGCTCTTCTGGTGTTTTCGGCACGTACGTAATGCTAAATAATAAACGAAGCACTGCCGTATTTCAACGAAATGTGTTCCAAACTCGCAGCGACTGCACCCGCCCTGGGCGCTGCGCGGAGGAGTAAAAACGTTTGTGTGAAATTGGTAAAAAGTTACACGTTTGTTGAAATACATGCACGACGGTTTGCTAAACATACGCCGAATTGTGCAGATGCTGCTATTGATGTTGGGAAGAGTTTAATCTCAAAGCTTACTAACAATCCACGAGTGTTTATAAGCAAGGAAACGCCAAACAGTGGTTTTTTTAAAGGTAGTCTGGCGTGCTCTTTGCAACTTGCCCCGTACACTTAAACACATCTCAACAGGGGAACAGGGGCAAACTGCCCAAGTTGGTTGAAATAAATCCAAATGAAGAGGTTTTTTACTTGCCGAAGTTGGAACCAAGAGGCTGGCGGGTCGCTCGATCAGCTCAGGTTGCTGTTTCCCCGTCACATTCATTTCCCATTAAAACCGCTTTCTCCGTCCGCTGGCTGACTTCGACGAGAGTTCCTCAAGTCATTTACCCAGCGATCGACTCGCTGCAAGTAGTTATTCACCGGCGTCCCGTTCATCAACGACTAGAGGCAGACGGGGGAAACCATGTCTGTCTGGAAGCTCTACCAGGCTGCGTTTTTATTAGGCGCTTATATATATCCGGCAATTAGAACAGTTGTGCCCGCTGCAGGGACAAATTAGTGATGGAGGCAGTGGTTGCTTGTTGTTTCTCCTTGGCTCAGTCCTGACTGTCAGCACACAGTGGCTCCTCTGCTGCTGCTGCTGCTGCTGCTGCTCATCAGTCTGCATGTCTCTCCACCTGCTGCCTGTCCTATTAACCATTCCTGCGTCAAACCCTACAGGACATTAACCCATTCACCGTTGGTATTTAAAAGTCCCGAAATGGCTTTTTGATTCAGCATTAACCCTCTGAGACCCTTAATAAACCTTGCCTTTTTTTTTTTTTTTTAGGGGGGTACAGGGGGTTTTTAGAGGGGAGATAGCAGGTCATCAACAGTATATGTCACGTAGAAGAAGTACATCATGTGAAAGATGAAGATTAATTTGAGATGCAGCTGTGCGTCAAGCTGTTCTAGTCATAAATCAGAAATAAACACAAATTAAATAATTAAAATTAAATGTAAAAAGTGCGTAAGGGGTTTAGAACATTATGATCAAAGTATATGATGTCCATGCCCACTCTCTGTTTCTGTCTAATAAGTTGTTGCAGCAATTTTTGGGTTGATACCGTTTGTTACACAGATTTGGTATCGAGAACTTTCGACAGTTGGAGATTTCTGCTAGAATTGCATTTTTTGGCGATTTCATGGCGAGCACTTCTGTTCTGGAAACTGCTCAGAAACCCCCTTATTGTCAATCTACCTAGGAAAGCCATCCATCTTCTGAATGCTCTAGGTCTCTAGTTTGTGGCTGTAAAGTTTCATGAGGCTGTGATTATCCTAGAGGTCACCACGGGTCATTTTATACAGTGACGTGAAATTACAAAAATTGTCTTACTACAATGAAATGGCTACTATGGGGACTACCATCATCACACACGGATATAATTGGTCTCATTGGATCCACGAGAGTCTCAGCTTTACAGTGACACCCAATTTATGTAATTCCAAGACTGTTTAGGGACCCCAGTATGCAGAAATATTCAAACACACCATTTTAGAATAGGCGGAAATAACACATTTATACTGCATTCAAAAAACTGCCTGTTTTTGCCCCAAACTGCATGTGATTATCATAAAGTGGGCATGTCTGTAAAGGGAAGACTCGTGGGTACCCATAGAACCCATTTTCATTCACATATCTCGAGGTCAAAGGTCAAGGGACCCCATGCCAGTTTTTCCTCGCCAAAATTTACCCTAACTTTGGAGCGTTATTTAGCCAACATGCTAACATGCCATGGATACCAATTGATTCTCTGGATATTTTAGTTTGAGTTTGAGTTATAGCTCTAAAATTGAACCTGCTACAGCCTCTGAAAGACAGTAAAGTTGGGTCTCACAGGGTTAATCATGGCTATATTTAAGATTTGTGTATCTTTGTTCTAATTAGTGCACAGTAGTGTAGGGGGCTATATTACAATCAGTAGCTACAATTGCGTTGGATCCACTGCCTCTGGTATAAAAAAAAAAAACATTACCAAGATACAAAACAACAACATGAAAATCAATATAAAGCCAGAACTCAGTCCTTCAAATTTGTGCCAGCCTCTCCGAGCATGTTAAATCTTCATGGATAGCCATACTGGCCCAGATTAATTTCTGTGGACAGGGGAGTGGGCCTTGTTCATTTTCCTGGGGAGGGGAGATGGGTCAGAGATGATTTTGTGAGCCAGTAGTCACCACTAACTCCTCACAGCTGACCTGAGGGAGCTCGTGCTTGTCTGACTCCTACAACCTTCATACCAGACTTACTCTGGGTTTTAGTTGTATAGACAGGTTTATACCTCTTCCAATAACCACCGCTCTGTCAGGAGCAATAGAGGTTATAAATAGAGACTCTCAAACACCTAAGTGCACACAGCACCCAAGAGATGGTTTTACTTTGTACGATTGCAAGCCTGTAATCTGTGACAGACTTCTGCTCGCTATTTTTTTTTTTTAATGATCAGGATTAGAGCTTTATGTGCATCTGGGAGGGTAACAATGATGGACTGCTACAGTGTACTACATTACATCATGAGAGAGTCTGAATAGGTTTCATCAGAGGATTGGAAAAGGTGGGATTGTTAGTGAAGCACCTTTAGCTTCATAGTGACAGGCATCCACTCGATATTTTTCTGCTAAACTCTGATGAGGTGGTGCGTTAACGGCCTCTGCTATGGATTGCAGAGAAATTGATCGCCCCAACTCATTGTTGGCAAATATAGCAGGCCCTGTGGAATTCAGTAGGCTATGCAGCCTTGAGTTTTTAGTTAAGGAAACATTTCCAGAGGCAGAGCAGAGCCGCAGAGATACAAACACCCTCAGTGTTTGAAAGAAAGCGAGAAAAAATATAGCTTTATGTAGGCTACCAAACCTTATGGGATCCTTAAAGCTGCAGTGGGTAGAATTGGAGCAAATATGTTTAAAAAAAGTTATTGTTATAAAACGGTCACTATATCCTGACAGTAGTGCAGGTAATCTGAAAAAAATCATGTGCGTCTGTGTCCTCCGGTGCTCCTGATGGCATCTGCAAGATTTCACAGACATGAGGAAAACAACCAATCAGAGCCGAGCTGGAGCCTTGCCGTCTCTGAGCAGCTGTCAATCAGTCGCGAACTCCGATCAAACGGCCGAACTAGGCAGCGCTGATCAAATATGAATCAATCTTCTGTTACTGTAATGCCTATTTCTCGCCTCAAATGTTTTCAGAAACATCTGGTAGTGTACTGTTTAGCTGTAAAATGAGAAAGTTTGTGACCCGGCAGCCACGTTGAGATCAGTTGAGGAAATACCAAGCACCGCCCACCGGCCGGAGCGAACTTTCTCACTGGCTTTGGAGAGAGCATACAAGTAGATGAGTTTCTCTCTCAGTTCAGTTCCCCGTCGGAAAGGAGAAGGCAAGGGTCTGTCTGACAACAAGATAAAGCAGTGAAAATATCCTATAGCGTACACTTAAACGGATATCGATTTTTTTTTGCGGGCCTTTCTTTTAGGTGGCTAAAATACGTTTTTCTGCCGTCCCCCTCTACAGCACTGTATTGCTTTGCTGCGGAGTCGGTGCTCCTGTCTGTTTCTCCAAGCTGGGGGCGCGGAGAGCATCATCTACTAGGTAATACACTGACTATGGATAAGTATAGCCTACATCATACAACCCCACTTCAAAACACCCGAACTATCCCTTCAATTATGTAGTGGTGAGATGTCTGTATCTCACCCCTACATGTCAGGAGCTGAAACTTTTTAAATATGAAATGAATCTTTCAGAAAATTATATTCTAGTGTGATGTAGTTCTAGCTGGTCTGGTTTCAGCTCTACTGTCAGGAAAGAAATAGAAATCTTCCATATGTCCGACCATCAATCAGTTATTTTTAAAGCTCTGTCTGCCCCTTTCTGAGAACTGAGAACGTATTGCTCTGGATCACTGTCTTGCATCTTTAACTTCTGGGAGGCTTTGAAAAGCCTTCTGTGAGAGCTTCAAAGTGACTTTTCTTTCTCTGATATTATATCTAAAAATGATCACTTTTCTGGGGTTGTTTCGAGGTATATCTCTGATATTTAACAAAAATTTGTTGTCAACCAGTTTTTTCAGGATTCTCGCTCAGGAGTCGATGTTGGTGGTCCGGTTTCTGCTGAATTTTGCTATCTTTTGACCCTTCTTTATTGCGGTGACGGAGGCTAACGACGTACATGCTCCCCCGTTGTTGTTCTTGGTCACACTAAATTCTGAAAGAGGTGTTTGTGAGGGTGAACTGGGATCACCTTGCTGAGGCCACTCTAAAACTTTTCCTCCACAGGAAGCAGATGGGTAGAACTTGCAATTTTTGACAGGTAATGCCTTTCCAGAACTTTTCTGGTTTTTGAACAATACCAAGAATGGTGGGGCTGCTCTGATTCAACTATCCAGTTTTTATAATGTAAGTGAATTTAGGTGAAACTTCTGTTTTAATCCTTTCATATCTTAGCGCAGCCTTTGTGTGGCCAAATTCTTTGCTTGGCATTAAGCGCGCTGCTGTAAATTGGTTCAGCTTCTATCTTTCTCGTACTGTACAACCTTTTCTGTTCAAATTGAAAACTCGTCAGACGGTAATCCTCTGCAGACAATAACAGGGGCAGGGTTCCTCAAAGGTTCAGCCTAAGGTCTTTCACTTTGTTGCACTCTCTCAGCCTCTCTTTGCTCCATTTTTTATACTATATTCATAAGTTACCACGCAGTCAAATCTCATAGTATAGACAGAATTTTCATTTAATCTTTGACATAGCCATAAAGTCATGTCTACAAGATGCTCATTTCAAAGTGTTTTATTATTCTTTCAACTTTTTTGTTCTCCACATCCATGCTTGGGAATTTGGCATGTAGCCTAGTCCTTAAAGCTTCAGTAGGCAGAATGTTTTTGGCATCGTTGGGAAAAAATTCCATAATAACCTTTCAGCATATTGTAATTCAAGTGTGAGCATCGGAGGACACAGAGGCATATGGTTTTTCCAGATTACCTGTCTCATGCACTACTGTCAGGATATAGTGACCGTTTTATAAAAACAACTTTTTTAAATCATATTTGCTTCATTTCTACACGCTGCTGCTTTAAATCTCCACCAAGCCTTGTTTTTTGATGGTAAAACAGTAGTAGCCTACCATAGGCGTAGGGTGCATGATGTCTAAATGATCACTTCCATCAGATGGTTTTAATTCCATAGAGTAAATGTCTCTGACGCATTGACCTTGAATGGTTAAGGTTATGCATTGACCTTGAATGGTTGGGGTTAGAACAGGCTGTCGGGCAGCGAGTCTCGCAAGAGTTTTCGCAAGTTTTCGCAATTTGTGCGTTCCTTCTAAATACGACCCAATGAAAATGCTAACAAAATTATGTTAAGCAGGTATAATGTTTACCATGTTCATCGTATTAGTTTAGTTTTAGTTAGCATGCCAAAATTCTCTAATTAGCACTACATAAAGTACAGCTGAGGCTGTGCCCAACATTGCACCTGGCGTTATGCTGTAAGCATGGCTACAAAAGTAGGCTAAAATGTGTCCCCCATTACACCATCTGATATTGTAATGAAATCCTCCGTAACTCTCCATTCTTTGATGCTGAGCTAACTCTAGATGCTCACATAAAGAGAGTTTGATATTTCTGTATACTTCACTTACAAATCAAAAAGTGAAACTGTCACTGTTGTCACTGTCACGTGAAAGTGTAATTGTTCAACTATAACTCTCTTTATTCCTGCTTCAGTCAAACACCTCTCCAACATCTGGCAGCCGTTAGGATTTTAACACGCTGACAGAAGAAATCATCTTTCCATTTCCCGTTGGTTTCATTATTGATGGGTGTTTGTCAGCACAGATGGATTGAGTGGCTTCCTGCTGAGTCCGTCGGCTAAAACGCAACCATGAACTCATGATGCTCCAAAGCTTCCCTGGAACCTTTATCGCATGTCATCCTCCCATCCTCCCTACGTGTCACATATTTTCTTGTCTCTTCTCAGCCTGAACGGTTCAATTGCACACAAAAATATTTAAAAGCACACATCACTTGTTACGAACCTCCCCAGCCATTAGGAGCTGAATCATCCCTGATGAATAAATTCCAAAAAAAGCTTTCTCTATGGATTTTATATAATCAACGACCTCTTTGGTGTGCCCCTTTTACCTTGTCTAATTCTATGTATTTTGTCATGATGTTTGTTTATACCTTGTTCTTTAAAATGCTGTACAAATAAAGTTATAACATACAAACAATTTCAAACCTTGGGGATACAAAGCCCTGATAAAGATCACTGTTGTTTAATAAAAGTATAATGGAAATCAGCCATGGGTGATGGAAAAGTAAAAAAGAAAAAGAATTATAATAAAAACCTATAATAATAAAAAATAAAAATAAAACAAAAATAAGATGAACACAGATTGGCTACTAATACTACATACATAAGTTGTCAATATATTTCGACCTAGTACCCTCTAAAGGCAGTTTTCAGTGTCAGTCAGTGTCCGACACAAAACACTAAGGCATTATGACCTTTATGTTCATGTTTTATTTTCACATTTTTTTTTTTATTAAAGGAAAGGTCAGACAGAGAAAACGTAAGTAAGGGATAATGAACAGCTAGCAGGTCATTGTTGTGAAAGAAACCCTGATAGGGCGATGCCCGCTAGCTGTACATTATCCCACTTATTACACGGCTACTTACTGAAGAAATCAATATCGGTTAGAAATGGAGTCTGCTAACGCCAACAAACGAACGATCAGCCCCCACCACAACTCAGACTCTAACAAAAACTCCACGGAAACACAAAAAAAACATGATTAACAAACTGCACCAAACGTTAGCCATGGTTGCACACTGTTAGCCCTGTAGCGAAGCTGAAAATAAAGGCACTTGCGAGTGCACATGATATCACATCCGTTGGAATTTCCGTGAAAAAAAAAATGTCCCGGGATTTTCACATTAAAATCAGTCTACAGGCTGATAGAGGAAACTCAGAAAGTCACGGAAGGTCTCATTTTTTTAGTTTAGGTTACAACCTGTTCACACATTGGTAATAAAAAACGATTACAAAACGTTTATATATTTACATACACTCCCTTTAAGTAAGAGGTGTTTTAAAAAGGATTTTTACTTCCATCAAGACATCCATTATACAAGTAGGTTCATGATGTCTGTGTCACTGTTGTAACAGCTTGTATAAATTAGTTTTTTCTGCGCACCATTGGAGAGACGTACAGTTTTATTAAAAGACATTTCCAAGTGGGAGCTTGTACTGTAGAGGAACAAACGGACGAGACCTGGAACTGAGCTCTGCGGGACGTTTTTAAGAGCCGTGTGCCTCCGAGAGACGAATTGTCTAACAGACAAAGGTCTATTAGAAAGATGGGATCGGAGACAGCTCGGTGCTGAGCCAGATACCCACCTCAGAGCTTAAGTGACTCGATTAAAATTTCATGATCAAATCTTAAATGCTGCACTAAGGTCTAAAAGAAGTAAGAAGTGAGCGATCTTCTGGCTGCATCCATTTAGTACATTTCAGTTTGGGAGAGATACAGTGTGCTCTGAGGTCGTGGGAGAATTTTCTCAAATTTAATGTGAGGTCTTGTTGACCTGCGGTACTTATTGTCATTACATGAGTTCTCAAAAGGATCCTGAATGAAAGGACCATTGTGTTAGTATTGATTCTGCTGACTTTGAATGCATTAGTCAGAATTGCTTGATTGAAAAGGCACAGTAAAGTAGCTGATATACCATGTAGTATCAGCCAAAAGGTGAACATAAGTATCGTCAGTCCTAATCAAATACATTCATGTCAGTTGTATTTCCATCACCCCTTTATAATCAATGATTAGCCCATAAGGCATTTAATGCAAATAGTTCCGGGATGAAACGCCTCTCATCCTTGTTTACATAAATTTGAATAACCGCGGGTCACTGAACAAGCTGTGAGACAAAAAGTTCATGTTGTGCCTTGAGAAATGTTTAACTAAAGCACCAGTCTGGGCGAATTAATCAAAATACAAAAGCAAAGAGGCTTTGTTTGAGGTTAAACTTGCAGCTAATGTGCAAAGAGGTAAAGTTAATATTGCAGATAATGCATAAGAAAGAATAGCATCAACTCGTAACCTATGATATAACATTTTCCAATGAAGGTTCATGCACCAAGATTTTACAGCACCCTGGTTGATATTGGCTCTTTCAGACTACAATGCAAAAATAATTGGTGTGTTGATGTGTGTTTCTCTGGTTATGAAACTGTGTCAGTGATGGCTCTAGTTTGTTTGGATGAACCCACACACTTTATCTCTAACTGTCGGAGATAAGTCTGACAAAGTGCCACAGGTAAGGGGGGGTCAGTGGTGTGACATGCCATCCTGAAGGCGTGTAATTTCCTGAAAGAATTGACTGGTTTGAAACAGTGTCTTCGTTATTCTCACAATATCTCCCCGAGCATTCAACATCAATATGGTCAAAGTCAAACTGTGCAACAGGCTACTTACAGCAGTTATATATATGCATAGGCCTATATAATATACATACTGTACATGTAAACCTGCATTAATTGTTTTTTGGCCACTTTAGGGCATCGCAGCAAGCTGTTGTGTTACATATTATCTAGGGCCTCCAATAGATTAAAATATTTAATCATGATTAATCGCATGATTGTAGATAGTTAATCACGATGAATCGCAAATCAATCGCACATTTTTTAATCTGTTCAAAATGTACCTTAAGGGGAGATTTGTCAAGTATTTAATACTCTTATCAACATGGGAGTGGGCAAATATACTTGCTTTATGCAAATTTATGTATATATTTATTATTGGAAATCAATTATCAGCCCAAAACAATGACAAATATTGTCCAGAAACCCTCACAGGTACTGCATTTAGCATAAAAAAATATGCTCAAATCATAACATGGCAAACTCAACTCATTTTCAAAGGGGTTCCTTGACCTCTGACCTCAAGATATGTGAATGAAAATGGGTACCCACAAGTCTCCTCTTTACAGACATGCTCACTTTATGATAATCAAATGCAGTTTTGGGGCAAGTCATAGTCAAGTCATCACACTGACACACTGACAGCTGTTGTTGCCTGTTGGGCTTGAGTTTGCCATGTTATGATATGAGCATATTTTTCTATGCTAAATGCAGTACCTGTTAGGGTTTCTGGACAATACTTGTCATTGTTTTCTGTTGTTAATTTCCAATAATAAATATATACATACATATACATAAAGCAAGCATATTTGCCCACTCCCATGTTGATAGGAGTATTAAATTCTTGACAAATCTCCCTTTAAGGTACATTTTGAACAGATAAAAAAATATGCGATTAATCGCGATTAACTATGAACAATCATTCGATTAATCGCGATTAAATATTTGAATCGATTGACAGCCCTGATTAAAAGGTGATAATATATCTGTGTTTACAGCTTGTTTCCATGTGCGCTGCCCCCAAGTGGCCAAAATGTGTTCATGCAGGTTTAAATTGCGGGCCACAAAAGCAAAACAAGGAGCTGAAAGATGCTAAAAAAGCTCCATATAGAGCTGAATGGAAACTGCAGAGTCTGCAGGGTGATTATTCTCTATGTACAGACATAGTTTCTAGAAGTTTCACTGCACTGCCTGAGAAAAGTCTGACAAGACTGTATTTGATGTGACAGCCTTCAAACTGCTGGCTAGTGGGCGCGCAAGAAGATTGAACCCCGCTACCTTGGCAATAGTACAGAAGCACTGAATTCAAGCTAGCATACATAAGAGGGTTACCACAGCTATGGCAGCTGTTCATGGTGAGAGGGTTCAGACAAACATGGCGGTGAGGGAGGTCACCACCAAGCGAGCGAAGACGCTAATCTATTCTGTGTGGCGGCACTCCAGGGCTCTAATCAGGTAACGGAACATTCCGACCATTACACCATCTATACCAGCTTCTCCTTTCAACACTTCAGCCATATTGTTACGCCGAGTTGTTAAATCAAGGTAAAGCTGGCGAAGTGGAACAAGCAATTAGAAAGTCAATCAAAGAGACGCTCAAATCTCAATCTGCTCATTTGTATTAAGGCAGTTTAGTTGCTGTACATCATAATGGCGCTCCGCGGTATTCAATTTAATGCAGTTCAGTCTTTATTGTCCCACACGGGCACATTTGTTCTGTAGGGCAATGCTCGGAAGGCAGCTTTGAAGAGGTTTCAAACATTCTTAAAGGTATCACGTCTTTTGCTCTCTCTATCCATCATTAGGCTAATGAGGACTTCCATACTACGGTGATAATTTGAAAAAGATGTGAAAAATACTCCCTAAAAAGCCATTTTCTCGGGATGAAAGTAAAAACCTCTGAAGAAAACATAATAGCTTCTTGCGTAGGTGTATTTTAGAATGAGTGGCGCTGTGCATGGAATGAGAGAAAGAGAATTTTTGAAAAATGTTCTTACATATAGATTAAAATAGACAATTACCAGGACATCACTCGCAATAATGTTTTGAATGAGTAGTTAACGCCTACTGCCGTACATTCCCCCTTCTTTTTCTATATGTAAGGTATTTTTTTTTACAAATCTAGCAGCTCCAGATTAAGCTTGTATCTTGTTAAAATAAAGTCAGGGGAATAGGAGAAATATTTGGTAGCCTACCACGTCCTAATAAGACACCCTTTGTAAAGGGATCGTAAGTAGTAAAAGGCTTTTTAATGGCATTTAGTAAGGCTTTATAAATCAGTTAGTTTGGGTTGTCAGATTGTGACAATATCCTATTTTGTAATAATGCAGCTAAATGTCGGCACATGGGTTTTCCAATTAAGCCATTAAGTCTGCAGTTATGTATAAAGCATATTTCATCAGTTCGGAAGTTGCAGTTAAACGTTTAAATGATAGGATTGATAAATATGAATATAAGGCAGCCAGCAGCCAGGTAGCTTAGCTTTCCATACCGGGCTGATCTGAAGGTATATCAAAACCCACAAGCAACTCTAAAGCTTAACTAACATTAACACGTTTTTAACATATTGCAAAGTGCAAAAACGAGAAGTTGTGGGTTTTACTTCTCGATTTTACACTTTAGTTTGTGTAAGAATTAAAAAACAAGATACTGAATACTTTGGATCCAGCCCGGCTAGCAGTTTCCTGTTTTAGGCCAAGCTAATTGAACTAGAAATCCTGGCTGCACTGTAGCTTCATATTTAATGGACACATATGAGAGCAGTAATCAATGTTCTCGTTTAACTCTGGGCAAGAACATGAATAAGCGTAGCCTATTGCCCAAACATATTGAGCTATTCCTTTAACAAGTCATTAATAAAGGGTTTTTACAAAAATCCATCTGAGTGATGAATTAAAAACAAAAGAAAGGCAAAGCGGCATGTTGGAGGATAAACACCCAGCAAAAGGGATTTTTCACAAACCTGGCAACCCTTAAGTTGTTATTGTTCTTATCATTGGCTTATAATGAACTTATAAAGAACATAACCTTCTAATTATGTTTGATGATGATTTTATGAGGCTATTTCAGATAGATTTGTTTTTGTCCCACGTGGGCATATATATTATTGTGTATGGCGAAGTTTAAAGGCCTCTTTGACCAGGTTTCTTAATGATATCTGGCCTGTTTTTGTTTCTATACACTTTCAGCTCCCTTCTAATGAAGACTTTCATTCTGGAAAGAGCATTTTCCCGAAAACTGCATATAGGAAACTGTCAAAAACTCAACTAGTCGCTATCTGGCTCACTTCAAAGCTTAAAACCCTTTGTGTTGAAAAGTTCTGTATTCTGTAGATAAAATATTCATTTTCCAGCATGCCGCTCCAGACTGTTTCAACTCCACCTCTCCCATATTATTATAATTAACGTAGACTGTTTCTCTTATATGCTGGTTTCTTATTGCTTTATGTTGGTTTTCCATTACTGGGCAGCTCACACTGATCCCAGGAGGGCCAGGAAGGACAGAGGGGATGCTGCTCGCCATCTCTGGCCACTTCATGACTTTTTAATGCTTTCTATTCTGTTTCTGTTTTATAATTCAGTAGCAGGACAGCAAACCGCAGGGAGCTGATGTGTGATTAAGGAGGAGTTCAGACTGTGGGACGACTGGCTTTTGACTCCATCTACTGGTCACTCGCTCGGCTTCCATGTTAATGTGTGTACACTCTGTGAAGTGAAAGAAATAAAAGAAGAAACAGTGTGTGGGGGGGGGGGGGGAATATGTAAAATAGAAACGACTTCAAAGGAAAAGGGGGGTGCAGCAGGCTGAATAAAAATCAAATATAATGTCCGGCCCAGGCAAGCAAGAGCAAAGACTCGAGCTGCGCTCTCACACTGAGCTGTCTGGGTTTCCTCAGGTGACACGGCTGTAATCTCACAGCAGACATCACAGAGGAGACCCGCTGTTCTCTTCCTCTCCGACGTGCCACCGAGCTCTCCTTCACCCGCCAACGCACCATCAAAAATGCAAAAACCGTGGCATGGAACCAAAAGTGGAACATGGCTCGTGGTGAGGGGGGGGGGGGGGATATCACAGTGGTAGGAGATTAGAGCTGGTAGGGGGAGTCTTACAGTCAGAGTACTGTATTAACAAAACCCTGCGGTGAGCACAGCAGGCCCTTCATGAATAGGGGGGGGGGGGAGGTGGCGGGGAGGTATTCTGACAAACATTGGAGGAGAAGTTGTTATAAATTACTAAGTGAATCTTGTAGACTTACACACGCTCATTAATTGACCTAAAAACCCAGAACAGAAACAAATTACTGCCTGAAGAAAGGAAATGTATTTCTGCTGACGCCGTTTAAGCTTTGATTCAAACAATATGAGACATTTAAAAAAAAAAAAAAAAAAAAGGCACAACCCATTCCCAGTTCATTAGAGTTTCATTTGAAGTTCTGAACACCTGTCTGACAGCCGTTTCCTGGGGAAAGTCCTTCGCCACATGAAGTGATGCGTTTCACGGATTGGAAAATGAGCAGTGAAAGCTGCAGTTGCTTTAAGGGAACAAAAAGAGCGCCACCTACAGGAACTAAACTTCATTAAAGGGGCGCTCCAGTGATCTACTGTGCGTTCCAATACCCGTACTACCATACTACAATTTAGTATGCCAGAAAAAGATTTAGAATGTCCCAATACATAGTATGTCAAATGCAGTGTGCCAAAAATACCTGGATGTCCGACTACATCCGGTCGCATTCAGCAATATGCAAGCTTTTCTGGCTACTCTGACCCACAATCCTCTGTGCAGCGGATATATGAGCAAGAGGGTCAAAGTTCAAGGTGAAATGTTATAAAGAAGTAGTATGTCCCAATTGTATGCATACTGCATGCAAAAGTACGCACTTTGTAAGGGTAGCTACAGTGTGTACTAAAAGTAAAAAGAAAAAGTATGCGATTTGGAAAGGTATTGCTCCCATAGATTGTATACAAGATGTGGACGTAGTCACCGTGACATTACCCATTGGTTTGTGGACTGCCGTACTGAAGCCTCGAATTTGGCATTTTGGCCGTCGCCATGTTTGTTTTTTTGCAACCAGAAGTGACACGAGAGGGTGGAGCTAAGTACAACCGAACGCTGAATAAGATATTTTAGGCGATCAAAATGTTACAATTAACTTTCATGAACTGAAAACACACTGTGAAAGGGTTAAAGTTGTAAGATGAAACTTGGACAACTCCAAGACCGGACAACGCCTTGGTAGCGACCCGTCAATCACAAGGTAGCCACGCCCTAAAGCATACCCTGCTTTATGGTCTATTTCACTCTAAATGGGACCATAATTTACTAAATGAACATCATGCTGTATTGAAGAAGACTTGAAACTAGCGATCGAGACCATAAACTCATGTTTACAATGTTTACTGAGGTAATAAATCAAGTGAGAAGTAGGGTCATTTTCTCATAGACTTCTATACAATCAGACTTCTTTTTGCAACCAGAGGAGTCGCCCCCTGCTGGCTATTAGAAAGAATGCAAGTTTAAGTCATTTCTGCATTGGCTTTAATTTTCCCAACCAGAGGTTGCCCACTGGTTGCTCCTCCATAAAGTTGGCTGTATGCACCTTTAACGGAAATTTCAATTAATCACACATTTTTTATCTGTTCAAAATACACCTTAAAGGGAGATTTGTCAAGTATTTAACACTCTTATCAACATGGGAGTGGACAAATATGCTTGTTTTATGCAAATGTATATTTTTTCTATTGGAAATCAATTAACAACACAAAACAAGGACAATTGACCTCTCACCTCACATATCTTGAGGTCAGAGGTCAAGGGACCCCTTTGAAAATGGCCATGCCAGTTTGTCCCCGCCAAAATTTAGCGTAAGTTTGGAGCGATATTTAGTCTCCTTTGCGACAAACTAGTATGACAGGGTCGGTACCAATGGATTCGTTACGGTTTTCATATACCAGCATCTTCACTCCAGCTTTAAAACTGTGCGTTACTCAACGCGCTATTATTGTGTTAATTTTGACAGCCCAAAAAATAACAATACCTTTTAAAAGTACTATTTTTAACCAACTGAACAAAACAACAGACCCGAGCTTCATCTAAAATTGAATGGCAATATTTTTATTAAGTTAGGAAATCAACATATTTAAGAAATTTAATTATATACACTGGTTCTACCGTATGGATTTAAAAAAAGGACAAAAATAAGCTTGACACACCAAGCTAATACATGTTATAGACTTTGCATTTCACATACCCATAAATAGTGATTCAAATTATAATTACAAGTTCATAGCGTCCTCATGTGCCGTAACCTCCCAGTATTTATTTGTTCACATCAAAAAAAAGAAAAAAAAAGAAGAAAAAATCATGAACACTGTCACTGAACTGTTCTTAAATATCTTAAAACTACACTATAAAATACATAAAAAGCATATCTACCATGTGTTCCATGGGAAACAAAGAAAGAAGGCAATGGTATAAGAAATCATTTCTCATGAAATATCGGTAAGCCTTAAAATAAACTTTCAAGCGAGGTCATTTACAACAGGTAAAAGAGGCAGGGGTTTCACCGTTAAAGCGGGCAAATTATTCTAACATTTGCTACTTTTGTTCAAAAATATACAGAGAAAACGACATCGGTGCAAAACGCTTCGGTCGGAGCCGCCGTGTGGCGTGCACCGCAGTGAACAACTATGCTGAATTTCACAGGCTTGTAGCAGGTACAATGTTTTTAGACAAACGTGTTGTACAGTAGTGGCCGTCGTAATAATACAGTAATCCAGTGTGTGTGACCCGCAGAGAACGTAGAGAATGCACAGCTTTCGATTACAGTGGTATCAGTGTTCCTCTTTGTCCCTGCCCCTCTTCTCCTTCTCGTCCTGCAGGGCCGTGCCCAGCTTCTTGATGAGCACCGACAGAACCTTGTCCAGCGGGTCCATCACGCCCCTCTGCAGCCACTTGGGGATCGTGGTCCGGGCGTGGTGGAAGCCCAGCTTTTGCAAGATGTAGTCCACGCCCACCGGGTCGATCTTGCGTCCCGTCCAGGAGATGAGCCTGGAGACGGAGGAGAATGTTTAGTCTAGTAAATAGTAACTGGTATTTATGCTAATGATTTCAATTCAGATCGAGAAAAGCAGTGTTTAAAAAAACAGAACCTAATTTGTTCTCTACAAATTACTTCAGTCCTTGTGCTTTGAGGTACTTTACTCGAGTATTTCTGTTTAACAAATGTAGTACTAGTTACTTCGGAGATGAAGTTATTATATGCAAGATCTACGAGCTTATAAAATACAATGCGTTGCTACGGATTTATCTATCCCACAGTATTCAAATTTAAAATGAGCTCAACCAGCTGCAACATTAAACGGTGCTTACACATTAATGCATTACTAATAATAACTCAATAATAATAAAAGTAGATAATATAACCTGACAGTCTGTCTTTAAGACAACTTGTTTTAAAGCTAGAGTGAAGATACTGCAATTACATGAAACTAGAAAAACCTAAAGAATCCATCGGTACCGACCATGTCATACTAGCCCGTCGCGAAGGAGGTTAAATAACGCTCCAAACTTGCGCTAAATTTTGACGAGGAAAAACCGGCATGGCCATTTTTAGAAGGGGTCCCTTGACCTCTGACCTCAAGATATGGGAATGAAAATGGGTTCTATGGGTACCCACAAGTCTCCCCTTTACAGACATGCCCACTTTATGATAATCACATGCAGTTTGAGGCAAGTCGTAGTCAAGTCAGCACACTGACACACTGACAGCTGTTGTTGCCTGTTGGTTTTTATACTAAATGCAGTACCTGTGAGGGTTTTTGGACAATATTTGTCATTGTTTTGTGTTGTTAATTGATTTCCAATAGAAAAAATATACATACATTTGCATAAAGCAGCATAATTGTCCACTCCCATGTTGATAAGAGTATTGAATACTTGACAAATCTCCCTTTAAGGTACATTTTGAACAGATAACAATGTATTAATCGCGATTAACTATGGAGAATCATGTGATTAATTGCGATTAAATATTTGAATACTGTAAATAGTAGAATATAGGATACAAGTCACTCTTTACTGTAAAAAAGTAGTGTGAAAAAGGTTCTTTTAGTTTAATTTGTGTGGCATGTTTTTTTTTTTAAAACCCCTTCTACAATGATGCATGACAGACAGCCTTTGGATTTGCAAGTTTTGGCCCGTGCGTCACTGTAGAAATCTGGCCACGAGTTCACAGAGAATGACGCTTCCACACTGTCACAAATGCTCTTTCCTGTTTTGTGTCCTCTGCCGGTTTCGAGTGAGCATTATGCACGAATGACTCATTTTGACTCCGTCACGACAAAAAGGGGTGTGCGTCTGTTAACAACGACAATGAAAGAAAAAAAACAAAACACTCCAAATGTCTGCGGTGCGTTGGAGCGGAGCGGAGCTGACCTGAGAGTCGGCTCCAAGTGCCAGGTGTTGCACATGAACTCCCTCCAGTCCACCGTGGTGTAGTTGATACCGTCGTCTTTGTCCTTGTCCTTGTCCTTGTCCTTGTCCGTGGAGCTGTCGTCGTGCAGGGCCGTGGGGCTCTTCTGGCCGGGCCGGGTCGCGAACATCCGCGGGGCAAAGAGGGCTGAGGACACACGGGGGGGAAAAGAAGAAGAGAGACAATGAGGTTGCTGCTGTTTCGCATGCTCCGCCGCCCTGATGTTTTCGTTTTAACATGGCGAACACATTCCTCAACAACAACACCCAGAAGTGGAACACAATAAACATTCATTAATATCCCTGAAAGCACAGTCAGTCGGCACCTTGACAGCGTAGATCTAGACTCTATTCACATTCAAATACCCGTCCGCCCTACTCTAATTAATCAGGATGGATCAAACGCTGATGAAAAACCTCCGGCGCTCGCCTTCTTTTCTCTTCCCATTCAGCCGCGGCATCAACAGAACAAAGTCGCGGCACCATTGTAATTGTCGCGAAGAATGCGAGGTTGCCGGCATAAAGGGTGCTAATTTGTTCCTCTGTGACAATGGGAAACCACTTAAAATGCTGCCTGCGTTGGGCACTCTGACCTCCCCGCTGCGTGTGAAAATAACACTCAGCTGCCAGCATTTCATGCTGCTCTCTGAAATGTGTCCAACGGCATACAAACAGCTTCACAGGTACAGAGGCAGACAGATGTGCTTCGTATTGTTATTTCTCCGCGGACGGCTTGATGAGTCACTTTTCTCGACGTTAGAACTTCGAAGGCTGTTTTTCACTCTGAAATAAAAGTATTTCCATCGCCGCACCTGTTGTTGAAGATGACTCACGTATTTGTCCCAAAGTGTGCGGACGGTTTGAAAGACATTGTTTATTTTCTCACTGATGGACTGAAAGTGTTAAGGAATGAATGAATGATGAAAAAAAAAAAAAATACCTTTCTCCTTCTCCTTCAGGTAGGCAGACACCAGGTCGTGAAGAAACATGATGAGCTCGGCATCCATGGTGACGCAGATGTGGTCGGTGAATTCCGTCACAACGCTGCACTCCACTTTGGGTTTGCTGTTGGTGTCTGGAACAAATAAAAACAAAAAAATTAAAAGATCTGGACCAGAGACAAACCGTCGCTTCTTATATTGAAACTTCGTCAATGCTGCTAGCGTTAGCGTTAGCAAGCATAAAGCATTAGCATAAAAACAACGTCACACATGAACAAAATTTATTTTTCCACATTTCAGCGACAGGTTTGCAGCTTTGTGTCTAACGTTAGAATATGATTGGGACACACTGTTTTGTCAGGGGCAGTGTGATTTTACAAATGCTCGATAACTGATTTTGGAAAGAAACCTACGGAGCCGCTAAGGGGACATGGACGAGAAAAAAACAAGATGGGGAAAAAACAAAAAAGACACTTGCATTCTCCCAAGAAACTTTTGCAATCTCCCGAGAAACTTATGGGTTCTCTCGCAAAAACTTTTGCATTCTACGGAGTAACTTTTGCGTTCTCCCGATAAACTTTTGCGCTCTCCCGAGAAACTTTTGGGTTCTCTCGCAAAACTTTTGCTATCTCCCGAGAAACTTTTGCTTTCTCCCGAGAAAATGTTGTGTTCTCTCGCAAAATGTTTGGGTTCTCTCACAAAATGTTTGGGTTCTCTCGAGAAACGTTTGGGTTGTCTCTAGAACTTTTGCGTTCTAAGGAGAAACTTTTGCGTTCTAACGAGAGCGCTATCTAGATAATTCTTGTCTCATTTGTCTTGTCTTTATGTTTCAAAATAAAATCTATTAACCTCTCCCACAGCTCCCACAGTTTGTTTCCATGGTGCCGAACTGACCTGTAAGTACATTGATGTCATTTTTTTTTTTTTTTTTAAGTCGACCTATATAAAAAAAGAGAAAAAGATGCGAAAGTACATCTTTCAACCTTTGATTTTTTTCCCCCTCCTTGTTCCTTCAGGGCCTCTGTAGAAAACCAGATTGAAAAACTAATTTTGTACAAAATTGACAAAGTTGACATGATTGTGCTGAAGGCCACGTCAGTCAAGGGCAACAGTTTACACAATATTTGCCGCCTAACGTGATAAAAGGATACAGTCGGACCTTAAAAACAGTCAGTGAAAAGACTTCAACGGATGCTTTATTGGCCTTTATGTGCCGTTACATTACTGCGTGGGCTCCGGTCCTACCTGTTAAAGAAGGCTCATCGGGATCTTGCACGTGGATGGACTTGAAGTCCAGTTGCATTCTGGGAAGAGCAAAGATTGTCTCAGTTTCGTGGTTGTAGCTGGAGGAGCTGCGGAAGCTGCTCAGCAGACTCGAGCTCTTGGCGGCCGCTCCGCTCTCTTGGTTGTTGGCTTCCACGTTCCTGAGCAAGTTCAACTCTGAAACAAGAGATAAAGACGAGTTTAAGGTCATGTTCACGCTTCTCTGCTCCTCGGTTTGTAAAATACTATCTGCGCCTATTTTACATTTCAGATAACAGGCAGCAGCTGCAAGGAAAGGCAGACAGAAAGGAGCTCTTTTGGGGAAAAAAAAAAACGCTGCGTCTGTCTTCTTTCAGTCAAAGCTCTCTGAAGTTGAGACAAGTTTAAAGTTTGAGAAGATTCTACAATGAAGCGACCATTTGCATTCAGATGCCACTTTATTATGTACACCTAGCTATAACTAATGCATTACAATACACCAACTCTGCAATAAATCCTAACTTCATGAAGGTTAAAATGTCTTATATCTTAGATATGTGTTGATTTAACTTGTTAAATGTTGTTGTTATACTGAAAGGTGTCTAGAATCTTTCTTCTATCCATAAGGGCAATGTGTATGTACTGAAACATCACAGTACAGGATCGATAATGGCTCCAATACTGATGTTGTTAAAGGATAACTTTGGTCTTTTTCAACCTGGACCCTATTTTCCCATGTTTTTGTGTCCAAGTGTCTACTGGGGAGAACAATTTTTGAAATTGGTCCAGTATTGAGGGAGAACGCTGTAACTGGCAGCCGCAAACAAGATGTGAGGGTTACGTTCAATAAAAAAGCTTGTTTTTGCCACTGACTGAGGCTCAGATTGTTGTTATAAATGTCTGACAACATGTGGGAAAGGACCCAACAGAGAAATAACACATTTTTCTTACCTTTCGCTTGATTCCGGTCTGTTTGTTATTGTGTCCGAGTCACGCTCAAAGAAAAATCTCGTTGTGAAATCTGAATATCCGTATATACTCTGGCTCAAATAAATAGTAGCGGAAATTAAATTCACCTCACCCACATTGTCAAAATCATCTACATATTCAGCCATGACATTGAAAATCTTTTAGATAACACTAAGCTACACTTTCTGGACTCCAACACAACAAACTCTGCCCGGCTGGCACTCGCGTTTCAACCATGGATGTATTCAACTATTCCACCGTTGTCTTCCGGCAACACGTCACCTCGCCAGATTTCAGAATGAGACTTCTCCTTGAGCGAGACTCTTTCCATAATGTCAGATACTTTTAATAACAATCAGAGTCTGTCATGGCAAAAACAAGCGCTTTTAGTGGACGTAAATGACGGTGCCAGCTTGCCCCAATAGCACCGTATTGCAGCCCGTGAGCAGCTGTTGTCTACAGCGTTCTCCCTCAATACTGGACCGATTTCACAAATTGTTGTCGCTACTGGTCAACTAGACACAAAAACATGGGAAAATAGGGTCCAGGTTGAAAAGTACCAAAGTTACCCTTTAAGGCCAGGTGTGACCGATCCACATTTGAAGGATTGCTTCACATTTTTCAAGTTTATCTTAGGGGAGACACCCCAGGTAAATAGGGTAAAAAAATGAACTAATAGATGTCACCATGAAACTTCCCCAGTTGACTACTGACATTAAGACAATTATTTTTTGTATTACAAGTTTCCTGAAAATGTATGTTTAAATAGGCAAAGGAGGCATTATCTTATCAAATATGTGCTACTTTGTATAAATTTCCAGAACAGAAATCTGAACATTGGATAAAACCAGGTTCAAAATTATTGTTTCATTTTGTTGACATACTAGAGTCAAAGGTTTTTACAGAGGGAAGTTTGGATCTCTTCTTATCACTCCATAAATCAGAAAATACTCTCAACAGCAATGAAAAATCAATTTTTTGCCATGTTTTTAGGAAAAAAAATCTTCAATAAATCAGGCTATGAATGATATATGTACACATCCCTCCGTAGAAACCTTCAGAATATAGATGGGAATGAAACTGGGAAGTTTGGTGCATGTAAGTGCTACTGAAGTGGAGATTTCTGGCTCTGAGAAAAAAAACTAATTTTGTGAAAACGACCTTTAAAGATATGTATTGTAAAATGAAATACATTCTGAATACATTTTTTTTTTTTATCAGCATCATTATAAAAGTCAGTGTTTCCACTATCAGACGGCAAACGCTGACATAAAAACGATCCCAATTAGTTCCACACAGGGAGGTATACGGATTTGAAATTTATGGTTACCTTCATTCCTCATGGCGGTGACGTAGTTGAACCATTCTTTGACTGTGGCGACACCATGTGGGGGGTTTTCATGCCGCCGCCGGGTTATTTTGGTTATGGTGGCCATCGGACTTTCGAGTGCACCGCAGGGTTTCGTCACCATAGTGTTGTGGCCAAGATGGAAATCCAGTGTCTGAACGATGTAGGTAGAATCGTCTTTGGAGCCTGGATGGGACAGTTGTCAGTAATGGATTACATACAGTGCCAAACCCAGTGCTAAAAAAAGATGATTTTTTTATCATGTAATCATGTTCCAACACCGTTTACACAGCGGAAATTTTGTCTCACCGTCCTCCCAGATCTTCTGTGCCTCCGTCCAGAAGGCGATGTTGGGCTCTTCCAGGTGGAACAGAGCCCACGACTTGGAGCGGAAGTTGGGCCCGTGGAAGCAGGCCAGGGTCATGTGGTTGCCATGGAGGCTCATTGAGCCGCCCAGCTGCACGGCGTCCTCGGGCAGAGGCATCTGGAAGAGGGAGATGTGGCAGCCGGCGATTACCTTCAGCACCCCGGGCCAGTGGCGGTGATGGGCCGCATCCATGTCTGTGTGACGAAGACGGTATAGGAGACACAAAATGAGACGCTATCCATCCTGACCCGAACATGAGGCGTGCTGCTGGAGCTAACGGGATCAGGTTTTGTGCATCATGTTCTTTTTTTTTTTATCCTTATATAGCCTCCAATCTTTTTTAAATGGGTGCTTTTTGTTTGTTTTTAATTATCTCATGAGCGTGTTTGATTACATTCAGTTGTTGAACCACCTTGTCGACTGTTTGAAAAAGTGGTATACAAATTAAGCGCATTAGAATTACAAATCAGTTCGCTTCCTATTACCAGCACGACCGCCTAAGACACTCGCTGTGCATACCTTATTATGCCCACAGTCTGCATTCAATATTTCTCCCAGCAGTATAGGAAAAAACAACAAGGCGTGCTTACAGAGCTCCGCGGATCCTTTGTCGGCGTTGATGACGGGGGTTTTGGGGGGGAGGTAGGGACCGGGGCCCCAGGTGGAGAGGGCCCGCTTGCTGGTGTCGAACTGCTGCGTGAAAAACTCCTGCAGCTTCATGCCGATCTTGATGAGGTCGGGTGTGGTGGAGCGTGAAATGATCACTTGGAAAATGTCCCACTGCAAGTCTCCGTGGACGAAGATTTCACTGGAAGGACAGACGGAGGAGAGATTGGGGGGAGGGGGGAAAAGGTGAAGAACGGGAAGATTAACACGGTTCAGATTGTAGAAAAACAGTAAAGCGAGGCCAAAAAAGCAGATGGTAATAGTGTAGATTAAACACCACTGCATCTGGGATGACAGATCTGTGTCATCATTTTCTTACACTGGCTTGCCAAGTAATTAAGAAAACCATAATTAAGGTCTCAAGAACCAAAAGTTATTAGTGCCTATCAAAATTCCGGTGGTTTTAGTTTGACCAGGCGACATGAACCAAACTAAAGCCGGGTTTCCAACCAAGAAGTTCCTGGTAATTTTAGTCCCCGGGACTACTTTTCAAGGAACTAAAAGGTTCCTTCAGCCCATTGTTTTCCATAGCCTCAGAAAGTACTACCCACCAACCAGGGCCTTTTTGGGGGGTAAAATGTCCCCGTAACTAAATTCAGTCCCTGATCCCTGCGGTCTAAACGCAATGAGTTCCTCAAAATGTTCCTAGTTCCAGGGGAAAGTTCCTGCGTCGAAAAGAGGCTTAAGAAACAGGACCAAAGCGAGACCGGTGTTGAAATTGCCCAAAGAGAACAATAAAAAAGCATCTTAGCATTCCATCAGGTGCGCTATATTTCAAGAACCGGAGGTGTTTGTGTTGCACGCTGAGCTTCCGCTGACATCGTTTCACACCTTTTCTCCGATAGGCTGGTGTCAACGGTGCACAGGTTGACCTTCCATTCGTCCTGCAGCTGCAGGTCAGCGTTGCTGAAAACACCCATCAGGATGCTGGAGCCCATGTAGTCCACACGCGCCTCCGTTGACCCCATGGTGATCTGGATCTTATGGCTGGGCTGCTGGTTGGGGTGTTCGGAGATGTGGGCTAGAAAACCGAGAGTGAGTGAGAAGAAAAAGATGAGAGGAACAAAGGCTACAAACAAAGAGAACGAAACGGAGATCTTCGAGATTGTGACTTTCAATAATTAATTATTTAAGTCATTTATTTAAATTTCCTAACCTTCAAAAATCCTAAAGATTTATTTAACTTCAGTATTAAGAGCAAGTCTTGTTCTTGTGCAAAATTCAAATATTTAATTTCAAAAAGAATTTTCTTTACAAAAAAAAAAAGAAGTAAAAAGTCAAGGGCAGTGAACAATCTGCTACATAAAGTAGAAATGATCAATAAACAGTGTTACATGCAAACTACAGCAGGAATGCTCACAGGTCAAAAGAAATTACACACTTCTAATTATGTTCTATTTACAAATGTATGTAACATGTAAATATGTCATATATTTGCCTATATATACACAGTAGGTGTAGTAAAGTGAGAGTAATATGTGAAAGTGTTTTTGAGTCTGTATTTTATCACTGCACAGCTCCCAGTGTTGTGTGAGAACTCTGCACTGAACTCTGGCTGTGGTCCATATCCAGTTTACAGTCTGCTAGAACAAGAGCTGCTAACGAGTTGCAGGAAAACAGCAGCTGTCTGGAAAGTCAACGTTTTTTTGTTTACTTACAGACCATCTCCAGGGTGTTCACGTCTATATTGCCACCCACCACCCCGCCCTTGGAGTCCAGCTTGGAGCGGCCGAGGCCGACGGACATGCTGATCTCTCGGTCCCGGTTGCTGCCCACGGACAGTCGGCCCTGACTCTTCAGCCCGCTGGTCGTCCAGCTGCAGGGAAAAACACAGCTGTGAGCGCTCCTGGAAACGCTGCTGAATAATGTAGAAGTGCTCTCTACGAAACATAAAAGGACTCTCACTGCGGGAACTTGCCCAGGAATAAACACAGGTGACTGAAAAGGAAAAGACCAGCAAACTTTAGAGAACTAAGATGGTCAAAATATCAGCCTTTTAGACAAACATGTCATTATGAATGAATGAATTAGGGCTGTCAATCGATTCAAATATTTATTTGCATGACTATCCATAGTTAATCACAATTAATCGCAAATTTTCACACATTTTTTATCTGTTCAAAATGTACCTTAAAGGGAAATTTGTCAAGTATATTTATTATTGTAAATCAATTAGCAACACAAAACAATGACAAATATTGTCCAGAAACCCTCACAGGTACTGCATTTAGCATAAAAAATATGCTCAAATCATAACATGGCAAACTCAAGCCCAACAGGCAACAACAGCTGTCAGTGTGTCAGTGTGCTGACTTGACTATGACTTGCCCCAAACTGCATGTGATTATCATAAAGTGGGCATGTCTGTAAAGGAGAGACTCGTGGGTACCCATAGAACCCATTTTCATTCACATATCTTGAGGTCAGAGGTTAAGGGACGCCTTTGAAAATGGCCACGACAGTTTTTCCTCGCCAAAATTTTGCGTAACTTCGTAGCGTTATTTAGCCTCCTTCGCGACAAGCTAGTATGACATGGTTGGTACCGATGGATTCCTTAGGTCTTCTAGTTTCATATGATGCCATCTATGTATCTTCACTCTAGCTTCAGAACTGAGCCCGCTACAGCCTGAAAATCGCAAGTTGCATTAATGTTTTAAAGAAATTAGCATTCTGAATGCTCTGTATTTCTGCATTGGCTGCTCTTGGTAGGCCAGTATAGAGATTGTTACAAAATTAGAATTCTATTTGACCCTAAACAGAGAGTACACGGTGGCAGAATACCTGATAGCAAACTTGGAAAAACGTTAACAATGTACAGACTGAGTGGACACAGCCTGGCCATAGAAACAGGCCGTCACAGGCAGAACAGACTACCCAGGAAGGCCAGGCTGTGTTCACATTGTCATACAAGAGAGGTGGAGACAGAATCTCACTTCTTACTGTACTGTGAGAAATATAAGGATGCGAGAGATGTTCTCTTTGAAAAAATAAATAACATATATCCCGAGTTCATCCATCTCCCCGATCCTCAGAAACTGCCTTATTGAGCCGGTGTAGATTGTGTGATCTCTCATGTTAGTGGTTGGCAGCAGCATTCTGAATGCTCTGTATTTCTGCATTGGCTGCTCTTGGTAGGCCAGTATAGAGATTGTTACAAAATTAGAATTCTATTTGACCCTAAACAGAGAGTACACGGTGGCAGAATACCTGATAGCAAACTTGGAAAAACGTTAACAATGTACAGACTGAGTGGACACAGCCTGGCCATAGAAACAGGCCGTCACAGGCAGAACAGACTACCCAGGAAGGCCAGGCTGTGTTCACATTGTCATACAAGAGAGGTGGAGACAGAATCTCACTTCTTACTGTACTGTGAGAAATATAAGGATGCGAGAGATGTTCTCTTTGAAAAAATAAATAACATATATCCTGAGTTCATCCATCTCCCCGATCCTCAGAAACTGCCTTATTTATGTGGGGAGAAAAATCAATGTACAATATTAGCTGCAAAATATGTTGACTATTGCCATAGAATAAGAGGTGCTACAAGCTCTGAACATGTTTCTGATTAACTACATCTGTAAAAGAATGTAAATATAAAATGTATTTGGTTTATTATGATTGTGATTATTTTGTGATTAATTCTTGTGAAATGTAATTATTCATTAATATGTAATTTAGCTTTGGCAATAATGTAACCTGAACATTCATGCCAATAAAGCTTATTTGAATTTGAATATTTGAATTTGAGTGTTACAGTGTTAGTCAAGACGACAAGCAGCAACAAAAGCATGAATAAGGTTTTCTTGCCCAAATGATAAAAGGCTGTTTTGGTCAACAAATTAAAATGAGCTTTAAAGGGACACTTTGTAAGATTTAGATAGACAGATAGGTAGATAACAGCTGATGTCATGTCTTGGGTAACGTTAACTCTCACAAAAATGAATTATTTTCCACCATGAAAGTAATTCAGTTCACTCTTTTGAGCATCTAGCAGCCAATATAGCCTAGTATCTAGATTTCAAGTAACTGGAGAAGAAACTTTTTTCTACTCCTATCATGAATCCTTGAATAAAAACGACTCATTGAAGTCGGTTGAGAATTTAAACGTTATTTTGCTTTTTATCCAGAATAACGGCAGCTCCCCCATTCACTTGTATGTGTTTACAGGCCAGTCCTGACCTCCCCAATATGGCGGCGACGCAGCAATAGGCTGAAGCGGCCAAAACGGTATCTATGTGTATATATATATATATATATATATATATATATATATATATATATATATATATATACTGTATCTATGCCGCTCCCTACGTAGGTATAAACGGCTCATTCTAAGGTAACGAAAACACAATGATTCTTAGTTTCAGGTGATTATACAATAAAGAAAACGTAGTTATGAATATTATATTCCATTTCTGCTAATAGATCCTCCGATATGCTACACACTGGCCCTTTAAAATTTAGTTCAGAATCTAAAATGACTCTCTTAGTATGTCATTATTTCAACATGTCAAATTAAAATGTCAGCTTTGTGTATGTTTTTTTTGTAGATACAATTCTTGCTTTAAACAAAGACTACACCTATGCATTAATGTTTTCATGATGGAAGAATATCCTGAAGTCCTAAATAATTTAAACTAGAGAGAGAGAGGGGCCCAGTGTACCTTGACTTGGTGAGGAAGAGGCAGGAGACGCATGTGTTGCTCAGAGAAGCCCACACATTTCCAGAGAAGAAGAGAGATTTTTTTTTTTTTTTACTTTCTGATGACGCAGAGCTCATAAAACAGTACTGACTCGGTTATGAGGGTGTTGTGTTCGTCAATGATTCAGCAGGATATTCCGCCTTAACCGTGGAGATGAAAGTTATAACGACTGCATATGCTGGTGACCGGTGAAACGCAACGGCGTAGAAGAGATGAATGGAGCTCATAAGAGCGTGGGCGATAAAGGACCATAAGGGCCGGAATATCAGTGTAGCAGGAGATAAAGGTGGCAGCGAGGAGACACCCCAGAGACATACATCTACACTAGTGTACGTGTAGCGGCTGATTACTCCGATAAATGTACATAAATGATGCTGAAAATGTACAGCCTAGTCAACAATGTTCTTATTATAAATGTATATCTTCACCTTTATTTCCTCCATAGATTCTTTCACACTACAGCAGTGTTTTCCAGACAGAATTATATAATGTGATTGGGCAGTATTTGTCCAACAGGATACAGACAGCAGGAATCACATTCACTGAATATATTGATTCATTTATCATTCGTAGCTCTCATGACTGACGTGAATCCCTCACACACTCATTTGCCAGAATTCCTTCAGTATGAGACCAATTTAAAGCGACACAGAGGATTTATCTATACCAGCCCTGAGGGTGGAAATACTGATATCTGTTTATAAATATTTCTGAACTATTGCATCATCTTATATTTTTGCAGAGAGGTACAAAACATTAGGAATAAACGGTCTAAGAGTTCATATAAAGTAGGGATATTTCTTATTTTGAAATACCAGCTTATTCATCATAAGAACTATCAGCATGAGATGTTACTGTTAATTATGTGATCCTCTAAAGGTAAAGTGTGTAGGATTTGCCTGCATCTAGTGGTGTGGTTGCAGATTGCAACCGACTGAGTACCTCTCCGCTCACTCCTCCCTTTCCAAGACTGCGGTAACGTGAGCCGCCGGGTGCAAAACGCTGTTGGCCTCGCTCAGAGGCCATCCTTACCATAATAACACTTCACTTTAATAAAGCACCTACCTACCTACCTTCAGATGGTGGCTAATCTCTATAAACAGATCCTACATTCACATGTAGAATATGTGGGCAACGGGATAGGATTTGGGTATTGGAAACGCTCTGGTTTCCGTCTGTAGTCTGTGTAGTATTGACCAATCATGTTTAAGCGGGCTTTGGTTGATTGCAGGTAAACAGTCCGTGTGAAGCGCAAAAGAGGCAGAAGGCATTGGCCCAAATGCAATCTCAGAACCCATCGGCTATCGTCTGACGATGATTTGGCATTTTATTGGTTTAAAATTAGCTTGTGAACTTGATACTTGTGAAACAATCTGGTCGTACACGTCATCTCTCAACTCCAGTCTCGCGTCTCAAGTTGCTAATCGGACTGTAAACAATGAGTAGTGCATGGAAAAGAAAGTCTTGGCCCGAATATCTGCTGGCTACACCAGAACCCCAGAAATACAGCCCCTTAAGCCCCCAGAGGCTTATCTGTCATCAGACCAACAGCCGATGGGTTCCGAGATTGGACGGCGGCTTGCAGTACCACGGTTTTGCACTCTGCGGCTCACATTACCGTAGTTTCACAAGCGTGATGGAGAACTATGGTGGCCTTCAGTAAACGTAAAAACGTGAAATCAAACAGAGCCAGCGTTTGGTTTGTCTGTTCTTGGCTACTTTAGAAACATGGTAGAGCAACATGACGGACTCAGTGAAGAGGACTATTATTATATTATATTCAAGAAGAATTATGAATATTATATTCTATTTCTGCCAATAGATCCCCCAAAATGCTACACACACATGAGAGTGGTATCGACTCTCGGCAAGAAAACAAATAAACATTTTCCACAAAATCTCGTGATGGTGTTAGTAAAGTATCTGCATTAAAAGGTGCAGAAACTGCGAGCACTTACGTATTGTTTCCCATGACGTTGCTCATGTTCATTTGGACGGTGAGCTGTTTCAGGTTGATGGCGAACACCACCAGTGTCTCCCACGGCGCCCCCTGCTGACCTGCTGCCTTGCCATTTTTACTGAAGGAAGGGGTGGATGTTTTTGTCACCGAGTCTAGACGAGAATGAACAAGGATTAGGTTAAAGGCAGTAGAGGACAAATTATGAGCATCTTGTACAAGTCAACATTGTATTTTGTATTTTTTCATTTTTGATTTCACGGTTTGTACCATTTTGGTTCAACATCTGAATTGTGCTTTACAAGGCATTTTTACACTATGGATATTTCTGTTTGAATTCCATCTGGAGATGGCAGGAGTGTTTGTAATCACCTCTCCTGGGAGCGGAGGAATCAGACACGCTCCTGGTGCGTCCAGGTGCGGGGGACTTGAGGTGGCCCAGGCCGCCCGGGGACATGTTGCTTCCGGTGGAGTGATCTGAAAAGACGTTGGGGGACTGGGGCATGTGCTGTGTCCCGGTGCTGCCGTCCCACGTCCTCCAGTAGGCTTTCCGGCTGGACTCGGGGGACAGGTGCTGGGTGACGTTTTCGGCCGAGTCGGGGGTGGCGGGGCCAGAGGCTGGAGCAAGGTAAAGGGTGAGAGATGTATGTAAAAAGGACAGCCTTGGAAATGTGAACATGGAGCGTTGGACGGAAACGTTGGCTGAAGGAAGGTCAGAGAGACGGGATATTAAAAATGAACACACGAGCTAAAGCCGTGGAGACGAAGGCTGACACGTTTGAAAAATCATGAATATGATATTTCTGCATACAGTAAAATGTTTCTTTTTATTCTTTCGTCCATATTGTGTATTTTGATTGAATGCCACGTTAGTGGAAGAAGTCATTTTGGAAAATGCACAGTAGCAACGGCCTAAAAGCACTGTCAGAAGCATAGGAAAGCTGTCCAGTAACAGCTGGTGGTCTTTTTCTACAAAATAGTAGAATGGTAAAAATCTACTATCCTTATGCAACACTCAACAAACCAACCCTAACAGAGCAAAGCCACAGAGTGGTGAGAGAGTCACCTGGCAGGTTGATGGTCTGGTCTCCAAGGAAGAGGCGCCTGGCGATACTCCGACGGTACCAGGCTCTCGGGAAGGCCAGGATCTCACTCAGTCGTCTCATGTCGTACTTGAAGGAAGCCGAGCCGATGTCGCACACAGCTAAGGGGAGAATATTACATGTGTTCATACACGAGATACGCCTTGAAAATTGGCAATACGACAGCGTCCATTGTAGGTAAAAAGTTGTACATTACGGAGCCGGAGAACGGGGTGTAACATTCCGAGAAATATTTACAAGAAAAAAACCATATTATTCCCTGAGATTAAAGTCATAAATTTACAAGGAAAAAACTTGGCTATTCCCTGATATTAAAGTGGTAAATTTATGAGGAAAAAGCTATGTGGTTCCTTGGCATCCCCCCCCCCCCCCCCTTTTCCAAGCTTTTTCTTGTAAATTTGTGACTTTTCTCTCACAAATTTATCACTTTATAATCTCAGAAAATGTTGACATTTGTTTTCGTAAATTCTTGGAATATTACCACCCCCACCCTGGTTTCGTAGTTAATTTTTCTTTAACCTACAATGGCATTAATATGCTGTCATACATATGCTCCTTAAAACAAATTTACAGGAGAAAAAAAGCACTGCATCCTGACATTGACAGAGATTGGAAAGGTGCATTTTCAGTCTCATTTCATCGCTTCATGGACTCATTGTGATGGGTATATTTCATACCCTGCAATTGTCTTGGGGTAGCATGCATCAAGGTTCCCAAGGTGCTGCTGATAAAATTCTACGACTGTGCCTAAAAATCTACCTCATATCCCCGAAAGATCCTAAGTATTCAGTTCTGTATATCACTTCAAACACAATTTATACATTTCCCTAATAATCCTTCACTTTTGCTTGTAATTTATCAGATTCCCTGACTTCCCCTGCTTGAAAATAAACCTTTACGAACTCCATTGTCTTCCAGAATGACTGAGCTGACTGAACCTTGACCTAAACAGGAATAGTCGGCATAATCTACTGCATGTCTCAGAGAGAAACGTCGTCTTCTCGGGGGCGGACGACGTACCTGAGATGTTGATGAGGGTGGTGTCCATTTTGCCACCTTTGGGAATGAAGCTTTCGATGAAGGTGGGGCCTCCGGAACGCCTCATCCTGGATAAGCTGACCTTCACAAACTCCAGGTTGATACTCAGAGAGTCTTTTCTTCCTGTTACTGAGGAAGGTTCCTCGTCTACTGTACCTTCACAAAAAGAAGAGCGATAATTATGACGATCACTTTAATCTAACTTCGATCTCGGAGGCCATTTGTGAGCATAAAACACGCTCATCCCCATCTCCACAAGATCTAGCGCACGTACTGTACATCATATCGACGGTAAAGGAGGAGAATAAGTCGTTCTCAGCAGCGACATTAGAAACTGCAGCGCTGTATTATTAGCACATTAGAATATTGCAACATGTTTTCCCTCTTTTCCCTTCCCGTACCTAACGGCCCCGGGCCCGGAGGCAGGCCTGTGACGGCAGATTTCTGCTTTCCGGCGCCGTAGGGGTGGAAGACGTAGAGGGAGAAGTCAGACATGCAGGCGGTGAAGCTGAGGCCCGAGGAGGTACTGGGGGGGCCGGTGAGGTCGGACTGGCTGCTGCTGTGGCGGCTCCTGCCCAGAGGGCTCCCCAGCAACGGAGACGCTGGAAGGAGGCAGAGGAGGGCGGAAAAAAACACAGACAAGTCGTCAAATTCAGTAGGCATTCATTAACTAAAATATGACACCCATCAGTAGTCTGTATTTGACATAAATGATACAGTTTCACAATAGAGAGCAGTGATTTTGGTATGTTTTCAATGTAGAGAGTCCCCGGCACACACAGGTGGATGTTTGAGTGGGTCCCAAATAAAATTATTATTTTTTAAAAATTGTATGCAAATGCAAATATTCGCCTGAGAGTTCACCAAACGCGAATGCGAAGATGCGAATTTGCTTCGCAACGGGAAGCGAATGTTTTTTCCGATCCTTCGCTCACATAGCGCAAGTGAACGGGAGGCAAATATTAATTTTGCACGTGTGACCGCACCTTTAAGCATTACATGCTCAATGTCAATTTTCTTTAGCCTTTAGTTTAGGACAAACTCTCCATTTACTGTAGATCTGCCCGGACTAAATAAAAGATATGACCTGAGATGCTCTATAAAATATATAAAAAAAAAAAAACACTTGGCAGAAGTTGCATGATCTTGCAAAAAAGACAGACTGGGGAGCAAAATAATGAATGGATGAGAACAAGCTGTGAGCAACATTAAATCACACGGGGCCCAGACGTAGCTAATAGACATGCTCGCAGTGTTTGATAAGACTTTAAAAGATTCGGAATGCCAAACTTTTGTTCTTCACATACCTCTGCACACATTATAGAGCATCATTATTCTGCGAGGCATGCTCCACATACCTTTGCTGGGAGGTGGTTTGGGAATGTGTTGCCCTGGCGGGGTGGAGGAGGGGGGGGGGTGAGGTCCGTCAGTGGGATGGGGTCCCGTCGGGATCTCCAGCTCCCCGCGGTTAGAGGAGAAGACCAGGTCTAAAGAGGGCAGTTTGAGCATACACTCCACCCTGGACATCGGCAGGCAGCTGAAGCGGATCTGAGACGGCTGCAGACACAGATCACAACTGATGTTTCAACCTGAATTTCTCATAACAAACAGGGATTGAAGATATCGACAGCTTTCAAAAGGGACTTGAAACCTTCCTTTTTTTTTGCAGAAGCTACGACTTTTAAATGAACCTTGCTGGTTGCTGTTTTTACGCTGTTTTTTTATGATGTTAGCTTTTTATCTGTTTCTTATATTGTTGATTTTCCTGCTTTTACTTTGTAGCACTTTGAGATTTGTTTCAAATGAAAAGTGCGTTACAAATAAAATGTATTATTATTATTATTATTATATTAAATAAACATGCTGAAAATTAACAATTACAAACATAACATCCATAGCTTACACTCAAATATTTTGAATAGCTTTAGATTTTAAGGTAAATGTACTCTGGAGTACACCCAAGATAAAAAAGGAAGCAGTTACATAGACATCAGATATGTCAGAGAGAATATAGATCATTTGATGCTGATCAATTTACGAAAATAACAGCGTTTTGGGAAAAGGTATGTGAAGTAATATAAAATATATCAGGATATAGGGTCCCTGTGAGTTGTATGGTATTTGATCTCTGTGATTTCTCTAAAATCGAAGAAAGTTTATTAAGGAGCGAGCCAGATATTTGTTTAATATTAGGGCTGTCAAAGTTAAGTTGTTGTTAACTGATTTCCAATAATAAATGTATATACTTACGTTTGCATAAAGCAAGCATATTTGCCCACTCCCATGTTGATAAGAGTATTAAATATTTGACAAATCTCCCTTTAAGGTACATTTTGAACAGATAAAAAAATGTGCGAGTAATTTGCAAGTTATCGTGATTAACTATGGACAACCATACGATTAATCAAGATTAAATATTTTAATCGATTGACAGCCCTAGTTAATATACTATTAATAGCAAGTAAAACAGCTATTATGGGGGATTTGGGGAAGATCTAATGCTGCAAATGTCTTGACAATAAACATTTTAGTGAAAAAAAAAACTGTAAGAGCTACAGTGAGGTTGGCAGTACCTGGACTCTGACGTAGACCACCACGTCCACAGGGAAGGAGGAGTAGGCCGACGTGGAAGAGGAAACCAGGGAGGTGGTGGATTCCTCCAGCTGCTCCACCGCGTCAAAATGACCCATGTCCTCCTCCTGGGACACCACAGCTGATTGGCAGGTAACACAATGACATAAACACAACAAGAGTTGACTATGAATGCCAGACAGACACTGCAAGAAGTAAAGTCCCCGGAGAACAGGATCCGTTTGAGTTCAGATGGTGCGACAAAACCAAACAAACCTGCGTAACCCCTTTCCACCGGAGTGATCGGAATGGTTTCCAGGGCTTTTTCCAGGAAGTCCAGCAGACAGGGGCTGATGACCATTTCCTCTGGCAGAGTCTGGAGGGCCACCCAGGCGTACAGCTTGGCCGTCTTTACCCCGCCACTGCCCTTACCTTTGGCTGCAAAGACATCATTTTAGATCATTTGCAGCCTGGATTATAAATTCAAGTTTAAGTTAATTTCTTAAACTTTAAGTAAAGTATTAAAAACATTTTTTTTTTTTAATTGTCTCTGGTGTCTTCCCCTCTGTGGTACACATCAATATGCATGAGCCCATTGTGATCAAAGACGCCCTCTGGATTCATGCCTTAAAATAAAAGGATGAAATCGCACGCATTTGATTGGGCGGGTCCTGTAAAAACCATCAGATCGGAGCGCCGTGAGTGTCGGTGATTACGGATGGTGCTCGGGCATGCAAGGAGAAAATGAGGGAATGCTCAGTACCTGATGGAATAGGTGGGGGCGGGGGAGGTAGGAGCGAGTTAGTCTTGCTTTGGACTGCATTGGGAGGGTTGGGAGGGCCGCTATCTTTCATACCATACAGCTTCGACTCTTTGGAGAGAGTGCGAGGGAGGGAGGATCCGCGCGAGGCGTTGGGCGACTCCGTCTTCAGTGTCTTGGAGTTGTAGTGCAACTGAGGGGAAAGGAAAAATTCATAATTTAAAAGGACACCTTTTAGAAACTTTTGGACAATTTGGATGCTGAGAGGAGAAGCCGACCTTAACGTCTACTCCTGGAATGTAGAAGACTGTGGTCTCCATGTCGTTGGATTTGGTCTGCAGGGTGGAGGGGCATTTCTTGCCGGCCAGGAGGTGGGTTGTGGAGGTGTAGGTGGGCTGCAGCTTCTTCTTCTTGGGGGGAGACTCCTGGTCCAGACTCCTGGAGCTGCGCTCACAGCTCCTACACAAAACCCACAGGGAGACATACATCAGACTGGCAATACTTCATCCAGAGTAGGCTCTCATGACCACACCCCATAAAACAAACGTTTGTTTAACGAGAGATCAATGCATACGAACTTGTCGAAATTACAATGAAGTCTACGGGATCTTCGGTTTTCTATCCCCCAAAAAGGGGGCGCAGCCTTAATTTTTTTGCGAAGTACCCGTATGTGCCGGTCTGATGTATATGAAGAAAGTGATCTTCTGCCTTATTCTGTTTAGTTATCTGAATGCAGAAAGTTTCACATCTTGTATCCACTGAGGACAAGCTGCAGCATTAAATTTCGCCTGGCAAATCATTCGAGTGGATTTCACATGCAGAGTTTGATTTGACTCCTTACTAGACGTTATTTCAAACAGCAGCAGGAAGAGTGAGTCAGACTTTAAATAAAACTCACCGCAGCGGTTATCAGAATGAGAAAATGTGCCTTTCATCGTACCTCTTGATGGAAATGTCCTCGTGCTCCGTTTGCTGAGTGGTGGGGTGAAGGACACACTTCCCGCTGTCGATCTCCACGCGGACGTCCAGCTCGAAGTCGATGTTCCTCTCGGTCGCCGGGCCGCCGAAGCTGCGGCTGGCGGGCGTGCTCGGCCAGCGCTCGCTGAACAGCTGACTCACGGCGGAGAACCCGGAGGACTTCCTGTGAGACGCTTGGCTGAGAAGAAAGGGAACGGTTTAAAAACTGCGACGCTTCAATTTATAGTGCAAAAATAAATCACGAAAGAAAAAGCTTTCGCTGTAATGCGAGATCAACGGCGCCTCATTTCATTCAACGTTCATCACAAGGACGCTCGAGTAGGCGAAGAAAACAAAACTCACAAAGGCCTCCGATAGCTCGGCGGCCTCTCCCGCTCGAACTCGTCCTCCTTTTCGGAGTCTTCGGAGGAGGAGGAGGACAGGTCGTCGCGCCTCATGTCGTCGCGCCTCATGTCGTCGTGCTGGAAGGGAAGTGCGGGTGAGAAGACGGCAGGGGTGCAGGGAGCACTGAAAACTGAGTGCGGGTCGTCGGATGGAGAATGGAGATGGTGGTGATGATGAGGATGGGATGTCTCGTCAATGGTGACTGACAACAGGTCCACCTCTGTTTCCTCAGGAAACTTCAGAGAAGGACAGAGAGTCAAACTCACACGAAGAGACTTACTTAAAAACGTGTTTTAAGTAGGAATGTAGCCAAGGAATAATAACTTTGAAGGAGATAGTGTTCTGTTAATTGGACCAAAAGCTAGTCTCTTTTCTTTAATTATGACATGTAGTCTATAATTAAATGCCCAAAATCAAATCTCACAGCACAGTTTAGATAGTCTAGTTTTACAACCAATGACAGAACACTACCAGCCTGCAACCGTTCCCAGAGGAGCCGAGAAGTCATGCACTCTCCGTGAAGGAGGAATGAAAGAGAGACAGCGTGAGACGAGGAGGAAGATGAGGATGACGTGACACCCCGACAGGAGAAAAACGGTGAAACACACACTCAAGAGGGTGACAATGAAAAAGATGCCCAGGAATGTATACAAGTCTGCGATCCCTAACGACAGCAGGAGAAAAATAAAAGCCCAATTGTGAACCAGCAGTGACGGCAGATCCCAGAGACAGGTATTGACGGAGGCTGACTGCTGCTGAACATCAATAAAAGTGATGAAAATGTTTTCTAACTGCATCTGAAACTAATCGACACTTAGAAAATCACTTTGAGCATCAACGATCTGTGTCTTTATTTGTCGTTTATTTTTCACCGACTGGGAGCACGTCGGTGGTTCGGGACACAGAAGGACTGACAAGTGAAGCAAAACTCAGTCATGTGGCCTTAAGCGCAGTCAGTCTGGGTCTGTCATCATTAAAGAGTGAACATTGGAGGCATTGTGTAGTGAAAACGATTTGGTCATTCGAGCAGGAAAATACCACTGCAGATAGGTTCATTAACATTCAATCGGGGCACAAATTAAACCAAAAAAAACCTTCGTACATTAATTAACTATCAATTCTCAATTGACTTACTGAACGCCTTAATAAAAAAAGGTGCATTTTCATGAAACATTGTCTGGTATAAAATAGGTTTTGTGTTAAGTTAAGGTCGTTACGCACCGCTGGAGTGACAAGGAGCAGCTCTGGTCTTCTCTGCCTTTGTCAAGGTTGAAAGTTTGCCGTCTTGGCTCGGACAACGGAGCCTCTGTGTTGTTGTTTCATAAATAAAGGGCTGTTACTTCACAACTTGATGGTTGATGCCTTTAATCACGGTGCGAAAGCTCGAAAAAATCAGCCTCGTTTTCCCAAAAAATGTATGCAAGTATGTCGCTGTTTCGCCGCGTAACATTCGCATTCTGTGTGAAATTATGCATGACAAAAACAGCAGTGTGAAAAACATATATTGACGTGCGATTAATTAATTGCACGAAAAAAAAACGCCCCCCCTCCGGTATGTAAGGAGCCTTCGTCTTAAATTCTTAAGTGGATTTTGGTCACAAATTAGTTTTGAATAGTGCGAGTCTCCTGGTGTCTCAGCTGGTTGCCTGGCAACCTCACGATGATGACAAGACTCCAAGAAGTCGCTGGGCCTAGCTATTGAAATAGTCCAGCGCATAACCTTCCCTAAAACCGCTACTTGTCATTTTTGACACTTTGGTTTTTGTACGTATTAAACAAAAGGGACATAACGTGTCAATTAGTGAACGTTACAGGTGCTTATAGGTGGACTTTGTTACTTTTTACAGAGCCAGGCTAGCAATCTTTATGCTTTGCTATGGTAAGCGGCTGTTGCCTTTAAAGGTCTTATCTGTAACATTTTTATGTAGACGAATATATATTTTTTTTAAATAATACATCCACAGAGCCTTTAAAAAGGTGCTGAATAAAAGTATGGCTTTACTTGAAAAAAATGATTACGATTGTGAATTAATCATTTAAAAAATCTTGGCGGGTCCAAAACGAATGTTTTGTTTATCTCTGTGAAAGTTATCTGACGTTTGATTCCCACTTCTAACAAGGCTTGTGAGCCAAAAGCAAAACGACGTTGGTATCACGTGGTATCTCTGGGTCGTCAGTTAGTGTGGAAAAAACGGATAAATGGCTGAGATTGACGGTAAGTGCCTGGCAATGACTTGTTGTGAAGTAAATGCAATGGAACGGGGGAGGGAGAATGCGAAATCTAGTGGCTGAATGTTATCAATAACACCTTTAACTTCATATTGAACATACAGATATGAGAGTGGTAACAATCTTCTCAACGAGAGAACAAATAGGCACATTACTCAAAATGTTGGACTATTCCTTTAAGGCCTATTGGCTGTTTAGACCTGTCTAATGCCATATGGAGCATTTTAACATCAGTAAATTATAAACAATTCAAGTGTGATTAGGTGGAATACTTGTTAACATAATACATGTTTTTTACGGCACAAAAGCAAAAGTTTTACAGCACGAACTCAGGAGGTGATGCCGTTTAAATCTTCAGACTTTCAGGGAGGGAAAGAGTGAAATATCAATAATTTGTCTAATTAGTTTAAATAAACTTTTTTTCTTTATGGTAATTACACCAAATGATTGCAATTTCATATAACGCGCCAATGACCATTAAAGCTGGATCGATGTTCCATCTATAATCTGTATTTGATCTGCTATTGCTGGGTGTGAGAGACAGAGGAACTACTGTTGTGACAAACAGCAGCTGACAGACAGCCAAACCATGCATAGTTGTTAGAAATCAGTCAATATATTAAAGTTGAAGACAAGTTGATTTGGTTATTTATGCAGTTTCAAGACAGGATGAGAATGTGCGACTCTCATTAAGCAGCATTCCGGCTCTAAACTTCAATTTACAGGGGAGACTTATTACGCGGTTATCCAAATAAAACCAGGGACATATTGCTATCTCACATATCTCCGTGACTAATGGAATGCTGCTGGTGTTTATCTACCGAATGAGTGGCAATAATAGAACATACATTTTAATTTGGTTCCACATATGCCATCACATAAATCACAGTGCAACTAGGGAAACAAAGAGCAGCATCACAGTAAATTATGCAAACGAACACACTGTTGTTCAGTAAAACATTGGTGTATATTTATATAACAAAAGTATTTCGTATTTCATCATCCTGTCTTGATTTTGCATATTCAAAGTCCTGTCACCACTTCCGAGGTAATAACAGAGGAGAGGAGGGAACAGAAGTGTTTGTTGGTGTTGGTTAGGTACTTTAATTGGTTAAATGTAATCTTTGGAGCCAATATACCTTGAATACCTCTCCTGGACTGACAGGTGCATGTGCAGCGTCCAAGGCCTTATTATTTATCTTCAATTGAACAAAAGAGTTATTAAAAAGGAGCTCATCCAAACTGAAAAAAAAAAAAAAATCCTCAGAGCATAATGGACTCTCCCTTTGAGTCGCCTTTAAAATAAACTTTAAACCCCATGACCGCATGACATGACATATATGAGTCGCAGCAAATATCAGGCTGTACGGAGAGCATTTACATCGACATGAAGGATGAGATGATGATCCTCAAACTGTCAACATAAAACAGCACAAAACTGAAAATATCCACTTTCATCATAATATCATCGCCAAATGTGTCAAGAGCATAGTTGCTGCAGTTCAATCAAATCTGTACAAAGCTAAGATATGTTAATGTCTTCTAGTTTTCTCTGTTTGTCAGAATGTGAGATACGTAGGATGTTTTTTAGAAATGTGTTTACCGTGTCCTGGATGTTGAAAGTGACCCGGGGTCCAGGTGAGGACGCATCCACACGCACATCTGGCAGATCATCCATATCCCCTATTCTGGAACTATGGACACAGTAAAGTGATACAAATAAATAAATGAGATGCATAATGGGGTTGGGCGATTAGACGAATATATCGGCTATCGGCGATTGGCGTTTGAGTACATAGCCGGTTATTTTGTGATGTTTGTCATTTAATTTTGCCAATTTAATGGTCTGCCTCCGAAGAATGAGAGCCACTTAGCCGCTGCTCAGCAGGCAGCGAGAGATACAGCGAGGAGAAACAGCGTGTGGAGCAAGTATATTTTCACACCTAACTGTGAATTATTGTAAGTGACATTGGTACAACATTATGGAAGCCCATTTCCGCCAGTAAAACAAAAAAAATAAGATGAAAACTTAGCCTTGTGATGAGAAAAAAAAGATCCTGTAAATCATTATGACGACTAAGTATCTCAAAATAATGATTTTGCAACATAATGACAAACTTAAAATAACGAGATACTTTCTCAAAATAACGAGATACTTTCTCAAAATAATGACTTAGTATCTCAAAATAATGAGAAACATTTTCAAAACAATGATAAACTTTTTCAAAATAATGACTTAGTATCTCAAAATAATGATAAACTTTCTCAAAATAAGGAGATACTTTCTCAAAATAATGACTTAGTATCTCAAAATAATGATAATCTTTCTCAAAATAATGATTTAGTATCTCAAAATAATGATTTAGTATCTCAAAATAATGATTTAGTATCTCATAATAATGAGAAACTTTCTCAAAATAATGACTTAGTATCACAAAATAACGAGAAACTTTCTCAAAATAATGACTTAGTATCTCAAAATAATGAGAAACTCTCAAAATAATGACTTAGTATCTCAGAATAAGACATTTTGCGACACTAAGTCATTATTTTAACAAAAAGTTTCTTATTATTTTGCAATACTAAGCCATTATTTTGTGATACTAAGCCATTATTTTATGATCCAAAGTCAATATTTTGAAACATTTGAGTCATTTTTTGAGAAGGTTTCTCAAAAGGTTTCTTAATGACTTAGGGGATCCTTTTTTTTTTTCATCACACTGGCGTTAATCTGCTTCCATACATCATACACTACATTATTGCTGGTTTCAGAAAATACTGTAACCTCTCAATCAAAGCACAAATTGTTACTCATCAGATTCATTTCCAGTTGTTTTTTACTCATTTATTCTGCCCAAGAGTTAATGTTCTCCTGTTGCTTAAGGTCGTACAGCATTGTCAACTGTTTTAACATCATTACTACATTAATTCTGAGATATCTGCATAATTGCTATAAACAAGTGAGATAAGCGCTTCCTCTCCTCTACACTACATTCTAATTTGTGAGCCACTGCGTCCTCTTTGTGAGAAGGTTAATGGGAAATGTGTTTCAAAAACAGCAGCGGTGTGAGACGGAGGTTACTTTGTCTTGTTTGTTTACAGTAAACGCTGGATGAAGCACCCGTAACTGTGTCATTTCCATAATAATATACAGGGAAAGTGGCTACTCCTGCCCTCGTTTTTTACCTCTGTCTGTCCATCCTTTTCAGAGGGGGTCGGCCTGCTGCTGCTGAGATGCTTTTGGAGCGGTTGTAGCTTGGTTTGTAGCCAAGGCCCCACTTATCCTTCAGAGAGGCCGCCTGGTCCCAAACAAACACAAAGTCAGGAACAAGTTTCTTATAAGTCTAAATGAGAGACTTTCAGGCATTTTAAAGGTATGATGTGTAACATTTTAATTGACAGTGTCCAATCTTTCTTTGATGAATACATTGCTAATTGGGGAAAAGGTAAATAGATCGGCATTCACCCTCATGCTGGAGCGACGCAGTTTCTTTCTGACGTCTCTCCGGATGTCGTTGACGGCCACAGACTCCAGCTGCTGATAGCGCTGGATCTCCTGGTTGATGGTGCCTTCACTGGCTCCCAATTTCCTGTGGTTAAGAAAAGAAGATGTAGACAGTGTTAGCAATGCAACAGACATTTCTTCACCAGTGGAACCATTTAGAATTAATAATACCTAGGGCTGTCAAAGTTAACGTGAAAACGGGTAAACGCAAATTAGTTTTAATGCCACTAATTTCTTTAACGCATTAACGCAACTTGCGATTTTTAGGTTGTAGTGGGCTCAGTAGAGAGAAGATACTGGGATCATATGAAACTAGAGAAACCTCAGGAATCCATTGGTACCGACCATGTCATACTAGCTTGTCGGGAAGGAGGCTAAATAATGCTCTAAACTTACGCTACATTTTGGCGACGAAAAACTGTTTTTTGACCTCTGACCTCAAGATATGTGAATGAAAATGGGTTCTATTGGTACCCACGAGTCTCCCCTTTTACAGACATGCCCACTTTATGATAATCACATGCAGTTTTGGGGCATGTCATAGTCAAGTCAGCACACTGACACACTGACACCTGTTGGGCTTGAGTTTGCCATGTTATGATTTGAGCATCTTATTTATGCTAAATTCAGTACCTGTGAGGGTTTCTGGACAATATTTGTCATTGTTTTGTGTTGTTAATTGATTTCCAATAATAAATATATACACATATTTGCATAAAGCAGCATATTTGCCCACATTGCCAATTTGATAAGAGTATTAAATCCTAGACAAATCTCCCTTTAAGGTACATTTTGAACAGATAAAAAAATTGCGATTAATCACGATTAACTATGGACAATCATGCAATTAATTGTGATTAAATCAATTAACTATTAACTTCACATCATACGGAATCGACAAGTCTTACTTGAGGTCGTCGATGACCTTGGCCTGTTCGTTCAGCTCTCTGATGTCCACCACCCTCTTGGTGAACTTCCTCCCACGAGCATCGATCACTTGGTTCCCCATCGCCATCTGCCTCCTGGGGTCAATGGCCTCCTGTTGGGTCAAAGCAACGATACACACCCGAACATATTTATCTGGTATAAACCGATGACGAAACGAAACACCTTCTGATCAAACCCCCAAAAACCTGAAAGATTTCCGACAGGCAGCTGCTGGAAATAAGAATGCGTCCTTCTCAAATTTGCCTGATTAAAGGTGAGTTATTTTGATTTTTCAAAATCACAGTAGGGGTTACATGTAGTCCAATACACACACCAGGAATGTCACAAAAACAAGAGAAACCACCACCAACCACCACCACCATCATCATCACCACTCCACTCAAAGTGCAAGAGGGAAAAATAAAAGCTCTACTGCCACAGGGAATTGTGTAACACTAATTCATTTTCTTTTCACCCATCATTGAAGCTTAATGAGGAGGGCAGGGAAAGCAAATGCTAAGCGACACTATTCTCCATCGCCACGCTATTTAGTTAAAGCAGAGAATAGCATTGCTCAGCATTTTGGAATCCACAACCTTCGTCAAAATAACCGCAGGTGAGCGAGATGTAACGCCACCCTGCAAGTGACTTGGTCAGCCCAGAGAAAGAGTTTAACACTGTTGGGTGGCTACATACACAGGCCCAGGAGACGGGTCTTTGGGCCCTGGCACCGCCCGCTCCGAGGCGAGGCGATGCGCAGTTTAAGTAGTCAGCTGGGACAGACACGCTCTGAGGCCTGGGGCTGAGGCCCAGGATGTGGTTTACCAGACGCTTCCTTAAGGTCAGCCGAGGGCTGAACTGGCTCCCCGGACTCTGTAAACAACGGCAGGGACAAGATGGATGGAGAGGTGGAAGAACGGACGACTTCGGGTCAGACGTTACCTTCTGAAGCTTCGAGGTTAAACCAGGTAGGATTTGTTTCAAATGTATTGAAGAGATATTAAAAGGAATACAGTTACAGATATTTCGGGGGAAATGTGCTTATTCGTTTTCTTGCCGAGAGCGAGATGAGAAGATGGATACCACGTCTGTCTGTTAAATATGACGCTACGATGGGCAGCTAGTTAGCTTAACGTAAGGTCTGTCCAAAGCAGTGGGGCTACCTCTGGTCTGAAAAGTGAAGCCAATGCGGAAGTTCTCTTAAACTTGCATTCTTTCAATTTCTATTTCCGTGTTTTCGTCTTATAACTTTAACCCTTTGAGTGTGTTTTCAGTTCATGAAAGTTAATTGTAACCTTTTTGGTCGCCTGGAAATGTTTTATTCGGTGTTCGGTTGTACTTAATTCCCCCCCCCTCTCCTGTCACTTCTTGTTGCGAAAAACCAACATGGCGACGGACAAAAAAAACAAGATGGTGACGGTCAAAATGCCGAACTCGAGGCTTCAAAACGGCATCCCACAAACCAATGGGTGACGTCACGTTGACTACGTCCACTTCTTATGTACAGTCTATGGTCCAAAGGTAACGAAATCCTATCAGCGCTCTGCCTTCAGATGGTACTCTTGATTTCATGGTTACAACATGGGAAAGCGCGTGCACAATATGCTTGGTGTTCAAATGGTTAGGTCAAATGGAGAACATCGCTGCTAGGCAACGGCAATATTTAAGTCACTGTCTAGAAGCCACAGAGGCAGACAATTTAGCGAACTAGCTAGCGGGTAACGTAATGCAGAACGCAAAGGCATAACGACAGAGGAAAAAGATGAGGGCGTTGGGAATATCAACATTTTCCTCAGACATGTTATGAAATTACGAAGAAAAACTCCATACGACTAAAATTACAATATATTAACTAATCATTCACCAAATAAATTACTTCCATTGCCTCCGGTATTTCAGACAACGTCAGCGAACGCATCACAACTCGTGAAAACATTTCCAATAATGAGGTCTCATGAACGCGGTAAACACCACCCCATTTGAAGGCAGCATACGTCTCGTTTGTTTAATCTGAACAAAAACCAAAGCGCAAAAACGACAGTCTTGTCGTCACTGTGAGGTTGCCAGGCAACCAGTGGAGACTTAAACCCCCCCCCATAAAACCTCAATGTGTTGCTTTGTAGGCAGATTTTGTTATTTCGTTACCTTCAGACAGAGCCAGGCTAGCTGCTTCCGGCCTTCGTGCGAATCTAAGCTATCAGGCTTCTGACTGTAGCCTTGTATCTAACGGACATATATGAGAGTGGTATTGATCTTCTCATCTAACTCTCAGCAAGAAAGCGATTAAGCACATTTCCCAAAATGTCAAACTATTCCTTTAACTCGTGACAACCACCAGTAAGCTCAACAGCTTCACAATTTATGTTTTTCTTTTATAACTTCCAAAACTAAAAGAAACTGATTGCGAAGATATCTTCTGAGAACTTCCTAATTGGACTCACAAACCAGAACATCTGCTCTACTGTTGACAGCATAGTTTTCTTAACATAACAATGTGTCATCACAACTGGATTTAAAAGTGGTATTTAAATGTCAAAAGAAGAACTGGCTAAATCTAGCTGTGGTGGAGATAGTCGTCATCGTTTATACAACAGCCCAGAAAGAAAGCTTGGACATACAGTAGGTGAATCCGTTATCGACTGACCATGTGGACGGTGGGCGACATGGAGTCGGCTTCGTCCTCGTCCGAGAGGTCCGCCATGTTGACGGAGTTCAGGTCGGCGATGTCGTCGACGTCCTCCTCGCCCGTCAGCGACGTCAGCGTGTTGCCCAGCGCGTTGAGGCGCTTGCCGATGTTGGGATCCATGTGAACGTCGATGCCGCACATTTTCCAAAGTACGTTCAGAGTCCAGGTCCCGGCACTGCTGCTCTCTGTTTGTGAGGAGGAGGAAGAGAGGAAAGACAGAACGGCAGAGGATGTGGATAAAACAAATGCAAAAATGAAATTTTCAGACAGCTGTCTCGTGCTTGTTGCGCAGCTCTAGGGTGTGATCCATATTTGGACCAGAGCTTAGTTAAAAGAACTTGCCTGCAGAGGGTTGACCTGTAGTCCTGGAACATACTTGATACGTACCATCAGGAACGACACCTGTACACAGATCACACGCAGACAGACAATATTTCAGGAGGAGCTGCGTGCATAGAATAAGAATTCTCGGTTTCTATCTACTGAAATCAGGTCATTAATTACATTATAACGGGCCCATACACGGCTCAAAATATATTTATGTAAGTATAAAGTCTGTGTTTAGGTGTTCAAATCCTGAATTCAGGAATGTTTGAGCAAATTCCTGCGAGATGATCGTAGACGCACACAATTTTCACAATTGATCGGAAGTTTTGTGCAAATGTTGCTCGACAAATATGACACCAATCGGCCTGATGGGGGCGCTATAATTAAAAGGTTAGAATTTTGAACTTTGAAAAGTCATAACTCTCACGGCGCAAGTTTTACACTAAACTTGGTACAGACATCCATCTCCATTCACTCCTCCATCCATCTCCTCTTGGACCACTAAAGTCCACCTGACTAGATTTTCCTCTATTTTTAATTTTTTGAAAAACACGTGTTTGACATCTCCTCCTAAAACGTGACTCCGATTTGTACCAAATTTTTTGTGGATCCTTATTGGACTACACTTATCAAAAGCTTGTCGATATCTCGTTATGTTTTGAAGATATTGATAGTGAACTTTAAAAGGACGTGGCTCAGTATATCAATAGACCTAACTCCACAACCGTTGGGCCAATCATCATGAAACTTGTAGGATATGTCCACATAAGTACCTGAAACATACCCTGAACGTTTAATTAAAATCGACCGCTAGGGGGTGCAACAAATGCAACAGATTTAGTCGTAAATTAATGAGCGTCTTTCTGATCGTCATAAAACTTGCTAGCTTTTTAACTTTGATGCAGGTGTCGAAAATTGTCAAAGGTCTAGACCCCTCGCAGCTTTCAACTTCTAACGGTCTGTGTTGCCTTGAACCCCGGAATCGCTATACTTGTGGCTATATTTTACGTTTGTTTATAATCTCTGAAAAGAGACTCAAATCATTTTTCATTAAGAATTTTTTTGTTTAAAAATGCTACTTGTAACCCTTAAGTATAAACACATGGTTCTATAATTTTTATTTTTGAATACTTTGCTTTCTTCACTCAATCAATGCGTTTGACATTTATTAAAGATGATAAAACTGAAGCAAAAACATGAGACAAAATTCACACACACACACACACACACATATATTTATATATAATCCGTCACTCACAAGCGTTCATGACCATATCCCCTCGTATTTCAGGCTTCCAGTCGTCCCAGGAGGTCTCGAAGCCCTCGGCGAAGCGGATGCAGAAATTCTTGAAGTGGCCTTTGCTTACCAGGGACTCCGAGGAGCAGGCGGTGATCAGTGTGCTCTCAATGGTCAGCACCATAGCTGAGCCCGTGTCAAAATCTATGCTGTGGTTGGCCTGGCAGAGGGGCAGGGAGAGGGGGGGGTTAACCCAGGCCTCGAGCGAACGGTGAAGTACACGGAAAAAGAACCCACTTCCATGTGCTCGGAAAAGGCAGAGTGAGCTGGTAACACTTCATTCCACTGTAATGTATGTAAACTTTATCAGTTCAATGAATGTGGTTGTTTTCATGTGATTTTAAATTAAGAACACATTATAGTTTTGCAAAAGTGCTAAAAAATGTCAACAAAGTCCACAAATTACAGGATATTAATAAGCTCCTGTAAATACACCAATGAGTGAAATGTTACCAAGCTCTTCTGTTTGTTAGATTGTGTTTTAATTGCAGGATTGGGGGAATTAGATTCCCTGATTTTCTAGATCAACTCTGCATTGGTCCTAAAACAGGGATCTGATCATCATCCCAGTCATAACTGGAGGCAGGTAAAAAAAAAAAAGCATGTTTACCTCCTAAATTCACAGATTATCTATTATTATGACTTGGATGAAAATCAGACCGCGGTTTTGGAACGATTAACTGCAGGAATCCAGGTCATTTCCAAAATACAAGAATAGATACAGAGTCTTCCACGTGTGTCATTAGATCTGTGTATGCAAGTTTATACAATTTCAATTTCATGGCAGTCTCTGAAAGATTAGCCTGAAAAATGTCCTTGTTTCCGTTTTAGCAACGGATGAGGAATACTCTGGACACCAACTGGCATAACCTCTTTTTTTTTTAAGCAGGAAGTAATTACACACCCCAAACACCTCAGACACCAGCTCAAGCTTCATTAGTTGTTATGCCAGCATCGTGGGGGGGGGGGGGGGGGGAAATTGGATTGTTACAAAGTGGTGTGACCTGCCATTATTTAAACAAGAAAGAGCACTTGTGATGCAGTGTACTTGTGGCATGGAAGAGTATTGATCACAGTTAAGTCATTTGTCCCACAACAAGCCACCACAAGAGATGTAATAAATTGTCGGTTACTTTTCGTGCATTTTTATGCCGGCCTACTGATGTGCTGGCCCCAGCTTCAGAGTTGATGCCCTCCGTAGCTGGTGCTTGTCCTCTCTATGGAAATAAGCGTGACATAACAGCTGGTATATCTCTGTGTCTCTGTGGACATACTGTAGTATAGCATAGCACTGGAGCAGAACAATACAACTGATATGGACCATTTATTAATATCCAGTGTTTCCCCTAAAAGTTTCTATGTGTGTGAATCTTTCATCGAAACAAAGACCACGAGCAATGTTTCCAATGTCAGCGGTGATTCAGAATTATTTTACATATAAATAAAACATTTAAAAAAATAAAAATATTACATAATTTGGCCAAACTTTCTGCAGTCTACAGTAAAGGTCTGATGAATACTAAAATGGCACACGGTGCATGACATCCACATCCACCTCTCCTGGATGGTTTATCATCATACAAAAATGGATTTTGTGGACATAAATAAGACATGGTAGCATAAAAAATGAAATTTGTTGCACATTAGTGTTGCCATTTAAATACAGGCCAGGCAGCAGGTACCTGTGTATCATTTCGGTGGTGGTTTACATTAATAAATGAGGCTGTTGAGGTGAATGACGGTGTGTGTGTGGTGGGGCAGTCAATAGACAGTCTGCCCACTAACAGCTTCGGTAGGGGAAACACGGATATCAAAACTGATAACAGAGGAACTGTTCTTTTATGAAAGTAAAGAACAAGAATGCAATTGTGTTTTTAAGGCTATTAATAAAAGCAACTTCATGAACACTGGTACAGTTAATGTTGCCAAGTGCTGATGGAGACGATGATAATCTAATTTCCTTTTTAAAGACGGCATGACGTGAATTAAGAATTTGACAGAAGAAGCCCAAATATTACTCATGTGTGCTTCACATTTCTTTGGTTAGAATTAAATTAATATTACATGACTAATAAAAAAAACACTAGATCTCATGTGCATTTCATATGCTAAATGCAACACATCTGCAAACTGTGGCTTCTATGTATAATAGTGAAACACTGCTAAAAATACGTAACCATGGTATTTTAATGCCAATCAAAGATGCAAAACTTGTGAGAGCTTTGGCTCTCTTGATTACATGATTTGCATTAAACATGAATACACGTGTAAATGTGAACAGTTTAACTGAATAACCTCGAAGCCGACAGATTGCAAACCTGCCGTTTATAGAATTAGCAACTACGATATATGAACTTGGACATCTACATCTAGGAGTTAAAAAAATGTTACAGATCTACATTATTGACTTGAGAGATTGACAGATTACCTGAGACGTGTTGGTGATGGGGAGGCAGATGCCCAGGTCGTTGACGGTCAGCTGCAGGAAGAGGGTGCTGAAGGCCTGGGCGGAGGTCTGCTGGATGCCTGGCAGCTTGTCCACCACCTCTTTGGTGGCCATGTGGATGTCCTTGTTAAGGGCCAGGCGCTGCTCGTTCCAGTTGTCGTACGCTGCCTTGTAGTTCAGCCAGAAGAGCACGGCTGCAGGAGGAGGGCACACAGGCGGGTAGAGAGGACTTAGCATTACATCTTGAATGTATAGAAGTCGCATCAGTGGTTGTTATTTGTTGTGTGTGAAAATCAGATGCCAATTTCCATCACAGAGCCATCCTTTTTTCAATCAGTGATGAGTAGGTAGAATAATTAATGGAAACTATGGGCGGTCTCGTGACCTGCTATGTTGATGATGTCTTCAGTGTCAATAAAGTTAATAGGAAATGGTTACGATTTTCTTCTCACACAACAAAAACTGGAGACCATCTTGCGACGGGCTCACACCAGCCACGACGCCAAAGTGGGGGGGCCAATGGCCCTTTCCCCACTTCCTACCCCCCCCCCCCCCTACTTCTGGCGCCCTTGCTCGGACCACACCTATCTTCGAACTCGCATCTTGCACGGTTGCGTCGCTATCGTGGTGACAAAATCTGTCAACAGACGGACGGAAATATAAACACCTGGCGAAGCACTCGAAACTGTTTCCATGGTAGTTTCTGCTACAGAAGGAGTCTCCAGGAACACATTTTGCCATGGTGACACAGACTCATAAGATGGAAATCATACCAGGGTCACTGTGGTGGCTGGTAATAACTAAGCAGAACCAGTTTTGTAAAAGGTACACAGAACAAGCTTTGACATTTAAAAGGTAGTGTTGGTAAAGATTTTAGAAACATTTTTGTTATATTTGTTAAAAATTCTCTTTACATCCCGACAACAATCAATTAATCAAATGCTCTGTCAAAAAAACGAAAAAATCCGGTATCTGTGGCCGTCGTAGGACTGTAATAAACCCGTCCAATCATTTGATTCGGCCCGAATGTAGTGAATGGACGGGCTACCTGCCTGCGTGCACTCATTGTGCGTCACCGGATTCTTCCACAAGCTGGGACTTTTGGAAGCTAGCGCTGCTAGCTACTTTCATTGGAAAAGAGTTGGCAACACTTGGCTGTTTTTTTGGGCTGAAAAATTTAAAAAAATCTAGTGTACTCTTGCTAGTGTCTCAAGATTACCGACCCTACCTTTAATGTGATGTAGAGAAAAAGTAAACTGAACCTCTGTCGAACGCCACCGGCTGGGCGAAAACGATCGGTCTGTTGAGCGTGATGAGGACGGCCTCCTTGTCTGAGGAGCCACTGATCTCCTCCTGCAGAGCGTTCCGCAGACCGATCCGAGTTCGAAAGTACGCCACCTGGTGGAAGTCTGAGCCAGCTTCTTCGTACACCTGTGAAGTGACGGGGCAGAAAGGGCTTCACATAGTGAACTACAGTGATCTCTGAGACAATTCTAGACTCGAAACCTGAGAGCTTAGATTTCACTAGCGTGGGGCCGATCTGTACCTGGTGCTTGACTATCTGTCCGAGAGCCAGGTGGAGATCTACTTGACATTTGCCAAACAGTTTAAGGTAGCTGCTGCTGCCGCCGGGCTGAGCCTTGCACTGGATCCTGTTGGACAGCTCCAGCTCGATGAGGCCCGTCTCAAAGCGCACAGCTCGCATAGAAGGAGTGGTGGCGGTCATCTGGATTCCCTGTGAACGAGAAAACGGCTTTCAGAGAATTCCTCAACTCTAACTGATACTCAAAATTAAACAAAAATCTCCAGAGAGAAACCCTTTACTGGTTTTATTACTTTGACTAAACCCCCAACCCCCTTTTTTTTCAGATGAACACCAATGTTTATGTGTATTCAGTAGTGTTGTTGATGGATTCAGGTCCAAATCTTGACATTTTAGTGCAAAGTATTGGAATTCTACATATTGAGAGTATGTAGTGCATAGTATGCGATTTTGGAAATAGCCAGTGCTTCATCCACACACTCTTGTCGCAGTGTAGGAAAGCACGTTGCTATCGCCAGAAAATCAGTCATTAACACTGATTCACCAGATGGCGTAATTTCAAGAGAGAAAAGAAAAGAGAGAAAAGGCTTGTGCTGTGCTGCGATCATAACGGTACGTTGATTTACGGTATATGAGCCGACAACAATAGACCCGACCCCGGGCCGTGTCTTTTGGATTTCCAAACTGAAAGAAACCGAACGTGAGATACCTTGAACATGAGGCTGAGAGAATAAAGCAGGATTTTCGGCTTGTCTGCATCTGTCGAGGTGTCGTACTCGTTCCACAGCGGGATGGGTTGTTCTCCTCCTGCATGCACAAAGAGTATACAAGTCAACCTCACAAGCACCGCGCGGACTGTTTGGAAGCGCTAGATAACGTGAGGGATTATGTTGTCTGTTTACCTGTTCTCTAATATCTGCCTTGAAGTGTCCCAGTGCAACTACGCTTAAAGACCCTGATGTGAACAGTTACCATACACCCATTCTCATTATTCTTTACCATAAAATGGCAGTTCTCTCTCTCGTTTGGGCGATTACATCGATCAAGCTTAACGAGTTTAAACAAACGACTATCGATACCGGTGTGGAAATGAACATGACTGGATTTGTGTCTGTGCCCCGGGCATTGTTTTGTGAGGGAAAACAATATTTTTCATTGACTTAAGTAGCAGCTTTAGGCTACAGAACACTGTCGGGAACAGTCAGATGTTTACGATTAGATTAACTTTATTGATCTGTGAGGAAAACCGGGGCCATTACAGCGGCAAAAGAAAAGAGACTTGTAAGAAATAGAATATGATGATGAGGCAAGTTTGCAGTGCAGAAACATACATGTGAAAGCGTGTGTTGGTACAGTGCATTACCTGAGACCTTCTGTATGACCTCGTTGACCTCCTTCATGAAAACCTTCTGCAGGAAGACCAGGTGGTTGAGCAGGTCTGTGGTCAGGTTGTGCTCAAATGAACCAATCTGCACATCAGAGACGAAGACAAAGTGAGGGCAAGTTTAGAGCAACACTAGGTGCTATGTTCAACTTTTATCCATCATCCAAGGGAATACAAATGCGAAGCCCCGTCGGGAGCCCCTTACCTCGGCCACGCAGCGCAGGTAGTTGCCTTGGAGGTAGTTGCCTTGCTTTGCTGGGAAGTCGTCGGGTGCCCAGCCCTGGTCCGAGTGTCTCTCGTGCTCCTCCATGATGTACTCTCCTGACATGGTGACCGGAGGCAGGGTGAGGCTGGCTGACGGCGGCATGGTGGACATGTCCACCGGGGACACTTTTGACTGGAAGCAAAGCTTGTGGTTCGGCAACTCGAAGGTGAAACTAGTTTGTGCTCCTGAACACGGAAGGAGAGGAAAATGCATAATTATTATTATTTATTCTTACTTAAAGCTCTGTTTACATCATTATGGAGAATCCGTGTCAATTCTCCTCTCACACACACACACACACCTGTCATGCCATGGCTCTTCATGCGACCCATTTTGTACTCCGCTTTCAGCGAGGGCAGCAGGGCGGCCCCGATGGTGATGCCATCCATCATGGCGCTGAACTTGAGGACGATGGGCTTCTTCTCCAGGCCCTCCGGGAGCTGGGGGAACTCGTTGGCTTCTACGGGGGTCTGATTGATGCTGGATGCTTTCTCAGAGGGTTGCGGGGTGGGGGTGTCCTCCCTGTTAGGAGGTTGACTGGAAGGGGAGAAAAAAACAAAAACATTCACCAACTCAGTCAAGATTATACAACAGCGTATTAGGGCCATTGTTAGAAAAAAAAAAAAAAATTACGGTGCCAGGGGAGGGGGATAATATTCAGAGAAAAAAGTCAGAATTTACGAGAAAAAAAAACTTGGATATGCTCTGAAATGAGAGTGTTAAACTTACAAAAAGAAACTTGCACATTTACGAGAAAAAAAAATTGAATATTCTCTGAGATAATGAAGTTTTAAATTTGCGATAAAGAACTCAAGGGAACACGTCGCTTCATTTTGCAAGGTTGCATCAACCTCATCACAGATGCCAACGGTAAATATATTAATTATATTAGTATTTATTTCTGTTCATAAAGAACATGAAAGAAAACATGTACATATATCTTTTACGACCTTGTTTAACGGTGGCATCTGTTGCGCGATGAGGTGGATCCAACTAAAAAAAAAAGAGATTTTTCAGAGTTGTTTTCTCTTGTAAATTTGTGACTTATTTCAGAGAATTTCTGTTTTTTTCTCGCAAGTTTATGACTTTATAATCTCAGAGAATATTCAAGTTTGTTTCTCTCATAAATTTGCAAGTTTTTTCTCCTATAGTTACGACTTTAATCTCGGAAATTCTGAGTTTTTTCTCTGAATATTACCCCCCATCCCCCGTTATTTTGTTCTCTTTTTCTTTTTTACCTACAATGACCCTAATATGCCATCGTAGGATTGACTCATTACCTACAAAGGTGTTGACTGTGAATATGTGAAGCAACTGTTGCGATGTTAACGGGTGGACTGGGTTTGGCATGCAGTGCTTCAGATCAGTGCTCAGATCAGTGCTTCAGACATCACATCAGTCCCAAAACTTAAAGACGCAAACTTGTTGTTGTTGTTGGAAGTTAAGTACACACTGAAAAATTGCTACTATTGCTTTGATTTAGTTATGCGTGTGTGTTATTATGGAGAGCTTTGCAGATACTGGGCTCATATTCCTGTGAACATCAAATTATAGAAAAGTTGTTTAATATCCTCGGCACACCTACAACACTATAAATATATTAACATAATTCAGAATATTACCATGGAAACAGACCACACACGCAGGCTTTGAAAGCAGTTAACAGGCAACAGTGTGGATATGCTGCAGTGACCTGTCACTTCTTATGAGGATTTCATTGAGTGCCGATTACAATATAATGACACCAGTGTGTTGTATGACGGATTCATTTAGGATTTTAAATAATAGTTACAAGTGTACAACATTTTAGAGTTTCTCAATACTTTTAAATACTATAAATGAGCCCCTTGTGCATCGCAATGGACATTTTGGGCTTTTTAATTTTTTATTTTTGGCTGTATCGATGTGTGGCATACATTTTCGCTGAGTGTGAGTTTCTTTTTTTTTTTTTTAATTTGGAAGTTAAACCCCAGCTCCTACGATAAATCTATAATAAACTGTTTAGCCAAAATACAGACACTCAGACCCTTAGGGACAAAAATGTCCCCATGGAAACCAATTAAAACATTACAGCATAAAATCCTGCATCCTATAATATCAGGCTTTCAATCTAGAGCACTGGCTTCAAAATTGTAGCTTTTACTATTTTCCACCATAGACTGTATATAAAGACGGACAGCACGTCTCCACTTCCTCCCACTGTATAGAAGTGAAGCCATCTTGGTTTATGACCTATACTGCAGCCAGCCATCAGGGGGCGATCGAGATGTTTTGGCTTCACTTTTGCGGAACTGTCATGTCGTCCATCTTTATATACGGTCTGTGTTTTCCATCAGATTAAGCAATGTTTTCTCATGTTTGCCGTATGGAGCAAATACATGCTGTTTTCTTGGTTTTCAGCAGAGGCGTTGCTGCTGTATTATGGAGCAATGCAATGTTCGCTGCAATGCATCAAATCAATGTTGTTGCTAATTATTGACATATCCCAGACTCTGAAAAAATATATATGGCATTTAGTATACAGAGAATAAATCAGGCTTTGTTTTGTTGTTTTTTCATTAAAAAACAACAGTGGCATTATGTAAACAAACTAGTATTTAAAAGGGTTAGAAAAAAAATTAAATTAATGAATATTGCGTAGTTATGATCAGGACTGAAGTTGGCTAAAAGATTCAACTGAGTGAAAGTGGAAAACAATATGAATATATAGTATTTTTACATAGCATTAATATTAGCCGTATTAGTAAGGGGACATTTTTGTCCTCTTAGATAGAAAGAGGGTGTTTTTTTTCAAAAAATCTGAAACTGCAGAAAAAATAAAAATGCATCAAAATCAATGTTGTAGATAATCACTGACATATCACACACTGTGAGAAATAAATAATCCCCCTAGCATTTAGTATACCGAAAATTATTCAAGTGGCATTATGCAAACAAACTAGCATTTAAGGGTTAAAATTCTACAAAAAAATCATGAATATTTGGTAGTGATGATCAGGACTGAAGTTGGGTAAAAGATTTAAGTCGGTGAAAGTCGAAAATAATATTAATACATAATATTATTTTTTTTCATTTTTGTCCTCCAAGGACATCAGAGCAATGTTTTTTTTTAACGAGGGTTAAAAGATTCATAAGTGAAAAGCACATACACGTTGGAGGGCTGGCGGATGAGGTCAGAGATTTGTTTGGAGAGCTGGTGGGAGCTGCGGACCATCATGCTGTGCAAAGTAGCCGGATGCTGGGGGATGTTGATCATGATGGCCCCCACTTTGAAGACCGCCGCGTTGTTGGTCTTCAGTCCTCGCTGGGCGCTGTACAAGGCCTGGGACTTGGCGATGTTGCATTTGACCACCGTTCTGAAACACAGAGTAAACTGGAATGAGCAGTGAAATTTGATTACTTTTTTTTTTTTTTCGGCGTGATGTGGACACGTGAATGGATGTGCAACTTAAGTGGAATTACTGAGAGGACGTCAAACAGTGAAACACCATGCAGATTCAGGACAGCGTTCAGTTTTCTGGGTACAGGTAGAATGGAGCAAACATAACAGCGACACATGTTCCACTATGAACGAGGAATGAAATTAATTCAACATTGTGTCGGCCGAATGCAAGGGTCTTACGCACACATTTTTTTTTGTGATCCTGCCGCTTGTAGCAAATATGTTGCCTACATTCTTAGATGACTTATGAATGTTTTATTCAACTAAATCTGGAACAAAATGCTGAAATTTCAGACTATGATATTTCAGCATTTTGGCAGACTGTAAACTTAAAGAAAGAGTCGAGAATGAAGAGATTCACAAACAACTTTAAAAACAAAACCAGCCAACCAATGAAAGTGGCTTCGTACACACAAACAGTTAACATCTGAACAAGGAGAGTCCTTAGAAACCGTTCACTGAAAATACACATAGATGACAGCAGGCGACTCAGACAAATGAAGGATGTGCAATCGGGGCAGCTGTGTTTTTTGATTCACTAATGCATGGGAGCCCTAAACGGTAGCGATAACATACAGAAACTCTTGTTTAGCTGTGCTGGTGGGAGATGTTGGGAAATCCTCCAGTCTATGCAAGTAGTTGGAAGAGAAAGCCAAGGATTGTAAAATAAAACAAAAGAAGAAGAAGAAGAAGAAGAAGAGCAGAAGAAAGTGTGAAACAGTTCTGAGACACAATAAGGTGAAAACACAGTTTCCAACATTCACTTCAAGTGAATATGTGAGGGTCTTTGTTTTAGTTTTAGATGCACAAGTTAATGATGAAAAAGGCTCTGGATTAATAAAGTAGCACACATCTAGAATAAACTAAAGGCATCAAGGGTAACCAGAGTTAAATTTAATGTTATCCAGAAACTGCATCTGGAAGAAAACATCTCAAAACAACTGCTGACACGGCAGACACAATGCTTTAAAGAGGACCTATTATGCTTTTATGCTTTTATGCTTTTTCCCTGCAAAAAGGTCTGCAAAGTTACAAAGTCCAGGTCAAAGGGAGTTACTCTCCCCCACAGAAACTCTGAACTGCCTGTAACGCCTCGCTTGAAGTCCCGCCTTTTCTTGCGTAACGTGGTGATGTCACGAGTAACATATTTGCATAACACCTGCCTAGAGCGGCGCTGGAGCGGAGTCCGAAGAGTTTGGTTCGGTTGACCAATCACAACAGTGGGCCAGCCGACCAAAAGGTACAGTGTGTAGGATTGGGCGGCATCTAGTGGTGTGGTTGCAGATTGCAACCAACTGAGTAACCCTCAGCTCACTCCTCCCTTTCTAAGACTGCGGTAGCGTGAGCTGCCGAGTGCGAAACCGTGGTAACGCCGTTCGCCTCGCTCAGAGGTCATCCTTACCATAATAACACTTGACCTTGAGCAACTGAAGTCAGAGGGCAGCTGGCGGCACCACGGTTTTGCACTCTGTGGCTCACGTTACCGCGGCTTCCCAAGCTTATCGGAGAACTAGGGTGGCCTTCAGGTGACGTAAAAACACGAAAGCCTCTCACGAGAGCCAGTGTTTGGTTTTTCCGTTCTAGGCTATTGTAGAAACATGGCGGAGCAACATGGCGGACTCTGTGAAGAGGACCCGCCCCCTATGTAGATAATTCTAAGCTAACGAAAACATAACAATTCTTAATATCAGGTGATTATACACTAATGAAAACATTGCTGTGAATATTATATTCCATTTCTGCTAATAGATCCCCCGAAATGTTACACACTGTTCCTTTAAAGCATGTAAACATGTTCTAGCAGAAACCCAAAATACTACTACTAATAAAGTATTCACCTGAAAATGAGCATAATAGGTCCTCTTTAATTGTGACATAATACATTTGCATTGGAGCCCGTTGTGGATTATCGCTTAATTAATGTCTTTGTTTGCACTCTGTGTTCATTTGAAGCAAACAATAGAGTAGGAAACAATGCCAATGGCACTGCAATCCTTCTTACCTACATCTGACTTTTATACATCAGCGGCAACTAAAAAGTGCCAAGTTGTGTGGCATATACAAAGTCAAACACATGAGTGCAGTTCAGAGCATACAGTATGAAAACAGGATTACGTCTCAGTTTTATTTTCACAGTGGGAGCATCTGTTAAATAGAGTGAGATGAAAAAAAAAAAGCTTCTTATTGAAGCAGCAGCAGCAGAAGTTCTAAACTGAATCAAAGCAGCGTGGAGATGCATCCGTCTGTCTCAACGCATGACTACAAGGCTCGTAACCTGATTAGGGTGGTTATGCTTTGAGGAAATTGCTCGCAGTGAAAAACTAAAACTGCTGTTAAAATTTCCCCGGCTGGAAAGGAGTCGGTAATTGGCTCCCGCTGTGGAAAACACGGCATCCACTTTTTCGTTTAAACTCGAGGGATTTTGTAAAAAGCACTTGACATTAAAGCATTTATGTGCTAAGTTCTGCTGCTGTGTTCTTGTGCAAGTTGAAGGGATTCTTTCTCGACTTCAATCACTAATTTGATATCACTTAAAAAAGGTCAATAACCAAGTTGTCATACTTCTGAGCTGAGAAGTTCTGTGTCTTTGAGTCCACAGTTAAAATCCAATAGTTAGAGCTCCCTTAGGCAACACAAAAAAAATAAATGAATATTGAATCAAAACACCCAAAAATCATTATTAGTTATAATTAAAAAGTTTTCTTAAAGACTTTTTTAAAACTTCAAACAGCGAGAGTTAGGATCAATGCACTCTATTAAACATGTTTGGTAAAGTTGCTCTTCAAAGATTTTTTTTCCAGACGACATAAAAAAGACCTTATTCATACAGTATAAAATAAAACAAAACAACTGTTAAATCACTTCCCTGATAAGCAGAAGTTGAAAAGAATTTGTACGTACTGGATGTCAGGTGTTATGCCCTCCAGTAGAACAATGTTTACCCCTCCTATATGAGCCGATGCACACGTCTCTGTCATCTTCTGGTGCAGGATATCTGTCGACACGTGAATATAAAGAGAAAAGAGTACATCAATAAACAGAATAATCTGTTACCTACCAAGAATTGCTGTTTTCTGTTTTTACAGAAAATGAATTATCTTTTGTGTATGGAATCAATCATTTAATCAAGATGCAAGGGCTTTTATTGTGAAATTTTTCATCGATTCCCCTTCCCTGCTGACAAGGTTAAAAAATAAATAACAAAAACTCATCCCCATCAATACCCACACAGATCTCGGCCTCACCTTTCATCTTCTCCTTCAGGGTGAAGCTTCCGTGGATCTTCTTCAGCTCGGCCTCCATGGTCAGCCCGCCGATGTCGGCCTCCAGGTGGGTGCGGTTCACCATGCCGATGCCGAACACTATGAGCGTGACGTGCTGGGGCTCGGCGCTCACCAGGCTGCGCCGCCGCCCGCTGGAGCCCGGGGGCTTGTTGGGCGTGGCGGGTTCCTGCTGCTCGTTCTCGAAGATCACTTTACAGAGCGGCTCCGAGGGCCGGCGTCCGCCTTCTGCGGGAAGAAAAGTACACATGTAGAGGAGGTGTTCGGTAAAAATACACATCACAATTCAATCATTGTAGGAGCATGGAAAAAGAAAAGACCCCAGATGTTTATACGGCATCGATCATCAAAACTCAAATGCATGAAAAGAGGATCATGGAACTTCAAAAATTCCGCGTTAAAGGTGCAGTGTGCAGGACTTGGTGTCATCTAGTGGTGAGGTTGCAGGTTGTAACCAACTGAAACATCTCCCGTGTGCCAAGCATGTAGGAGAACTACGTTGGCCGACACAAAAACGTGAAAACGCAAGTGGCCCCATCTATGTTAGGTTTGTCCGTTCTGGGTTACTGTAGAAAAATGGCAAATGGCTCTGTGAAGAGGTCCCGCTCCATATGTAGACATAAACGGCTCATTCTAAGGTAACGAAAACACAACGATTCTTATTTTCAGGTGATTATACACTAAAGAAAACAAACAACTTATTAATATTTATATTCCATTTCTGCCAATAGATCCCCCTAAATGCTATGCACTGTTGTTGCACTTGTGATGACCACTTTTTTTTGTCCTTAAGGAACTCATTCTGTCATTGCATCAAGGTGGGTTCTTCTGTAGAAACACTGTCCCACCAATACAAGCTACTCTCATACTTAATGATCTCCTCAGGGGGGAATGGTGGGTCATAATAGCAGCAAGTTATATCAGGATAAATTGACCAGAAGTGAATAAATCACACAGCAAATAGGAAGCAGAGAAGCAGATAAAGACAGCATTATGATATATTAACTAGGAGCACATTATTAATGATAATGAAATACAGCATGCATTAACAAAGTAAAGCAGAAAGGAAATGCACGGGTTGGGATAAAGGATGGAAAACTAGGAAGTGGATGTCGCTGCTGGACGCCGATTCCCACCTGAAAGGCAGTTCTCTGGGGAGCTTTTCTCCAGGATGCCAGTGGGATCGGAGATGAGGGAGTAGAAGTTGAGCAGCTTGTACATGTTCTGCCAACATTCCGCCGACGGCTCGCTCTGCTCCGACACCGTGATGGAGTCGGAGTCGTCCATCTGGACGGCCATGTGGTCGGCCACGTCACGGGAGCCCTTCCTCGACACCTGAAGGCGTTACACAACATTCCGCGTTATGAAACAAACAGAAATGTCACAATACGCATCGTGGGCCTGGAGGGTAAATAAACAAGTCTTGGTTCTTCTTTTATTGCCCCTACTGTTTACTGTAACAGTGTAGTTATGAGACTGTAGGCCGTCACGACAGAGACGGGTAATGAGATCTGTAAGATGACATCATCTGCTCGTGACATTAACTTACAGTAAACGGGAAAGTTATTTCTGCAGAGAGAGATTTCTAAGAGCTCTGGTTTAGGTTATATCTGTGGAAGTCTGTCATGAGTCCGTCTGATACGTCTTCTACTCTTATTAAAATCTGTTCACTTAAAAAAAAACCTGTCCTGGTGAGAACAAGTTTTGCCTGAAAACTGGGGACTGAATAAAATACTTTTTCTTACCAACAGCTGACACTGTTTCAGTGGATGGAGAAATTCTTATTATCTACTGGCTCCCTCTAGAGTTTTTGTAGAAAATGACAGCAATTCATTTTGTGATTTTACTGATTATATTTAAAGGTCTGGACAGGTTTGAGGAATATTTGAGACACCTTTTAAAACTATTTGAGAACGATTTTAAAGGGTAATTTCTGTATTTTTCAACCCAATTTTCCCATGTTTTTGTGGCTAAATGACTAATAGGGACAACGATTTCTGAAATTGGTCCAGTATTGAGGGAGAGCGCTGTAGACGGCACTAAAAGTACTTTGCTTTTGCCATGACAGGCTCTGATTGATATTATAAGTGTCTGACAACATTATGGAAAGAGTCTCGCGCAAGGAGAGGTCTTGTTCTGAAATCTGGCGAGGTGACGTGTTGCCGGAAGACGACGGGGGAGTAGTGGAATACATCCATGGTAGAAACGCGAGTGCCAGCCGGGCAGTTTGTTGTGTTGGAGTACAGAAAGCGTAGCTTAGTGTTAACAAAAAAAAAGAAAATCAGTGTAATGGCTGAATATATAGATGATTTTGGCAATGTGGATGACTCTTTGAATTCGATGGCCGTCTCGTATTTATTTGAGCCAGAGCATACGGATATTCAGATTTCACAACGAAACTTCTCCTTGAGCGGGACTTTGACACAATAACAAACAGACCGGATCAAGCGAAAGGTAACGAAAATGTTGTATTTCTCTGAAGGGTCCTTTCCATAATGTTGTCAGACACTTCTGATACCAATCTGAGCCTGTCAGTGGCAAAAACAAGCCCTTTTTGTGGACGTAACTTACATTGAGTCCAGGTTGAAAAATACAGAAGTTACCCTTTAACTAAAGGCCTCAGAGAGGTACTGGCTAGCGATGGGTCATGATTTTCGAATAGTTTCAAATAGTTTATGCGACTATCGTCTTGTCTTAAATAATGATCAATCCATCCCTAGTACCGGCTGTAGATTAAAAAAGGCAATTGGGCTCCTAAACTTTGAAATGAACTGCTTTGAGTGCTGAAACTGGGAAATCTATGGGACCATTTCAAATATGAAAACATAAACACTGTGAATGGGTTCAGAGTTTATTTCCTGTTGCAGCGTTTGCCAATATCAATATCTGACGGAAAAGACCCATTTAGAGTGTTTATGCTGTCGAGGTTGAAAGTCTACACATTCAGTATGAACGTGTTGCTTAGCAAGGGAATTTTTTACTGAAAAGATCTCCATAATCCTAGAAATCGCGCCTTTAAATGTGTGGTTCTGACCTTTGTGTTTTTAAAACGTGACTCCTCAGAAGTGTAAATCGTTACCTTCGAGGTGCGTCGCTCTGAACGTCCGACGGAGCTGCGTCCTCGAGGCTCCCTCCTCCCCAGCGTGTCCATGCCCGACGGAGGCCCGTTAGGCGGTATGCCCCCGGCGATGCCTGCTCCTCCTCCGCCCGCTCCTCCTCCGCCCGCTCCCCCTCCGCCCACCCCTCTCTTGCTCTTGAGGGTCTGGGTCCCGCTGCGTCCCGCCCCGTTGATGCTGCCCCGGGAGCTGCGGCTGAAGTCGGAGGACCTGAAGTGGCGGTACGGCCGCGCCTTGAAGGTGGGCGTCGGGGAGGCCGAGCCGGCGGTGTAGCGGCTCAGCTTGATGTCGGTCTGCGTGGCCTTGATGTCGTCGATCATGGTGCTGAACTGGTGGATGAGGCGCACCAGGGCCATGTCGACGCGCTGGCTGATGGCCTGGCAGGCCGTGGTGAAATCGCAGTGGAACGTGTTGTAGTGGCGGCGGTTGAGGTCGTGGAAGGAGAGCGGGGCCGCGGTGGGGCCCTGCGGGGCGCTGGTCGACTTCTCCATCACCACCGCGTTCAGGCTGAAGGTCTCGATCAGCAGCGCTGGCTTGAAATCCAGCGGAGGGATGTTCACCATGCCTTGTCTGTAGACAGAGTGAGGGTTATGTATGTATTTAGCAGAAAGTCTATACTTTATACATTTAGAATGAACGCCAAACTAGAACTCATTAACAAGTAAGGAAAAAGAATGGAAATGAATGTCCTAATCGTGTTTTATTGTTACGATTTATTTTTTACCTCCTGGATCTTTTGTTTTTCCGCTCTTTGGAGGTGTCGGAGTCGACGATGTCCGCTCTGAGACACTCGAGGTTGCCAGAAAAAGACAGGTGCTCTCCAAAATACATCTTGTAACTAAGAGGAGTGGCGTCTTGGGCCTGGATGCCCGTGTAGCTCAGCAAAGGCTTGAAAACAACCTGAGGGCGGGAAACAGATATCATAAGGCACTAAAATGAGCACAGGTTTTAGTGGAGGGGATGTGCTCACCAAACCATGAGCCCCGCAGATAGTTTGTGACACCTACGAAGATAAACACGAATCAAGCTGGCAGAGGTGACATTATTGGCAAAATAGGTGAAAATTGGTTCTATGGGTACCCACGAGTCTCCCCTTTACAGACATGCCCACTTTATGATAATCACATGCAGTTTGGGGCAAGTCATAGTCAAGTCAGCACACTGACACACTCTCAGCTGTTGTTGCCTGTTGGGCTGCAGTTTGCCATGTTATGATTTGAGCATATTTTTTCTATGGTAAATGCATGACCTGAGAGGATTTCTGGACAATATTTATCATTGTTTTGTGTTGTTAATTGATTTCCAATTATAAATATATACATGCATTTGCATAAAGCAAGCACATTTGCCCACTCCCATGTTGATAAGAGTATTAAATACTTGACAAATCTCCCTTTAAGGTACATTTGAACAGATAAAAAAATTTGCGATTAATTTGCGATTAATTGCAATTTAATATTTGTATCGATTGACAGCCCTTAAATATATTCTAAAAATCACATAATTCAAGACTTATTAAAGAGCTGCAGACATCATGTGAACTGTCTGCCTGGTGAAAGTTAAGACACAGCAAGCACAATTGAACACATGACAAAGAAATGCAGACCTGAGCATCGGCCAGTTGAACAGCAGCTGGGCACTGGTTGCCCTCCTCAATGTCGGCCATCTCGTCCTGGCTGGTGCTATGCTGGGAGTGCTGGGAGTGGTCTCCATCCAGGGTGTTCTGGTCACTGGACAGCACCGTGTTGAAGTCTGACGCCGAGGGGATTGTGGGCAGGTTACACGTCCCACCTAAGGGTGTGGAAGGAGAGAAGGTTTGGGATACATGTGGTGTGAGGCCTACGGTAAGCTACTGTTGTGTTTTTTCCTGCAGGGTACATTCACACCAGAGCAGCTCAGTGGCATCATGTTACTAGACATGTAAATATAAGCAGCAGTTACTGAGTGAAGTGCTGTAGGGTGAAACACTTTACCACCTCCTCTTAACAAAGACGTTAAGAGCGAATTAAATGGAAGGCAACCGTCCAACCACGGGGAGTGTTAAGAGGAACTTTATGGCCATTTTATGCACAATTTGCAACTCTAAACAGCCACATCACATCCTCTTAATGTGTTTGTGAGAAACTTGCTCGGGCTAATTTGCTGTGCTGTCAGCGACTGACATTTGGGTGAGTGGATAACGACATCGTCTTGGGCACAAATCCAGCCTTTCACACATAAGTGCTCTGCTAAATTGTGAAGGTAATATGTATCTTTTTTTTAAAGTAAATAATAAACTACTATTGAGGGAGGATGGAACCAGTGCAGCTGTTTGTAACTCAGGCTACATCCACACTTATACGTTTTCGTTTTAAAGCGCAGAACTTTTGCTACGTTCACGCCCGGCGTGCACGCTACTCCGGCGTATTCGAAAACTCCTAAAACGGAGACTGCTGACCCCGTTTTAGTTCGAAAACTCCAGGATAAAGTCCCCAACGGGCTTCCATAATATACTGTATTAATTATTAAACTGATATCTAACCAATTTCCTCCAGCATGAATGTATTTAATCTTAGTTTATTTAGACACCAACAACATACCTGTTTCCAGTTGTTTTTTTTGGGGATAGATTGACACGGAGTTCTAGGTGACTATTAAACTAACAAAAAGGGAGACAAACTAACTGCTAGATAGCTAACTAGTTCACCAACACCATCATAACAACACTGAGCAACAATCCCTGACCTCCTTCTGGACTGTTAACGGTTGGTAGTGTCTGGTACTGGAAGTGGTTGACAGGAGAATCCAGTTGGTCTAGTGAAACAGCAACATTATACTACTGTACTAAGTAAAGCATGAAGGTGTTAACAATTAGCATCAATTCGAACAGCATTATAATAAAACATTAATAGTTTGTCCTCAAGGTTCCACAGAAATGAGTTCATCTGAATTAACTGGAATACTCATCTAAATATTAAAAGGATTTTCTGAATAAAAATAAGATTTTTAATGAATATACAATGAGGATTTGACAAATGGAAAACACCCTTCCAAAACAAACGATGTCTGACCTGTCTGCAGGCTGTTGTGCTGGGAGCGGTTAACCGGGGAGTCCTGGACTGCAGCCCCCGTCCTGTTGCCCACGGCGTTGGACATCCAGTTGTAAAAGCTGACGGAGGCGGGCTCCGCCAGCAGCGGGTGCTCGGTCAGCACGTCTGTCCCCAAACTGTTTCCTGGGCCCCCAGAAGAAAGAGATCGAGAGCACATTACATCATGGAACAGACTACGAAAAAAGAACCGGACATCAAACAGATACCGACTGATGTTCACGGATAATTTTCATCTTGCATCATCGGGGCACGTGTGGTTACTGTGAATTTAAATTTGGGGATTATAAAAGTTATGACAAAGACAGGGGTTGCGTCCGAAATTCCATTTAACATGCTATTTGGTACGCTAAAACAGTATGTGAGATTTTTTAGTATGTCCGAAACTTTAGTATGAAACCAATGGTACACGAAATGCATACCATTTCCGGTGAAATATTACAGTATGTATAAGCTGGACACTACGGCAGCAGAAATATCCCACAATGCAATGCGGTAGCGATGACACGTTCAGAACAGACCGCTCTGTAACATCAATACCGCTTCAATTCAAGCTTCACTTTGCTAGGCGTAATATATTTCATTAAATTAATTCAGACTTTGATTCTCACAAATCATCATTTTGGACACGAGTTTGGCACGGGTTACCATGGTAACGCATCTCCAACCGGCAATGACGCTCTCAGGAAGTGGCGACGTAAATTACTGATCAGTGCGTCCAAATGGACACATAAATACTACCGTTTACTCACAAAAGTCAAAAGTATGTTGAACGATAGTACACATATCGGGTATGTAGTGCATAGTATGCCATTTCGGACAAAGCCAGGGTGTGTACAGTTTTCAAGCTCACACACACAATACACACACAATACACACACACACAGTCATGGTCTTATACTACAACGAGGAATCAAAACACTTCTTTTTCCACTTGTTTTCTTATGCACTTCCCTCTCTGGTGCATTTTTGTTAGACAGTGTTGCAAAAGCTTGAATGTGGTAGTTCTGCATTCATGAAGCAAGGTGATATCAGCAGGGGTTGCTGAATGTCGAAAGGGTGAAACAAAGTAAATACCTAATGGCACTCTGCATACTAGTTCACTGCGGGCACGTGCTCGAGGAGCGACCGAGCTGTGAATCTATTTTGGTTTGTTTTTATTCACCTCATTGAACGGTAGAGGTCAGCCTTGCAGCAAAAATGATAAGGAGACTATTACATGCTGTAATCAACACTATTCTGCGGTTACTAGAACCTTCCCACATCTCGCGGTTTAGCGGCAGTGCGACACAACGGCGGTACCTGTGCGAGTGAGGGAGCCGCTCTTGGCCGCGGTGGCGGCAGACGGCTCGTTCCTCTGGGGCATGCCCTCCAGCAGGTTGTGCAGACTCCGGAAGCTGCCTGTCAGATTACTCAGGAGGCTCTCCTTCCTGGGGCTGTCCTTAGCCGGCAGGCCCGCGCGGCTCACATGGGCCGGTGAGTCAGCCGCCGTGTCACCGCTGGTGTAGCTCAGCGACTGGTATGGATGGGAGCCCTGGGTGTGACAAATGTACAGATTATGTTCACACTACACAACTGCCTGTGGCTTTTCTATGTTCCAAAGATGAGTGGGATGCACGGTGACAGCCGCGATCCGTTGTGGAAATAGTCTGAAGTTGAGGTAATACTTTTTTTGACAAAAGAGCTGAATAGCAGACCCTGAGATGGTATAAACAAAACACATTATTTCATGAGGGAAAATGTCATCTCTCCACACAGTGCCAGCTCACATCCCTCAAGGCTGTCATTTCACAGCAGACAGCACTGTCTGCTGTGAAATGTCATTTTCCTTAAAGTACTAACTAGTAGTACCACTAGTACTTTTTCAGGGCTGCAACTAATGGTTACGTTCGTTATTGATAAATCCGGTGATTAATTCATCGATTAACTGATTAACCGTTCGGTCTATAAAAGGTCAGATGATGTCAACGTCTGTTGCTTGTTTTTTCCGCTCAACAGTCCAAATGCCAAAGGTATTAAATTGACCATCATAGAAGACACATTTGAGGAGTTGGAGTCACCGAATTGTTGGCATTTTTGCTTAAATAATTTAAAATGCTTTATCAAAATAGTTGCTGGTTAATTTCCTCGATTGATAATTAGTCGATCGACTAATTGATTAATTCAACTGTACTGTTTTGGGATTTTATTTTTGCCATTTTGGGTTCAGTATTACGGAAGCCGTGAGAAGTAAGTTAGAAAAAAAATATAATCATTTTTTTAATGTCTGGCCTAAATAGTTTTCTCTGGTGAAAAAAAACAAAAGAATTTTGCCAGGTGAAAAAAAAAAAGTTTCGTCAGGATAATTTTTCTTAGTTTTAGATTTAGTTTTTTGGTAATAGTGGCTGAAGTGCATCACTACCCCATGTTCTACATAGGACTAAACGCATTCACGGTTTCCCTAACGGCAGATAAGCGCAGATTAAAATAAACTTCTAGCCAAAGGAAACACATCACAATTAAAAGTAAAGTCACCTGGAAGGGAACATGAATGCTTTTAGTCCTTTTAAGAACACGGGGTAGTGGATCAAAGTGAGTACTACAACAACAAACTCTCACAAAAACCCTAAAATGATCCTGACAAAAAAAAAAAGATCAGCCTTAGAAAATGGATAATCAGAATTTTTTTTTCCTCACTTGCTTCCTTACAGTACTTTTCACTGCCTGCAAGAAGGGTAAAAGAGTATTCCTCAAACAAGAATACTGTCTTTTTTCTTTGTGTCTCTGATAGTTCGCTATGTTAACCTCCTCCTTTGGGAAAAGTAAAATAACCCTTGCCAACACATCCTGGTTGCTACAAAGTATGTCTTTTCAAAAACGTATGGCTGCACTGGAAGATTTTTCATGTACTGGCAACCTCACATCTTTTTCTGTGAAACTCTCTCTCACTGGACGACTAGGCTGGGAAACTGAAAACTGTTCTGGTTTACATACAGTGTACTGTGTAGGAGCATGTATAGGTTGCATTTGTTAGGTATACCTGCAAAATCTCATGCAACCCAATATGGATTTGTCAACAGATAACTGGGATATAAAGAAAAGTTGTACCTTTATCCTGAGTGCAGACTCGTTGTGCGTGTGGGACTTGGACAGTTTCCTCATGATCTCCACTCCGCTGACGGGACCAGAGTTCGCTTCTTTGGGCGGGGGGCGACTGCAGGCTCCCTCCAGCAGCATGGTGTGTTCGCTCACTGTGGCTTCACAATAATGACATAAAATAAAACTCCGAGAAAAACCACATTACTCATTCATACTGTATCAGTCATGTCTAACAACAAGTGGTAACAGTCTATTTATATCTGTGTAAACACTGAGAAGTAGAGGTTAGGAGTTCCACAGTCCATCTGCGCTAACAGATGGGCGGGTCAAAAAACGGTATCAGCACACTGAAAGCTGTAAGTTCCCACCTGCGTCGAATTCGAATTCGGCTCCGTCGGCGCTGGTGTCGCTCTGCAGCGCGGCGCCGTTGTCCAGGCCCAGGATGGTCTCGCCCAGGCTCTGCTGAGGCTCCTTGGGTTTGGCAAGCTGATTGGGCCTCATCAGACCGATGGCTTTGAAGCCCTGAGTTACCACTATAAATTTCATCCACTGTCTGGCCAAAGCAACCAGGCCCTTCTTTAGAGTCACGAGGGCTGGAACCCCATCATTCTGGGATGGGAAAAAGAGAACTGGATTAGTGCCACCGGTAAGGGATTAATTAAAATAGGGGAGCGAAGCCAAGAGCACTTAAGGCCACTTCAAATAATTGGCAGTTACTTTTTGTAAGTCCAAATGAGACCGCATCAATTTAAGTAGCCAATTAACTACACATGGTCAAGTTGGAGAGTTTCCGAAAAATGAAGGTAATGAAGTTAGATTCGGAGGCCTCGCTCTTACCATGGTGGCCTCCTCTATGACAGAGTAGTCGGCCTGCTGCAGGTAGCGGTGAAGGATGTTACAGAGCATGCAGGAGGGATTCTCGTGCAGGTAGCGGGCTCGTTTGGTCACGCGGTTGTACTTGCTCCGGATGGGGATGTGGATGCTCTTTTTCTGTTTGGGGAACGATAAAAAGAGCTCAAAGTAAAAACTAGTGCTCATAAAATCTGGTTTGCTAAAAAAAAAAAAAAAAAAGGATACTGAGGATACTGGACATTCTTCATACTATATGTGATCATTTGTTTGGGTCTACAGATGCATTACTGACCTCAAGAGCTTCGGTCATGATGCAGCCCATGACGGCGCACACGCGCAGTGTCCCCTCCATGTCCAGTTTGCGTAGAGAAGATTTGAGCTGGTCGATGGGAACCAGCCAGGCTCCGATGGCGGGTGTTGCTGTGCTGAGCAGATTCAACTGCCTGTAAACACAACAGAGAGAGTCAGAGGATATATGATCACCTTATAATAACTATTGATCAATATATCCTGATAGGGCTCCAGAGTGCCACCATTTTGGTCGCATATGAAGGGAACTATTGATTGTTTTTTGGTCAAGAAAAATGTTGCGGTGCCCGTTACAGACCAGACATCACCGGCGGTTCACCGCTCCAACACCTGTCTCCCCGATTCCCAGTAAGATGCCTAAACCTGAACACGGCGCCGGATTCATTTCACAAGTGGAGAGGACAAAAAGTGCGTGTGTGTGTGTGTGTGTGTGTGTGTGTATGTGTGTGAGAGAGACACTGTACATTTAATAACACAAGACAACTTTACCGCTTATATCTTCTCTGCTTCGATAGATCACCAAACAGCTGATCTGCTCTGAGCGCATCTCTATCTCTCTGTCTGTCACTCGACCACACACTCGCAACTCACACATTAAATTATGCTACTCTTATACCAACGTAATATGCAAACATGTACTGTAAATACCTGACGGTACCGTAGGTAGACTGTTTCGGACCCAGTAAACTCACTATTGATCAAGCTACACTGTGAACAACAAATCCGTGTTGAAATCAGCAGGATGAGAGCTAGTTACCGGAAGGTGCCATTTATTTACATGATGATGCGTTCAGGCTCTATTCAGTAAAAATGGGTATTGGGGCGAAGGTAAATTCTAACGTTATCATGATGTGTTCAAATGTAATCTTGTAAAATGTAGTTTCTGGCGAGAAACTTGAATAAATCCAGTTGTTTGAAGGAGATGTTTTCACAGAAATATAAAATAGATATTAGAGAGGGAATTATGACTTGTTTGACTTCCTAACAAAAACCAGCATGCAAGCGGTGATAAAGGAGTGGATGTTGAAGTACATGAGATTTATTTGTTGTATCTAATTGGTATCGAGAACCATGGCATTTCACTCGTATTGGTATCGACTACTAAATTTCTGGTATCATTACATCCCTTGTGTAGGCCTATGGGAATGTGTATACATACAGTTCATCTAGTTTTAGCACAAATCATGGGCTTCGTTTATATGAAGAGGTCCATATGTGTCACTGGAGTCGTACCTGGAGATGGCCTGCGAAGGCGAACGCACATTCGTGGGAGCAGCAAAACTGAACCAGATCTCCCTGATGGTCAGCTTCATGCTGCTGGAGTCGGGCGGCGGGGGCATGTGGGGGAGGTCTTTCTTCAGGTCGTCTGACTCAACTCCTTCGTCCTACAGAGCACAAGAGAATTCAAAAGGTGGATGAGACGGGCTGGTAGAAATGAGTTCCAGTATTGCAGCTTTGGAGTAGATTTACCGCTATCCTCTGTAACTGGAGCCGCAACACAATCGCCTGATTATGATGTTGATTTGCCAATGCTTTGCTAATTTTCAAGATCGGAGTGGATCTTTCCTAGTTTGATGACTTTAATCGCTTTCTTCTCGCTCTTATTTCGAACGAATGTCATTTTTTGATACGCATCTGAACCAGGCTTATTGAACTCATTTTGCGTGAGCGAGACTATTACTCAAATCTGAATCAAAGACTGGCAATAGGCAGTGATATTTGCAAAATAAAAACATAGAAACACTGAAAATAAAGAAAAAATAATCCACAGTTTTAAAATGACACTGGCTGCATATGCGCATCTCGCTTCAGATCAGTGCAGTAGAGCTTTGATTCACGCCCACATGCAATCTCTATGTCATTTAGGAGCTTGTTAGTTTGCCCTGCGTTACGTTTTAACACAATAAGCCGACAGCTGCAGATAAAATGAGGAAGAAATCGGCTCAAAGAGAATTAATTTTGTCCTCACAGTAAGTGAAAGTTTGAGGTCACTGTCAGCAGAGCTAAAAAGGCTTTTTCATGTGTTTTCCGGCCTCAGGAAAATCAGCTAAAAGAGGATGTAGAGCTCAACTCTGCAACGGACTGTGACACTCAAATGCCATGGTAAAAATTCTGATATTAACTGGGTTTAAGCTTTAAAGAGGACCTATTATGCTTTTGTGCTTTTTCCCTTTTCTTTAGGGTGTTACTTTTTGTGCATGTAAAAGATCTGCAAAGTTACAAAGGGAGTTACTCTCCCCCCACAGAAACACTGCTCCTGAACTGCCTGAAACGCCTCGCTTGAAGTCCCGCCTTTTCTTCAGTAACGTAGTGATGTCACCAAGTAACACATTTGCATAATACCTGCCTAGCAGCCAGTTTTGCACGCCCTCAAAAACAGCTAGTTAGAGCGGAGCTGGAGTCCGAAGAGTTTGGTTCAGTTGACCGATCACAACAGAGTGGGCCAGCTGACCAATCAGAGCAGACTGGGCTTTTTGGGAGGGCGGAGCAGGAGCTCAAACAGAGCGTTTCAGACAGAGAGTGAAAAGAGGTGCTGCAAAACAGCCGGTATGAGAAAAATAAAGCGTGTTTTGAACATTAAAGCATGTAAACATGTTCTAGTAGAAACCCAAAATACAAGAATGAACCTGAAAATGAGCAGAATAGGTCTCCTTTAAAGTTTGGGTAGGGTTAAAGCAGGTTTGACATTGGTTCCAACCTAGTTTTATTATTTAACCTGAGCAACAAAAATTGGAGGTACGCATTTCTTACCTGGTCGTCTGAGTCCGAGTGTTCATTGGCATCCGAGGCGGGGCTGATAGCATCTTGCGGCAGGTTGTCATCAGAGACGTCGGTGCTGTAACCGCTTCCCGTCTGAGAGCCCGTCGAACCATTGGACTTGCACATGCCCGTCTTCCCCCCAGTGTCTGAGCGTCCCATCACACCAAAGGAATTGTACAAAATGGCTCCTGACTGACGGCCCCCTGCGACACAAAGCGTTAACACGTTCACAAATCTATACACAAATTCCCTTCATCCCTCTTGATACCTCTCATCTTCGGGCTTTTTTCTTATCGCTACGTCTCAACGTAAGTGACGTTTTTTTTTTACCTTTGACCGTGAGGTTCTCGATGCCGCATTCAAACATGATCCAGCCCCATTTCTCGAGAGACGTCGCGGAGCGGCCGAGATCGCCCGCTGCGGTCTGGGCGTCGGTTTCGTCCACCATTGAGAACTCCTCAATTTCCTCCAGGCCAAACAGCACTTTGGACTTCTCAAAAGGGATCGCTGTGATGGCACATGTGCCAATGTCTACGAAAGCAGAAGAAACAACGCAACTGTTAGAAAATACATAATTGTGAAGTTCCCTGTTAAACATTTTGATAAAAAAAGTACTTGGGAGAAAAAAACTAATCTGAAAAAGACTTTATGAGGCATAAAATGCACAACAAGCCCAAGGGTCTCAACACTTTTGCCCACTGTAAGTCAAGTGAGGGCACTTTTGCAGACCGTCTTGGGGCAGCTAGTACAGTAAAGAGGTTGAAGGTCGTGTAAAAGGTCAGTGCACCACTTCTTTTTTTTTTTTTTATATTTTAATTTCAGCTTAGTCAGTCAGTGCACCACTTCTAAAAGTGGCACAAGGTATCAAACGGGGCCGTCGTCCTCCTGAAACCAACCTGTGGAGTCGAGGCCTCGCAGCTGGCTGTGGATGCGGTGGACGTTGAGCCTGGCGGCGATCTCTTTGCCTTTCTCGATGCCGGCGTTGGAGCGCAGCGAGCCGGAGGACTGAGGCTGCATCTTGGTGGCTGAGGCGTACTTCTCCAGCATGACGGACGGTCGGCCATGTTCCGTGGTGTTGGGCGTCTCCTCTACAATACCCCTGAAAAGAGTAGAAAGAAAATTTGTGTTTTTGTTTGAGCTCGGCTGCCCTTGCGCCTCACTGCTGATGTCCTTAGAGGACAAAAATGTCTGCGGCAAAAGAAACTGTAGAAATATTATATATTAATATTATTTTACACTTTCACAGAGTGAAATCTTTTAACCAACGTCAGTCGTTCATTTTCATAATTTGAACCCTTTAAATTGAAATGCCTGTTTGTTTACATTATACCACAACATTTTTTTTTTTATTTTCTGGGGAATTGTTTTTTCACAATCTGGGATATGTCAGTGTTTAACATTGATTTTGATGCATTTTTATTTTTTATGCAGGAAATCAGGAAAATAGCATGCATTTGCCTTGGGGGTAAATACATGCTATTTTCCTGGCACAATCTAGTGGGAAATAGTAATCACTACAATTTTGAAGTCAGAGCTCTAGATTGAAAGCCTGATATAATAGAATGCATGACTTTATGCTGTAAATGGATGTGGGATCAAAAAATTGTGGTTTAAATGGGGACATTTTTGTTGTTAAGGGTCTGGGTGTCTGTATTTTGGCTACACAGTTTATTATAGACTTTTTATAGGAGCTGAGTTTCCAAAATAAAAAAAATGAAAAATCTAAATGATTAAAAAAAATTAAATAAAACAAGCCAAAAATATCCCAAGTGAGGGAAATGTCAGATGTTGTGGAGTCAAAGAAATACACTTGATGTTGTGCTCTAAACACTTTAGTTCAGAGTACAAAACACACATCACCTTTTGGAAATTAGTTAGTTATGAATAGAAGAATAAAAAAGATTGCAACCCTACTGAATTGGTTTTAAGGTGAAGGGCACTCCAAACAAGCACAACTGAACGTGCCAGCAGGGATTTTAAAGTAGGGATGCACCGATCTGACTTTTTTCAGTCCCGATAGGGATAACTGGGCTTTGGGTATCAGCCGATACCAAGCACCAATCCGATAGCAGTATTTAATTAATAAGCTGTATGCCTCACTGTGTGGGATCATTTCTTTTATGTGAAAGGCAACAACAGGCTTAAACATTGCTTTCCTAACTTTATAAAAACAAATAACATGACAAATAAATGCATAGATATAAATTTACTGAATTTTATTTATCATTAAAAAAATAAATCGTACACCAACAACTTGGTAATAAAATCTTCAAAATTAACAGGAATTACAGTGTAAACCGTTTTAATGCAGCAACAAATTGGTCAAAACTTAAACAGAAATTAAAAGTCCAGTATATAATATATATAGTATATAAACTTAGAATTGAATTGAATAGATCGCCCCCATTATCATCGATATCTGATCCAGTTATTTGAGTCGGTATCGCCCCGATAGCCGATATCCGTGCATCCCTATTTTAAAGCATGTATAGCAGGCACTTATACCCCAAAAAGCTTAGTCATTGTACACACACATGCAAACACAGTGACATGAGGAGCAGTGGAGAGGCGTTACCTGTTCATTCTGAACTGGGTGGCGATCCTGTCGAAGCACAGCGCCACCAGAGACACATGTGTAACACACTTATTGGAGCTTGACGGCGACCCCTCCTCCACAGAGGCCTGCAGGAGGCAAAGGTTCACCTGCAGGGAAAAAAGAAACCAAACAGACAGAGAACTAAACCAAACTGAACTAAACCCCACTGTGCTGAAAGTATCGTTCTCTAATAAATAACTTCTCCCTAATAAACTGAAGCTGTGGACATAAATAATAGCCATGCCCACAAGAATATCTTTTAAAAAGACTAATTATTGTTCCACAGGGAAGAATAAAAAGATTAGTATACTGTGTGTGAGGCTATTTTTCCCCAAATGTAACATTGTTTTGCCGTTTTTCTATATTAAGATATACAGAGGGCAGTAGAAAAATCTATACTGCAATAGTTACAAGTGAGAAAAATTTATTATCTATCCACTCAAACTTTTAGTGCAAACAGACTCTAACTTCCCTTCAGTGGAATAAAAAAAAAGAAGAATCTGAATGGTTTTGATGCTAGATGCTACATTTCATAGCGGTATTATTCTACACAAATGCCGAGCGCATTGCATATTCATAGTTTGAATGCAAAGTGATCGACATCAATGCTCATGAATCTGTGCTTGTTCTTGAACTGCTCTTGGTCGGAGGACAGCTCGAGGAACGCCGCTGGCCTCTCATTATTCCGGGTCACGGGTACTTACCTTGGGGATGGAGACGTTGGCTTGGAGGCCCTTGATTTTCACATTATCCGGTTTGACGGACAGGTCTGTCTGGCCGTGTGTGATGTTGAGGGAGGCGGGGGTCGTGCCCTCGGTCTTGGACAGCTTGTGCTCCTGCTTGCCTGTTTGGCTCTGTGGGGATCCAGATCCAAAAACAGTTATCAGGCAACAAAAAAACACTTTGAAATTGGAGAAGCTGATTTGTGTCAAATCTCAAAAACCATTTAGAATATCCATCCACCTGTTACCGCTTAACACATTTAGAATAGAAACACTTATTTCACACTATCGATAAATAATTGGGCGGCACATCTGACACTTATCGCCGGAATTACAGCTTCCCCTCTGTGATTTGAATCAACTAATATTAGAGTCAACATTCAAAAAACCTCCATCATGATGAATAAATATTGACACAGTCGAGCTATATTGCTCGGTTCTGTTCACTGTCGTACTTACCGACTCGACGACTGTGGACTTGCTGATCTGATAGGCCTCGTTGAGGACTTTCCCGTGCAGGTCATCCAGAATGGCTGCAGGATGACGGATACTGGCGAAGTGGACCATGGATTCGATGTACCTGAAAGAGACCAAACAGACAGACAGCTCTAATAAAACAATAACATTTCATAGGGTCATAAATATTTTTTGTTTTAACCATTTATAGTTGCATCACAAACTGTTTTATCAGAACTGATTCCGATATAAAAAAAATCGCCCTTTCCGAGTGTAAACAAATTTATGATGTCAGTACTCGGAAGTTTGGCCTCTCTTCAACCCTTCTAGCAGTTTACAGTTTACCCATCTCCACGCCTGCTCTAGCCAAGAGCAAAGTGCTTGTAAGGCCATCGTAAACCCGGCACTGTTAGCCTTTGGCAAACTAAAGATCCACGCTGGCAGGCAACCAAGAGCGAGACCAGACTCGGAAGCACCGTCAGCGGAATTTTAGATCCAAGATGCAGTGTGCATAGGGATTAAATTGCCTTAAAGGGATAGTTAATATTTTTTTTGAAGTGGGGTTGTATGAGGTACTTATCCATAGTCAGAGTATTACCAACAGTAGACGGCAGTCGGCACGCCCCCGGTTTGGAGAAACAGAAAGGAGTACCGACACGGGAGCAAACCAATGTGCTGCTGTGGACGGGGCCGACAGCAAAACGCATTTTAGCCACCAAAAAAAAAAGAAATCAGTATCAGTTTAAGTGTTTGTTATGTTGAGAATATTTTCAGACAGCCCATTCCAACAATTCCAATTGTATCCATCTATGCTGACTATTCAAAGCCAGCAGACTCCATTGACAAAAATAATAATTTTACCTCGCACAACACGGGAGTTGCTGGTCTACCGGTGCCTCAATTTGTTTCAATCAGTTTGTTTGTGTTATTGTGTGACTTTGGTAATTCCGAATTAACCCTTTAAAACATCGAAGTCACACAATAACACAAACAAACTAACCGATCGAGGCAGCGGTAGACCAGCAAATCCTGCGTTCTGTGTGGTAAAATTACTGTTTTTGTCAATGGAGTCTGGTGGCTTTGAAGACAGCATAGATAACGGCTTCTGTCCCCCGTCGGCTCTCTAACGGAGAGGTAAAGCGGGGAAAATATTCTAAATATAACGTACACTTAAACTGGTATTGACCTTTTTAAGGGGCTAAAATAGATTTTGCTGCCGGCCCCGTCCACAGCAGTACATAGATTTTCTCCCTTGCCGGTACTCCTGCCTGCCTCCAAACTGGGGGCGTGCCGACCGTCATCTACTGTAGGTAATACACTGACTATGGATAAATACCTCATACAACCCCACGCCAAAACATCTGAACTATCCCTTTAAACAACACACAGATTAAAAAAAAACCTATGTGAAGCATAGTTACTACCTGTCCAGGGATTCAGCCACAAGGGGGGTGAGCACCACATTGACGGCTCCCTTCACCTCCACGATGGCAGTGGTCCTGGTCTGAGCCAAGGGCTGCTCCAGAGTCCAGTCATCTGTCGTCGTGTCCTCATCTGTGTTCTCCATGGCCCTCTTATCCAGCGGGGTATATGGTGTACTGTGGAGGAACAAAGAGACAAATCTCTGATTATGCATTATATATTAAAGAGGACCTATTATGCTTTTGTGCTTTTTCCCTTTCCTTTAGTGTGTTATATAGTTTTTTGTGCATATAAAAGGTCTGCGAAGTTACAAAGCCCACGCCAAAGGGAGTTACTCTCCCCCACAGAAACACTGCTCTTGAACTGCCTGAAATGCCTTGCTTGAAGTCCTGCCTTTTCTTCCGTAACGTGGTGATGTCACCAAGTAACACATTTGCATGATACCTGCCTAGTGGCTAGTTTGGCACGCCCTCAAACAAAGCTAGTTAGAGCGGAGCAGGAGCGGAGTCCAAAGAGTTTGGTTAAGTTGACCAATTGCAACAGAGTGGGCCAGCTGACCAATCAGAACAGACTGGGCTTTTCGGAGGGCGGGGCAGGAGCTCAAACAGAGTGTTTCAAACAGAGGGTGAAAAGAGGTGCTGCAGCACAGCCGGTACGAGAAGATTAAAGCGTATTTTGAACATTAAAGCATGTAAACGTGTTCTAGTAGAAACCTAAAATACAAGTATGGACCTGAAAATTAGCATAATAGGTCCTCTTTAATAATAAAAAATAAAAACACAGCATATGTTGCTACTTGAAAGGACAGTGTGAAGCAACACATACTTTGGGTGCGGTTGAGTATACTGAGATAGACAAATACAAAAAAACACCCTTTCTTGAGTGGATAGGTTTTTACTGTAAATACATAGGGTAAGCTAGGTGAAAACGACGTGGCTTAAATACCTGTTGTTCTCTCCCATCTGATGGAGTCCTCTGTCCAGTAGAGAGCTGGCTGAGAGGCCCAGCTTTATCACCTGGAATATAAAAGAAAATGTTACACCCCAAAACTGATGTCCTGGGTTTATTGGAGATAGACACATACCATTTAAACCATTTTACTAGCCAATACCAAGACAACATTCTGAAGTTTAGCTATAGTATTTACATGCTGATGGAGCCAATAACCTTGCTACACACACACACACAAACTGTTAGTTATTAGTCAAAGACCTTAAAGCTGGGAACAGAGAGCTGGTCGAAGGAGGCGGCGCTCTCCTCGCTGGTGGGTGTGTCCAGATCTAAGGGGCGGTGCAGAGAAGACTTGGAGGTCCTCTTATTTGTGGGCTGCTTGACGGACCAATTTGAGACCTGGCGGAGGTGAAGTAAACAGTGTTTTACAAAAATTGGACAAAAATGAATCGCAGTGAAAATAAGGACACAGTTTATGCTTTCATAAAAGCATTACCTGGTAGTGGGCTAGGTAGCTCTGGTAGCACGCCATGACGTGGGGCTGGCGGGTTACAGGGCCGGGTTCGGCCGTCTTCTCCGCCTCCACCGAGCTCTCCTCCTCCATGGCGAGGGCTGAGACGAAGGAGGCCTGGGATGTGTGGCTGGGCAGGGGCTGGGGAGGCAGCGGGGGCAGCATCGGAGGCATGGGCAGGGGACGCGGCTCGGTGATCAGCTCCCCGTTGAGAACGTAGGTGAGGGGGCCCTCGACACTGTGGTAGATGGAGCTCCGGCTGCAGGGGGGAGGTCAAAATATTTATACATGGCCATCAAATGAATATGTCATGGTGTGGTTTAAGCCAGTTACAGCCAAACAAATTGTCAATGTAAGAATAAAAGCTTTGGTGGCAAACGGCCTCTTGTTGCACTTGAGTGACGCTCCTCTTACTGTCACGGAAACCCTTAACGTTTTCAGAATATTCTGTTTCATAACTTTGCTATACATTTCCTTCTAATGGCAATACAGCTGCATCAATGTTAAAGGGATAGTCCAGATGTTTTGAAGCGGGGTTGTATGAGGTGCTTATCCATAGTCAGTGTATTTGTGGGTGGCACGCCCCCAGTTTGGAGAAGCAGACAGCAGTACCAGCACGGAAGCAAAGCAATGTACTGCTGTGGACGGGGACGGCAGAAAAAAAAAAATCAATATCGTTCAAGTGTACCGCTTTACCTTGCCGTCAGACGGCCCTTTCCGACGGGAAACTGAAGCCAATATATCCATCTATGCTTTCTTCAAAGCCACCAGACTCCATTGACAAAAACAGTAATTTTACCTCGCAGAACACAGGAGTTGCTGCCTCGATCGGGAAGCTTGTTTGTGTTATTGTGTGACTTTGGCGAATCCGAACTAACCCCTTAAAACACCAAAGTCACACAATAACACAAACGAACTAACCAATCGAGGCAGCGGTAGATCAGCAACTCCCGTGTTCTGCGAGGTAAAATGACTGTTTTTGTCAAAGGAGTCTGGTGGATTTGAACAGAGCATATGTAACGGCTTAAGTTACCCGTCAGAAAGGGCTGTCTGATGGCAAGGTAAAGTGTTGAAAATATTGTAAATATAGCATACACTTGAACTGACAATGATTTCTTTAGGTGGCTAACATACGTGTTGCTGCCAGCCCCGTCCACAGCAGTACATTGCTTTGCTCCCGTGCCAGTACTCCTGTCTGTTTCTCCAAACTGGGGGGTGTACCGACCATCGTCTACTGTAGGTAATACACAGACTATGGATAAGTACCTCATACAACCCCACTTCAAAACATCCAATCTATCCCTTTAAGAATGGCAATTAAGCACCTTTTTAACAGGATGCCGGCCAGAATCTATGGTACCTCTTTTCTGTACACAGTTTTATGTTCTTGAATTCAGCCATTACGTTTCCACAGGCTTGTGCCAGTTGAAACCTTTCACAAGACTGAATTGATTGCGTGTTTGTGGTGGAGGCTGTATCAATCAAAAAGCGTGTTGCAATCAATGTGAGAACATTTTTGGGTAATAGAAAAATGACAAGGTAGTAGCAGAGCAAAGACTGAAATCCAATTTGCGAAACACAGCGGCAGTAAGTGGCTGCCCGTGGATCAAACATCTCATTTGCAACAACCCTTCTACATCACATCCATCCTTGAACGATCGAATCGAAAGTAATAAATGAAAAGCTGCAACGTGTTTAGCTGAGGGGCAAGTTGCTTAACACAACGACATGCAAAACTTTGTTGGGTATTAAACATAAAAATGCCATAACACAGTTAATGTATTCCCGCATATTGTGCAATAAAAAACATTTCGCGATCGTTGCAAAGACGTCAGTGTGAGTCATCAGAAGTTATATGACGCTGCTCGTTTTTCATTTCTAATCTATAATGGTTTCCAAATACAAGACCTTGTAATTTTGTTCACAACACTATAATAATACCTTCGAAATTTCACAGAAACATCCCTGTGAAGGGAGACACTTCATGAAAAATCGAATTCCTGCATAAATCGCAATCTTTAAATGTAAAATCTCGAATCACAAATCCTTCAGAATGGCTCCTTTAGCAGTGTTTAAAAGGGGTAAAACTTCAAGCAATTCAAGTCACAACTTGCTAGACAGGTCATTAATTCATCTGCTCTTACAGATGAGAAATGAGAGACTCTTTGATGTTACTGGGAGCTGTCTAGACTCTACCATCACCTTAATCCCGTACTTAGCTTTGTACTTCTTGATCTGACCATCCACCCAGCCTCCTCTCGAATTTTCCAACCCTTTAACTTTGAGAACTTTTTGCGAGTTCCGCTGAAGCCGAGCTCAATATTCCACGCTCCATTTACCGAAAAGCACATTCGAGCTGACCTGTAGTTCTCCATGTGATACGGGGGCTGCTGCGGCTGCTGCATCTGCTGCCTCCTCTTCTTCTTGCGGCCCGGGTACGTCCCCGGACCCTCGTCGGCGCTGCTTATCGGCTCGAAGTCCTCGGCGGCCGAGAAGTAGGCCTCGCTGTCGGCCACGGACATGCTGGAGTCCGCGGAGCGGTACTGGTGGAAGGTGTTGGAGTCCGCCGAGGGCGTGAAGGGGAAGGAGCCGTAGCTCCTGCGCTGGCGCGGCGAATCCAGGACGTTCTCGTCGCTGCGGGAGACCTCGCTGCTGAACTGGACGCCTCCGGACAGGACCGGCGGAGGCTTGTCGGTGAAGACGGCGGCCGACAGGCTCTTGGTGCTGCCCAGTCGACCCGAGTGTACGGAGGACTGGCGCTTGAGAGGTGAGCAGAGGGGGGAGCGCACTGAGGAGCGGTCCTGGGAGCTGTTGGGTGAGACTGGCGAGACCTCTGGGACGTCCCCTAGGGTGCTGCAACAGAGAGAGGAGAAATGCATTACTGCCTGTTTGTGGACATTAAAATGATCTTAGTAGCTTGGCGGGAAGAAGGTTAAATAACGCTCCAAAGGTAGGCTAAGTTTTGGCGTGGAAAAACTGGCATGGCCATTTCCAAAGGGGTCCCTTGACCTTTGACCTCAAGATACGTGAATGAAAATGGGTTCTATGGGTACCCACGAGTCTCCCCTTTACAGACATGCCCACTTTATGATAATCACATGCAGTTTTTGGCAAAAGAAATGCAGTTTTTTGAATGCAGTATAAATGTGTTATATTCACCTATTCTAAAATGGTGTGTTTGAATATTTCTGCATACTGGGGTCCTTAAACACTCTTGGAATTACATAAATTGGGTATCACTGTAAAGCTGAGACTCTTGTGGATCCAATTAGCCCGACTGTAGTCATGTGTGATTATGTTAGTCCCCATAGTAGCCATTTCATATAGTGAGACCATTTTTTTTTTTTTTTTTATTTGACCTCACTGTATAAAATGACCCATGGTTACCTCCTGGATAATCACAGCCTCATGAAACTTTACAGCCACAAACTATAAGACCTAGAGCATTCAGAGGATGGATGGCTTTCCTAGCTATATTGACAATAAGGGGGTTTCTGAGCAGTTTCCAGGTCAGAAGTGCTCGCCATGAAATCACTGCAAAATGCAATTCTTGCAGAAATCTCCAAATGTCAAAAGTTTCTGATACCAAATCAGAGCATAGCTTTTACTACGGTGTTCCTCGAGGTCTTGGTGTCTTAATGTGGTATTTCGGAGGGATTATTGATCATTTCTATCAATACTCGAGTGGCATCAATTCTGTGTAACAAATGGTATCAACCCAGGAGACATAATAGAGCATGGGAATGGCCATCATATACTTCTATCATAATGCTCTTAGCCCTTATAAACTTTCACAATTTATTCTCATAAAATAATTAATCATTTATTTTTTATTTATGATTTATGACTTGAACAATTTGACACACAGTGCTGAGCTGCATCTCAAATTACTCTTCAGGTTCTCAGCCTTCAGATGATGTACACCACTTCTATGTGACATCTACTGTTGACCTGCTATCTCCCCCTAAAGACCCCCTGTCCCCCTCCTAAAAAAGACAAAAACAGGTCTATGAAAAAAAAAAAAGGTGTGGAGCGGAAAAGGTTAAAGAGTAACTACACCCTCGCTGAAAATCCTGCCCTCTATTGGTTCCTACTGTACGTGCTCTGACCGCTTATATTCACAGTATGTCGATGTTACTCACTCAGCGGGGCTTTTGCCGTTCATGGGGAACATGCGTTCCTCGGTGCTTGGCGAGGGCGTGTCCCTCTCTCCGGCCAGCAGGGGCAACGCGGCACTAGAGGTGCTATTTTCTTCAGAGGAAGAGGCGGAGCTGTGGGAGCGCTGGGGCACCTGGAGACTGAGGAGTTGCTGACCGCGCCTCTCGGGCAGCTCGGGAGGCAGGCAGGGCGAGTGTGTGTCCGTCTTCAGTCCCACAACTTTCCCTAAGATAACACACATTTGGTTTAGTCGATACTTTTTTCTGCATCGGTATGTTACGGTCAGTATTTTGCACGCCATGCATACATTCGATATTTTATAGTTCTAAGACTATCGATTAGGCTGATAAGATAATGATAAAAAGCTCAATATATTATCAAAACTTCCCTTGCAATAAACCCCTAGATAAGCCCTGCCATATTACAGCTGAATTTAACATTGTGCATTTTAACTATTCTTAATTTTGCTTTGGGGTCTACAAAAAAAAACCCTCAAGCAACCCTGGGGAGTATCAGGAAATGTATATTAAATCTCTGCAAATGCATACCATCCACTTTGGGCGTTTCCTTGGTAATAATCCACTCCCCCGGCTGTAGCAAAGACTGGCCATAAGACATGTCTGCCTCGGTGCTGGAAGAAGAGAACGCAGACGAGGAGGACGGCGTCAGCTCCTCGAGCTTGAAGAAGTCCAGGCCCATGTTGGTGCCTCCGAAGAACCTGCAGCCCCCGAGGCAGCCACAGCGGTTCCTGCCGCGCTTGCTGCGAATGCCGGCCTCTTCTGGCCACAGGAACCAGAGTCTGAGGAGGGGAGGGTGAAGGGAGAGATAATCAAAGAGAATGATGAAGAATGCAGCAAATAAAAACAGGATTTTGGGGGTAGTGGGGTGGCTGAAAGAGAGTGAAGTCTTGTTTATACTTGTGTGAGACATCGTGGCGTGGGTCTCCACCAGATGGTGCGCGAGCTACGAGCATGCACAAAAGGCGTTTATGTTCAACACTTTGTTCATTGCAGTATTCTCCGGAACGCCAGGGGGGCGTACAAACAAAATCTTCGAGGAAGAAAGAAGTCAACAAGTGTTACCGAAAGAACGCCGTAGAACGTGCAACTCATCAATGCCGAGGAGGAATGGTAATTAACGGTAAACTCATGACGCGTATCAAATATGAATGGACATACTTTATCGCCTTTATACAATCCCTGTAAAGAAAGGACACTCAAATATTTGGAAGAACAAATGTATTCTAATGAAACAAAGGTTGAATATCCTGTAAATAATTTGATTCTGCTGGTAAAATATTTACTCAAATGTAGATTTTTAAAATCTTTCTAAAATCCTGAGACATATTAATAGTAAAAATGTATTCATTATGTTACTTCTTTTTTAAGTGTCTTGTGTCAGTCATGTCTGAAAAGATGGGCGCCTAGTCAAAGATGCTCTATAACAAAGATGACACATTACAAGCTCTGCCAATGGCTTGAAATGGTTGACTTCCTGTCTCCTGAGTGGGCGCGGTCATGGCATGTTCGAGCAAATGTTTGACACTTTGTAGTTGCTGTATGTGTGTAAGATTTTGTCCAGTCTTGCAAGACAAACCAGGCACTTGCAGATAAAATGTTGCACTGGTCTGCCTTTCTTTGTCAATATCTGATAATCGCTTTTACCTCCCTCTTTGTTGTTTCAAGAACTTGGTTCTGCATTGGCATAAACTCCTAGAGTCATAAGTGTACATACATATATATTTTCTTTACCATTTTGCAGAACCCACATACAGTTCATTTAGCTAAAGTAATAAGAAACATCACGTCCAATTACAAGCCAGACAAGAACATCTGTGGCTGTGACGGCTCCCTGCCGACCTTTTATGAATTATGTTGAATCCATTATCACAGTAGTCCACCGGCTGATTATCACACATCATGAGCTGGATCATTGTACACGACAGGAAATGAATCATCTCGCTTAGACCGACTTTACATTATGAGCTGAACATCTTATGACGGTATCAGTGACTCATTATAAAGAGGTGTCATACAGCCATATGAGTCATTTCTACATCGAAAAGAAGTTTCAGCATTGACTCTTTTTTTTTTGGAAACAGTGTCTTTAACATCACCACTGTCCCTCGATTCAACTATTTCACAAATGAAATAAATAAAACTGCCCAGAAATCTCACCACTCGGGCTCTTCCGGCTGCTGGAGGAATTTTGGCTCCCAGGAAGCCAATTACTACCACGTTTTTTAGGCCTGTCCAAAAGTAAATACTTTTTGGCGTGAGATTTATACAGAATAAGTGACTATAATTAGGACAGAAAATTGCTTTTAATTGGGACAAACTCATTTTTGGGCATCCACTTCCTAAATCCACAAATATTAAAACAAAATCCTTATTTGGAAAACTAAGTGTAGCTGCTAGAAGAGTAGTTACAAAGACACGGCTTGAACCAGACGCCACATCAAGAGAAGACTGGTATGATATCATTTATGATTTTTTTTCTTATAATAGAAAGAATGAGACTTCAGGAAACTAAATTTGAAGAAATTTGGGAGAGGTTGAAAATGTGTATTTCTCCGAAGCGCCCTCCTTTTATTTGAATTTGTGTATTTAATTTTTTATTTTTTATTTCTTCTTTATATCAAATGAAACACACCCCATGTTTCAATTTTGTGTTCTATTTTGACATTGTAAAAAGCTGAAAAAATTGATCATTCTGTATGTGATCCCAAAAGAAAAAAGAAAAAGAAAGAAATAAAGTTGAACAATAGTGGCCAATGATATAAACAAGAAGTAGAAGAAAGTACCACAATGCTGAAAAGTTGCTCTGGGGTAGCTGAGGCATATAAACACACACACACAATGTGAGAAGTGCTTGAAAAAGTAAATAACACATGACAGCCTGTTTTCTACCTTTTGCTGTGAGCGTCGTGCAGCTCCAGAAAATGCCTCTGGACTTCACATTTGGCTGGATGGTCGGCGGCCAGGGCGATGTCCGCCGTGATGAGGTTGAGGTTGACTGAACCCGCCTCCAGCCAGACAGAGCGTCGCAGCAGAGGGGGCTGACCGAGACCTAACGGCTGACCCAGACCTTGACCCTGCCCGGCCGGCTGCAGCCTGGTCGCCTCGCTGTGCTGCTGCTGCTCGATGTACTGCCGGATGTTTACGTCCTGCACCACTGCGCTGATGCCTTCTCCCACCGCCTGGTTGTGCAGGTTGCAGTTGGCTACGCGAATGATAGCCGTCTGGGGGGGGGGGGAGGGAAGGACAAATGAAAGATCTCTACAAATCAAACAGCATATTCACAAACTGACATGGATTTAAACTGTTATAAATACATATCTTTAGTTAAAGAGGACCTATTGCGCTTATTTTCAGGTGCATCGTGTATTTTGGGTTTCTACTAGAACATGTTTACATGCTTTAATGTTAAAAAAAACGGTTTATTATTCTCATAGCACCTGTGCAGCGGCACCTCTTTTCACCGTCCGTCTGAAACACTCTGTTCGAGCTCCTGCCCCGCCCGCTCCCGAAAAGCCCAGTCTGCTCTGATTGGTCAGCTGACCCACTCTGTTGTGATTGGTCAACCAAACCAAACTCTTCAGACTACGCTCCAGCTCCTCTCTAATTAGCTTTGTTTGAGGGCGTGCCAAGCTAGCCGCTAGGCAGGTATTATGCAAATGTGTTACTTGGTGACATCACCACGTTACAGAAGTTCAGGAGCAGTGTTTCTTTGGACTTCGGGCTTTGTAACTTTGCAGACCTTTTACACGCACAAAACACTATATAACACACTAAAGGAAAGGGGAAGAAGCACAAAAGCATAATAGGTCCTCTTTAAAATACTATACGTAAATGGTTGGTGCCAATTACCTTTATGTTGGCAGCGCAGCCGTGCTCCACAACGAAGAGGTCAACTCCGTCCATGGCTAGTCGGGTCATGGTGTATTTCAGATCCTCTGATGTGCGACAGTGACCTGGCAGGCAGCTCAGCTGAAAAAAAAAAACAACCATCATTTAGTACCAGAAACTTTTCAGTGGTTGCAAGGAAGCTATCTTTAATTCAGTCTGGCTGTGCTTTACATAGCGATACATGGCCTGTAGCCACTGCTGCACGGCTGTCAGAAACTAATGAGGGCTCTCAGGCAGGAGCTTTTTAAAAATATCCTTGTTAGGATCCGCGTACAAACAAGACATTTTGTGAAACAGACTTGTTTTCTCTTAAAGTTATTTCACACATCACGACGCCGGGTATGTGTGCCATGTATGGCTGCTGTGAGCACATCAATCGTTTTGTGTGAGGCTGTTGTCACAGGCGGTTTCTCCTGCTGCGTGAGAGTGTGCTGTCTGAGTCATGCATCATTAGACAAAGCTTCACAGTGGTCTCCTTTTATCGTCTGATGTCATTTGCACATTTCCCTTCACACCGTACAGTTCTGACCAACGATCAAATCTCACAAAAAAAAGAAAAAGAAAAAGAAGTGAGCCATAATGAGCAAATTTGGTAGCTTCCAGCATGAGATTCAGACACACACTGCTGCTAACTAGTTCAAACCGAACACCAGAAAGCTCCAGCAGATAAAGGAAAAAATGTGAGAAGTGAGGCTCAGGCTGTGCAGCATTTCATCGCACACCGCCCGTTCGTACCTTGGCGTCGCAGATGCGGCGGTCGGCGCCGTGCTGGCAGATGACAGAGGGCTTGGGTTGTTCTAGCTGGAACTCTCGGGACACCCCGTGGAAAAGGAAAGTCTCGCCCCACTCTATCATACTGGCCACCTAATAATCACAAGCGCACGCAGACACATTAGTGCTACAAAAACAATCAATAAATACATTTACCGCTAGGGCAAAATGCACAGAATAAATAACAAGAGGAAAATAAAATACAGACGTTGTGGGGGAGCTGGACAAAGCACAAGGAAAAGCTTACAACAGAATGCAATCAAATATAACACCACCACAGGCGATAACATCAAAATATTATGACTTTGCTCCGACAGAGTCTCAATAAAAACTGAACGTTATAAACTCACAAAAGTTGAATTGTATTATATTTAGGGCTGTCAATCGATCAAACTGTTTAATCACGATTAATCGCATGATTGTCCATAGTTTATAGTGATTGAGCGTAAATTAATCACACATTTTTTTATCTGTTCAAAATGTACCTTAAAGGGACATTTGTCAAGTATTTAATACTCTTATCAACATGGAGTGGGCAAATATGCTTGCTTTATGCAAATGTATGTATATATTGATTATTGGAAATCAACTAACAACACAAAACACACATATCTTGAGGTCAGAGGTCAGAGCAAGTTTGGAGCATTATTTAACCTCCTTTGCGACAAGCAAGTATGACATCGATGGAATCGTTATGTTTTTCTAGTTTCATGATGCCAGTATCTTCACTCTAGCTTTAAAACCGAGCCCGATACAACCTTAAAAATCGCAAGTTGCGTTAATGCGTTAAAGAAATTAGTGGCGTTAAAACGAATTTGCGTTAACGCGTTATTATCGGGTTAACTATAGACAGCCCTAATTATATTGTAAGGGTCGTTCACACAATCAAGCTTTTCAAAACACATTTTGAAAAGTACTTTACCACAGTCGCACACACACACACACACTCCCACGCAGCTGGCCTACAGATCCATGATGTAATCCTAATCTGAGGCTGCGCACGTTTATCCCCCCTTCCACAGTCCAAATCGCTCTTTTACCAATCAAACACACACACACACACACATACCTGTGGTAGAGTGACCCTGCCGGTGAGCCCCCCGGCCTGCATGTCGATGAGCCAGGCGTACTCCAGCGTGTCATTGCCCGGGGGGACGCCATGAGCGGAGAACATGGCGTGGGCCCTCATCTGCAGGCCAGACAGACTCAGGTGGCCGTCCCTCAAAACCCCGTCCGCTGTTGGACGCTGTGGGCAAAAGAACAAATTCACACACACACACATTAAAGACATTTAAAGATTATTTTTTTTGAGCTTTTTTTTTTATGCCTTTATTTATAGTGACAGAGATAGTACTGAAAGGGGGGAAAGAGAGAGAGGGGATGACATGCAGCAAAGGGCAACAGGTCGGATTCAAACCCCGGGCCGCTGCGGTAAGGACTCAGCTGTGGTACATGGGACGCCCGCTCTACCAGGTGAGCGCCGCCCCTACACAAATATTTTTTATCTTATATCACTACCTTGTAAGGTGTGAAACTGAACATGGCAATCTTCAGCTAAAATTCACTGAAGAAAGTTCACAAGAGCTTGTTATCTCACTGGAGGAGAGACGAGGGCTAAACATTCTTTGTCAGGGATTAGGGAAAGATATTCACTCTGAGCAGCAAATAGGATCCAACTCGTGGCTAAAGCTTAGACATTCTGCGTGCTTACACAATATGCAGGTGCTTATGCAAAGATGCAGCTGGTGAGAAGCATGTTTTACATTATGCAACTCTAACCTGCAAGATAAAATCCAAATCTAGGCAATGTACCGCACTGTATGGAGCCAAAATAAGCAGCACATCACATCATGTGTGGTTGCGTTTCTGACCTGGTAGTTGTCGCTGATGAAGATGTGAATGGGAGACAGGAGCAGCTGAAGCATCGTCTCCTTGTAACCCTTTTTCATCTCGAAACACAGCCGCTCCAAGAAGCCGGACGGACCTTCGGGACCCTCGCTGCTGCAGTGCTGGAGGCGCCGAGAAAGTGCGATGAAAGAAAATATGTGAACTCATGCATCAAGTTGCTTTCGTAAACATGAAAACACATCGGCTCAAAAAGCACGGCTGGCAGGTTTAAATCCAAAAACAATTCCTTGAAAGCCAGGAAACAAATGAGGGTAAATAAAATAGACTTAAACATATATTTATACACTTTCCTTGAATTTTCACAATGTATTATTCATTTCTTTCTTTTCCCATAATGCACTTTTTTTTTAATAAATTGCCTACAGTATACTGATATTTTTCATCTGTTTCTATACATTAAATTTATTACACATATTTCTTTTGTTTCGTCTCCATGTCACTGCTGCATGTCTTGCGTGCATATTATATCAGTGCACATTTCCATCATTTCTATTTCACACTGTAGTGATGGAAATGTCATAATCTTCGTAGCCCATCTGCTATACTTCTACACTGATCTCTCTCTCTCTCTCATGCTTTTTTTTTTTTCTTAAACTGAACTATTGGCAGTCGTAAGTTTTACCATTGGCAGTCGGCCGTGGACTTTGTAGAGGTTGATGTGCACGGTGATGTCCCAGGGGCGCAGGTCCAGGGGATGGATGTTAGAGTTTTCATTCTGTTCGCTGTCCTCCATTCCCAGGGGAGACCAACCGAGGCCGGAGGAGGTGGAGGTGGACAACACGGGGCTGGTCACCGCCTCCTCAAAGTCTGTGTACATGTCGTCCTCACCAAAATAGTTTTCCTGTGGGAACGGATGAAAGGAAGGTCAGGGGGGCTGTTTAATAAATTATCTATTTCTTCATTATACCAATTCTTTCCTGGTTAATTATTATCCAAAATCTACTTTGAGCATCCACACTATTACTACTGATTACATTGAGAACAATGACTGATTACTAGGGCTCAATCAATCAATCAATCGATTAAAATATTTACTTGTGATTAATCCAAAATGAATCACACATTTCTTTTCCTGTTCAAAATGTACCTTAAAGGGAGATTTGTCAAGTATTTCATAATCTTATCAACATGAGAGTGGGCAAATAGGCTTGCTTTATGCAAATATATGTATATACTTATTGGAAATCAATGAACACAAAACAATGACAAATATTGTCCAGAGACCCTCACAGGTACTGCATTTAGCATAAAAAATATGCTCAAATCATAACATGGCAAACTCAAGCCCAACAGGCGACAACAGCTGTCAGTGTCTCGACTTGACTATGACTTGCCCCAAACTGCATGTGATTATCATAAAGTGGGCATGTCTGTAAAGGGGAGACTCGTGGGTACCCATAGAACCCATTTTCATTCAAATGTCTTGAGGTCAGAGGTTAAGGGACCCCTTTGAAAATGGCCATGACAGCTTTGGAGCGTTATTTAGCCTCCTTCGCAACAAGCTGGTATGACATCAATGAATTCCTTAGGTTTTCTAGTTTCATATGATACAAGTATCTTCACTCTAGCTTGAAAACTCAGCCCGCTACAACCATCGATCTCAAATAGCGTTAATGCGTTAAAGAAATGAGTCGCGTTACAACAAATTTGCGTTAACGAGTTATCTTTGACAGCCCTACTGATTACCAAAAGGTGTCACCGAAATCTAGAATTTTGTTACTAGAGACCGACTCGAGGATTTTTCGTACCTTGATGGAGATCAGTGCTCGAAGCAAAGGCCCGTAGAGGATGATCTGAGAATCTGGGGACATCTCCATCTCCACGTGGAGTCTGTCGGGGGGGAGCTCCGAGGGGTCCTTGGGCTTCCGGCTGTGGGTGGCCGAAGCCGACGTGGAGGTGTAGCGCGGCGGGGGGTTGTGATGCACCGAGGCGTGCTCTGGGGGACGCAGAGCTGACAGCATGGATTCCTCCATCTCAGACACTTCAAACACAAATCGCAGGCGAGTTAGCCGGCATTATGTAAAACAGCTCGGTGAGAGCTGAGCAAAGATTCTAAAGATGCTTACAATTTGTTACAGAGCACACAGTCGTTTTTTGTCATTGTTGGCTTTAGAAAGAACAACAAAGATCTGATGCTAAAGCGGGGGGAGCTTACGCGACTGTTTGAGCTGCTCATCGGCCTTCTGGGGATAAATGGGGTGCCAGGTGTAGTCGATGATGAGCAAGAAGTTGGGTACACTCCAGCAATCCACCCAGCCGGCTCTGATGTGAGGAAGGAAAAACACACACACAGCACACGGTCATAATGCTGAGTTTATCATCGTTTCAAGTGGATTTTCCAGCACATCGTTCGCTTTATGAACCGTTTCGATTCGAGGGCACACAGTTAGAGAGAGCAAATGGGTCGCGCCTGATTTCTCTGCAGCACAGAGTGCAGCGGTCCAGACAGAATTCAATCGTAACCTCCCGGGGGGTAAGTGGGTCTCTCGCAGTGCAGTGCATCAGTATAGTCTGGCTCTGGGGCTATACATAATAAATGATCTGAACGTTGCGTCATCACGTACGCAGTTGCACGATGCGTGTGCTACCTGAGGAGCAAAGGTTTCTCCGGCGTCTCTTTGAACTTTAGGCCGGTGCTTACGATGTGGAAAACAGACCCTGCTTTTGCAACATCCTCCAAAAAGGGACGCAGACTAAGATGGATATAGAGCAGTTCTACACAGAATACACGGAAAAAGACTGTTATAACGAGCTCCGAGAAAAGGCAGAGCGTATACCTGTTATCTTCATCTCAAATAAGGGATACCAAAAAAAGCCCTATTCAACAGGCTATTGCATCTCACTTAAAACCGAGCAAAGCGGCAACAAACGAAGCATAAAAAGCGACGGTTAGTGGTACATTTACTTTAAATCACCACCTACTACCTTGGTAACATTTCCTTTTATACCCAAGTGTTGATGTGAGTCAGTGTTACGATGATGAGTCATCCTGCTCTTTGCTCACACACACACACACACACACTTTTTTTTGCCCACAACTAGAGAGAGACATAATTCCCAGGTTTAACTCACTCTGCGTGGGTGATGTTCCTCCAGCGGGACTTTGCGGGTTTGGGAGGGGGAGCCCCTTGGCTTACCCCCGGCGTGAACATGTCTGGGGGCAGCTTGACGTTCTGGTAGTCTTTGGCCAGGGTGAGGAGGGGGTCGCGGCTCGGGTGGCACTCCGGAAGGGACAGTCGCATGTCTGTATCCTCTGCCTGACGAGGATCAAGAACATATAGGTGCGTTGCACACCCACACATAGTCGGTGTCAAAGTATTCATATCTACGGGCGCACTGAAATACAGAAGCATCTAACCGATATGAAAACACACAGTATGTGCAGTCATACGTCTGTAGGAACATTTTCCAGACAGAAAAAAAAATATTTAAAATTACAACTCGAATAAAAAAAAATGGACATTTGTTTTTTGGAACAAATCCTATTTGGCTCACCTTCAAGCTGAAGCTGGTACGGCAGGTGGTCGGAACAAACTCGTTGAAAGGCAAAGTGAAGTCTATATTGAGCGTCTCGCCACACGCTGCAAGGTACACTATGGGAGATCAATAATGCAATTGATTAGTCTGCCCTGCTCTGGGATTAAGTTGAGTATAAACTGTATGGCCAATATATCATGACTTAATAGAGTCAAAGTATCCGGTCACGGACATCTGCTGCCAGTGTTAAAGAGGCATTGAGTTATCGATTGCTCTCATGGCTGGATTTCCTTTCATTTCTTTGCATTAGTGCCGATGCTAATGCTAAACACGTATATAACAGCAGGTCTATTTGTTCCAATGCAAAACTGTAAAACTACCGTATCACTCAATTATATTGTTATAAAAGGATTTTATTGTAAATATAACTTGATATTTTTTATGTAACTTTAGTTGGGGGGACAAAAATTGTGTATAACTGTGAATTTGTAGAATTCTGAAGTGTTTTCTTGTTGAGAAAATAAAAGACTACAAAAATAATGTGTTTGATTTTTGGGTGTATTTTTTTTATTTTTTTTTTTAAACCTGTCTCTTTTTTCATCTGCTTTTCGTTATCGTCACAGAATTATCTGTACTTAATGTGTCTTAAATGATTTGTGGTCTGAATCAACATGTTTGCACATTGTTCATCCGCACACAGAAATCTGTTAAGTGATATTAAGAGTTTTTAATGCAGAACGTTAAGCATCTGACTGAATAAAGATGGAATTTCTAGTGCTTTATGAGAATACATATCACACACTGTCTCACTTACTGTACTTTTAATTTGTGCATTAAGTATTTATTTGGCATCAAATACATCAAAGATAGAAAAGATATCAACAACTTTTTTCACCAGGTTTTGCCTGTTTAATTTGGGCACAAATATTTTTGGTCATAATAAATGCACTTCTCGAGGAAAAATATGAATCTACAACTTATCTTTTTTATTTAAAGTTTAAAAAAAACATTGAATTCAGCCCGACTCGGTTCAGACTATTCAATAAATAATCCTTCTATGGTTATTTGCATCTAGAAGAGCGTCTTTCTTACCATTCTCCTGCTGCTTGGTGGAACAGTCGATCCAGTTGTGCTGGTTTGCCGCCCAGATCATCTCGAACTGGTGGAAAAGGACCTTGAACTTCCAGGAATAGGGCACAAAGGAGTAGATATCTGGGGCGCTGTCGCTCGCCCAGTCCTGGATCAAATCTAAAAAAGAAAGAAGGAAAAAACAGCAACTTTTCCTGTGAGTTTCGTACATATCGCTATTAGAATGCTAAGCGCTAAAACGCTGCACAAGATGTACTGTCATTCGTTGAGTCTGTCTGCCGGAGGACTCACCGGTGAAGAAGTTTTTCTGGGCGTAGATGAAGTGGTAGGTGGCCTTGTACACCTCGATCTCACACTGCCACGACTGAGGCATGTTCCACACCCGAGGGTAGCTGGCTATGACGTGAAACTGAAATAAAAGGCAGAGGCAGGACACGGTTTCACTTGTGGCAGAGCACTTCACTATGTATACGCACGTTTGACATTGACTCAACTTTTTTGCATCTTAAGTCGACGGAGAAGTAACAATTTTTTTAATTTTTATCCAAAAAGTGAACTGAAAGGCTTCTTGTATAATTAGCTTCTACTTACCGCCAGCATCTCAGCCTCCAGAAGAGTCCTGTACTGCATGCTGCTGGTGGTGTCCACATGCAGCAGCTGGCCTTTTATGGTAGGAGAGTAGCCTGAGGTGCCGAGGAGAGAGGAGCAGGGCCATCAATTCTCAAAACTCAGAGCTGGGGCAAAGGTCTCGCAAATAATGTAATTTACCAGCAGAACTTGAACAGCTACTTATGTTAACTACATTTCTGGAGACGGAGGAGAGGTCTGACTGATGACTTACTCGATATTGTCGGCCCGGTGCGATAAATTATTACGCATTCCTCATAACCATCAGCGTTGAGAATGTCAATGTTCCCTGAGGTCAGTTGTTGTATTCTGGATATGGCTCTATCTGTATGCGTGTGTGTGTCCTTCGCGTATCTCGAGAACCGTTCATCAGAAGTATCTCACACTTGGGCGGGTGTGTTGCCGGGGACCCAAGGACGTGCAGTGTCAAAGTTTTGTGCAATTTGGACACACGACACGTTCAATATAAACTTTGAATGAACAGGCAATGGCACTCTGTGCAGCAGTGGGGAGGAGACTTCGAGGCTCTGCAGACGAGAGTCGAGCGTGTCCTCAACAGCGGGCCTTTACAGGCCTGACTGCAGTTCACTTTTGCTGCTGGGTGTACTAATGTTACGGGCCTTTCACACAGAACGCGGCGACAGCACCACTGCGTTCTGAAACCCATTGTTTCCAATGGCTTGCGTGGCGCAACAACAGCTTTTCAATGCGCCAAGCAAAGCGCACACAGCTCGCGGTGCGCTGCGAACTTTGGCCGTGATGTGAGCTGAACCCAGCGGGGAGCGCAGCGCAAACCGCGTTCTGTGTGAAAGGCCCGTTACAACCGAAATCTTCTTCATTTCCCTGGAGTCAACGGGCGATGAACGGTTCACTGCAATACAAAGTGCCAACCTGCCCATCAGGATCTAATCTAAATACTCATTCACACACGGTCAACGCACAGCGGGAGCAATTTGGGGTTAAGTGTCTTGCTCAACATGACAACATTGCACTTCAACATGTGGGCTGGAGCCGGGGATCGAACAGCCAACCTTCCGATTGGTGGACGATCTGCTTTACATCTGAGCCACGGCCGCCCCATGATCACTTAACCCACAAGGTGTGGAGAGTGTTTCATGTAAACATACTCAATGGAGACTCGTGTAGAAAAGTAAGAAAGATATAGTACAGATCTCCTGCATTGTTAGTATTAGCTTGTATGTACAAAGACAGTCACAAAACAGTCTCTGTTTTGGTCTCAGTCTTGAGCAAGACTATTTACTTTGGCCTTTTTATTTGACTTTTTGGATTTTTTTATTTGACTCAACCCTCTCTGATCTTAGAAGTGATTTATACTTCACCTGGGTAGCCCTGCTAGAATCCTGACCTATATGTGCAAATGTAGCCCTCTACTGTATGTAACACGATTCCTGAGGGCTCAGCCCTGTGGGAAACATTGATTTTTAACAATTAAACTTTTTGCATCAAAGTTACACAAGTACAGAGACTTTTTCGTCATTTTGATTTATTGATAACACACTGCTTAGCTCTGTGAATTCCTTGTGGAAAATAGTTCCTTATTAGCAATGATTAAACGGACCTTGGTCACAGAGGTTGGGATTTTGTTTTGGTGACATTAATTTCACTTGTTCGCAAACAGTTGCTTATTTACACACCCAGCAGGTATGGAGCAACATTATAATTCATTTGGAGTCGTGTTTGTGTTCACCTGACGAATGCGAGTCAAATACTCCCTATCTTTTAGCTCTGTTTTTGGTCTCTACCAACTCCTGAGGGAAATATCTGTCTCTTTAGCTGCTTAATGCTCCACTGTGTTCGCCGGCTAGTCTCCAACTGTGTCTGTCTGCTGTTTGGTGCTGAGCATGTAGCATACAGTGGATTATTTTAGAGCCTTTTCTCTAACAACAGCTAAAACTGAAAACAACGCTATGAGAACGGTAGGAGTGAACCAAAACAGTAAAGTTGCAGCCGGACAGCTAAACAAGGAGCTGAAACTCACTATAAAGCTCGGTAAAGCCGAGTGGAGCTGCAGACTCAGGTGATAATTCTCTGGAGGTTCATCACTACCAGTGACGCCTTTCACATTGTCAAAAATATCAATTATAGCAGCTTAATGAAGAATCCTGAACAATTTGCACTGGTATTTACACACAGGGGGCTTGACGAATAAATGACACGAAAATGCAAAATACTCGCCTGCAAATATTATATGTCTAGGGCTTTTATTGTGAAAGGTAAGAACGGAAGGAATGGATGTGGTCTACCTTTGTCGAGGTTGAAAGGAGTAATAAAGTTTGATGTCCTGGTTAGACTACGGAGCCTCCGTGTTGTTGTTTCATTAATATAGCCGCAACTCAACCCGCACAACGTGTTTGGTTGATGCCTTTATTCGTGATGCGAAAGTTCAGTAAAATCGACCTTGTTCCAAAAAAAAAAAAAATTACATTGCTTTTTCACTGCGTAATATTCACATTCTGTGTGAAAGTACATGAAAATTAATTAATTAAACGCCCCCCCGTTGTCTAATGGCCTTAAGACTGGTGTTTGCTGTGAAGTGATTCCAGTTAAAATAAATGTGAATTTTAAATTATTACATTAGAAAATCTAAACTTGGATCCAAGTATGAGTTCATCCTGACATTTGATAAAGCTGCTTATCGTGGCTGTAGTTCAGATATTAGTCCGTGCAACAGATTATGACCAAATGATGGAGAGACTGGTGACGTGTGCTTCTATATGAACAACATTTGTCTTTAAGCCAGTGGGACATCTGCTGTGGTAACTGCTCCAAGTGTTAGCGTTTTGGTCTATTCATCTTATTTTTTTTTTTTTAAAACAATCACACTTACCATTCTCTCCTACAGTCATGGGGATGTTAACTTCCAGGTAAGAGCCTGCACCTACATTCACATGGATGGCATTGGTTTCCTAGTAACAGGGATGACGACAGAGCATGGGGGGGGGAGAGAGAGAGAGAGAGAGAGAGAGAGAGAGAGAGAGAGAGAGAGAGAGAGAGAGAGAGAGAGAGAGAGAGAGAGAGAGAGAGAGAGAGAGAGAGAGAGAGAGAGAGAGAGAGAGAGAGAGAGAGAGAGAGAGAGAGAGAGAGCAAACAGCACAGTCAGACATGCCGTTAAATAATTAGTGAGTGTGCCTCACTGCCTTAAGAATGAAAGAAAGTCACCTAATCTGAACTAAAATATGTTCAAACGAGGTAATATAATGATGATCTTCCCTGACTCAATCTATTTGATGTTTTTATTCAACATGCATTCATGTTGATGTTTAGTATGCACTTCACATACTGTGTGAAAATCCCTGCACTGCTCCGGGATGAAAATTTGAAAAAGCATAAAACATGAAGCAATATCGATAGCTAAAAACATGATGAGGCATGAAGACAAAGACAAGTGGAGCAGCGGGGGGAGAGGAAGAAAGATCACAGAGGTTGACAAGAAAAAGAAAGAGAGAGAGAGAGAGAGAGAGAGAGAGAGAGAGAGGAGAAAGCACACAAGAGCAAGAGTCACCCTGTTTTTGGTAAAAAGCAGATCGATGGTGGCGTCAGCGATGATGTTCATGCGGAGCTCGAAGGCCTGGATCTGCCTGGGTTTTCCTGGCTCCGTGACCTCGGTGACTTTCATGGACTGGTAGTCGGCCGGCAGGAAGAACTTCCACAGACAGTCCCTGAAGGAAAGCGAGAGTTCGTGCAAAATGCAAGACCATATCTGTAAAGCTCAACTCCAAAGACTTGAAAGAATTTCACTTGACCAGAACAGCACTCATCTTACATCTATTACATTTACATCTGTATTGTTATGCTGTTGAAGTACATGCAGAAGATATAAGAGCAGTCCTATGTTTTCCGACTTAAAGTACTGTATAGCGTCTGTATTTTTCAATTATTTAAATTTTTTTTTTTTGTTTGTGTGATTTCAATCAATTTCCAAATGTTACCACTGCAAGTAGAGTGACATGAGTTTAACTGCCATGATCGGTACTCCGGCAGCTCACAGAGGAGGTTCTGTAATGGTGCAGTTTTGTGTTTTAATGAGATGTTAACCACGTTTATATCAATTCTCAGCAAATGCCACATTTTATGTAACATATACACTGAATTATGGTAAGATTTACAAGAGATTTCATGTTGAAATTCTTTGATAAGACTGAGTTTGTGTGTTCGTTACTCACCTTTGACGATCTGCCCAGGGGCCGTAGTTAAAGTCGGTTCCCTTCCCGCAGACGATGTCCAGACCCCAACATGGAGGCAGGTCCTGAAGCTTATCGCTCTCACTGTACGTCTCGGCCTCCTCCCCACCCTCCTGCTCCACAGGCACCAGACCTGCACACACAAACGAAAACACACAAACATGATTTCAAGCCTTACAACAAATACTCACAAAGACTCGACCCGTTAAGGAGTGTAAAAATATTTTCGGTTCATTATGAAACTGTGGCGGAAGCTACGTCTAGGTAATAGATGGGAAACACTGCATGATGTGTTTGAGTTAATTGCCTTACTTGACAACGCATGTCCTATGACTATTGCTGAAACTCTATATCGTGCAGCCCTGTTCGATAGCAAAATACAGTATGTCCCAATTATAAACAATTCTGAAAGTTATTTCACAGAAAAGACAATTTCCCAGCAGTATTTTTTTGGTATTGTCGCAGCAGCAATGCAAGTGTTTGTTCGTTACCATTTTTAGATTTTGTGTGTGTGTGTGTGCGTGCATGAGCATACCGGGTTCATCCTGGTAATAGTAGATGTCAACATCGTTGGACTGCATGACCACAAAGCCTTCACCCATCAGTCTGGGAGGTCTAGATGAGAAACAAACAGTTTAAAGGCAAAGTACAGATTTTATGAACTCTATTCTAAATATTTACAAGTATGTTCACAGCAGGTTAGCGGGTACCTAAAAAAAAAAAAAAAAGGTACCATAGCATGAATAAAATATTCAGTCCGCATTGAAGCTCGATTTTGGCTTGAAGACACTCTCTAAGTTTTAGAAATGCAGTGGCCTTCCTTGTACATAATTTTTTGCTTCATCCCACTGGACATTCCAATAGAGTTTTAAGGCACGTCAAGGACCGTTGGAGGTCGAAATCACTGATGGCGTTTCCAGAAGCTACAGCTGCCAAGTTCGTACCGAGAGTGACTCCTTAATCACAGAGGGTAAACGGAACTTTACTCTCCGTGTCGTTTCACTCAGCCGAAGTGCAGATAGTGGTTTGTGGCAGCCCTGCTTTTAATGTAATACAGTTACAGCTGCCAGGTAAAAGCATTACAGAGGAGAAAAGGGATGCCTAATTCAAACGCTCTGCCAACGTCTTTGGTATTAAAATTGTAGTATGGAATGTGGACTGGTAAGCTGGAGAGATCCTAATTCGCCTCATGGGCACTGCCGAAGTGCCCTTGAGCAAGGCACAGACGCCCTAAAACTGCTCCCTGAACGCTGTATAGTACAGTAGCTGCCCACTGCTCCTAATATACTAGGATGGGTTAAATGCAGTAGCTAAATTTCACTGTGTGCCGTGCTGTGCTATGTACAATGTGTGACAATAAAATTCCACTACACATTTACATACATCCTTATCTTTACTCTATATCCATTAGCTTATATTGTTAAGAGGGCTACAGTTCTTGTGCTAGTGTACTTGGCAAACTAAAAGCAGTCATCCATTTATTGCAGTAAACTACGAATGTTTTAAGCAAAAAAACAGAGCATTTCACTGTGAAAAGAGGTGCTGCAGCACAGCCGGTATGAGAAAAATAAAGCTTTTTTTGTTTTTTAACATTATAGCATGTAAAGATGTTCTAGTAGAAACCCAAAATACAAGTATTCACCAGAAAATAAGCATAATAGGTCCTCTTTAAGATTCACACGACACATTACATATTACATGATAAAAAGGAAAAAAAAAAATAGAGAGAGCAGTGCACAGAATTATCCATTTCAAACAATATAATGATTTTTTTCTCTACAGTCATTACAGTATGCTTCAAAGAATATTTTGAAGTTATTATTCTTCAGGCAAGAGCATTATCTTTAAACTGTTTTAGCGCTGACAACGACACAAGTTGAAAAATGATGTTTACAAGTTTCAGAAATTGTTTGGAATAAATAAATACCAAATTTTCAGAGTCTGCTGCATTATTAAATCTCGTTGGTATTACTTTTATAAGATTTTCACCCTCGAATTTAACGCCTCTTTAACTGCCAGCCTTTGAAAATGGGTGATTTTACAGCTCAATTAAACGCTCAAATTAAATTAAAAATTAGTCAAATGTTGCCCCGGCAATGTTTCTTCATCAGTCAAGTGATTTGGACTTACTCATCATTCTGCATGCCGAGGTAGCGTGGACTTGGAACCATCATGACGCGCACGTTCTCCAGCGAGCCTTTGACGATGTGCATGTACTGGTCCAGGTGGCTGGATGGAGGCTTGGTGGCGTACGTCAGGAAGGCATCCTCAAAGTTCACGCACAGCGTTTGGGGGAGGTAGTGGTTCCCAAACGCCAAGCGACCCTGCGGGAGAGCGAACGCGCACGCAATAAAGGAACGAGGCCCAACACTTCAAAAGACGTTCTTTTCCATTCATAATCTCTTGTGTTTCTCAATAATTCTCTTAAGCTATTTCTAAACTGGAATCATTTTGTTGGATTTGTGAAGTACTTACGGTGCTGATGTTAACTTTGATGACAGGAATGAGGGAGCGCCAAGATGACGTGTGGTCTGGACTCTCTGCTTTGATGTTCACACTACACAGGGACCAGAAGACATTCAACAATTTAATAGTGCTACACTTCCAGTCAGCACAATTCATATGGCCGTCAGCGGGAAATGACAACAGCTCTCTTCCCAATGCATTTGGTGATAACAGACAGAAAAGGGAGTCCGTTTGTGCAGCTTTTTTCAGACTGCTTGTTATCAAATCTCCATTCATCAATCATCTCTGATGGGAAATTACTGATTCCTGCTTTTTTTTGCAGTTCTCTTTACCACTCAAATTTGTGGATTATTTACCAAAGACTAGGTGACATTTTTACATTGACCTAAGTTAAGACAACATCAGAAGCAAGATCCTGCAAGTACTCAGCAATCAGGAACTTCTACTTTGACTTTTAATCAATGTTGAAGTTTAATTTTCCCTAAAGCAACCCTAACGTTGAATGAAAGGAAAAGCTGTTTGGCGAGGCCACGGTATTACCTTTCTAGCGTCTTGTCTCTATCCCCCTGACCCCTCTCGTCATCTTTTTTGGGTGTTAGGAGGGTGGGGTCCAGTCCGAAGGTCTCCTGCAGTCGGGCGTAGAGGTCGGTGCGGTTGTAGACGTGAAACTCGAAGCCGTTAACGGTCACGTAAAGCCTGGTCTCTGCCTTGGGGTCTGGCGACAGGAGAGAAGAGAGCAAACTCATGTTGACTTTTCCTTCCATAACTGGTTCATTTAAGGTGGGCGGTCAAACATTTAGCTTTACGATATTCTACAAGATTAAATTATTATACTATTATTATTATACAGTAAACTGTATATGGGCTGATAAACTAATTTAATTATCAAATGATGCTTTTTTATCTAAGGAAAGCAAATTTACGCTGCATTAATTCAAATGCCGGTTGCACAGAGCACCTTAAGTTTTCACCTTAAGTATGATATTTAAGGCTTACTTTCTCCTTAGCTTAGGGACTTACTTAAAGGTCTTCTTGATAACATTTTTATGTAGACGAATATATTTCTTTAAAAATAATACATCTACAAAGCCGTTAGAAAGGTGTCGAATAAAAGTATGGCTTTTCCTGAAAAAAAATATGATTGTGAATTTATCATTTTAAAAATTTTGGCGAGTCCAAAATTAATGTTTTGTTTATTTCTCTGTGGAAGATATCTGATGTTCGATTTCCACTCGTAACAAGGCTTGTGAGCCAATAGTAAAACAACGGGGTTGGGATCACGTGGTATCTCTGTGTTGCCAGTTACTGTGGTAAAAAAACGGATAAATGGCTGAGATTGACGGTAAGTGCCGGGCAACGACTGGTTGTGAAGTAAATGCAATGGAACGGGGAGGAAGAATGAGACATCTAGTTTAAGTTAGTTTAGTTTAGTTTACTTGTGAAGGGACAGTGCAAATTAATAAATACACATGGTATACAAAATGCCAGAATTAGCCAAAAGGCTATTTTTCATTTGTTGTCCCTAGCCAAGATGTTACAGAAGGCATCCCAGTGGCTGAATGTTATCAATAGCACCTTTAAGGGTGTTGCAAGGCAAGGCAAGGCACATTTCAGCAACAGGGCAATTCAAAGTGCTTTACACAAACATTCAAGAACATTGCGACAAAGTGCAAAAGAAACAGTCATAAAAACGTTAAAGATTAGAAAATAAAAACAAGCTAAAAACAAAAGCTAGAATAGAAGCTAAATTAGAGTATAACACACAAGAGTAAAAGTTATAGTGCAGTATGAGATAATTATTTGGTTTAATAAAAGGCAGCAGCAAACAAGAAAGTTTTAAGCTTTGATTTAAAAGAACTAAGAGTTGGAGCGGTCCTGCGGTTTTCTGGGAGCTTGTTCCAAATATTTGGAGCATAAAAACTGAACGCGGCTTCTGCATGTTTAGTTTTGACTCTGGGGACACTAAGCAAACCTGATCCAGATGACCTGAGAGGTCTGGATGGTTCATAACATAGCATCAGCAGAAGTTGCACAGAGTCCCTTAAAAGTTTCCTCAGTTAAGAACAAACTTTAAGGCATTTACTGCAATGAAAGATTTTACAGCTGTAAAATTCTACAATTTCCATGGAGACCGTTTGTTGGTACTGCCAGGCCATTTTTTTACTACAAACGTTGGTTATTTTGTTTTCATGATTGCAGACTAACTGGACATTGATTGAATATTGATTTTTTTTTCTCGGCAATATTAAAGCAGTGCACGGATATCTCATCCTTCTCTTGTTTTGATGGGAATTTCACCGGGGTGTTAAGCAGACGGGTAAGGGGGTTGGAAGATCGGTGAATGACGCTGCACACCGTTGACCTGTGGCTGTGGCCGTGAAATACCTCGCCTAATACTGACCGGAAAGATCCTGTAGCATAAAACCGTTGAGCAATCATTAATCACAAAGGGGCGTCTCCTCTCCTCATCCCTCTGTGTATGCGAGCGTAGACGTACCTCGAAGTCACGTTTGCAGGCCCTCTCCCCCTAAACGGTGACGTTTTCAGGCCGATGCCTCCGTGCTTCTCCAGCAGTACCCGGCTGCAAACCCGTGCGTAAAGCAATGCAATGAAGTTTTTTTCCTTACTTTGGAAAAAAATCTCAACTCAAGGTGTTTTGTGCAACTGGCCCCAGGCTAATGACAAACTCTTAAACTAAGCTCTTCTGTCAATAAATATCACCGTACTCACCATGCTGTTTCTGTTTTGGGTTATACATTTTCCACCAGCGAAATATGAGGAAGCCATCCTGTATCCTGTAACGCCGAGAAAAAATATCAATGAGTAGGCAGGCTTTAAGATTATTGGAGGAACAGAGGAGGAGCAAACAATGCAGCAGAGGCCAGGTTACCTGATAGACATGTCTTGATTAATGTAGTAGACATCTCTGAACATGACTTTTCCTGACAGCACAGAGAAGGAGAAGGAGCCTGTGGAGGGTGAAGACACAGTTTGTGTTAAACACACACAAAAGAAGTATATTAACGCCCTAAACAATAACAGTGCAGCAGTATTATATTAAGTTATATGATTACAAAAGCAAGTGTAAAGCTGTTTGGATTCTGATCACAGCGGTGTGAATTCAAGCCAACAAGCCAGCTAATTAAAATATAATAAAAGTATTATCAAAATAATTAAAAGTAAACAAAAGATGTAATTAGACGATTGTGTGAAAAAAAAACAGTCCGGGAGTTGCTGAGATATTTAATCAGCCTCTCTCTCTTCTCATTGAGAAAATGAATAATCTTAATGAGGATCTAATTATACAACAAGTAGGTCAGACTCTGTCACCGAGCAAGAGAACTGAGCATGATTTTATATCATTTTTTGGCTCATAACACGTCTTTTTCTGTTTTAATTACTGCATGCCAAGAGAGAGAGAGAGAGAGAGAGAGAGAGAGACAACACTTTTGAGTGCTTCAACTACTGTATAATCATCCCAGCTGACACTTCCTCGTGTTTTTGGTATTTCTGACTTTTCCTCTGACCAGCTGTGGACAGGATATGTAAGTCAGATCCTCTCACTGGGGAGCTTGTTTTTGTCAGTGCTTCCCTGTTTATCCAAGCAGGGATTTTTACGCAACTCGGGCCTGGCAATGACAAGACACGCCTTCAGGCACGTTCAAACCTGCTTAACACATTACGAACTCTGTCTGTAAGGTAAAATCAAAACGGTGCCATTTGTTATGAAGGTTTTGCTCTTCCTGTGTTTATATTAGAGCTGTCAATAGATTCAAATATTTAATCGCGATGAATCGCAAATTAATCACACAATTTTTTATCTGTTCAAAATGTACCTTAAAGGGAGATTTGTCAAGTATTTAATACTCTTATCAACATGGGAGTGGGCAAATATGCTTGCTTTATGCAAATGTATGTATATGTATATATATTTATTACTGGAAATCAATTATCAACACAAAACAATGACAAATATTGCCCAGAAACCCTCACAGGTACTGCATTTAGCATAAAAATATGCTCAAATCATAACATGGCAACTGTAGATTCAGCGTTTTTTCACATTAAACTCGTTGCAATTACAGTTGAGTTCGACCAAAGCACACTTGGTGATTGCTGGAAAGAGTAACGACGACGGTTTAGGTGAGTTTTTTTTTGTTTCTGTCCAGTCTGAATGAAGTTTTTTACGATGCTCCGCTACGTACAGCTGATCTCATCATAAGCAAAAATACACGTGGATGATGGCGGAAGCTGAACGGAGAGGGGGGGGCGGAGGTCTGCACTCTCCGAGTGCCATTCTAGTTCACTCGTAAAATGTTCAACATTGTCTCATTACAAAGTAAGCATCACTTGGACATGATCAGGCTTCTTTTTTTTGCTTAATTTTTGGAGTGTAAAGCATTTAGGGTTGTATTACAGAGCAGATGCACCTGACACGGTCTACTCTTTAGTCAAAGAAATTGATGTTTTTGGAGGAAACTAATCACTCGCTAAAATAAATAACGGTTACACTAGGATTTATGGCCTTGAGGTGCTTTTATAAATTACGTTCTGTGTCATTTATGAAGAGAAATTCAATCCGGTGTTGGTTGCAGTTCGCCGTTCAGACTCTATGGAGATAATCACTGAGAGAAGGCGGCTCATCATGAAATATTCAGCAGACAGAAAAGCTCTGGCAGCGTTCCCCCTCCCCATTCATCACTGTGTGACAGAGCTCCTGATGAACGCACCGATGTGAATGTAGCCATCCTTGTAGAGTCTGTTGATGATGAGGGTGAGGATGAGGCCAATGTTGCGGGAGTTGTAATAAGTTAAATAGATGATCCATCCACAGGACAGAATTGTAGCTGAAAAAGACCAAAACGCAACATGGTCAGGTTTGGAAAGGAATAATCCAAAGAAAATAAGTAAAACAACATTTTGTTATGCTTTCTGATACAGTAAAGTAGTAGTACTTTCAAATATGAATGCTGATTTTGCCTCTGTTCAGTCAAACTCTTTAATTATACATGTGAATTGCCCTGTTATAAAGGTCAACAAACCATGATCGGTCCTTTGAATACGGTGTGCCAGATGCTACTTTTCCTGACATGACAAAGACCCATCAGCGCAGAGAGAAATGACTGCAGCATTAGAGTAGTAGTAATAGATTTGGAAACCTATTAGAGATTCCACCGGAATATGTGCTCATTATTCTTTAAAAGAATATAGCAAAGGTGGAATTAATGTAGAAACTACTTTCATATCTGGGCTGACAGCCGGATTTATACTGCTGCACTTAAGGTTTTTTTTTTTCTTTTTCCCAAAAGAGTTTTTTTTTTTTTTAATCCAACTCGAAGATGCTGCAGCCGCACAAAGAAAAAGGCAGCTTCGTTCTGTTCATTCAATATATCTGGTCTACGGAGATCTGCACCTGGACTGAGCAATAACTGGAAACTATAATTTGTCGTACTTCAATTGAATTAAATCACAATTAAATGTTAATGAAGTCAGCTGGATTAAAGCATTAAAAGCAAATACTAATTAAAAAATCTTTCATCCGATTAGATTTTTTTAAACACATTAGGGAATATTACAGACTTTTATCATATTTTATTTCGTGCAGCTCAATGCAACAATCTTCACTTTATCTAACATCATGGCACATACAGTATGTCAACAGAACTTACTATAAACTGATATTGAAATAATTTCTCACGCCACCACATTATCGAATTTGTCGTCATTATTTGCTAAATGAGCCACTACTAGATAATGAGTTTGAATGCCAAAGAAGGTATTTTTTCACACTCGTATAAAGACGGAGGGACTGAAATAATTTAATTTAATAATTATCACTCCTCCAAACAGTCAATATTTGTACCTGGTAGGACAGCATGTTCTCAAAACGATGTTTAATAAATTATGTATAAATCAAAGTAGTAAACACAACAGTTCTAGACCAAAGGAAGTGATAGCACATCTAAAATGCAACCTGATCCAGTGCTGCTGACAGGTCTGCAAAATATCCATTGATCTGTACATTTTTCCCCACAGTGCAGCTACAGAGCACTTACCAACGAGGAGCCAGATGAAGTTCGAGTTGTGCTTGTTAAGAAAGTGATCCAGGTCCACGAAGGTGGGGAAAGAGCTTTCATTGTTTTTGGGAGCATGCCCATCCATGGCTACAGGCTCTCAGTCTGATACCTAAAACTAAAAACAGCCAAATGTCAGATCACTTCCGTGGCACGGGAACAAAAGAGGACATTAGCACCACAGCAAAGAAAGCCAAAGATACAAAGTTTTACGAGAAAATGTATTTGAAACATTTGAAACATTTGAAACAGCAGGAAGAGACAGTTACCCAAAACATAATTCTTAAGTTAAAATGAAGGTAGATGTAATGCATACAAACAAAAAGACATGGGGGAAATAACGCAAACTATACCAACTTACAAATATTTATTAGTTAAAACATACTTAAGTCATAGTGTTCCAAGTAGAGATGCAAATCTTAAGCAATTTCTTAAGCTAACAAAATGCCAAATGCAAGCTTTTCCATTGATGAAAGTTTTATTTTAACAAATGAGCGTTATTTGCTGCTGCAAAATATATGCAAACGCAAAGGTGATAAGGAGGATTATATTATATTGAATCGTAAATTAAACAAAAACAAGCAAATAATAATTTAAATAAAACAATACGTCTCTCAAAACTGCTGCTCCCACTCTGCTATTCTATAAATGTTAATTTAGTAGAAAATAAATGAATAATGATAAATAAATTGGGCTGCCCCAATCTGACCTGACTACAGATTTAAGTCTTACTATTTTCTAGGGGTGTAATGCAGTTGTTGCGTTAGATTTTTTTTTGACGGACAGGGTTGTAAAAATTCCGTCATAATATATTACCCGTCATTTTCATTTACATTTTTTAATGATAATTACACATAGACCTATTTAAAGGCAGAGTCTGTGATTCTAATCCAATACGCTTTTCGTCAAATTCAGTGAATGTCTCCTCACGGTCCACTATCTGTCCGTTCTGCGAGTGTGTGCTACGAAAAATCCAGTGTTCATACACAGCCCTATCTTTTTTAGTAAATTTAGAGTATTGGACTGAAGACTGACAGACAGCCGCACACACAGCGGCAAAGATCTGTATAATAAATATACAGAACAGGCTTATAGATTATGGATTTATAAAAGGCAGGGATAGAAAAGATGAACGGAAACACGACACCAACCGTGTGGTCTCTTTTCATGTCAACACACACGAAGCAGATGCACAATTTTTTCCGTAGTCTTTGCCTCGGACGGACGACTTCTCAAGGCCGTTTAAATTTTGTTCTGAAGGCTGAACCTGCGCTCTGCTGCCACACTGGAGACTGTAATTACCAGACTCTCTGAACGTGGAATTTCCTGATCATGACAGCCCGACGGCCTTCACATTTTTCGTCACCGTTAAAAAATACCCAGTCAATGACGTAAAATATTCGGTTAACACGACCTTTGGTGTAATGATACATCGATACATTTCATCATCTTAAAGATACATCTTTATTTTGAAATTCCCATGGCCACGTCTGTGTCACCAATTTCAGTCCAAGCGCATCTTCTTCCTACAGAGCCGAGTAATAAAATTGTAAAATCATATTTTAGTTGCTTTTTGTGAGTTTATATAAATTTAACTGATTGTTTTAAATAAGCATATCAATCACAGGCCCCTGAATTGAATGAACCTCTTATCGTGGCAGACTTTGTGATCAGCAAATAGTGTATTGTTGTCCAAAGAATCAATCGTATCGTGATGAAACTTATGATCTACACCCCTGCTATTTCGTATTTAAAATATAGAGCAAAAGATCCCGTCTACATGGTCGGTGTGGAGTTATATGCACAGTCTGCTCTGTCTCACTATATGTCCATAAAAATTTAGTGGATCCGTTTTGCAAAGGTAATTTTGCAAGGGAGGAATAGTAAAAGACGAAAAAGATGAAGAGCTGTGGGCAAAAGGTATATTCATTATTTCAAACCATTTTGCAAAACGCATTTACAAAAAAAAGTAAAAGTTATCTTAGCATATAACTGTCGTATGGTTTTTAAATTGTTTAAGATTTCAAATCATTTGTATAGTACCCCCACCCTTCATAAGAGCTGAGCAAAGGGAACTTAAAAAAAATGGCTTGCTATGCGTAACACCACACGTGATCATAACTAGCTATATGTGCACTTACTTTCTTTGCATGTCATGTGTTTGATGACGTGGTTTTTGCTTCTACAGGGAGGATTATTTTATTTTGTTTGTGTGTGGCAGGGGGCTGGTGGAAGGGTGTAACACATTAGTGTGTGTTTGTGTGTATCTGTGTGTGTCTACAAGTATATGCTGTGATCCCAGTCAGCCCATGCTTAGGAGTCAAAAGCTTGAATACTGTTACACAAACAGACTCACACAAACACAAATCCTCATCTAATCCACCTTATATGACGTTGGCTGCAAAACCACTGAGAAGTAACCAAACCCAGCACTCTCTCTTACAGAAAACGCTGTTTCTGAATTTGCCTGTTTGACAAGATATTTTACGAATCCGTTATTATCTGTTAAATTTGACATTCTGTAATTCAACAGAAGCTCTAGATCTCACAGGGGACTTGACACCAGCTACGTGCCAGATGCGAATCCAACACTGGCTGTTGGGTTTGTTTACTATGCACAAATAAGGCAGGAAGCAAATGCTCATTTAGGTGGTCAACTTTACTTAAAAGAACTAAAGCAGAGTTTGTATGAGTTTTCGACAACACAAGCTACTTCAAGTACTTCAAATGTAACCTGATGTATGTGTGTGTGCGTCCCTGTGCGTAACATACACTACCTAAAACTGTGATTCAGTCTATCTGAATAGATCACAGCAGCACAGGTATTCCTGTAAGGCGTGTTCAGGTTTTGAGCAATACCCTGAGTTATGAGCACAGAGTATGTTGTCATCCCAGAAAGATCAGTGTTGTCAGTGACTCATCGCAGGTACCTGTAACCTGAGCGTTTGCAGTTTTGGTTTACAAGTGATTTAAGTACAGCGAGGAGGGGTATTCTGTGAGCTAAAACAACTGCCTATTCATTTTTGGTTAGCTACCACAGCTGTTCCCAAACTTTTTCATGTTATCACCTCTCCCAAGATAATGTACACATCAGACAAAACACCACACCAACAACAGACCTAAAAGAGGACTGTTTTGGGAAGCACCAGTTTATATTAGGGGAGGGGTGTAAATCACCAGTTTCGTCACGATATGATGTTATATTGATTGTTTTGACAACGACAGGATATTTGCTGATATCACAAAATCTGCCACGATACGTTTTGATTCAATTCAGGGGCTGCAATCGATTTAAGACAATATCATATGCCAATTTAACACAATCAGTTACATTTATCTAAACTCAAAAAAAAGCTTCTAAAATATGATTTGACAATTTTATTACTGAGTTCTTCCATACATTCAAATGAAAAACAATCTATTCTTTTTTTAATAATAAAAAAAAAATTTAAAGTGGGAATTTCAAATTAAAGGCATATCTTATAAGATGATGATGTGTATCGATATTTTCACTTTGAATCGATGATATTGGATCGTCGATCATTGAATCGGTACATCGATCCAGTTCGATGTATCGTTACACCCTTAGTTTAAATTAGGGCTGTCAAAGTTAACATGATAATAATGCGTTAACGCAAATTCGTTAACGTCACTAATTTAATTACGCATTAACGCAATCGATCTTTCAGAGGTTGTAGCAGGCTCATATCAGTATAATATGAAACTAGAAAACCTAAGGAACCCATTGGCACCAACCATGTCATACTAGCTTGTCACCAAGGCAGCTAAATAACGCTCCAAACGTGACTTGCACTACATTTTGGCAAGGAAAAACTTTCAAGGCCATTTTAAAAGAGCCCCCTGACCTCTGACCTCAAGATATGTGCATGAAAATGTGTTCTATGGGTACCCACGAGTCTCCCCTTTACAGACATGCCCACTTTGCGATTAATCGCGATTAAATATTTTAATCGATTGACAGCCCTAGTTTATATCAATGTTGCAGACATAACAGGGGACAGGTAAACAAAGGCCCACATTTGAACAGTCACTGTTGGATTACTTATGCTTCTTAATAAAAGAAATAGTCAATTTTGCTAGGGAGTCTGGCAACTACTGCACAAGCACTGATCACAAAGCATTTCACAGGTACACAAACTAACTATCAAGACATGTATTGCTGTTGCTTATCCGTGTTCAAAACAACACAGTATAACTTAATAGATGCACTAGAAATAACTACTGGTTTGCTGCAAATATATCTGGCAGCTTTGCACTGAAAATCTGGCCATTGATTTAAATCTGACCTTACTTATCAATAAAATACACCTCTTTGTTGAATATGACCCCATACCTGTTTGGGTGTTATATGTTGCTCAACGTTAAACAAGACGATGGGAAATAAAAAAGAGAACAGTAACTTATTGAGGGTGACATTACTTGGCAGTCTTTTGGCTTTGTTTACATATTGAACTGGCAGAGCTATATCATCGACACGGTTTTTCCATATTAATATAACCCTGTGTGATTAAGTTCAACATAGTCAGGCGTGACAGACAGCAATTCACTTGACTTCAGATGTAGTCTGGAACCCAGAGCCATACCTGACACTAACCACACACCTAACGTCAGCTAGCTAATCCCAGCTGGTCTTTCCTGACCATTACCCTCAGCACTAACAACACACACGAACTGTTGCCTAACATGTTTCATTTATCAGCGTTTGTAACGTTAATACAAGCTGCTCCTGCCCCCGTCCAGTCTCTTTGCTAATGACGTTTTTAGCTTGTGAATAATGCAGTTTATTAAGCCAGCCGCTAGATATCATAACGTTAGCACTGAGGTTAGCTCGCGAGCTAATGACAGCAGGCCGCACCCCTGTAACTTCTCCTTTTTTCAAACTGTGAAAACAAGTCACTCGGTGTTCGTACAATACCTTAATGTCCTCGATAAAGCATGCGGTTTCATCTTTGCTCCGGTTATTCAGGAGTTGTTGTTCGTTTTGTCCGTGTCAGACGTGGGCATAGCTAGCATCCTCTGTTGAATATTTACCTGGCAGGCAGCCAGTTAACATCTCTTCCTGGTCCTGTCGAGAGTAGTCACGCAATTGACCAATAGGAAAACTGGCGAGTCGGAGACGGACCAATCAGAGGAAAGCGTGAGCAAAGTTGACAGACAGTTCTTTCTACCAATCAACGTGAATGTTTTTATAATACAGTACTGTGGTGGGATTTGAGCAGTGCTGTTTTGATGGTACAGTTGTGTTGAAACCCACAGCAGGATTCAGATGTTTTTAATTCTCTTTGTTAAAGGTTTTTACAAGAGTATAATGAAAAAAAAAAAAAACAACAGCATTATAAAAAAAAATGGATACAAAAAAGAGTGTATGCCTAATACAATAAAACTAATTTATACACACACGCATATCATAAACATTATAAAATGAAAGAATACACATGAGAAAAAATTAAAAATGTAATAGTTAAGAGCAAAGAAATAAAGCATAGAGCAAAGAGATTACCTCTCATTTAAATGTTCTGCATAAACCAGGGGGGATTCAATATTCAATATGGACTATATTTCACACGCTGAAATATTTCCCTTACTCAGTGAATATGATATACAGAGGGGTTGAAGATTTCCATCCCAATCTATCTCAGTAAAGCAAAGCCTCTGGCCAGTAGGGTATTAAACGCTACATATTGAGTTTCTGAAGCAGTGAAATGCAGTTCAGGTGGGATCACTCTGTGCCTACATATTTCAAAGAGTCATTAGCATGGTGGTTATAGTTAGTAGGCTATAAATTAAAAATGTACTGTCCACTGACATTGCATCCCCAAATATAGCCTATCCTAATTGCAAGTGTTCGAGGGATCACTATAAGGACATTAGGATTCATCCTCTGGGAACCACGAATGTTCAACATTTTGTGTAAATCCCGTAGACTGTATATAAGAAGTGGACGTAGTCACCGTGACATCACCCATTGGTTTGTGGACTGCCGTTTAGAAGCCTCGGGCTCGTCATTTTGGCCGTCGCCATCTTGGTTTTTGCAACCAGAAGTGATACGAGAGGGTGGAGCTAAGTACAATCGAACGCTGAACAAGACATTTTTAGGCGACCAAAATTATAATCAACTTTCATGAACTGAAAACACACTGCGAAAGGGTTAAAGTTGTAAGACGAAAACACAGACAACTCCCAGACTGGAACAATGCTGTGGTAGCGACCTGTCAAACCTCTAGTGCCTATACTTAAATGTGTTTGCATCATGGGAGTTATCTTTGAAGCTCTGCCGCAACAATAGATTCTGTGAATTTTTAGCTGCTTCTATCGGTATAGTAGGCTACTTAACATAACATAAATTAGTTGATAAAGTGATTTGAATATCAAAGTAGCTGAAAACTGGTATCCTCTGACCTGGGCGCCAAAAGGAAAGAATACAAGATTCCATTTGATTTCCTGTTCTATTCCTGTCTAAAAACCATCTAATGTCAAAGCATCAGGAACAGTTAAGGTTAGAACATCGACTCCTGTTTTATCTAAGAATTGCCAGAGCTCTAGGGTACTATTTAATGTAAGAGCTCTGTTGTCATGCCCTCCTCCAGTCACAACAACAAAGCCTCCCCAAAGAACATGTAGGAGTCGTTTTACTGAAAAGGTGCCAAACATCGGGGCTCAAAGCCTTTCCCTGCCAATCAAGCCTTCCCCTCAAGACCGACCTATTTTGGCACCGGCTTTGAAAGAAACCAGATCTCACATGAATTCTTTTTCCTGTCTTGTGAGTGTTATTCCAACTGAATTCCTGAAGGAGGTCCTCGGTACAGTCGCTACAGATATTCTATTAGTAATTAACAGCTCCTTCACTTTTGGCTCGTTTCCCTCCTGTTTTAAATATGCAACAGTTCAAGGCTCTCTAGAGGACACCTAATTATAATTTTCTTGCTTGAGGCAATTATGGATAGACTACAGTACGATCTTCAAGCTTGCATTTCTTTTTTTGCCATCCAGTGGTTTAGAGAAAGCAGGGATATCATTTATGGATAACCACATCTCAGAGAAAGTGCGGTCACGTTGTGAAGGGCTTCACAGTTCATGAACTGCCTCAGTTAAAGTTGTTTCTACCTAACCCATAAATCCACTGTTTAACCATATTTAAAATGTACTACAGTCTGACCCCCACAGAACAATGTTATTATAATGTTATTTAATGTTATTCAGATACATCTTGAAAAGATGGTTAGCTCCCAAATGGGCCTGAGGGTGTGTATCTGACTGATTGATCTGATATATGGTGCTCTCAAGGTTAATTTAAGCCCAATGATGCTTTCAATCCATACTGCACAACACCATTTGGTCTCGACCATAGATTGTATACAAGAAGAGGACGTAGTCACTGTGACATAACCCATTGGTTTGTGGACTGCCAGTTTTGAAGCCTTGAGTTCGGCATTTTGGCCATCGCCATCTTGGTTTTTGGCCGTCGCCATCTTGTTTTTTTTGCAACCAGAAGTGACACAAGAGGGTGGAGCTAAGCACAACCAAATGCTGACAAGACATTTTTAGGCGACCAAAATGCTACGACTAACTTTCACGAACTGAAAACACGCTGTGAAAGGGTTAAAGTTGTAAGACAACTCCCAGACCGAACAACGCTGTGGTAGCGACCTGTCAATCACAACGTAGCCATGCCCTAAAGCATACCCTGCTATATGGTCTATTTACTCTAAATGGGGCAATAATTTACTAAATGAACATCATGCTGTATTGAAGAATACTTGAAACTAGCGATTGAGACCATAAACTCATGTTTACGATGTTTACTGAGGTCATAAATCAAGTGAGAAGTAGGGTCATTTTCTCATTGACTTCTAAACAAGCTGACTTCTTTTTGCAAACAGAGGAGTCGCCCCCTGCTGGCCATTAGAGAGAATGCAGGTTTAAGGCACTTCCCCATTGGCTTCACTTTTCAGACCTGGAGGTTGCTGCTCTCAACAGGACATCTACTTCTACCGTGACTCACACAACACTTTGCCAGATGTTATAACTTGATATACCAACTACTTTACATCAAGATGTCAAGTACTGAATGTCTAAAAACTTCCGGCAGTAAAAGAAAAATATAAAGTACATTTGGCACACTCAGTTCCATTAACCTTGTCAAGTACCATCTTGGTTGATGGTCAGCCAAAATTGAGCTTGCCAATAGAAATCAGAGTGATGTTTCCATCAGCAGTGCTGTAAAAGTTGGCGGTGATTCGAAGAGGATCCAGCCAGAGGAAGCACGTACATTTCAGTTACAGGAGGCTAGTATCCCTAGCTACATTTCTGTCCCTCAAGGAAACTTTCAGCATATTGAAAAAAAATAATGTAATGATTTAAACCACAGACTGTATATAAAGATGGACGATGCGTCTCCACTAACTCCCACTGAACAGAAGTGAAGCCAAAATATCCCAGATACTAAAGCTGCCAATCATGACGTCTCACCCCCTTTTTATAGCATCAAATAACTAATTAAAACCAAATTTATCAGAAAAATGAACACGTGAACATACATCAGCGTGATAAGAACTACCTAAAGTGACAGAAACCATTTTTGGGAAAAAATTATTTGACGTGTACTTTAACGTTTTAGTTTGGCCCATGTCCCATCCGCTAACTTGGAAGGGGCGGGATTTATGACCTGTACTGCAGCCAGCCACCAGGGGGCGATCGAGATTTTTGGCTTCACTTTTGGGGAGCTGTCATGTCGTCTATTTTTATATACAGTCTAAGATTTAAACAAAAAAACATTACTTTGCCTCATTTCTTTCTCTCGATTCTAATCTTATATGCATATAAGATTACTTCACAGATTACTTCAAGTGTCATTTGTAGCCACGGAGGGTGGCTCAAGAGATATCGGTCTGTTTGGTCAGTCCACCACTTTGGCCTAAAATCTCTTGGATTGGATTGCCATGCAATTTTCTACACATTCATGGTGCCCAGAAGATGAATCCTAATATCAGCGATCCATTGACTTTTCCTCTTGTGCCACCAGCTGGTCAAAGTTTTCACTTATTCACTGAAATATTTCAACATCTAATACGGAATGTCACAAGATTTTGAACAGATATTCATGGCTCCAAGACAATGTATCCTAAGGTCTCTGCTGATCCCCTGACTTTTCCTCCAGTATTGGATGGATTGTCATGAAATCTGGTAGAAATTCACATTCACAGACATTATACCTGCTAAACATCAGCATTATATAGCTCATAAAGCACCGTAAGTACAGCCACACAGACCTGCTAGCATGGCTGTAGACTGTTACTATTGTCATCAGCTCTAAAGCAAATAAACAACAGTGTAAAAGATGTTCAATTTGTTATTACAGTCTTTATTATTTACCGAGTAGACAAAAGTTCACTATTAAAAAACATCAATAAAGCAAAAGGGAAGGAAGCACAGTGATTAAATGTAGAGAACATGCCTGTCATTTGACGGTTGGACTGTCTCTCCAAGTGGGAGCAAATGTTCTGAATTCAAAATGATATGTAAATGTAGAGGAAATGGAGAATGGCACAATATTATCAACTCACCACATTACAATGTCAAGACAATTTTCATCTTTGGAAGCAATACTCATGGCATATAAACTAGATTGCTTGACTTTAAGACCACCACTAAAGATGGATAATCCTAACAGCACATAACTGGGTTGTTGCTGTGGGTGGGAAAAAAAAAAATCAAATGCAAATCCGTTTTACGCACAGCTGGGTAAATGCATTTAATGATGAGAATCGCTGTCAGCTGCACATACAGATCTGCTTTGTCAGGAGGGATTGTGATAAGATTTCATTTACTGTTTATCTTTAATGAAATCTTCGTGATTACTCGCAACCTTTTCGTAATGTCACTTGATCTGCACCATTCACATTCAGCACACTAATTGAATTTCTTAAAAAAAAAGGCCATCCACGAGTTCAAAAGGTTGCGAGGCTTTCGTATAACACAGGCAGTGAAGAAACTAATAACTCATGTTTTAATAAATATCATTTTTAAATTAAATTGCAAATGTCCTGGTGGGCACCTCGGCCAATTTTAACGCTATAAATTAATACAGACCCTCTTCTAACAGAAGGCATAGAACACATGAATAATTCATCCTGCGGAGAATAATTTCTCAAAACATTAAAGTCACATTATGCTTACAGTTGATCAAGGGGATATATCAAAACTTTAATTCTAATGGCTCATAACAACAGTAACAATCAGTCTTTTGAAATCGCGCCTCGAACCGATCAAGACACAAAAGGAAGGCAAAATGTTTTCATTTCAGTAAAGCGGTAACAATCAGGCTTTAAATGGCTGTCTCAAGAATACACGTGTGCATGCATTGATGTAACAATAACACAAAGACAATACGACATCTGTTTCCATTAACCGTCCGATACATAAAGTGCAGGTGAGTCAGAAGCTCATGAGCGCGTCTCGTTCATGCATGCTGGTGTAGAACGGCTTCCCGAACACAAACGAGTGCAGCCCTGCCCTCAGCTTCTCGGCGAAGGCCATGACAATGTACAGGTCCCCTTCCACCGTCAGATCCAGGTCCGTCTTTAGGTTGCGCAGGGATCGAAACGGCTTCTTCCCTTTTTGCCTGTGAAAAGAGGAGGAGGAGGAGAGACTTTGTAGTGTTAACTGTTAACAAGCTACAATAACTCGGGGTCAGGGGATTTGCATTAGCATCTAGTTGGGCTGCAGCTGTGCACAGTAACGCCATGCCACGATGAATTATGTATGCTGCTACGGGATGGCAACCGAGCATAAACAATGTTGTCAAGGCACCTGTAAAATAGTATGGCCTTAGACCTCAGGCTGTTAGCAGCACCATAAACAAGACCGCCTTTATCCTTCCGCACGAGCACACAAATCATGGCTTTGCTTGTGTGGTTAGTGTTGTCTCCGGACTGAGATATGTTCAGACAATCACACCTCTGGAACCATTTAAAGCATTTTAGACAAAGGAGGAAAAAATAAAATAAAATAAATAAAATGTTTTGTAACATCATGGTAACATTTTGTGTTGTATTTAGTCAGGAAAGAAACAATTTAATCTCTGTATTATAATTTAGATCAATTAATAAACGACAATTTTAAGGAATCCAAAACAATTAAAAGGATAGTGCAATTATTTTTTTGTGATCTACAATTGAACACGTTACGTCATGGTGGTAACCTAGAATTTTGATCACATGATTGAATCATTCTCTTGCCCTACCATAATACAGATGCACTTTATGTGTCAAATCTGATGTGTTGGCTCTAACGTAAAACACCTGTCTTGTTTCTCTCTCTCTTTTTTTTTTTTTTGAATATGTATATCCATAGTATACTTTATAGAAATCCCATCTTTGTGAAGTTCAAACATCTACTCTTGGGGATTAACTATCAAACAGTAAGAGTGCATTTTTCTGAAGATTAGAGCTAAACAGGCCTCCCTGGAGACCTGGAGGTTTTATACGTCATACTGTGCGTTTCCAATACCCATACTACCATACTGTTTAGTATGAAAGAAAAAATAAATAATATGTCAAATGCAGTATGCCAAAAATACCAGGATGTCATACTGCATCCGGTCGTATTTTGCAGTACGCAATTCAGCATGCTTTTCTGGCTATTCTGACCCACAATCCTTTGCGTAGCGGAAGATACAAAAGAAACAAAAGATAGAGAAGAGGATAATATTATCTGTAACTTTGAACTTCTACTGGAAAACGTGTTTTTTTAAAGGTTCAACACAATATATGAGACTAAACCTAAACCTAAACCTGTATTCATCGATTTTCTTTTGGCCTCAAGGATGTAGCACAAGCTGTAAACAACACACTGACATATCGTTGATGTGGCTATCATATTAGAAAACAGTTGCCTATTTACACATCCGGCAGACATGGAGTAATTTTAACATTTCATTTGGAGTCGTGTTTCTGGCCTCCTGATGAATGTAAGTCCAATATTCACTCTACTTTTAGCTCTGTTTTGGTCTCCACCAACTCATGAGAGAAATATCTGGTGTCTTTAGCTGCTTAATGTTCCACTTTGATCGCTAGCTAGTCGCTAACTTTGCCCGCCTCCTGTTTGGTGCTGAGCAGGTAGTGTATTCATCAGAGCTTTGTCATTGAAAACAGCTGCCTACTGCTGGAAACAAGGCTGATGAGGGCGGCGAGAGTGAATCACAACAGTAAAGTTCAAGTTAAGTAAAATCAAAACAATGAGCTGACAGAGTGACAGGAAATGCTCTGTAGAGATGAGTGGAACTGCAGCGTTGGGTGATGATTCTCGTTAGGTTCATCACTATGAGCGACCCCTTTCACATTACACATAGTCATTTGATCCACTGTTAATATACAAATATTTATCAGTGCAGCTTTAACATTTTTAAGATGGTACCACAGAATGGATGTGCAGTGTCGAAACACCAAGGTGCTAATGGAGTCGTGTTGTGTGTAATTTTAGGTGTGTAAGCAATTCGTTCGCACTCCGGCGTATTTGCATTTACTGATGCAACAATTCAACCACTTTTAGTAACCTCAGTGTAATATATAACGCTGTGTCACCTAGTTTGTACCATGCAGTGTTCATAAATTCACTTCACAAAAGGTCTAGACGGTTTGAAAGTAAGGAAATAAATAAATGATAATAAATAAAAATAAAAGAAATGTAAGAAAAATGTAGAAAGTAAGAAATGCATCAACATTACAACCAACCAGAAGTAAGAAGCGCCAGGACCAGAAGTTAGAAATATTCCTGGCTGCACCATACTTGTTGCACAATAGAGCAGCATTTGCTCAAGTGTCCTCAAATGTCTTGGGTAAACAAGAGAAAAGCCAAATCATGTCGAAGTAGAAAAACAAACCGGGAGTGACTGCTGTCCTGAAGGAGTGGGAAGGTCAGTCCACTGTTTGGGAGCACAGAAGGAGATGAGTCAAGCCCAGATGGAGCGATGACCAGGTCGCCACGGGGACGGAGGCATGAAAACAATCTAGGAAAGCTGAAGACACGGGGGACTGCAGTGTCTCAGATGAATAGCTGGGGCTTAAAGGGATAGTTACAATTTTTTGAAGGGGGATTTTATGAGGTACTTATCCATAGTCAGTGTATTACCTACAGTAGATGATGGTCGGCACGTACCATGGAAGCTAAGCAATGTACTTCTGTGGATGGGGCTGGCAGCAAAATGTGTTTAAATCAATATTAGTTTAATTGGACGCAATATTTAGAATATTTTTACCGCGTTACCTTGCCGTCAGACAGCCCTTTCCGATGGGGAACTGTTATCTATGCTCTCTTCAAATCCACCAGACTCCATTGACAAAAGCAGTAATTTTTACCTCACAGAACATGTGGCCTGCTGGTCTACGGCTGCGTCAATCGGTTCAGATTCCCCAAAGCCACACAATAACACAAACAAACTAACCGATCGAGGGAGCGGTAGATCAGCGACTCCTGTGTTCTGCGAGGTAAAATGACTGTTTTTATCAATGGAGTCTGGTGGCTTTGAGGAGAGCAGAGGTGGATACAACGGCTTCAGTTCCCTGTTGGAAAAGGCTGTCTGTCGGCAAGGTAAAGCAGTGAAAATATTATAAATATAGCATGTAAACATAGCATACACTTAAACTGATATTGATTTTTTTAGGTGGCCAAAATATGTTTCGCTGCCGGCCCCGTCCACAGCAATACATTGCTTTGCTCCGGTGTCGGTACTCTTGTATGTTTCTCCAAACTGGGGGCCTGCTGAACGACCTACTGTAGGTAATACATCGACTATGGATAAATACCCCATACAACCCCACTTAAAAAAATCCGAACTATCCCCTTAAGAAGTTGCTTTTGGGAGCCGAGCCAGAAGGTGGTTACTGTAACCCTGATGGGACTAGAGCGTGACTACAGATACATATTTCTAGTTCTTTTACAAGAAACTGAACAAGATCCCCAGAGAGGAGGATAATTCCATGGATTTAGGAGAGTGTTAAGCTACAGTACTGGTTTCTAACTTGTTTTATCATTTAGTGAATGTTCGGTTAACTGCCTAAATGAGAGACACATCAATGCAAAGTCTGGTGTGAGGCCATCAAAAGCCACCAGGTCACCTTGCCACCAGGCATACAGTCTCATTTCTGCGCCTCAGCGGGGGGGGGGGGCAAAGAAGTGAGAATTCCTTGTCAGTGATCAAATGATGATCATAAAAACATCATTTAGGGCTTTGATGGTGATGAGGGTCTATCAGATGTTGAGCCGCGGTGACTGGGGGAGGCCATGGCATGTGCTTTGCATCATTCTCTTGCTCGGCACATTATTCACCAAACAAGTGCCACGTAGACGGGGAAGCTGTCATTCTGGGATGATGCTGAGGATTCATCGCCCTGCTCAGCTCGGCAACCAGCCGGCCGCCTCTTCCCAACACCAATCACCATCATAAACCAGTCCTGTGAGCCTGACTCACCATCAACCAGGCTATATTTTGTTCACGTCATTTAAGGTAACAAATCATTTTTATTATTGATTAATCTGTTGATATTTTTTTTGGGATTATCCGTTTGGTCTTTGGGTATGTCAGAAAATTGTGAAGACAGAAGTTTCCAGTTTGCCTATTTCGTCTTACCGATAGTCCAAAACACAAAGAGATTACATTTACAATGATATGAAACAAACAAAAATCCAATTACAGCCATTAACTTTTGCATAATTACAAGCTTAAAGTCACTGTCACACATGCGCAAAATTAACATTCACTTCTATTCTACGCGAACAAAAAGGGGCGAATAAAACATTTGTTTCCTTTGGTGGCAAAGCAAATTTGCTTGCATGGCGTGGAGTTCAACTTTGGAGAAGTTTGACAGGCAAAGTTGCAGCCTCAACCGATAGCAAAGAAGTTTGTGTGGTTGACCCATAGACTGTATATAAAGATGGACGACATGACAGATCCCCAAAAGTGAAGCCAAAACATCTCGATCGCCCCCTGGTGGCTGGCTGCAGTAAAAGTCACATGTCCCGCCCCCTCCATGTTAGTGGATGGGCCAAACTAAAAAATCAAAGTACACATCAAATACATTTTTCCCAAAGATGGTTTCTGTCATTTTAGGTAGTTCTTATCACGCTGATGTATTTTCAAGTGTTCAAGTTTGGTTTTAACTAGTTATTTGATGCTATAAAAAGGGAGTGAGACGTCGTGATTGACAGCTGTGATTGACGGCTGCTCTGAGTGAAGTAGTCGCAGCCGGAGGCTCGGGAATTGCACGAGAGAGGAGATGTAACTTTAACTTTCTATAACCGTCACGAGTCTGTGTAATAGCGTAACATTTGTCAATTTAATCATGAATGTAGTTATAGAGATATTATGGTTAGTTGTTGTGTCTTTCTAGCTGGTCAGCTACTGTGGTGCTACCGTGGCTCTCACGCTAACAAACTGCGACTCGTGATTGGCTTAGGCGGATGTGTGGGCGGGACCTCGATACCGCGGCTCCAGCGCCCCGATCACTACTGAGCAGACTCTGGCTCCAGATGACGTCAGAATCTCATGATGGCAGCTCCCGTATCCGGGATATTTTGGCTTCACTTTTGTACAGTGGCCACATTCAACGTACAGCGTTTGGTCTATTCATGTTTAGTCTAATATTACAGTTTGTTTTACAGTATATTCCCAAGGGCCATTAACAACAAAAGGTCTGAAATGGCGCACGTCTTCAGCTTTTTTTCTGTGTTGCTATCAAATGTCGTATCCTTTTTGGCTAAACTGAAGGACAAACTTTTTTGTGCTCTTCACCGCATACATAAACATTATGAGGCGTGTCCCCTCTGAAGGGCAAAACTGCAAGAGGGTAATGTGAAAATGCCACCACTTGTTTCATCAGACAGGAAAGTGCTGACCTCACCCCGGTTGTGCGGCATGTTTAACAATCAGACAAAGCATGTCGTAACTTTTGCGTGTCAGAACATGGCTGCTGCTCTGGTGTTACAGAGAAACAAGAGGGATATCATGAATACAGATTGCCTGTTGCTATTAGGTTACTATTAAAATATGTAATATCTACATCTTTCCAGCCTCATAGAAGGGGGCAGATAGTTGTTGCCAGCTCAGCAAACACTGTTAGAAGGCTAGAAACATGCTGACACACTCACTCATGTGTGGATATACTATGCAAAATAGAAAGGAGTTGCTTTAATTATGTTCTGGGGAATTTTTACGCCTACTGTGATAATAGGTGTCAAATAAGTGACTAATTAACAAGGTCAAATTCTGCCTCACCAGTGGAGAAATGTAATGTAATCTTGCCATTTACGATCACCTGTAACTGTAAGGTCCGGGGATGTGTACCAGTTGCTATCGTAAAACCAACGGTATGTAGATGTTATCGGACTCCATCGAAACACTCAACAGCTAAGGTTTCTCACTTACTGTCTTTGTGCATATCAGTAACTCCAACTGCAGTAGCGTTTGCGATGCATCACAGTCAGAACTTGTCCTCTTGTTCAGAACAGGGTGAAGGATGACTCACCTGATCATATGAGTGTTTTTTTTTTTCTACTGCTCAGCAGAATGGTGTCTGTGTTCTTTGCACTACTTCCTCTGCAAAAAGTAGCCTGCATGTTCCCCATGACCATATATTCCAGTCTTTCTGTTTTGGTTTAGAACAGGGCTGTCAAAGTTAACACGATAACGCAAATTCGTTTTAACGCCACTAATTTCTTTAACGCATTAACGCAACTTGTGATTTTTAGGTTGTAGCGGGCTCAGTTTTAAAGCTAGGTGGAGATATGAAACCAGAAAACCGAAGGAATCCATTGTGTGAATGATAATGGGTTACAGACGTGCCCACTTTATGATAACCGCATGCAGTTTTGGGGCAAGTCATAGTCAAGTCAGCACACTGACACACCGACAGCTGTTGTTGCCTGTTGGCCTTGAGTTTGCCATGTTATGATTTGAGCATATTTGTTTATACTAAATGCAGTACCTGTGAGGGTTTCTGGACAATATTTGTCATTGTTTTGTGTTGTTAATTGATTTTCACTAATAAATATATACATATATTTGCATAAAGCAAGCATTTTTGCCCACTCCCGTGTTGATAAGAGTATTAAATACTTGACAAATCTCCCTTTACGGTACATTTTGAACAGATAAAAGATGTGTGATTAATTTGCGATTAATCACAATTAAACTTTATAATCAATCGACAGCCCTAGTTTAGAACTATGACGCGTTAGCTTGCGCTCACCCCCCCACACCAACGTGTGTACCAACTAGTACCTAGAGGTATTTGAGATTGGTTTCAGCTGGGTCCTCGTCCAGGACTAAAAGAAGTTTCTCAACTGGACTTAACGTTGTCACTTCCCAATCATTCCATGTTTGGTCATTTGTCCCTAAGAGCAGTGGTTCCCAACCTTTTTCCTTAAAGGGACCCCTTTTCTATCATTGAGTAAACTGACGACCCCTGACTAAGTGAAATATTTTATGGATATTTCATATTATATTCAATGCATAATAATAACAGTACAGAACAACTGATAAACTGTACAATTAACCCAAATAGTGAACACATCAACTGCTGAAAGTTTGTGTAAAACAAGCGATTTGGATGATTTTAAGCAGATTATTTCCTGTGAATATTGCATCAGAGATGTTTTCATTTTATTTTTAGGAACTTTTTATACAATTCTCTGTCTGTATTATGTATTTTTTTATTTTATTTTTAACAATCATTTATACTTAATAGGCTTTTTTTTTTGGACAAATTCAGTGTTTTCTTCTCCCTGATGCTTGGCCATTGTTCTACTAGCTCTTTGGTTGTGTTAACTGCGTACTTTTCTAATGCAGAATGAGGCTGTTTAGCAGAGAGGGAGGGCTCTGTGAATATAACTTGTGGTCAGGTTTTCATCGTGCGATGTGAGGCGACGCAACTGGTGGCTTTCGTCGCTGCAGCGGGTCGTGTGAGTGTTGTGGTCTATTGCCAAAGAATAATCCTTCCTGTTGTTTTGGATTAAAGTCTTATTGGCGACGGCACTTACGTTTCGTCCTCGATGTACTTGAGCAGCGTGAGGGCCTTCCTGTGGAGCAGCAGCAGGAACTGGGCCAGATAGGTGCTCCGCAGGGACAGGCCCGGCTTCAGCATGAACACCTGGGTACGACACAGGATGTCAATTAGTAGTCCGGGCTACGGCTCCGCTGTAAGAAAGGCTGCAATAATACACTCCTCCTCCTCTGTGCTAACCTTGAGAGAGAAACATATTGCTGCTGTCGCGAGAAAAACTTGTATCTCCGGGGAGCACTTTCATAGGGATGGATGACGGGTTGCGACCCTTGGGAATAAATTCTACTGTTTTGTATCTATGGGCTCTGGAGACCGTATCGGTGAGGGGGGAGCACACCATTCAAGTATTTGCTGCGGCCCGATACGAGGCCTGGTCTGTGTTCAATAGCATTGTACCGCAGACAAAATATGAAAATACATCTACTACTTTCAATATTATAGACCGCAGTAAAAAAGACAAGGTCATAGACAGCAACAGGGAGCTAAAAACAACAGAACATCTACTACTTCTACTTGGAGATTTCAGTCTTGTTTTTTGCAGTAACCCCTCAACAAGTATCAGCTCCTCCTCACTCAGAGCTGACAAACTATGCATTATTTTTAAAGTGAAAGCCTTGTGATTAAATCATTCAAGAACTAAATATCACTGCAACAACATTTTGTAATAGAAATATACACAAAACATAGCAGTATATAAATAGAATAGGAAAGAAAAAATCATTTTCAGGCTCGTGCAATAAGAAGACGGTGCTTGTTAATGGGTTAAACAATACTGAGAGGGCCATTGTAGGTTAAAAAATTATATATATATTTGCGATTGAAGATTAAAGTCGGTAATTTACAAGAAAAAAAAATTATACTCAAAGATTAAAGTGGTAAATTTCCGAGAAAAAAACTCACACATTTTACGAGAAAGAAACCCTCAAATCAGTATGTTGTTTTCTTCTTAATAGGCCCCAATTCGCAGCAATGTCTCTGCAGAGTACAGAGGATTTTTCTCTGAATATTACCCCCCCTCCCCCTGGCTCCGTAAATATTATATTTTTGTACCTACAATGGCCCTAATGTGCCGTCATAAATACACCTCAACTTGTTGTGGAGGAATATTTTAATCCACATTCAAATTCAGTTGAAAGCTTTATTATTTGTTTATTTTTAGTTTTACTGACACCGTTATTGTTACTATTTCGGATAGAACCCATTTACATATCTCTCACAGAACACAGCAGGTATGCCAGAACAAGGTTAGAGTGTACATTTTCAGCAATATTCATATTCCTAACTAACGTATTCCTACTGTGGTGCTAAAAAAAGATATGACTCAGCAACAACCCTGCAAAACATGCTATTTGATTTAAATGGTAAATAGTGTTTTCATCCAAAGTGCTTTACAGTTTTTATCTACTTTTTTTCTTCTGAATGATGATAATGATAATGATAACAATGGTTGCCGTTATGTTATCTATTATGTTCCAGTGTTACTGTTTTTCTGATAACAAGGTTAATATGTTATGGGGTTTACTTTGTCTTTTCTTATTTCTTCTGACTGTTCAGAGTGGTTTCTCTTGTCTCGTTTTTTTATTGAAACTATAATGAATATGGAAAAAAAAAGTCTTGTTATATTCTTACCTCATCTATAAATGACTTCACCAAAGTGTCTTTATGCATGACGTCTTGGAATATATTCCTAAGAAAAAAAAAACATTGTGGTTATGACATCATATTAGCATTTTTTAAATTCAAGAGGATTTTTAAGTGTAAAAAAGTGCAAATAAAATAGTGTATTAAAATTGCAGAACTATAAAACTTCCGTGTAACCCACAAACGCAGCAGATGCATGACTCACAGGTCGGGTGTGAAGCTCTCGTCGGTGTGGATGACGGTGTCGGGGGGTATGTCCTCCTCGCTGTCCGTCTTCCAGAGGGCGCTCAGCTCGGACCGCATGTAGCGCCGCTGGTTGTACGTGTGCTCGTGGCACGGCGGCATCTGCTTGACCGTGTTGATGTCGACGTCGATGTGCGTGGTCGGGTAAGGGGAGTAGAGCACCTGGCGGAAGGGCAGGACGAAGCTGCCCGTGGAGTCCTGTGAATTAAAAGGGGGAAACCCGTATTGAATACCTGTCGACCCTTTAGGTGATCTCACAACCTGGCCTGATCACTCTGCTTAGTGTGCAGGATATCTGTTCCCTCCAGTGCATTCTGTGCCAATTTAAAGAGCGCACGGCACAGACACTACGTTTCTTTTTGACTTAACTGTACAATAATTTGTGCACTAATTCGACTATGCAATACTTGTCATTAATACTGCATTTATACTTGACATTCAAGAAATATTCTGATTCATTTCTTGTTTATACCATTCTGGGATTTATATTTAACACACTTAATAGATCCCATTCTCAGTATTTTGTATTTATTTCTCAGCATTTTGTATTTACTTTTTTTGCACTGTGGTTATATGCTATATATTGCACATCTTAATGCAAATAATTTTGCATATTTCATGTTTTTTATATACTCCTTTTCTTATTTTAGTACTTATATTTCTTTGGATATATTTTGATTGTATTGAAGCACAATGTACATAATTTACATGTTACATACTGCTTTATGTCTATTTTCTTACATTTCTTATGTTTATATAAGAGCAACTCTAACGCCCCAATTTCCCCCTGAGGATCAATAAAGTATTTCTGATTCTGATTCTATCTATAAGAGGAAACAACAACAATAAGAAGTTCCTTGCTGGCAAAAAAAAAAAAGTGAAGTAATTTATTAGACCTTCTGACTTGCATATATAGTAACAAAATACAATACATAAACAAAGAATGAACATCGGGGTAGCTCTACCAAAACCTCTTATATCCATGTCATATATGCGCATAGAAGCTTTAATAAATTATTTCACCCCCTGCAAGCAAGAAACTGCCAATTTCCTTTCTTGTTGTTGTTTCTCCAGGGGCCTCTCGTTCCCCGCTGCATGTCATGTGGAAATCTATAAGAGGATCCTGCAGGAGCTCTGTGCACCATACTGACTCTTTATGGCCGAACTAACAAGCAACTGCCAGTGTAACACTAAGCCCTGTTGCCTTGTAAAACAGCAGTAAATAATAAGTAATTGTTGAGAACTGTGAGTGGAATACACTAAGGACAAAACTATACATTTGTAACGCATGTAGCTACAGTATGGCAATATCTTAACTTGCACATTGCAGTTGCAGGATGATTAAAAATAGAAACCATATGAAGACAAAGAACACAAAAAGCTGCATGCATAAAAACTGATCTAAATCTTATGCACTGTAGTAATAAAAATATCTTATCGCAACAATTTCGAGTCGGAAAAAGGAATTAGGTCAGAACAACATCAAACAAGCAGGCAGAACAGAACAATAACCAGGCTCTAATTCAAATCGCATTGTGCCGTATAATGAGAGGAGAGAACTGGTGGCTACCTTGAGCAGACCCTGAACAAACAGGCCCGTGTCGTATTTGAAAGAAGAGTCGGCCTTGCAGAGGCGGGAGCACTTCCTCTCAGCCGGGGTGAGGAAGAGGCAGAGGGTTCGCACAATCTGCGAAAAAAAAAAACAGTCAGATTTCAACACTTTGACAGTTAACCAGAAAAGCGGTAAATAACTGGCTTTGATTCTTACAAGGGGTATTCAATTGCTTTTATATATATAATATTATTTATTTATTTAAATTATTTGTAGAGGACGACTAGAGCCCCCCCCCCCCCCCCCCCGGAAGGTGGCGACCGCCTATATGGCTTATGCCTTAAGCCATCCCTGCAAACTTATGCAACCACGCTGTGTTAGGTTTCCCCTTTTTAAACATGGACAGAAAATAAATGGTTTTCACCTTGATTTTCCTGGTTGTTTGGTTACAAAGCGGTGGATTTCTGCTCAGCATCAGCACATTTATTCAAGGAGCTTACATAATCAGCATAAAATGTACTAAAGTAGCCACATTTTGGTTATCGACCTAAATCTGACATTAGGCTTGAGGCTTGTTGCTAGATACAAATAAAAGTCTTGATTTAATTGGTGCTCAGTCCTGGCTTCAAGTCAATAAAACTACAAATTAAAGCTGTGTAGCCCTTTGATATTCATTGGGCAAACTGTTAGTGGCTGTTTTCTGCTGCAAATCTCTAAAACAAACGGCGTATGGTGAGCAGTATCGGTTTTCTCGGTTAGCATGTCCAAATTGTCTTCGTTTAATTCCAATATCTGCGAATTTGGAGTAGCTGATGTGATTTCTCACACTACTTCTGTATTTTTTGGAAAAAGTTGCAGCACTCACTGTGCTGCCAAGCCCAGACAGACACTCAAAATACCGACCCAAGCAGTAACAGAGACCGAAAAAGCGCATGAGGGGCTCATAAACCTAAAACAGCTGCACTTCAAAACATTTTAAATTATGTAGATGCATTGCTTTTGTCTGTGTGTGCAGCCACTAATACGGTGCATTTACCTTATTTACTTTCTCTGGGTTGCTTCCAACCACTATCGAACAGCCGCAAGTCTGCAGATGAGAGCTGATGGCCCTGAACCACAGAGACAAAGACATGCAAATTAGAGCCAATTAGCTTCGTTGGCATTGTTCTAATCATCAGTGACAGCTTTTAGGAATAATGACTGAGACAAGAGGAACTGGATCCGAAAAACATCCGCGAGGCTTTTACATAGAGCGGCCAGTGGAGAGTTACATCTGCCCAGTAATCATTACATTTACCTTCTTACTCATGTACAGTTTGGTTTATATTCTGGCCTTTTGAATATATTCTTAGGTAAATAGCCCATTTCTCACCTTCATTTATTTTTTGTTGGTCACAAAAAATAATTACTAATGTTTTCTCTCCTGTGTTTATGACTTAAGAACAGGTGGAAAAAAATGTTTCGCCAGGATAATCTTTCAAAGTTCCTTAATTTTTTTTCATCTGTGAAACAGGTGGAAAGCTTTGTCCGGAGTACTTTTTTTTTTTGGTCGGGATCAGTATTTGTTGTTGTAACACTCATTGTGGCCACAAGAGGCTGAAGTGCACCAGTACCCCACGTTCTAAATAGAACTAAAAGCATTCGTGTTTTAATTTCTCAATGCGCTCGAAACACAAGGTACATTTATTTTGTGTAAGCAAATTATGTAAATTAAATCTCACCTGGAAGAAAACATGAATGCTTTTAGTCCTATTTAGTTCCTATTTACAACGAGTATTACAACAACAAACCCAAATTATCCTGGCAGAAAAAAAAAAAACGTAGAAAAAATAATCTTGGCAAAACTTTTTTCCCACCTGTTCCACAGATGAAAAAAAAAAAAAACATAGAAATATTATCCTGCAAAATCTTTTTTTCACCTGTTCTTAAGTCATAAACACAGGAGAGAAAACAACTTAGATCAGACTTAGAAAATAGATCATCAGAATTTGTTTTCTAACTTGCCTCTCAGGGAGACCGTAAGTCTGTTATTCTCTTATTAAAAAATCTCGCTCAGCTATAAATATCCTTAAGAATCAAGTAAATAAATTCCAGTGCACGGAAGCTTTATCTTCACCACAGGATGCTGAGCTAATCCTGTCCAACTCTGAGCAAATTGGGAGCTTCATTGCCGGGATGGACTTTCCGGACTCTCAACACTAACAGCGATTTAGCTTTGGTCCTTTCTCTGGAGGAAACTTCGGCTAAAGTGGAGAGCCATTACTCATCACTGGAAGGTTGATGGGTGTTAAATGGGCATTGTTCATCATCTGTCTTCCATTCGCCTGTGCGGGAGGGTGCTTACTTGTGGAGGAAATCCTCGTGGCAGCTGTCCCCGATGTCATCATCATTTAGCACGGTGTCTTTTATCTACTCGGCGGGAGCGAAACAAATGAGTCATTTTTAAAATTGGTCTCAACAAAGACAAAAGTGCTGATGGGCACGTTCGCAGGCACTGCGATGAAAATAAGATGCAAAACCATCATCGTGTAACAATGTAGGAAACAGCAAGAAAGATTCCAGGGAGCTTCTTTTGTGCCAGTTGTTTTTTGTCTCATTTGCATATTAGAGGGGAGCAAATGTGTTGAATCGCACTGGGTGGTAATCTAGGCAGAGAACCCGGATAAATCAAACATCTTGGAAATAGAAACTATTTCAACAAGTGAAATAAAGAAAAAAATGAAATTTACCAAAGTTTGAGACGGGTTGTTTTTTCTTTTCAAAAAGTCATATGTGATCGTACTCAATAGAAACTCTGCCATCAACGAGAAAATGATTCACAGATCTACAGTGTTTTCCCAAAACTTTACAACCCTGTTGCTGTCATATTAACAATTATTCAATCATTACGGTTTCTTCTAGTTCTTTTGTTGCTCATTGTTCAGTTTTGAAGTATGAGTGGTAATGTGTGTGTGTGTATGTGCGTGCTGCTCACATCGATATCTTCTGGCACACAGTGCGTCTTCATAGAGGCCAACAGCTCCATGATAGGGACGATCTCCAGACTCAGCACCGAGATGATGTTGTAGCCCTAAAGTTGGGACGAAAGCGGAAACGGTCAACTCAAGAACTTCATTTCAGAAACATTCATTTTTACCAGACGTACTTGACAGTTTTTGACACTTAAACCTGCAGTAGGCAGAATATTTTGGGCATCATTGGGCAAAAAATCCATAATAACCAGCGTATTTCAGCATATTGTAATTCAAGTGTTCTGAGAGATAACTAGACTTCTGCACCTCCTCATGGCTCTGTTTTCAGGCTTTAAAAAAACCTAAGCCCTTGACGGGAGACTTTGGCCAATCACAGGTCACTTCAGAGAGCGAGAGCGTTTCGATTGAGCGTTCCTATTGGCTGTGCTTCGGCTGGTGGGGCGGTGATTGGTATTTCCTTAACGGATCTCAACATGGCTGCCGGGTCACAAACTTTCTCATTTTACAGCTAAACAGTACACTACAAGATGTTTCTGAAAACATTTGAGGCGAGAAATAGGCATTACAGAAACAGAATGTTGATTCATATTTGATCAGCGCTGCCTGGTTTGACCGTTTGATCAGAGTTCGCAAGTGATTGACAGCTGCTGGACGGCAGACTCCAGCTCGGCTCTGATTGGTTGTTTTCCTCCGGTCTGAGAAATCTTGCAGATGCCGTTAGGAGCACCGGAGGACACAGAGGCACATGATTTTTTTCAGATTACCTGTCTCATGCACTACTGTCAGGATATAGTGACCGTTTTATAAAAATAACAATTTTTTTAATCATATTTGCTCCATTTCTCCCCACTGCAGCTTTAATGGTTAGGGGTGTAAGAAAAAAATCGAGTATCGCAATATTATGTTTTGTGATACTGTATCGATTATTAATTAAAAGTTTACATGCAATAATTAACTCAGTCAATACTTTATTTCACTGGTAAGGAGATGCGCCCTCTCAGTGTATGTGCCCTCTCAAGGTAGTGCTATGTTGATGTTACAGGGACTGTGACAATTGCAAATGCAGATCCCACTGTTCTGATTTTTTACTCAGACTTTATGCATATATGTTATTCATATATATGACAGTTTTCCTAAAATTAGTTTTTTCAAAATCGCGATATATATCGCATTGCTTACAGTATCGCAATATATCTCAAAATATTGAATCGTAACGACTGTATCATGATACGTATCGTATCGCCAGATTCTTGCCATTACACAGAATCAGAACAGATACATACAGATACATTTTGGTCAATGCCAAGAAAGTAATGAGGATTGATATCCAGCCCTAAGGCCAGTGAGCAGTATTTGTCAGCAATGACCACTCTGATATATGTATTCAAAGCAAGACAAGCTGACTAACAGAGCACTAAAAAGACTGACCTGTGGGTAGGCAAAATAAAAAAACTACTAAAATATTTACTATGTCAGGGAGAACAGTCTGACATGAGAAACACCGTTCAAAAGGTAAAACCAACAAACAGGGATGTGCGGAACTTTGACATTGATAAATAGGCATACTACTTGTTGACATTCAACCTAGTAGACTACTACTACTTTTACAGCAGTATCTGCAATGATGATATATTTTTAGCGTTGTGCGTCACGTTATTTTGTCGACCCCTATTATTACCTCCTCACTAGCTCTCTCCGTAGGAGCTCTCAGACCTAATTAGCTAATTTAGTCCTCTGTGCTGGAAGACTGCAACTTTATTATTCTGCCAATGTTGTTGTTGCAATCCCAATTGGGTAAAACAGAGGTGATAGATTTACTTAATATCCATTTCAAATCAGGAAGATCAGGACCTGAGGATAGATCGGGTTTTAAAGTAGGTTTATGGGTGTAAAGGGTAATAATTTGCCTGTACTCTTGTGTCTAAGAAGTCAAGGGATCAGCAAGAATAGCAGCGTACCTTCTGCATCCAAATGCGTCCCTTGCGGATAACATGCTTTAGCCTCTCCACGCAGATGGTGTGCAGAGGCAGGTAGAAGGGCAGCTCCGTCTGAGGCAGGATGATGGACAAGGCGCACGTGTTCTTGTCCCCCTTCAGCTCGCCATCGAAGATGAGCGACACAATGATGACGCCCTTTTCCGCCAGGACAAAGAACTTCACGTCCACGGCGCCACACTCAGCGCTACGCAGGATCTCCCCGTTGAGCGTGTGATTGGCCAAAAATGTGACCTCTCCGTCGCTGAGGAACATCAGCTGGTCTCCCTTCGGCGTCCAGATGTGGCGCACCCGCGGGCCCAGGATGTTGTCCCAGTAGGCAAAGGTAGCAGCCAGCAGCGGGCATTCTCTGTCTACGGCTACCTCGGACTTCGCCACGGCAGGTGACTGGGGTGGACAGCCAGAGGACATTAGACAGGCTCGGAAATGTCACCGTCTTCCCAAGTGTCCGAGCGAATGATAATAAACCTACATGATAAACACAGGAAACAACACTCATCAGTTCTTGGTAAGAAAAAAAAGTAGTTAAGTATAGTATCTAATTAAATTATAAAGGCCTCGAAAGCAACTCATCTGATTTTCCACTTATAATTGCAAATATGATCAGAAATACCTGTTTTCTGCTCACATAGTAGCTACAACAAATCTAATAAACCTAAGTGAAAATGAAAGTGATTTATTTGGGAAGTCGTTTGAGTCAGCTGATACTGGTTAGACACAGACAAAAACAGCTTCTCTCTTCACAATGTCATGTTTGACAAACATGACAAAACAACATTCAGATGTTGACAAACATCTGAAAAACTCTCTTCACAATGTCGTGTTTGACAAACATGACAAAACAACATTCAGATGTTGACAAACATCTGAATGTTTTTTGCAAGGACAAAGGTTTCACCACACTCCTGTCAAAATAAGTGCCAACATCATGCTTAATTGATTTTTTTTTGGCAAAATATACATCAGTAAAATGCGTACTCAAAAGCCCACACCAGTCTTAATGGACTTCTGTGGAATTCGGCATTGATATTTAATATGCTCACACATTATTTAAGTAAACTTTCTCTTTTTGCACTTTTCACTATAGCTCTCTATAATGTGTAATACCTGGAAACTTGAGGGATGCGGCTTATCAGATGTAACAAAAAACGTCACGTATAACGCTAAATAATACATAAAAAACTGCTACTCGATTGATTATATGTATGCCGAATTTACCAGCAACTTCCGTTCATTCAAGGTTTGAAACTGTTGTGTTGCCAGGTCGCTCTGTATATCCGCAGCAAGCAATACAACTTTAATTTCACAGCTTTTACAACGGAATTTGGTGTTCATTCACAAATTCACCGTTACACACAGTTAAGAACAGAACGTAAGACTTACGCCTCCGATTTACGTAATGTAAACACAAGTTAACAGTCTAGTGGGGGTAGTTAACATATGGCTTCGGTAAGCAGTAAGGAACCAAACAACTTTAGTGTTTAACCAGTCAGTATTTTGTAGCTAGCCTAGCTCGCTAACTAGCATTAGCCGAGCTAACACCGACAAAGCACAGGAATGATATCGCCGTGACTTACTTTTTTCGGCCTTTTTGGTGCTAACTCGCCACACCGCAGCGTTTTCTAGAGGAATACTTTCAGATATTGCTGAAAAGTCATCATTATTACATTCATATCCGTTATTGCCATAGCACGTAACAACTGGAATGCTATTTAGCCAGCTGCACTGTTGTTGTTGTCTACAACACACTTCCTGGTACGTCACTGCCTACGTCAACCATTGGTGGAGCTTGCACAGCGACCTCTAGCGAGCGAGGCATGTCATTGGACAGTGAGTTAATGATGTCATTTTTATTCCACCTGCAGAAAAATAGTGATTTAAATTCATTTTTAGAGTCTGGGGTGTATGAATGGGTGTATCTGCGGGCAAAAAAACACTTTGTGTTAGAGTTTTAATTTCATCCTCTGAGGGTACTGAGTCCAAATTAATAGCAACCTACTTCAGTCCTGGAGAACTATCGCTTTTTTCTCCCCCCCCCCCTTCAATCATACCACTGTAAATTACATTCAAGACATCTCCCCGCTGCGGACCTCCTCCAGGGGAGCCTTAAATGTGTCAATAGATGTTAACATGATTGTGTAATAATTTCCTCGAGGATATAGCCCATGTGATACTTTCAAATTTACAGGAATTTTAAGCACCCTTAAGTGTGTGCGACATGAAGCAGTTCTCCAGTGGCACCCTCCCATCACAGAAACTGTATTGGAAACTATTAGTAAAGCTGAATTACTGTAGGACCACAAATACCTTCACACATATTCTTAGCACTGTATCAACACTGTATACACACTTCAGTTTACACCTGATTCACAATATTAATCCCAGTGGTCTCAGTAAGACACTAATGGGATGGCTGACGCTGTTGGCTCTAAATGGCTCATCAGAGTGAATGCTCCTGCAAACAGTAAGCCCTAATTACACAACTACACAGAGATTTGGCTTCAAATAAGTATACGTAAATTAAGTAAAATATTTACGGAAACAACGTAACATCATTACTGAAAACACGTCACAAACGTCAATAACGTCACTAGCGTAACCTCTAAAACAAAACATGTCTCCTGGTTGAAAGTCCTGTGTTTGTTGGACCCATCTACCTCCCCTCCCGCCCACCATAAGCGGTCTGTCTCACTTTTTATTCTACGTCACTAGCTCTGAACGTAGCATATTCACGCGGATGCTTTTACATTGCAGTCAGTACAGACCTGTACAAATTTAATTCAATTTAATTAAATTCAATTCAGTACAACTTTTTTTAATCCACAAAGGCGACTTGATTTTGGGAAGGTAAAAACAGACAGGAAACAGATACAGTATATGCAAAGACAGACATGTACAAGCAAAGGCGCTGTTGGACTGATGGTGCAATTGTTTTTGATTTAAAAAAACAAAACAAACAAACAATATGAAATAAATAAGTCATAATAAAATAGCGATAAGAATAGATGAATAAAAACATAGTCCACATGGCAGGTACGCACATTTCAAAATGACACGCCTAAAGCAAGAACAGCCTTCTTATCACACTTTTGCCTTGCGCATTATCGTGTCATTCACACGCCTTTTCGTGCGACCGGGCCGGATAGTTGGTGAGCTTTAGAAGTGCTGGTAGGCGGATTTGGTTAGCCAAGCTAGCTGTTTCCCCTTGTTTTCAGTCTTTATGCTTAGCTAAGCTAACAAGCTGCTGGTTGTAGTTTCATATTTAACGAACAGACACGAGAGTGGCTCCAATTTCCTCATCCAACTCTCGGCAAGAAAGAGAAATAAGCAAACTTTTCTGTTAAATCATTTTTGCTACCATTTGATTGATATTGGTGGACTTTAAACACATGGTTATGAGGTGACTGTGCTCTGAACATTTAGGATTCATGGGAACTTGCTCTAAATAATACTGAATATTCTTTGACACATTCATATTCTTTCCATCGTATCTTTCTGTGCTTCTTTCCCTCTGTCCTTTCCCATTGCGTACATTATCCCCTTTTATTCTGTGGAAATCTTTGCCCAACTTTTTCTGTGTCCTATCAAAGTGTTTGGTCCTTTGCCTTCCCTTCCCTCTATGACTGAATTTCTAAATGAGCCACACCATGAAGAACAAAACACTTGGTCCTTTTGTTCTACAGAGCTCAGCAGCAGCAGCAGCAGACAATGTGCGGACGGTCAGCCAGCCAGTCAGCTGAAAAAAGTTGGCTCCCGCTAAAGTTTGCAAGGTCGCTGACCGTCAATGGCCACTCCAAATTGTGTGGCTATACCTCCTGGCCGCCCTGCTGATGTGATTGCACTCTGTGAACAGCATTGCAGTCTTACTACTGCAACAGAGGCTTCCTATTTCTCTGCATTCCTCAGAGGCAAAAGGTAAAATTCTTAAAAAGTATACAGTATGGCATATTTATAGAAGCATTTTTAATATTAATGCGACATGTTTTTTGGTTCTTCTTTTTGCTGTGATAATTTACTCTTGGTCTATAAAATCGAAGGTGTTATTAATACGTCTCCTCAGTGAGGTCGAAAGTGTAAGGTCTTCATTTTTAACCACAGTCACCCCAGATTAAAAAGGACTATAACTTGCTTTACATAAAAGTGCCTCGAGATCTTGTCCCTTCCTGTTATAATTCTTTTCATCTTCAAAAGCACTGCCGGGTTCCTGGACCTCAATTCACGATTGAACTTGATTGAGCGCTTGGCTTTTCGTATCTCTTTCCAATCCTCACAAATGCCATTTTCCGTACAATTACCTCCATTGTTTGGGTCAAGGTTTTCTTTTTTCTGTTTATTTTGGGTTAATAATTCTACCTCATTGCCACTTGCCAGCCACCAGCTGTCTGCTGGTATGACGGTGTAACATGATGACAAAAATGCATTACATATTAGGTTTACCTATTCAGGCACTTTGTGGCTGCAGACAACCACAAAAATGCAATCAGACTCTCTAACCACCCACAGTCAGAACAGACCCGACCAATAACCAACTTACTGGCAGCGTTAGCACACTGTAATGGTGTTACTTTGTTCCTTGCAGGTTTTCTTGCACCAGGACCAAGACTTGGATAATCATGTATGTCGCCCACAATATCTGTGTCTCTAAGTATCACTTCTGGAGGTCTGTTACTTCCCACCTGCTTGTTAACCACAGTCTTATAATCACAGTTTTGGGATTGTTATCATTTCACTGAATAGGCTATGTAGACGCACAAAAAGTACTCTCTGCATACATGATATCTTGCTTGGAAATGTGGGGATATGTTATCTCAAGGCATGGTTTCAAGGAACATTTTGGAAAATTAGCTTATTTGCTTTCTTGCCCAGAGTTAAATGAGATATCATTCTCATATTTGTTCATAAAATAGGAAGCTGGAGACGTTTGCTTAGCTTAAGACTGGAAATGGGGAAACAGCAAGCCTGTTCAAGGGTAGAAAATAAAATCCACTCTTGGAGTAATCCTGCTAACTGACAAACAAACAAACAAACAAACAAACCAACAAACCAACAAACAAACAAACCAACGCCGGTGAAAACATTACCTCCTTCCTAGGCCTTCGGCCTTGGCGGAGGTAATAAGAAGCATATATATCTGTGTGATATGTTGGTAAAATGATATAGCGCACTCCACTCTAGTTTGTTTGGCGTTACTGACCTCTCTGTGCACTCTCAACAAATTTCAGCATCCTGTCTTCAGTCCTGGATTTACTCTTCGTCTGTAATGATTGCGTTACAGCCTACTAACTTTTCAGCCTCTTTGATTTTGTTAGAAAACGTTTTCAATGTAGACTCTGTTCTCTTTGACAGCAGAAAGGCTTTATTTTAAGTGTGCATCACTTTCATCGTTGCTCGTTATTGAACTTGGTGAACAGACTTTTTAAAAATCTGTCTGTGTTGCCTTTTTCCCCATTCACAGTCCATTTCTTTCCCATTCACAACGAGTGTAAACTTCAACAGCCCCGGCTCCAAATGATGTCTTTTTTTGTCATGATAATCAGTCGTTAAAAGAAACCTTCTGTTTCACACATACAGTAACTAGCTGTTAAGTTGTGAATCCACCAGCTGCCAGTGCTCCAACCTGCTGATAGTGATTCTGTAGGAAGCACACTTGACAGAGAACTGATGGTATATTCAGTGATGGTTGACCTATTACATGATAGGAGAGTGTGTGGGTTACTAATTTATGTAAAGATGATTAAACCACTGCGTTACTCATCATAAACAGATACAGCAAATGACTGTCCTTTAACCATGCCAGTGGTGGGGCTCTATGAATGGCAAGTCTGTCAGTTGGTTGGTCCAGACTGAAATATCTCAACACCCGTTGGCTGGATTGCCATGACATTTTGTACAGTCATTCATGGTCCCCAGAGGATGAAGCCAAAATGCTTTTGGTGATCCCCTGGTTTCCTCTAGCACCACCATGAGGTTCCCATTCGTGGTTCCGAGTGAAATGTCTTGACAAATATTTGCCATGAAATTTGGTGCACACGTTCATGTCGCCCCCCAACTCATCCCAACTCATCATATAGCCTACTGACGCTTTGTCAGACCCCTTTGCGTCACTTTTTCGGTCGCAGTAAACACGTGCTTAGTGTTGTGAATTAAACAAAAGCACTTGCTTAGGATTAGGCAATAAAACCACTTGGTTAATTTTAGGAAAAAACAACATGGTTGGGCTTAAAATTACTATGATTTTACAGTGAAAATGTGACTGGACATTGTGAACAGGGGACACGAACGAATAGCTGATTGTAACGTGAAAGTGAAACTTAACGCATGGGACACGATCAGCAGTGTCCTGGATGAAAGCCTTGTGTTTGTTGGACCCACTTTCCCTCCCGCCCGCCCGCCATGTGTGTTTACTGTTGCCGCGGATGTTTACATTGCAGTTAATGGAAAGCCCAGTGTGTCTCATACTGGCGCTAAAGGCTGCCTCGTGTGGTGGTGTTGACCGCCGACGGCCGCGACAAAGCGTCGGTATTTGACGGCCTTGGAATGAGAGCGGGCTGCCCCCTCATGATAAATTGTAATCACTTTGGTGATTCCTTAACTTAGCGCCATCATCAGGTCAAAATTTGAGTTTGTCTTATACTTTGGTTTATGACCAAATACCTACAAAACTAATGACATTCCCATCAGACTCAACTGTACTTTGTCTTTAGTGCTAATTAGGACATGTTAGCATGCGAACATACTAAACTAAGATACGGTAAACATTATGCCTGCTAAACAGCAGCACGTAAACGTTGTCTTTGTGCGCATGTTAGCATGAAAATACAGGCAGTGGGCTGCAGGGTTTCTGCACCACCACACACTTCTAGTGCGTCATAAGTGATGATTGAGAGGGATTACTTTTGCATTAGTCTATACATTGTTTTTCAGGAAAACCCCGCATAGTATACCTTTAAGGTAAGAATGTTAATTGCCTAGTCTTGATGAAGACAGTCAAGACACTTAATAGCATCTCGTTAAGTCATTTCTAATGGATCTGTAATGGGTTTGGCACAGTAAAAACCTAATGAATTGCTAATTTAATTAGGATTAAACACAATTAAATTTGAATTTTAAGTACAAAGAGCTACATTGGATGACTGAGCAGCGATCTGTGCTGTAAAAGCTCCGAGGTTATGGAGTCTGTGGCTGTGTCTCTGTGTCTGTGGTTCACTTCATTAGCGTCGCTGCTCGGGGAGACATGATTGAGAGAAGTGACAGCACAGCATCTCTTTTCATCTGACACTAGACAGACAGACGGGCCCCTGTTTCCGCCCACGCCGGCAGCCTGATGCTCACCGCCAACATCCATTAGGATCGGTTTAACATCAGTCCTTTCCCCACTAACCTACATGGCCACGAGAAATGGGGCAAAACTGCCCTCAGAGCAGCCTCCGGGGGCCTCCATGACTCCTAGCTTTCTTCATTCTGCCACACAGCTCCACTCTCTGTGTGGAATATCCTCCTATCTTCCTTCACATACCCTGTGTTAGATCTGAAAATATCACATATTGGTGGTAAAGGTAGACATGCATGCTGAGTACATGCTGCATCGGCCACAATGACATACAATATTAGACATCATAAAACACTGACATGAATAGGCTACGCATTGCAAATAGAGTGGAACCAAGAACAAAAAATGATAAAGATGAATCAGATAAGTACGATCACAAAGATCCAAGGTCTGTCACGCTCGTGATCACGCTCGGCAAAGGCTGATCCTGCCAATTCCAATTACTCCTCAGTTTTTAAAAGGGGCAAAGTATGGACAGGCTACTGGGCCGTAATAAGCCCGATCCCTTTGTATGGTTTCAAAGCAGCCTCCAGGTTTGAAACAAGGCACAATAACAACGATCGGTGTTGCCATTCAAAAGAGGGAACTTCAAAGAAGCTCATTTTCTCTTGCCCAGCTGCACTGTGGCTCGCTGCCACGGGCCAATCATTATAATGAGTACAAAAAAAAGTACTTTGAATATCTGTCTCAAATACTGTCTCAAAGCGTGATCGTGAGATGTTAGGATGATCAAGAACGGGAGATTTAATGGGAGTTTATGTACTTGCTGTCTGAGTAGTGATACTATTAGATCTCAATGGGTGTGTATTTGTCAAAGGATTATAATAATACATCAAAATTTGAATATGATGCACAGTATTAGGAGCCTGTGTAAATGATATAAAGAGGCTTAGTTCCTCTGGGTGGATACATTTTTAGCATTATCAGGAATAGATGTATCTAATAATGTCAAAATATGAAATGTTCCATTACATTAACATTAACAAAACATGTTATTATCATGTTTCCCTAAAATCAACCCAAAATTGAAAAGAAAAGGTTTAATTTTCTGAAGAAAACTGGAAACTTGCAGTTGAAACACTGACACAGTTGAAGCTGAAGTGGCAATACAAATACAGTACAAATACTGAAAGAAGTTGAAATGGCGGTTAAAATGGAAGTGCTTTAAGACGTGTAAGAACTAAATGAAGTTGAGGTGTCATTTTAATTGTAAAAGTCAAGTTGAAGTAACAGTTTAAGTGAAAGTTTTGTTTAAAGGTGAAGACCTGAAAGGGTTTGAAGTGTCTGTCAAAGTGTAACACTGAACAGGCTTGAAATTTCAGTTGAGGAGAGAGAGATTAAAGGAGTCGAAGATTTAGTTGAAGTTCAAACCCTGAAAGTAATTGAAATGTCAGTTGAAGTGAAGGTGATAAATTGAACTAGAACTTTCAGTTGAAGTGGACGTCCTGAAAAAAATTAGTACCAGTTCATGTGAATAAACTAAAAAATTATGCCAGTTGAAATGTCTGCTGAAGTGTAAGAACTTAAAGCAGTTGAGGAGTAAATGATGTATGAACAGTGGAAGTTGAGGAACTTAGAAGAGCTGAAGAAGGTTTTGTTTGTTGGTGTAGCTCAGCTTTCGATCAACAAGGACCTTCATCAGGACATTAAGAAGATAAAATGGTGGTGTGTGTTTTTTTAAACACCACCAAATCAATGTGATTGGATGATTGGTAATGTCTGCCATCCTGATTGGTTGAGGAAGTGACATCATCACATAGCCATTGCCAAAAATTGTGAGTCACCACAACCACGAGTGGTCTTTGAGCATACAGTCATAAATGAGCACAAAGAATATTAGTCTGATGGGTCTAGCAGTGTGCAAGATTAGCCGTGGACAGACAAACAGATTCACACACACACGACCGAACACATGATCTCCCCTCAGGTTTACGCCTGGCATAGATAATAACATCAGACTATTCATTGTTACATTGTATTGACATTGCCAAACTGGTGTTACTGCTTTTACTCCTGTTTTCCCTAAAATCGGCCAGAACTTCAAAAACTTTGGACCGGATCAATACAAATGACCTGAGGTGTTGGTAAAGATATCAGAGTGTCCTTAGCAGAAAGGAATCAATAGCTGCTCCTCCTTTAAATAGAGACTACCAAAATGTATTAAAAGCCCCAAAACCATCCCTGGCGCATTTTGAGAGCAACAGCCTTTATCCTGATAATCTGAATAGTTAAAACTTAGTGACACATTTCACCTTGAACAAGCCTTCATCGGGGTGATGCTATGACAACAGTGAACCTCTGATCTCCTTCGATTTTTAATGTACTGTATCACTTCAGGTTTAATCAAGTTCCACTTCAAATGCATTTAGAAAGTGATTTTTACCTGCCTTGTCTTTTTTATCTTAGCTGCTATTATGTCTTTTAATATGCGCTTTTGTTGCAGAAGTCATGAACTGTGCGCTCCTGGCTCGAAGGCACCAGTTATTGTCCAGCCTACTGGCCGTGTTTGTGTTGGGATTTCATGCCCCACATGTGCTCATCATCATGCTTTATTTGCTCTGCCGTAAGCTGTGAACCCTTCGAACACCTGCCTCCGCTCGACCGTTTTGCCGTGATTATATAATTTGTTTATGCTGGTGTTTTCTGGCCACCCTCGCACCCTGTGGCGAACGTTTGTTTATCCTATCTCACGGGATGTGATGATGCATGATGAAGAGGCTACGCTCTGCCTGCTCCTTTCGGCCGATTTGGAAGCCGCATATCTCTGGCTTTGGATAGGCACCAACTCAACGGTAGACTGGAAATGAATGAGCCTGCAAATAATATTACCAAAAATTCAGTGGGCCGTATCCTGTCATTGCAGCCTTCCAGCAACAGCCGCTACAGTGGCTCAGCGTACTGTACCTAAGCGTCTTCCTTTCATGTGTCATTTAATACGCCTCCCTGTGGGCCACGGTGCTCTACAACAAAGTTTTCCCAGTGTGTCCCCTGTCTCTGCTTGAGAATCTATTTCAACTCACCTTGCCTCATCCTTCTTTCAGTATACCACCTCTGCTAGCAGCCTGCTGTTTTCTGAGGGTGTTGCTTTGTCCCTAGCAGGTTTTCTTGGGTCAAGACCAAAGCTTCCACAATCCCTTTGAACTTGTTTTCCAATTCCCTGTGTCTAAGTGCCAGTGGCACTCGATGGGGCTGCTTTACTCAGAACTCAGACCTGAGCAGTCAGGCACAGAATCCACTCAGTATTTTGTAGAACTTTTTATGTATAGCTTTCTGTTGCAGTACACAACAACACTGTGTGGCCCCATCTCACATATAGGTTTTCATCAGACCATATCAGGGGAAGTGCATCCATATGGGATGATTCCACACGTCACGATTTATGTCTAATGCTAATGTGCAGTGCCAGTGCAACAGAGTAGAGAGCGTTTTATGTAGCAAGGCAGAAAGTACAGGCGTGTAGGTTGGGGTGGTGGATAGGCACGTAATTAGACAAGAGTCTGTGTTCACCTTTTTATCAACCCTAACCACAATGTTTCCCTACAACCGGATATCACGCCAAAGCGTGTAATATAGACCCGCCTGTCCACCAGAGGACTATTAGGTTTAGACAACAAAATCACTTAGTTAGGTTTAGGAAAAACGTCATGGTTGGCTTTAAAATAAGTATCTAAACTAAGTACAATACATACAGAAACAACGTGCAAGAAAAAACGTGCAGAAAATACTCACTTAACTAATACACATTAAGTGTATTAGTTGCCTAACCTTAATTTTTACATTCATCATTGTTTATTAGTTGCTATGTACAGGTATTGTAGAAAGCGAGAATTTTGTTTGCATTGGACTTTTAAGCAATATCATACAAGAGGGAGTGTTGTTGTACTGAATATCAGCATGGCTGTGATTCGGTCGTAGGTACGACTCTGGTTTGTCTAGGTCGGCTGATGTCATATGAGCGCACCTGGAGGTTTGCACTGAAGTATTCAGGTATCTGCCCTTCCCCTCGTCCTCTTCTGACAACCATTCATAATATAACTCAAATGTTATTTGTGGAAATTTGCGGTGCAAAAGTTTGTTACAATCTATAATATTTTAGAACACCTGTAAAGCGGAGTGATCTATTTGACTCTAAATGGGACCATAATTTACATCATCAACATCATGCTGCATTGAAGAAGACTTGAAATAGACTTCTATACAATCAGACTTCTTTTTGCAACCAGAGGAGTCGCCCCCTGCTGGCTATTAGAAATAATGCAAGTTTAAGGCACTTCCACATTGGCTTCATTTTTTCAAAACAAGAGGTTGCCCACTGGTATTGATACAATAGTTAAAACTCCCAGTGCTGTTGTTCTCTATATCAGCACTCATGGAATGCCTCTTGTCCAATCAAATTACTTTAACTGTTTTTGCATAATGTCGTTTAACTTATCTGGGGTAGGCTTGGTTTTCATTCAAGTAATTCTTTATTCTTGTATTATCAGTGATATTCACATGACCAACACATCAAGCTGACTCACTAGTATGCACAAATGTTCTTAGGGTTTCATTTATGCCGTGTTGCTCTTATTAAAATTGTGCCTTCAGACACTGTTAAGTGTCAACCCCAGTCTTACTTCTGCAGATTGTAATTCCTCTAGACATCCTTGCTATACTGCTAAGACATTAAGGGACTCCCAGTCACTTCCGAGCAGTGACAGACAGTCTTTGGAAGGAAGCCAAGCAGACACAGCCGTCCGGGTTTCCCGTGCGTCTTTTATCCCGGATCAAACAATCTAACAGACGACATGAAACGCGCGGCACCGGCACTTCTTCTGCTTATTGCTGCCTTTTTTTGTGAAAGAGCTGAATAGGCTATAATGATTATTCAGGCTGCTTCTCTCCCCAGACGTGCTTGAAGTGACATTCTGCCGTCTGCAGGCTCAGTCCGACTCATCCTGCTGAGACAGGGATGTATATATTTAGGAGCAGGTGATCCTTGCTACCCCGGTACACTGCAGCTTTTTTTTTTTTAGCTCATCATTTAATTTGGCAAGCAGGCCTCATATTGTCCATAAATTCCCTTACAGAAGGGAGGTATATTCATCCCCGCGACTATGCACTAACGATGATCAGAGTGTGTGCTGTGTGGTAATGAGCCAAAAGCTGTTTGTGCTGCGAGCTTCCTGCTGTACCCACCTACCAGCGCTGCATATATTTGATTTTAGCTTCAGGTATTTCAGGGCTTGAAGTTAAAAAATTTATACTTTCATCAGCTGATATCTCATGGGTTTATCTCCTCTACTTATGCCTTTCATTCTGTTGGTAATTGCATTTACCCCCTCAGGTCCCCGTCATTCATTCTGCCTAATTAGCTCTCCTGACCCTCTAAGCATGGCTGTGACCTCTTCATCCAGTTAAGGCGCTGACTTCTGCCTCATCACTTTGACTGCTGGCTGACACCGGACCGGCGCTAAGCGGAGGATGGATCCTTCTTGGGCCAGGGCGTGCAATTACAGCAAGGTATTTGTAGCGCCTTTAAAGGAGTTTTAATTGCGCTTATGTTAATTAATAAAAAACAGTTGATGCGGGCAAACATTACACGAGATTAAAGCTGATTTTGGGCCTGATTCCCCCCCTCCTGACAATCAAAGCCCAGATTTTTTGATGGTTCTAAAGATTATCTTCCCAGATATTCCTGTGGTGTGAGGTATGTTAAGAGTGTTTTTTACATACCCGACCGGCTCCATCCTGGCCGCACCAGGAAATTGTAAATATTAAACATGCTCAATATTTACGATCGGATCTCCTGTTGTGTGTGGGGAACCCCGAGGACAGCCGATGACGCAGTCACGTGGGAAGAACGATATCCGATTGAGAACCAAGCTGACTGAAGAAGGAGGGACAACCGTTGGCATCATGGCAGCCTCGGCTAATGCACGGGCTAATGCAAAACGCGAGGCATAAAGTAGTAGAAAGAAGGACCTCAGAAATGGAGGACCAAGTGTTTATTTAACGTGTCTCAATGATTTCATCTATATTTTTTCTTCTTTCTTCCTGAATTTTCAGTATCACTAACTCCTCCTACCCGTCGTCCGCCATGTTTGTTTACACTACAGTCACGTTTTGATCGCGAGAGATTTTGCGAGATTTAGGAACAAACTGTTCCAAAACAAACAAAACAAAACAAATTTAACATAACATGTCGTTATGTGTGGGATCTCTCACATTTTCATCATCTGTTAAGATTTGAAAAATCTCTTAGTGTGGGCCAGACTCAACACATGTATTTGCAGGTGTCCCATGCATAGACTGTATATAACAAGTGGACGAAGTCACCATGACGTCACCCATAGGTTTGTGGACTGCCGTTTTGAAGCCTTGAGTTTGGCATTTTGGCCGCCGCCATCTTGTTTTTTGGCCGTCGCCATCTTGGCTTTTTGCAACCAGAAGTGATACGAGAGGGTGGAGCTGAGTACAACCGAACGCTGAATAAGACATTTTAGGAGACCAAAAAGGTTATAATTAACTTTTATGAACTGAAAACACACTGTGAAGGTTAAAGTTCTTAGACGAAAACATGGACAACTCCCAGACCGGACAACGCCGTGGCAGCGACCTGTCAATCCCAAGGTAGCCACGCCTTAAAGCATACCCTGCTTTATGGTCTATTTGACTCTAGGTGGGACCATAATTTACTAAATGAACATCATGCTGCATTGAAGAAGAATTGAAACTAACGATTGAGACCATAAACATACAATGTTTACTAAGGTAATAAATAAAGTGAGAAGTAGGGTCACTTCCTCATAGACTTCTATACAACCGGACTTCTTTTTGCAACCAGAGGAGTCGCCCCCGGCTGGCTATTAGAAAGAATGCAAGTTTAAGGCACTTCCGCATTGGCTTCACTTTTCAGACACCACTGGTCCCATGTTAAGCCCAAGCAGGCTGCATGTAGGTCACATCTTCGCGTTTAAACCAGCTCAAAACGTACGCGATTGGTAACCAGCCGCCACTGGCCAGCCCTCCAGAATGCACCCAAATTAATTGGCGACTCACTGTAAAGAACGCTGGCACGAAGAGACGTCTGTGTCTTGCGCGGGCGAATTTCAGTTGAACAATGGGCCTATTTAAAGCTGACTGGGAGGCTTGTTGTAAGGAGAGTTAATGTTTGAATTAATCAGCACCTAGCTTTGCTTTTCTTCCTCTGTGATTTAGTGTCTGCGGGAGGAAACGGGGCAGGGAGTCATAACTCACAAATTAATCATTTATAATCATTCATCTCACTTGTTGGCTAACTGCAGTGCAACAGTATAAGAAGAAAAAAAAAACAGAATTAACATGCACTGATAAGATAGGTCGATATGTAAATGACATGTTTCTCTCCGTCCTTTATCCTTCAAAATAAAGTTACGGCTCTGGGGTTTCATAGGAGCAATACCGCAGTGCTGCTGAGTCTATAAGGCAGCTTGAACACTTAGCTGCCTACAGGGTTGGTGTTCACACGGGTTGCGAGTGAAGCCCAGAGGACATCTCTAATATGACTGCAATTCTCCATGGCCTCAGCACAAATCACACTGCATGCCTTCAGGCACCCCAGCTGTAATTCTTTATACACATGTAACACTCTGCAGGGACGGCGCCTTCATAAGCTCCCAGCCCGGGCTCATACAACTCAGGGGAGAAGCCTGTAATATGACGTCACACTGAACCCTTTTCCACCCCCAGAGGTTTGGACCTACGTAGCTATGCAATCCCCACCACGGGGGGGTCGACGGTACTCAATGCGATGTGCTTCTTTTCTGTTATTGCTCTCATCTTTCACACTGCACCTCTCGCTGACACTCGCCACAAGCAGCGTTTTAATGGGGCAGTTCCGCTGAGATGAGATGAGTGGTGCTCGACTTTGACCGGAGCGGGGTTAAATGGGGGGCTGCCGATGAGTGCGGTTTCACCATCACTGACAAACTAGAGTACAATTCGCAGCTCTTCAGCATGAAATATTACATTTACACGCTGCCCTAACGTCACAAAGTTTGTTTCAATCCACCTGCTTTTATGTGCGTTTTCAATTTGCCCATTAAAGCTGCAGTCAGTAACTTTGAGCGAATATGATGAAGAGGCATTTTTATAAAATGGTCTCTGTATCCTGACAGTATTGCATGAGACAGGTAATCTGTGAAAAAAAATCATGTTCCTCTGTCCTGAGTGGAGATGCTGAAAATTGTAAAAAAAAAAAGGTCGAATGATCTATTTGGAAAAGTTGAAACAAAATGCAATAAAGTGCAATGGAAACAGACTCAGCATATACATTGTGACGTGCATGAAGCGTGTGACTTATTTGTCACTCAATCTTTCTGTTATGATGACTGCAACGTTCCTCATACACAAAACAAACATAAATTTTAGACATATTTCCATCAGGTTTTCCACCTTCTGAAGCTTGACTTTTTAATTATGTCATGTCGCTGCGCCCTCTTATGCGATGGCTTTATGGCACCCGACTGGAGAATTAGTGCCAACAGCTGTTTTTCTTGATCCGGCCAGCTCCATATATTTGCACATCAACAGTAGTGGATGGAAAGGCACATTAATTAGCATTTTCTTTCGCGGATTTTCTGGAAATGCGGTTCCAATTTGGCACTACATTCGAATGGAAAACTCACCACAGATTGGCACTGTAAAAAGCCACAGTGATTGGTCATACCAGACCAAGCTGTTAAGTAGCAAAATACTTGAGTGTATTAAATTGAGCCAGTGTGTGTGTTAAATTGCTTCCAAATGCAACTTTTCAATGTGTTATTTCATCTTTCAGAAGTAAAAAGCCTTGTGAATGTTTTCATCTTCTTCATAAAATTACTTGCTTCCTTCTGTTATTCACTGCTGCAGAGATATACTGTACAGTATCTGTGGATGCTTCAGATGAAGAACTTTCCAACACCGTGAAAGATGCCAAGCTGCAATTTTAGGAGCTGTAAACACAATTATAAATCTGGGGCTCCATCTGTTTTTACACCATTAAGTGTATGATTACTTCTGGTCTGAATATAAGCCATTTAAAAAAAAAAAAATATGGCACTGAAAACTATTAGTGAAGTAAGTTTAAAGCTTTTAACAGCTTTAGCAGCCTCTGATTTCTTAGTCTTATGTGAAGTGATGGGTCAATAACTGGAGTATTTAATGAGTGATGAGAAGAGTGATTAATGTACCCACTACATCTGCAGTAGTGTACTGTAAATGCAAAGGAGGCTGCACTCCTATGTTGATGGATGGATTGATGGATCTGAGGCGAATTAGTTCAACTGTGTGGCTACAGAGCAGCAGCTTTTATTACAGCAGTACAACACCAGCACCATCAAAACCAACAGGCTATAACATTACACTTTTACAGCTCCTCACTGAGGGCCTTCTGGGGTCCTGCGTGGCGTGAACCTGCCGGCCAGCTCGATTAGCGACTGACCTTTCATTATCGTCTGTCCATCATCAGCGAGCCTCGGGGCACTGGGAAGAGCCACTGCACCAAACTCCAATATGTTTTATGGATTCGGGTTACTGTGAAGCACGCATCAAAACAGCACAGATGTCTGGAGCAACCAGACAGTGAAATGATTGGTAACACTAGTAAGGCAGCGGCAGTTTGGGAAAAAGTTTTGGTATCTTATCAAGCTTGGATACAAGAATGCAATAAGGATATAATTGGTGATAAGTGATAAGGTAAATTAATTAACTATGATTTTAAAAAATTTGGTTTTTAGAGGTAAATTCATTGTCAGACTGGGGAAACAAATAACCATGGACGCATTACTGAACGGGTATACTGGGCACAGGCACAGGGGCCCAACAGGTTAGAGGGCTCCTGCGCCAGAGCCTCTGTTTGAAGTTACTGCTAACATTTCTTGTCGGGAAGTTACAAAGAGACAAAAAACTAACAAAAAGAGACACAAAACAACCAAAAAGAGACAGGATATGACAACAGACACAAAACTACTAAAAAGAGAAACAACCAAAAAGAGATAGCATACGACAACAAAGAGACGCAAAATGTCAACAAAGAGACCCAAAACGTCTACAAGAGACGCAAAGCGACCAAAAAGAGACACAAAATGTCTACAAAGAGACAGGATCGGACAACAAAGAGATGCGAAATGTCTACAAAGACGTAAAACGAACAAAAAGACGTCTAAATCTGTGGCTCTTGTTCTTCATGAAGGAGGGATGGGGGCCCTTGACATGTCTGTGGTCTGTACCCAGGGACCCATTTTCTCATAATCCGTCCATGCAAATAACAACAATCAAAGTTAAAGTTTGGAAATAAAAATATCTGTTTATCATCTAACATATATATATATTTTTCAAGTTTCACACTCAAAAGCTAATTTCCTCCAACGGGACTGTGATAGGATTTCATCACAGTGGATCTTGATTGGTGAGTGGAAGCAAATGACATTGTCATTTTCCAACTGGGCCCCGCCCACTTCAAACCATGCAGCGAGAAGAGTGCAGAAAAAAACACAAATCTCTCATGTGAAATAACCAAAACTGTCCTAACTTTGACATAATATGTTGTGTTCCTGAAGGACTCGATAGCTCATAGTCAGAAGCTGATTGATTTCAGCTTTCACCTTTCAAAAAATCTCACCATGTGCTTTTTTTCAACAGGAGAATGTAAATTCCTATCAGTCAGTTCCCGTCAGCTCACAAAGTGCTGAAGTTGGCTCCGGTCTCGGAACCAATCGGCTATCGGTCTGACGACGATAATTGGCACATCTTCTCACGCAGTAACAGAGTCGTGGAAGCGCTGACAAATTCTGGATTGTGTATTAATATTCAAGCTGCTAGAGGTTGCGCCCCCCAGATCTGATTGTACATCACACTTCCATGTGGTCCAGATGGGAATCGGAGAACTGTGACTCCATGAAGCTCTTTGCTGTTCACACTGACCAGAAAAACATCAAAACTGGGACACATGAAGGGAAAACATCAGAATTGGGACACTTTGAGCTGCAGTGTGCATACGTTGCCTAAATAGCCTGTGTAAGCAAGCGAAACACACACCATTACATGACACTTAGGCTCCAGTTAAGGTGAACCTACCTATGGTCATCTCAGTATATTCTCACCCAGGCAAAGTGCTACATTGATAAAGAGTTTTTAACAGATGCCTGCTTCGCTGCCTCATCTGGCAATCAGATAAAAGGAAATGCTAATTTGGCATCTTGCTCAAACAGAAAGCGTCTTTTTCAGACAGCACTTCGTGCCATCATGCTAACGGTAACAAGATTATCTATCTTTTGTGTGTGAAAGCTCACAGGGAATACCGCTGTGGCATCACGAAGACAAGATCAAAGTCCCTCCAATAGGCTTTTTATTTTTATCGGTGCACTTCCCCTTTTACCGAGAGAGTGCTGTTTACAATGGAGAGGAAGTGTAATGAAAGAATTAGTTTCCTCACATCATATCTTCTCAATGATGGAGGATTTCCGAATCAGTTCTTCAATGATTCGAGCTCATACAAGCAGTTTAAGAGAGTGTAATTTATACCTCGCTCAACGAGGCGAAGAAACACCATGTTATTAGCTCCGTTTTACGCCCGTGATTAAAACCTGAACCGTCATCTATTGCAGTAAATATAAGATGCCAGGACTGTAAGTGAATTAGAACACTTGAGGAGTGTTTGTTGGCTCTCAAGTGAAAGTGTTCAGGCTCAGGGCCGCGCACCCCTAAATGAATAATTTCAAACATCATAAAAGATCTTCATAAAAAATCTGTCACAACCTTGCAGCCTCATCAAAGAGCATGAATCAAAGAGAACCAGACTCTGTGAGCCCGGGTGTTGCATCAGTGTGAGTTTAGCTTGGTTGTTAATAAGGAGGAGGTTTGTCACAGTAGAGATCCAGGTTTACGGGGGCGGAGGAGACATCTAAACGTGGGATCTTTGACTCGTCGGCCAGTGATTGAAAGCTAGTTTTTTTAGTCGTGGTTATAAGTTCATCCTGTCTCATGAGATCATCTTTCTTTCAGAGCCAACTTAATCTCTATAAACAGATATCTGCACATGAATGCAGAATCTGTAGGCAACGGGACAAGATTTTGGAAGCGCTCTGGTTTCCAATTTGTAGTCCGAGTAGTATTGACCAATCACATTTGAGCAGGCTTTGGTTGCATGCAGGTAAACAGTCCTGTGGAGCAAGCCCCCAGGAATTTTTTTTTTTTTTGCTAAATTAACTTCCCAGTACGACCACTTGAATAGCCCTTATTTAAATCATTAGGTCCTAAAAGTTGTAAAATGCACTAATAGTCGAATCCAGAGTTATTTCCCTTCCTCCGTTCATGTGAATGAGACCCAGACCGAGGCTGGAGCGAGGGCTGGGAGGCGGAGTTAAAGGAAACGCTACTTGCATGCTCTATGGGACCAATGGAAGCGGAAGATTATTGGAAGATCCGGGTACTTAATCACTCGGCAGTCGAGCCATTTTGGCTTTGTGCGCCACTGAGCAACTCTCATAGGAATGAACGGGAGCCCGCCTCCGACGCTGTATCCAGTTCTCTTTATACATTCATGGTGTGGAGAGCAAAACATTGGCCAATATGCAATCTCAAAACCCATTCGCTATTGTCTAACGACGATTTAGCTTTTTATAGTATTAGCTTTTTTCTTAGCCTCTGGGGGGCAATGGCCAATATTTCTGGGGTTCCGGTTTTGGATATAGGGGCCAAGACTTCTTCTTCCTCTTGGAGTTGGAGTTGAGAGACGCGCCGTCTACGGCTAATCTCTATAAACAGACATCTGCATACGAATGCAGATACATTTAAGAATAATCAGTGGCTACTTTGAACAGTGTCGCCAACTCTTTTCCAATGAAAGTAGCTATCAATAGCATCAAAAGTCACTAAAAAGTCACACTCATTTGCATATCGGTGACGTCTTTGCGCATCATTTGCATAACGCTTAGTGGTTGTGTTGGCCTGTGCACGTTGCAAGAGGAGAGGGAGAGACCTCGCACTGTTGGCAGAAGAGCCGTGGACTGTGATTACTCTGAGCAGCATGCATGGAAATGAATTACAATATAATATATTTCTTTCTTTTTCCCTGATGTGGATAAGTCGCTAAATTTGTCGCTATAGTCACTTTTTAGGAATAAAGTCACTAAGAGGGTCTGAAAAGTCGTTAAATCTAGCGACAAAGTCGCCAAGTTGGCAACACTGACTTTAAAGGCATCAGCCATTGTCCCTGTAATATATATATGTATATATATAACTGTAATATGAGTAAAAATGACATAAATGTTGAGTAGTTATAACAGAAAGTTTACTATATGACATGATATAAATAGCAAAAAAAAAAGTTGGAAAAGGTCATGACTGTAGATCAATATAATACTCAGTGACAGAGAAATATCATGGGTTATACTAACATTTTTAAATATTATAAATGATCATATAATTTAGAGCAAATTAATGGTAACACTTCATTTCGCAGGTCTTCAAATTCGATGGTAATTAGGTGAAAATTAGCAAGTAACCTAGTTTGAAATTTCTTTGGAATTACTGCCAAATTACCCCAATATTACCTCAAAATGTATCGAAAAATACTTTAACATAAAATATTATTTAATAATTATATTACGCTATTTCCCAATAGCTGGTAATTTATTTAATAAATTTCCAGGAAAAGAATACAAAGTTAGTTGATATTGAATTTGGCAGTAATTCCAAAGAATTTCAAATAGGTTACTTGCTAATTATCACCTAATTACCATGAAATTTGCAGACCTGTAAAATGTAGTGCTACCAAAATGATTTATAGGAAAGGATTTAAAGGAAATATCACTGTCAAGTCAATAAGTCAATAAACAAAATGTCAAATACTGGAACTCCAATTTTTGGGGTATGATTAAGATTTATTTCCTTTTGAAAATATACCCATAAATTTGTCATATGAAAACAATTATACAACCTTGAACATTTTATCACAACAGGATCACACAAGTTAACACCCACGTCCCTGCATTACAAAGAATTGCCCTTAATTGGTTTCACTGTTTTTTTTGTTTTTTTTTCTAAACATTTAAAACATTTTCAACAAAAAAAACTAAACAATACAAGATTCCACTACGACTTTCAAATTGCCATCTATTAAATACCCAGAACCCCCCTTGGTGCCCTATAGGGAAGAATCCGGACACGCTGTAGCTTGAAGTGGTGCGATCAAAGAAAAAATGTGAGAGGGGGGAAAATTCAACCCATAAATCTGTGAAGCTCAACTTTGTCTTGTCCCAAAGAGGGCACCGGCCAGTAAATCTTTGCCATTGTGTCTGGCCACCGACTCTTTTATATCATATCAGGGGATTTGTTTGGCAGGAAAATCTGCCCATGATTTATTATGTTATAAAATGGGTTTAACATGCCATTTCTGTAGCTGGAAGCTTTTCCAGGGGTAATAACAGCACTGACCACTGCAATTTCTCAGGAAAAGTGTTGCTGGTAAGTGCGCTCCATGGTACAGCCAAAGCTCAGACTTCACATTGTAACTTCTGTATGTGTGTTTCCTTGAGTTTAGAAAAATACCCATCCAATGTTGGAGTCCAAGGGGGGGGGGGGGCAATGACCTATTTCAAAATCTATGCAGCATCTCCCTTGAATATAATAATTGTGATTTTGCATACAAACATAGATAATCCTCTGTTTTACCCAGTACAGTGACAACACTGCTCTTACAATGACCGAACAAGAACAAAAGGCCTGGAAAAACTGCTTTGGACCCTATCATTTCGTTTCGATTGTTCCGTCCAACGAGAAAGGCAATGCGTGCACATGCACAAGGAAACGCACGAATGCAACATGCGCACACGGATGCACTCGAGCATACACGCACGCGCGCACACATGAACACAACGCAAACCTCTCGTACTGCAGCTAAAGATGGGGGTGTTTAGAACGATTCAGTTCCGGCATGTTGCGGCGATGATAGCTGTACGGGCCGCGCGAAGATGTCCCGTCGCTCTCCCGGCGGCTCCCTCCTTCACCTTGATGTCACGGTGAGTCGACAACATCATTACTCATCACGTCACCACTGAAACACATGCCTAGTGCAGCACTATATCACTCCCATATTGATATGTTGGTTATAGTATTATATTCAATGTACTGTATGAGAACATTATGTCATATAAACACGTCCACGGTTTTCATATATCACTTTTATATTCACATGCCCACTGTATCACTAGACCACCGTCATATCGACACCCACTATATTAGTACGTCACTTTCGCTTGTCACAAATCCACTGTGTCATAGAAAAAAAACATTTTTTTTTTTCAGCTGATATGTGCACTTAGTTGCAGACTTTGCTATGCGTCAGTCTGCATTGTCTTCAAATCATTTTCATGTTGACCCGTCGTGGGCCACTTGTTTCTGTCAGGTCTGATGCTGCCCCGTTGGATTTACGAGGGACATACTCGATATCAAAGTTGCTCTTATGGCGTCCCTTCCCTCGGCTCCAGGCGAACAGAAGCAGGAAGCAGAAGATGACCACACCTAGGAAGGACAGGCAGCCCATGGCTGTAGATATAATGATAGTCTTAATGTCTATAGGGACTGTCATGTTGTACAGTACTGTCCCGTTACCCCATGTGCTGTTAGAGTCTGTCAGATAATTTGAGCTCCTGTTGCTATAGTGAGGTCTGTCAATGCCCAGGCTCTTTACAGCTAAAGAGGCTGACAGGCTAGCGTTGCCAGCAGGGTTGCTGGCAATGCACAAGTACACCCCGCTGTCATGCAGCTCCGCTGCCTTGATCTCCAGGGTGCCATCTGGTTGGACTCCCACCCTGCCACTGCTCTTGGTTGTCACGTAGCGTCTGTGGGGTGTAATCCATACCACCGAGGGCCGAGGCGCTCCCTCTGCCATGCAGGTCAGGCGGGCGGGCTGACCCTCATCAGCCATCAGCAGCTGGGTCGTGTTGGGTCCAATCCGTGGTTTGGTGCAGGTCATGTATCTGGAGACCAGAGGCTCCTTGAGGTCACGGAGCGGTTTCCCCAGGAGGTGCTCGGGGGCGCTGCACTCTGGCTGCACATCCAGAATCTGCAGAGAGGGCGGCTTGTGGCTATTGAGCAGCCAAAGCAATCTGCAGTCGCACACTAATGGGTTTCCACCCAGACAGAGCCTCTGGAGGCTGTCTGGCGAGGCAAACACTCCGCTCTCCAGAGAGTCCAGGCGGTTCTCTGACACATCCAGCAGTTGCAAAGATTTGAGGCCCGCGAATGCAAAGGGCTCGATCGAAATCAGATGAGCCCCTTGGAGGTGGAGCTCCAGCAGGTGTGGGAGTTGGCCCAGCTCTCCCTGATGGATGTGCTGGATGCGGCAGTAGGACAAGTTCAGATGCGTGAGGTAGGGCAGGGTGCGCAGGGCTGCGCCGGGGAAGGCAGACAGGTTAGTGTTGGTTATGAACAACGTCGTGAGGTTGAGGCCGTGCAGCGAGAGGGGAGGCAGCGTGTCCAGCCAGGGCCAGTAATCAATCTCCAGTCGGCGGAGACGTGACAACCTCTTATAGGAGAAAGGCTTCAGATAACTAATGCTCAAGTAGCGCATGCGCAGTTCGACCAGGCTGTGCAGATGTGCCAGAGCGTCAGTGGGAACCACGGTCAGATTGGAGCGTTCCAGGGTCAGACTTTGGAGTCCGAGTAATCCCGTGAAGGCCCGCTGAGAGACGAAAACCAGCTCGTTGTCACCCACCTCCAGGGACGTCAGTCGGCGCAGATCCTGGAAGGCATGATCCAGGAGAACCACCAGTCGGTTGTGGCTGAGGTCGAGGCGGGTGAGGTTGGTCAGGCCCGACAGCACGCCGGCAGGGACCAGCTGGAGCAAGTTGCTGCGAAAGTTGAGCGAGCGCAGGGCGAGCTGGAAGCGAAACGCGCCGGGCTCGACCACGCTGATGAGGTTGTCGCTGAGGTCCAGGTCCTCCAGCTGCTGGAATGAAGAGAAGTTGTCCGGCGTGATGATGCGCAGCTTGTTCTTGCTGAGGTCCAGGACGCGCGTCTCGATGGGGATGCCTTCGGGGATGGTGGACAGGCGCTTGCGGTGGCAACTGACCGACTTGCTTTGGGCGGAGCACTCGCATCGGGCGGGGCAGCTCAGAGCCGGGCTGGCCAGGAGAAGCAGCAAAGCCCCGCCCAGGAAGAGGTGGCAGTGGTTCAGGGCCGGGTGTCGCATGTCTCTTTTACCCACGTTGCCCTCTGTCATGGCACGGCTTCTCGTCCATACAGAGCACCATCACGAACAAGCCCTGCAAGACACAATACAAGGAATGTGTTAGACTACTCCACGCTCCAACTGTCTTCACCTCTGTACCCCCCATCCCCCCTCCCCCAACCCCCGCCTTTTTACATTTTCAACCTTTCACACTTTACGTCTCTTTAAACTGCCAAGTCTTTTCTCCCTTAATGAACTGTCCCTTTTCCAGGCAAGGTGGATGTAACGGAATTAAACTCACGGCGGGGCAAGACACAGCAAGAGAAATATCAGCTGCAGAAAAATGTGAACGTTCATCAACTGTGTTAGCAGAAAAGGTTGCAGGCTAACTGGGGATGTTTCACAAGGAGGGAAGATGTTTCAGCCCGATGGCGAGAAATGACCCTCGTTAGAGTGCAGCGAGGCTAAATGCCCGTGTGGATTTGGTGCTGCTGCATGTGTGCGACTGTGTTGTTTGCATCAGCGATAATGGTGTGTATGTGTGTCTGAGGGGGCTGGGGTGGTGGATTGACTGTGTGGCCAAGGGTTCAAACTAAAATACAAACTAAACAGGAAATGAAATGGGAGCTTATGTTTGCTTCTATAAGTGAGTTTAGAGAAGCGTATGAGCAGCGTCTCATTACAATAATGTTAATTTTATACATTTTCCTTTTTTTTAAATTCTGTAATATTTTTTAAGACATTTAAATTCATTTTCATCAAGCTTTGTGCATCATTGTAAATATTGATATAAAAACATTTTTTTTTTTAAATAGGGGATTTCATGACTTTCTCTACACCTTGAAAAATGTAGACAGTAACCATAGATGTCGGTCTTCATACACCAAAAATATAAAATATGTTGTTTTTTGTGACATATTGCAATTCTAATGTCTAATATCTTTACCGCAACACCCATAAAGCTGTTGCGGTAAGGACTCAGAAGTATGGGACAGGCGCATTTTGATGAAAAAAATTATATAAATGATTTGTAAAAAATTATAATTTGGTGTAAAGTAATATGTATATGAAACAATTCCATTTGAAATAATGTAATATTATAATTGAATTAGCTCATTTTACGTATCTCAACATTGAGACCACAGTTGTGAGACATGAATAAAAGTGGTGTTTGGACCCATAAAATGCTTCATAAATTTTATTAAATCACATTGTTTAGTAATATTTTTTTTTATGTCAAGATGGGTAATAACACTGTGTATATATTTATTAAGCAATGCAAATTTGAACAAATATCCAAAATGTAATTGCTTGGACTTAAAAATGCCCGTAGTTGCAGAAACACCCATATATGTATATATATGACTCCTTAGTAAGTAATCAACATTCTGAGTCATCTCACTGACTCATTGTTTCATTTTGCATTGAATACATAGAGTTTCTATATTCATCACTAACATCTTGTGTTTAAACGCGCATCATCTTTATGCAGAGAATGCATACATCTCCTATTAAATAAATCAATAAAAAAAAGCAAGCAACAAGCACAAGAACTGTGAAAAATAACAGATGCATACATTTACATAATCCCCTCAACAGTTTCTATTTGCTTTATTGCTCTGTTTTTGTTCTGTTTACTGCTTATTACTGCAAATGACCTCTGCTTCTTTATATTCTATATTTGTTTGTAGATTTTGCTGCATTGCTTTTATTCCCGAAACGACCCGAAGCAATCAGTAAAGTTTTATCATATGACACAGCCATTTGATGTTTAATGTTTGTGCATTACTTGCAGGCTAAATCCCAGTCTATACGGCGGGGTAACATCTCTGCAGTCACTGTGCTCGTCTCTGTAGCAGCACACAGTCTCAGCTCATGAAAGCATGTAGCAGTTTCTGCTTTACATAACAGGATAACTGCACTTTACTGTGTGAAAAGCAAGCAATAAAATGCCACATTATTGTGTCTTTATAGGTATTTTAGAATACAATTAAATTTATCTGCAAAGTTTGCAGTGATTCTTGAAATATTTGGGATTTTTTGGATTGATTTGTGAGTTTTGTTCTCATTTATTTGACATTTTGTTCAATTACTCAATGAAACGTGGCTCCAGTTCCCAGCCCGCCATACATGGGGGGGGGTTACGTGAAGAAGAGAAGATAACAGCAGGGTAATGAGGGGGAAGGATGCATCGCTCAACTGTACAACATTATGCTCTCTGAGAGCCGTGCCTCCTCGGCACAGACCTTGACAGCGAAAAACACCTCCCAGCAGCCACAGGTTGTTGAATTGACAGATGTAGACAGTGAGGCTGACCATAATTGCCTCATTACCAGTGCTATCTGCATTCAGCTCATGGCTATCTTCGCCAATTAGATGTGTAAGACACATCTGTGAGCGGTGGAAATTTGAGTGCACATCATAAAGGCAAAGAAAAAAAAAAAAAATGCTAGGAATATGAAAGGTGCCTTTTTAAAGGGCTTTTGACTGCTCTGTCAATCACTGCAGAGAACAAATGCAGCCAAGGTAAGCAGGTGATGAGCACACAGACAGACACTTTGATAGCAAAGTGAGTGACATTCAGAAAATAGCTGAGATGAGGCAGAAGGAGCCGGAGAGTACACACACACACACACACACACACACACACACACACACACACACACACGCTCACTCTTCCTCTTCCCCACAGCACTCACCCCTCCGCCCGGCTCAGCAGCTGCACTACTCGCATCTCCATCCCTCTCCTCTTTTCATCCTATCGCTGTTTTATCTCTCCGTCCTCCTGTTCACACATCTTCCACCTAACTCCTTTTTCTCTTTCCTCCAGGTCCTGCCTGGTTTGGCAAAAAGCCCCAGTGCGTTCATCAGTCCCTGCAGGCTGGCTTTTTTATCGATCGCGGCGCAGGAACATCAGATGCCAGGAATGTAGCCTTCAACAAAGAGCAGGCCGTTGCCACAGCAACTACAAACCCTTACTCCCATCCGCTCTATGTAGTCTGCCAATCACATTAATGAAAAAAAAAAAAAAAAAGAGGAAGAAATAGAGTAAGGAGGATGACATTTTTTCATATACCTTTTTTCCCTCGCACTGAGAGAGCACACAGATTGAATACATTCCTGGAAAATTCAGTTTCAGAGCTCTAGCAGAGCCTGGTTTAAGGTGTTTCCAATCTGTCATTCTGGCCGCCTTGCTATTTGTCGACCTGTCTTGTTGCCCATCCATCTGGTGCTCCGGTAACTATCTCTGTCTGTCTACCTTATTATCCGTCCACAAGCCCGCTTCTGTCTTTGTGTATTTATCTCTCTGCCTTTACCCGTCAGCCTCTGTTCCTCTCTGCCTCTCTGCCTCTCTGTTTAATAATTACAGTCCAGTTGTCTGTTGCTGCTGCTGCTGCTGCAGTGGGGAACTGGTCTGGTGATCTGCCGGAGACTTGCGTGTGTCAAGCAGCACGCAGTCTCACCGCACGGCTCTGCTCAGAGAGTTGGTGCGCCACATGAAAACACCACAGCCTTGTGAGTTATTTAAGCTCATATCAGGAAAAAAAAAAACTGCACATAATGAAATTATTATGATGGACCTTGTTTTGCTTTCTCTGGAGTTAAGAAAGAAAGTTCTCTGATAGGACACTGAAAAATTTCTTAAATGTAAATATATTTGATTTTACAGAAACTAACAAATTGGACATATTTACAGTAGATACATAAATAAATCAAAATCTATCCAGATCCAGGTTTCACAGTGCAGACACTGAACTAAAGATGATTCCCTGTCTTTGGATTAAAATGCTATTTCAGCACTTGTTTAAACCTGCAGTAGGCAGTATGTTTTTGGCATCATTAGGCAACAATTCCTTAATAACCTTTCAGCAAACTAGACTTCTGCATCTCCTCATGGCTCTTTTTTCAGGCTTTAAAAAATCTCAGGTCATTTCAGAGAGAGAGCGTTCCTATTGGCTGTTCATTCAACGGAGGCATCTGTCACTCACTCGCCAACTCCGATCAAACGGTCAAACTAGGCAGCGCTGATCAAATATGAATTAATATTCTGTTACTGTAATGCCCATTTCTCGCCTCAAACGCTCCATTTCTACCCACTGCAGCTTTGAAAAAGAAAGTTATACTTTCTGAACTGTAAATATATTTGATTTTACAAAAACTTTTCAGCATTTTAACCTCTTAAGCCCTAGGGTGCTGTCGCCCAGACAGACATACCCAAAACAAATCAAGAATAGCTCCACAACTACAAGGTCTATATGCATGAGCTTGGTCTCTATGGATAGGTAAGACCTCAGAGAATTCATCCCCAGTGTACAGGAAGTAACATTGTGAGTGGTTAACCCCATTATAGCAACGATGCCATTCACAGAGATGCCACTGAATTCATATAAATAACACAAAGCACATAGATTCTACAAAGGTTTTAGTAACGATAGAACCAGGTGGACTCTCCATTTGGCCACTTGGATACCCAAAGTGTGCCAAATGAGTTTTCTACCTCTTAAATGGGAATCTAGCTATAAAATACTACTGATATCCATTACAGGAGTCTATGTGCACACAATAGAGTCTTTGGCCATGACATTTACCCTGTGCATCATCAGGTTCTACCACTGTGCACAGTATAAAATCAATAAAAAACAACTAAATTGTATAATTTTCAAAGGGGTCCGTTTACCTCTGACCTCAACATATGTGAATGAAATTGGGTTCTATGGGTACCCACAAGTCTCCCCTTTACAGACATGCCCACTTTATGATAATCACATGCAGTTTGGGGCAAGTCATAGTCAAGTCAACACACTGACACACTGACAGCTGTTGTTGCCTGTTGTCCTTGAGTTTACCATGTTATGATTTGAGCATATTTTTTATGCTAAATGCAGTACCTGTGAGGGTTTCTGGACAATATTTGTCATTGTTTTGTGTTGTTAATTGATTTACAGTAATAAATATATACATACATTTGCATAAAGCAAGTATATTTGTCCACTCCCATGTTGATAGAGTATTAAATACTTGATAAATCTCCCTTTGCGGTACATTTTGAACAGATAAAAAATGTGTGATTAATTTGCAATTAATCACGATTAACTATGGACAATCATGCGATTAATCGCGATGAAATATTATAATCGATTGACAGCCCTAGTGATTACGCAAAAAAACTAAATATACCAAATAATAAAAATAATTAAACGAATTATCAAAAAAATCGAACCTAAATAAAATAAACATCTAGAATAATAAATCAAACAATACTACTAATTATTAGTGAAACAATAAGTAAATACTAACAACAAATAAATAGCTCCTATACGCTGTAATCCTCCAAACAAATCTGACATGTTTACAGTAGATACATAAATAAATAAAAATCTGTCCAGATCCAGGTTTCACGGTGCAAACACATAGGCTATAAAATAAAGATGATTCCCCAAAGACTGTAAGCATGTCCTTGGATTAAAATACTATTTCAGCACTTGTACAAGAACATAACCCTGAAAGCTTTGATTCTGCTGAAGACCAGAAGTCTGTTTGATGTCCCAATCCCTATCTGGCATACAACTGCTTTTTTTGTTTTCAGTTATTTGCCTTTCAGACATGTTTCTCCCACCACAGAGTGACTGAATGGGCGGCTGATGAGGCTTGACAGAATGTAATACAATATAACAGTATGTGATCCTTCAAGTTTATATGGCAGAATGCAGTTTCAAAGAATACAATACTGAGCAACAAATATCCAAGAAAAAGTGCTTTGACAATGGCAGTAACGGCTAGCAAATCCCCAAACTGTAGCTATCATTTTAGAAAATCACTTCTTCTAACATTGGTAGGATTAAAAGAAATAAGTGAGGTCACAGTTGAAAAAAAGTGGTGGCTTCTGCAGCTTCTATCTTCTTTTGTGTTGTGTGGCACCTGTTCAGAGTTAGCCGGAGATTTAGTAGCTTGTTTTAACGAGGCCTCTGTTTTTCCAGCTAAATACTGTAGAGCTAAAGCTTTTCAGACTTTCTGGCAATGGCAGATGGTAGAAGGAGTGAAAGGCAGATGGAAACAAAAATCAGTTCCAACATGGTAAGGAGAAAGAACAGCTTCATGGGAAATGTGGTCCCGAGTAACATTCGAAGGATACCAAATTCTGTGCTCTGCGATATCAGTGATTTGTGGTCATTAAATCAGAGTATCACATCTAATGGCACATTTGCAGATAATTACAATGACCTTTTAGAGCTTTTTGAGCATCATTATTTTTATATTAACAATGAGAAAAATTACTATGTGGAATGTGTTGCTCATAGTGCTAATTATCACTTAACTCTGAAGTTCCCCTCAGTGCCAAGGAGCATTTTAGCGCCTTTCAACTCATTGTTTTGGTTTTTATGTCCCAACACTGTTTACGTTTCTGATAAACCCACCGTCGCTACCCGCTTAGCACCACAGGTGATAGGCAAAGCTAGCAGTTAGCCTTAGCTGGTGAACATAAGGTGCCATGCCATTGTTTCAATGGCCCATTACATCACATTCTGATGCTTTGTTAGGACTCCTTGGTGTAACTTTCTAACGCAATGGGTAGCCCAAATTATGATGCTTAGGTTTAGGAAAAAAAAACATCATGGTTTGGCTTAAAATTACTACGTAAAGTGAAAGTGAAACTTATGAACAGCGGCCCTGTGTTTGTTGGACCGAAAAATGTCCCATTGTACCGAAAGCCCATTTGTCTGACAGCCCGTTATCCCTCCAAAAAAAGGACATTGTTTGGGGGGCCCATTGCTCCGAAAAGACAAACTCTCCATACAACGAACAGAAGCACATGGCTAATTATTATGCAAAATGACATCATAGACTCTCCCTGTCACAATATTGTTTTCCTACCATGGCGAAAGCCCACCCTACTCTGCCTCTAGATGGCTTACCCTGATAGTCTTACCCATTACCTATCTCACCCCTCATGCCTAAACCTAACCAACCCAACCAACGAAGGCAACAAGTAACAAGATGCAGAGTGGTGGTCATGCCTTCACTAATAGGAAAACAAATCGAGAAGGTCCGATGATGACATTTTGCATAATAATTAGCCACGTGCTTCTGTTTGTCCCAGGGAGAGTCTGTATTTTCGGAGCAATGTGCCTTCAGAATAATGTTTGTTTTCAAGATAACGTCAGACAAATGGGCTTTCGGTCCAAAGGGACATTTTTAGGACTATTGGGGTTTCGGAATAATGAGCCGTCGGAACAAGGTGCAGTCCCCGAACAATAGTGGAGAATGTAGCTACAGATATTTCCCTCAAGAAAACAGAGCTAGAAGAGTGAATATTGGACTTTTATTTGCTTGGTGGACAGAAGCACAACTCAAAATGAATGCTAATGTTGCTCCATGTCTCTTGGATGAGTAAATAAGCTGTTTGCTAACATGTTCGCAATATCAACTTCATATAATATAATTATAATTATTAATAGAAGTTTAAATAAAGAATTTACAAACTTGAAGTCATCTACAGCACATGACTGGCATATGACTCTATACTCTGAGTGGCCTATTTCTATACAGCAATGTCTCTGATAGGCTGACCCAGGCTGACCGAGGTTGCACACATATACAGTTCTGTAGTGGCAATTTCTTGACTCCCTTCGAGCGCAGCCATACTTTTTGGAAACACTCAGAGCCAACCGTGCCATGGGCAAGATGGAAAACATACCAGATCCCACAGAATCCTGGGCAATGGTAATGGTGAGGGGGGTCATTGAGAAGGGCAGCCTACAGGGTTGAGCGTTTTGGGATTTGGTTCTGAATTGGATTAGAGTCAGTGAAACTGTAGAAAATCTGACAGCCGAAAAAGGAGCTGTAGGGTGATGCATGAGTCACTGTCAGAGTGAGAGCGAGAGAGAGAGAGAGAAGAGGGAAGAATAAAGAGAGCGGCGTATAAGATAAAGCAGAAATACATGAAGAAATGAGGAAAGCCTCGCTTACGAGATTACACAAAACCCTTGTTTGCTTGAGTTGACTGTGATTTCTAATGTGAATTTAACCGAGTAAAGCTGGAGAAAGTGATTCAGGCTCTTCCAGGAGATCTTTCGTAACACTCGAGCAACGCTCGGTGCACAATGTTGATATTAATCTGTCAAGACGAGCATCGCTAAAGCCCCGTTCATTATCACACCGCTTTCCAAATCTGCGGTCTTTGACAGGAGCAGAATGAATGTGTTTTACACTGAGAAGGACTTAATTGGACTGCACCAATTAATTTTTAAAACTACTCCAAATTACAGTATTGATCGCCTCAAAATTATTTATGAATTAGTAATGACTCTTATTGACAGAATGTGTGCATGACATGTTCACTCTTTTTTTGCCTTCAGATGTCCATTAAACCTGCAGTAGGAAGAATATTTTTGGCATCATTGGGCAAAAATTCCATGATAGCCTTTCAGCATATTGTGATTCAAGTGTTCTGAGAGAAAACTAGACTGCTGCACCTCCTCATGGCTTTGTTTTCAGGCTTTAAAACATCTAGCCCATGACGGGAGACTTTGGCCAATCACAGTTCATTTCAGAGAGAGAGTTCCTATTGGCTGTTCATTCAACGGAGGCAGCTGTCAATCACTCACGAACTCAGAAACATCTTGTAGTGTACTGTTTAGCTATAAAATTAGAAAGTTTGCTCCGGTTGGTGGGCGGTGCTTGGCATTTCCTCAACTGATCTCAACATAGCTGCCGGTTGCAAACTTTCTCATTTTACAGCTAAACAGTACACTACAAGATGTTTCTGAAAACATTTGAGGTGAGAAATAAGCATTACAGTAACAGAATATTGATTCATATTTGATCAGCGCTGCCTAGTTTGACCGTTTGATCGGATTTCGCGAGTGATTGACAGCTGCTCAGAGACGGCAAGGCTCCAGCTCGGCTCTGATTGGTTGTTTTCCTCCGGTCTGTTAAACCTTGCAGATGCCATCAGGAGCACCGGAGGACACAGAAGCACATGATTTTTTTCAAATTACCTGTCTCATGCACTACTGTCAGGATATAGTGACCGTTTTATAAAAATAACTTTTTTTTTGTCATATTTGCTCCAATTCTACCCACTGCAGCTTTAAATCAATGCTTTGGGTTGTATCTTTGTGAAAATTCGCAGTACCACAACTTTAATGTTATTCGCACAGTTATGTGTGGTTAGAGGTATACACATTAAAGGCATGGGTGGCTGTTGTGGTGACCGTGCATATTAATGTGGACTATAAATCTTCCCCCCTCCTCTTAGTGCAGCCTTACACACACGAGGCTCTGAATTCACTTGCATGGATGCAATTATCTTGCACCCAACTCCTTGGAAAGAAGCCATTGTTATTTCCCTCAACATAAATCTTATTCAATACGACCATCTGCAAAGATGTTTAATGCACATTTTACACTTATCTGCTCATTTAAAAAAAAAGAAAAAAAAAGCATGCATTTCTTTTAAGTTTTCATTTGTCACTTTGGATCACCGGAGTCGTAAAATAAAACTGCACAACATTCATTCATCCTGCTGTTTTCCCTTGAAATATTAAACACGGGCAAGACTGTTCTGCTTTGCTCATTCCCAGATATAATAGTGGCATGAATAATGGAATTATTTCACATGAGAGAGTACACATGTAGGCGGTTTTTGCAGCAGAGTGAACACGTAACATGAAATACTCCGCATGATAATTGACCTGAAAGGACACGCTGTTAAACGCGATTGTCCTTTTCTGCGTCTACGTGTTGATGCACAAACAAACGTGCGTGCAAATTGTGTTCACGGACCCACTCGCAGCGTTTCACATGCCGATGATTCAAAGGGAGACCTTGTTGCGATACACCGAATTAACAAAACATGAGGGTTACATGTTGTATTAAGAAAATCCCTGTTGATTGCTCTTTTGTCCATAGCATTACACTGAAGATGTAAAGAGAAGCAGAGGAGCGACAGGACTTTTTAAACAATTGAGATTGTGCAAAAGCATCAAGCGAGACCTATCACTTTGTACTGCCAGCCCGAGCTCAGATTAATGATAATTCACTGTGCATTCACAACAAATGCTAACGAGCCGAATGCATTTTCTATTCTGGGAATTGAGGCACGCTGCACACCCACTGACCACCCTGCAGAGTGCAAAATGTCAGCGGAGTTTTCAGGATGCTGTTGGGAAATCGGAAGTTGAACCGTGTTCTTCGTGGCTAATTAGTGCTTGTGCATTCAAACTCTGCCAATTATTAAGCAGCTCCTTTCTGCACCACTGGCCGTGTTTCCTCTGAAGCGGCGCCTTGTTGAGCCATCAACAGTGCATCCTGTCTTCCACCATGTGGCTTGTTGTTCGTCTGCTGTGCTTCAGGCTCACAAGGGATATTGCTTTACCCGACAGTCTCTGGATTTAGAAAAGTCCAGTTAATACTTAGTCAGTGTTTGCTCATACTGATAGACGGAGGGAGGGGACGGCACAGTGCTTCTAAACTACAGCCTCCAGAACTGAAACAGAGAGCACAAACACTCTGTCACTTTTAAATTCAAATTGAAGCCCCTCTCACCCTTACCAAAATGAAGTTTACTCAAGTGTGCTATTAGTATACTTCTTTTGAACTTAAAATAAGAGAGTATACTTTCAGTTTACTTTTTATGTACTTATCAGAGATATACTTAAAGTATACTTTTATCATATTCATACTGACAAGTATACTTAGCTTATACTGACAAGTATATAGAAAAGTCTAAGTATATTTGGCTTATACTGACAAGTATACAGAATAGTCTAAATATACTTTGCTTATACTGACAAGTATACAGAAAATTCTAAGTATACTTGACTTATACTGACGAGTATACAGAAAAGTCTAAGTATACTTGGCTTATACTGACAAGTACACAGAAAAGTCTAAGTATACTTGGCTTATACTGACAAGTATACAGAAAAGTCTAAGTATACTTGGCTTATACTGACGAGTATACAGAAAGGTCTAAGTATACTTGGCTTATAGGCCTACTGACTTAATCTTTTGATCAAGATATACTTAAGACAAGTATAATTAAGTATTCTTGCCTTATAGGCCTACAGAAAAGAATACTTGGCTTGTAGTTGTGTTTATTTTTTGATGGATTGGCCTATTAAAGGGTGTGAGAGTTTGTAAAAGTATGTTTTGATATGAATTTACTTCAATTCATCAAGTTTTGGATTATCCGATCACCGTAGAGGCATACGAGAACAACACATTTTTATCAATCTTTTAAATCTCATCACAAATCATCAAGTCAAATAGCAAAAGGAGCACGTCTCTTTATGTAATAGATAAATCATTGGCTAAGTACTATAGGTTAAAGTATACTTTCATGAACTAAAAAGCAGAGATGCTCACAAGTCATTTTTTGCAAGTCCAAGTGATGTTTCCAGTCTTTGATATCTCGTTCTCATTTTATTTGATCCTCGTTATATTGTTATGATCGCAGTTTCCACATGTCGGGCTCATGTCTGAATAAACACCCAAGTCACTTTTACGTAAAGGTCATGACAGCAATCTTATTAGCTCAGACCCCATGACATTTCTGTGACACCTTCAACATGGCACTGTCAGCACACGTCTGACTCAAATGCCGTCAGATTAGCAATGGATCAAATGACTGTGTATAATGTGAAAGATGTCACTCATAGTGACACCCAACTGTGCAGTTCGTCTCAGCTATCCGGAGCACTTAAGCGTCTTTTTGTTAATTGTTTTGGTTTCATGCTCGCAACTTTACTGTTTTGAATCAATGTCACTGCTCTCAGTGATCAGTGTTGTTTTAAAGGGGACATATGCTCATTTTCAGGTTCATACTTGTATTCATGTTTACATGCCTTATTGTTAAAAAAACACAGTATTTTTCTCATACTGTCTGTCTGAATGCTGGTGCATATACCTGTATTCACCCTCAGTCGAAACGCTCCGTTTTTAGCGCCTGTCACTTTAAGACCCCCTCCCGAAAAAGCCCAGTCTGCTCTGATTGGCTTGCGAGACGAAATATGGTGTACCTATGCCAAAGAACGTATATTGCCAAGATGTGAAAGTCAATTGTTCGTTCAATTGCAACATCAGCGCCCAGCAGCAGAGCTACGCTTCCGCTATTTTGGACTGAAAGCGATTACCGGACGCCAGTAAAACGTCCGCCTACAAAGTGCCGTACAAAAGTAAAACAAAATTATTTCTATTCTGCTGAAATGGCCTGTACTGAACAATAAAACATTATAAATATAATACGCGTTTTCAGTCCAAAATGGCGACAGTGGCTGTTGTAAAAAAAACACCGGAGTATTGTTTCTTTACTTCTATACTCTTTGCATTTTGCAAAGGTAGTTCTCAAGCTGAGGACGGTAGTGTATTCCAATGAGACTGCATGTGCAACGTATCCTCATACAGCGGTTTGTATGTTATCTCATGAAAAGTTATTCCTAATTTTTTGTGCGTTTTCCTACTACGAATGTCCAGCAACCGTTTCAATTTCGATTTTTTACATGCATACAGTCTTTTCAAAATGAGCTTCCGTCTTCACAGGAACTTGTAGGTTTATGCAACAAAAACTACTTAGGTTTAGGAAAAGATTGTGGTTTGGGTTAAAATAATATGTAAGTGGCATTACTTAAGTATGGAATTTACGTGACAAATAAATCAACGTTGACTCTTGGTTTCACAAGGGATAAGAACACCGGCCTCCTGGGCGAATGTCCGATGTTTGGCGTTTGTCGCACTTTATACTTCCTGTGTCACAATTACGTGGATTACATACAAATTGATTTTGTGGAATATATAGCCTACGAATTGCAGTGCATTACTTTTTGTAGGTATAATTACAAGCGATGTACGAGAACAGCCTGCATGTGACAAAGGGAAAGGGAGCCAAATGTGGATGGCTTGTTGAAGCACATGTTTTCTGATCTAGACAGCCCACAAAAAAAACTGACTGGATTGTCTTATTTCACAGTTTGTTGGTTGGTTGGCACTCCAGATACCCGAATGTATGTACACAAGCACTGAAAAAATGAGTTTTTCATGACACGTCCCCTTTTAAGATGCAGCAGGCAGGTGTTTTCTGCAAAAAAAAAACCTCCTTGCCCAGCACCAAATGTACAGTAAGATGTTAACAACTATAGCTGGTGAACATACTGAAGCACTTTGCAGCTAAAGAGCCAGTTATTCCCTCAGGACTTGGTGGAGATAAAAAACAGAGCTAAAAAGAGAGTGAATATTGGACTTTCAGGTAGATGCAATCACGACTACCAATTAATGTTAATGTCGCACATCCCTCATGTGGCCAAAATAATCAATTAAGATTAATGTCTTGTCATTTTATGCTCACGCTGGTCATTAAGGCTTCAACAGCAAAATATGTTTAGGAATCCATCGCTGATGCAGCCTTTTAGAGAACAGAAAACATGCACCAAGTACGAATTATCTCCCAATTATTTCGTAGCGCCACGTGAACTAACAATGTCATTATACTCTCTCTCAAAGCCAGAAACCAGACAAGTACGTGTCAAACTTGTGATGTCATCAAACAGGACAATTTTAGACTCTTTTTAGGGTTGCACATCTAAATTTCATCTCAGCACACCTAAAAACTAATTATCAAACCCTCAGAGACCGCCAACATTACTGTTTTTAAGAGGCTGTAGCAGACTCAGTATTAAAGCTAGAGTGAAGATATATTGGTATCATATGAAACTAGAAAACCAAAGGAATCCATTGGTACCAACAATGCCATCTTAGCTTGTCGAGAAGGACAATAATAATAACGCTCCAATGTTAGGCTAAATTTAGGCGAGGGAAAACTGGCATGGCCATTTTCAAAGGAGTCCCTTGACCTCTGACCTCAAGATATGTGAATGAAAATGGGTTCTATGGGTACCCACAAGTCTCCCCTTTACAGACATGTCCACTCTATGATAATCACGTGCAGTTTGGGCAAAAAACATGCAGTTTTTTTGCATGCAGTACAAATGTGTTATTTATGAATATTTCTGCATACTGGGGTCCCTAAACAGTCTTGGAATTGCATAAATTGAGTATGACTGTAAAGCTGAGACTCTTGTGGATTCAATGAGCCCAATTGAATTAATGTGTGATGATGTTCGTGCCCATAGCAGCATTTCATATTCATTTCGTAGACCATTTTTTGAAACTTGACATCACTGTATAAAATGACCTAAAAAGCAATACAGAATGACTGAGAGCCTTACGGCATAATTCCACCATTTCTTTGTTAATATTTTGAATTGCTACCCTGGCGCCTGAATTTGGTGTTTTCCTTTACATAAATAAAGACGTTTCCACCATAACTTGATGTAGAAAAGACCGAAATTGGTGAATAAAAATTCACCAGAATGCAGGAAATGAAGTGTTTCACACTCAAAATTTCCTGGAGCTGCTCCATAGACAATGAATGGGAGACTGATTTTGTGGACCAACAGAATGTTTGTTTTCTTTTAAATACTCAAATGAGCTTCATTACATTGTAGTGTTGTCAGTTGTGAAACAGGAAATGTACCTATATACTCAGAACACTCTCCTGGGTGCTCTCAGTGTCATCTAGAACATCTTTCCAAATTCATTCAAAGCAAAGAGAAGCTACAGCCCTGACCCCCCTATATCGTTGCATAGCAAATAGTTGTTTGCTGCTATATTAATGCTCTGAATATCGTATAGAGAACCTTGAACAATCTTGTAACGTGTGAATAAGACCATAACAAAAGTTTAGCAACCGACACCTACTGTATGTCTGGATGACAAAAAGCAATTACTTTCTGCCTTCAGCCACAACAAAAACTTTAGAGAAGGTACAGGGTAGTTTTTGAGCTACTAATTTATAGTAATACACGAATAAAAGAGCTTTAATTGATAAATTAATAAGCCATTAAGCCTGCACTTTTAAATGTTTGTAAGTAATTAATTACTGGCTGTTGCTACAAATGCTTCATCCAGAAGCTAAAGGACCAAAAAAAAAAGTCCATTAATTAAGGTCTTTCCTCATTAATTAATGAACTAGTTAAGGAGCGCATCTATTAGCTGCTTGCCAAATGAGTCCACTTGAAATGTATTACCCCAAACATCAACATGCACACTCTCAAATCTGTGGCTAACGGTACAGAAAATTGTGCATCAATATTCATACTACGTTGTACATTTATCCTTCGTGCCGTTTTATATTCTACCTATGCGCCGTTGTCACTGAAGGACAGTCACACCGTAATCACATTGTGTGAAATAATTGCTCGAAAAGACGCCATTGCTTCATTTCAATGGCTGCTTAGGTTTCCTCCAAAAGGAATAATCAGATTCTCCACGGTGTGTCGAGCGGCATTACGCTTCTCTGCCTATCTTGGCAAGTCTTTTGTAGAGTAGCAGATTTTTTTTCTCTCACCCTGTGTCTCCTGTTGTTGCTTATACATCACAGTGTTACCTGAAGGACACTCACCATATTAGGTTCCTGTCTAATTTTAGTCTCGGGAGGTAGAGCTCATCCATTTTTCATGGTATATGTGTACCACCACTGATTCACAGGCCTCGTCCCCATTCATCAAAATGAGATTTGTCTTTGCATATTACAGCAGTTTTTTTTCCCCCCGCACCCGTTCTAATAATGTTATCTTCTGCAAACAAGTTCCGTGTAATGAGTTTCAAAACTGCATTATCGTTTAGTTCAGAGTTTCAGCAGTTTTGTAGGAGTGCCGTCCAAGGCTCACTGCAGCTGGGGAAGGGGTTGGGATTATCTTTAATTGAGCTTGTGTGAAATCCTAACAACCATAATAAAAATAGCCCACATACAAGGTTTTACTCAACTGGAGAAAAATCCACACACAATGTAACACATGATTTTCTTTCCCAGTAGGTGAACAAACTCCCGTGGCTCCATCCAAAGTCTCTTTCGATTCCAGATGACGCCAAACCACAACGGTAGAGAGGCGTCGCCTATGGAAAAGGTCAAGTGTTAACTTACATCTATTCAAAAATAAAAGGGGAACAGCAGCTAGACGGTCTCTTGTTGTCAACATTTTTATGTTCGCCACAAAACTCAGGGGAGGCATTTGTACTGTCCGAGTAGGGGCCTGTTGCAATTATATGGTGCGCGCATCGATCCCCGAGTATTGATTAAAGTCCGTCCTTGATTTTAAGATTCAACAGGCGCTTCTCTCGATTTCAGAGGAAATGAGAACAATGGAAAGTGCTCTCATTTGAAAACAGCCAGGGACCTCATAAATAAGGCATTTTTATTTACTTTAAGAAGAGAAGCATAAATGACTTCCTACGTCTTGTGTCTGTGTTGTGTTCATGAGAACTGATGCTTTGATAAGAGCCAATTTAAACAGCAGGATTCAATTATTGGGAGAGATAAGCGGATATGATGCAATATGCTTTTTTAAAATTCACTCTTAAAGTACAGATGGTATATTGAAAAGAATCAAATTTAACCCATCACAGCATTACTACATGAATACAGGAAGTAATACCTCTTCCTCACTGTATGCAGGTTTTGGTACAATGCCAGTTCCCCACGTCCAATACAGTAATTGAAGGACTAGTTCAATATTTAGGGAAATATGCTTCTAACTGAGAGTTACACGTTGCTAGAAACTTTCAAAAAAACATTCTTGGGCGCACCTGTCGTGCGCTGCGTTTTTCTAGTGGATTTTAGACGCACATAAAAGTTTAAATATTCTCAACTTTTCAGCACTAGGCGCGTAGTCCCCCCGCTCAACAGTGTCACACTTGACCCAAGCAGTCAAATCAAGCAAGAGGCGGGCTTTACGACTTCCTAAGTGCCGTAACTTATGTACGGAAGTTCCGTGACAAAAACTACTTAGTTAGCTTTAGAAAAAGATTGTGGTTTGGGTTAAAATAACTCTGGAAGTGCCATAACTTAAGTATGGAAGTTACGTGGCAAATCACGCAGGACATGAACACCGGTCTCCTGGGCGAAAGTCCTGTGTTTTTTTAACCTGCCTTTTTTGACCCACCCATCCACCCCGACCTCCTAACTACGCGACGTTCGCCGCTCTATATACTTCCCAGTTCACAATTACGTGGATTACATGTGAATTGATTTCGTGCTGACAATCATGAAAACAAATTTGAAAGTCGTGTCTATGTACACGAATCAATACATTAAATTTCACGACTATTTCACAAACTTCTGTGCGGCTCGGCTGTAAGCACTCAGCCCCGCTCCACAGACGCATCAGCTGTTTTGCCCGACGCCTTTTGTCAAAGGTTGTTTTTGAAGCGGCTGCGCCTATAGCAGCGCGTCTTGATGTGATCAGCCCTTTAGATGAGAACACTCACATCTGTGCATTCAAAAAGAGGCTGGAGCCAGGAGACGATTAACTTAGCTTCGCTTAGCATGAAGACTTGGAGAAGGGGGAAACAGCCTGGCTCTGTCCTACCAGAAGCTCTAAAGCTCACTAATTAACATGTCATAATCGTCTTTCCTTAAATTAATTATGGAAGGTTTTGTGCCAGACTTTTTTGTTTTGCTATTAAGTCTTGCTGTTACTGAGAGGTTGCCCTGGCAATCAGCGGAGGCACCAGCAAGTCACTGCTCCCGGGCAAGAAATAGTACCGCACATAATCCCCCATGAAACCACATTTTGTTGTTTTTACGCTTCAATTTTGTACGGATTAAACAAACAAGATGTAACGTGTTAATTAGTGAGCTCCAGGGGTGCTGGTAAGAGGATTTTGTTACCTTAGACAGACTCAAGCTAGCTGTTTCCCCTTGTTGTCAGGGTTTAAGTTAAGCTTACAGTACGGTAAGGTAAGCAGCTGCTGGCTATTTATATTCAACCCTACCGCCATTCGTTCGACATACCCACATTTCTTAGACCTCTACATCACGAACAAGATCAATAATTACGTGACAAACCTATTGTATATAATCTGCCACATGTTCACTGCCCTCTAGCAATGTAATGCAGGAAGTAGAGGTCCCCATTTACTAAATTCAAGGTGGCTGTCTGCTTGTTGGATTGTAACCTATCACCCTTGCATTTCATGTTTTTTATGTTTTTAAATACACTCATACACTCCTTTAATTATTTAATTAAACAAATTATAGATAAAAGTGTATCTTTATAAGAAATTTAGAGTGGAAATTGGGGTATTTATATATAGTCGACACATCACTAATGATAAAGAGCTATAATTCAAATTTACAAAGCTATATGCATATACATAAAAAAGGAAGGAATAAGTAGAAAAACATTACAATTAATTAAAATGAGATACACTGACCCTTATCAGTGTACATACATGTTTTTATGTGCATTAGTAATTGGTAAAATTTGTGCAAAAGAATGTATTTTAGCCAATAGTGGATATTTATACATACTTAAAAATACAACATATCAATAATATGTGTTACTGTGTACATGTATAATATGAATGTAATATGAATATAGTATAGACACATAAATATTTTATATATGTAAAATATTAGTAACAATTTAACTAAATAAATACCTAAAATAAAAACATTCCGTTAAAAAAACAAAAAACTATTGAGATAAATTCCCATAAAAATACAATCTATGATCAACAGAAAATCCTATATGCAAATTTAATTTCCATGCTATTTAACGACAAATTCTGTTCAATAAGCACCATTAAAAAAAAAAGAATCATGTGTTAGGCTTTACGGGATTAACCGAGTGGCAGCGATTATCTCATCTAACTCTTGGCAAGCAAGTGAATAAGCTTATTCCCAAAATGCTGAACTATCCCTTTCATTTTGTCCGTTTCTACGTGCATGCTTTACAAACAAAACATAATTTTTAGACCATTATGTCAAATCTCTCTGGCTCATTCCCTCCCAGCTTCAGGCCACTCATTCAGTCAGAAACGATGATTCATCACTGTGAATGAGAGGCCCAGTTAACAATGCTGTAGTTGCATCCGGGTGCTAATAATTAAGTGAATAACTCATGCAGTTTGAATAGAAGTTTCCAATTGATTTGCAGTGCTCGGGGACATCTTGCTTTTATTTTCTGCACACTACCGCTGGGTCACTGCATACCTCATTTCCATCATTTCCTCTTAAAAATAAATTATATCAACTTATTGTAGAAATTAAGTATCGGAAACTAAAGCAAGATGCTCCTGACAGCTTTATAATTAATACCAGCTTTAAAAGTCAGTCACTTCCTATTAGCTGCCAAGGGATTTGCGTTCATGATATGCTCTCATTCCCAATTTCTTTTCTCTTAGAATTTACACTCCTCTCATTCCCTGGAAAGTCTCCCCCCTCTTACAAACTGTGTCAGCATGGGACCTATAATATTTTCTCTGTATTCAGCTCCACATTTCTAGGAAGTAATTTTGCCTGTTACCAATTATTAATAACAAGACGAAGGCCTGAATGCTGGGTGGATCTCTGGAGCAGCGAGTTTTGCAGACAGATGTTCCAACTCGTGTGGACGTTTTGTGCCAAAGCCACAACATGTTCTCGCTGGCTTCAAATCAGGTTGTATTCAGGGAGAAATAAGCTTCTCTCAGTAACTACACTTTTAAATAACTCACACCAACTAAACATTTTGTGTGAGAAACACCTTATTATCCAATATTAATGATATTTGAATGTTATGCTTGATATCATATTCAGTTTCTCCACTGAAATGATAAAAATTGAACCCTAAAACAGGTTCAAGAAACTTTAACAAAAGGTGTTTTAAATCTCACAGAATTCCCCTCATCATGATTTCTATTCGCCTGAGGAGCAAAATGTCTTTTCTCTCTGCTGTCGATCATCACATGAATGCGCTTTTGGCTTGGAATCAAAAGATATTTACTACAAAATACACAGAGCAGCAGTAAATATTGGCGGTGTTAATATCAGTGTGTACTGGAAGCGTGAACTTTCTCCCATCATTTTTTCCTAGAGAGCCGTTTAGTTAGCGTCATCTCTTTTTACATCAGACCCTCAGCGAGGGATTAGGCAGTCCTCACTGTCACTGAATAACATGGGAGGATTAGTACTTTCGCCTGTCACCAAATCATTCTGACGGATTATCAATCTCCACCGTCACTCCCGAGAATTCACTCCGGCTCCGGGCGAATTCAAGTCGGTGTGACAGCCAAGGTGACATTGGAGAGAAAGGGGAGAAAGAGTCGTGCTCACCAGCCCTTTCTGACGGAGTCTGGCGCCACGCTCAGAATGGACAATGTTATCATTTAGTGGGTCAATAGACAGCATGAGCATAAAGTCGGCTTACATGCTGTTGAATGAGTAAATCAGCTATAGATCAAGGGTCACCTTTGTCAGCTGCACAATATAAAAGTTCACATTCAAAGTAAGTCAGGTATCTGGGTGGAAAAAAAAGAAAGTTTAAAGGTGAACTACACCCATTTTCATAATTCATACATGTTACTCCTATGGTCTAAAACAGTCCAAAAATATTAGTAAATATGAACAACTCTCCCAAATCCAAAGACTAAAGTGCTAAAACTCAAACTTGTGATGTCATCGGGTATAAAGTCTGGAGCCGCTCCATTGACAATGAATGGGAGACTGATTTTGTGGACCCACAGAATGTTTGTTTTCTTTTTTATACCAAAATGAGCTTTATTCTATTGTAGTGTTGTCAGTTGTGAAACAGAACATGTACCCATATACTCAGATCATTCCCCTGGGTGCTCTCAGTGTCATCTAGAACATCTCTCCCGATTCATTGAGTTACGACCCGGAAACCCTGGTTCAACATGAAAATGAGGTTCCACTCTTTCAAGCACCCAAGAACTACCAGCAACAAGAAATTTGTTTAAAACATGTATCTTCAGGGAAGACTTACAGCAAAGCAATAAACAAAAGGAAGCTAAACAACCTAAACTTACCAACTCAAAAGAAGAAAGGGGAAAAAAAAAAAGAAAAATTAAAGCTGAAAACAGCGATGATCGGGCCCTCGCACCTTCGCGCAAGTCGGGGTTCCTGGCGGGATGCCACTTGAAGCAAATGTGCATTTCCGTGACCATCAGACACTGCACGCACAAGTTAAACGTTGCGTGGATTGAGTGGCACAGGAAATGACGGATATAAAATTTTTCACCACTTCCTGTCTCCACTATCTGGCACTAGAGAACACGTGCTTAACATTTATTATGTTGCTCTATATCAAGTGTAGACCACACAATATAAATTTCATGTAAATCGGATGATGTTTGTCACATACCGCAGACTTCCTGTTGCCAGTAGGTGGCACTATGATTAGGAGTCAATGTTGTCATGTAGATGTCCTCAGGCCTGGACTGCTATGAAGTATGTCAAGTTTGGGGCAGATTTGACCAAGTACAGTCGAGTTACAACAGTTTGTTGTTTAATGGCGACGGACGCCATGCCACGTCAACGCCATTTTATGAAATCTCAAACTTTTCACCACAAAGGTCTTTAGATTGTACTGACCAAATCTGAAGTAAATTGGGTTAAATCTGTAGGATGAATTTGTTAAAGTACAGAGCCAGGAAATGGCCAAAAATGCTGAAAAATTCACACAAAATTCAAAATGGGCGACTTCCTGTTGGGTTTAGAGCATGGCCCCAAGAGACTTTTTTTTTTTTTTTTTAATTTTTCTATGTGATACATGTGCCTACCAAATTTCGTATATCTAAGTGAAACGTACCGCGAGGGCTGCTCTGTTCAAATTTTGTAGGGGGCGCTATCGAGCCACCTTGCCACACCCAAGCACAAGAACCATATTGGATAACAAATTTTAACATTTTTAATGCTTGTGCCAAGCTCGGGCCCTAATTACTATCCGAACTCCTGACCAAAAACAGGAGCAAAAAGGGTTAAACAAAAATGCAACCCACCCCTACCGAACCTGGGCTGTTATATTGATAAATTTGTATTGTCAAATTTCAGTACATTTCATATGGTGCGTTCTTGTTGACAGTCTGGCTGGAAGTGAAGAGAGGAGAAGGAAGGAAGCCGGCATTTTAAACCACTTGCTTGAAGGCTGCACCAATCAGCTCCATGCAACCACCTACAAACCCACACACAATCCATCAACCACTCAGCCAATCAACCAAGCTCACCTGCAGCTCATCACACACACACACGCAGCAGAGAGAGAAGAAAATCCAGCATGTTCCAGCATGAGATAAATGTGACCTCTGGGTTGTAACAATTGTCTATAGAGCAGTTCCACATTTTATACTTGATGACATCACAAGTTTGAGTTTTAGCACTCTGGTTTTTCGATTTGTGAGAGAGTTGCTCATGTTTGCTTATATTTTTTGGACTGTCTTCGACCATAGGAACAACATGTATGAATTTTAAAAATGTCTGTAGTTCCCCTTTAAAGCAAAACCCCAAATCTATCCTCACTGGGGTTTCCACCTACCAAATTAAAGTGGGTCCTACCCAATCTTGTCTAATCTTGTGGCCCTTTCTTTGTAGTGTTGTATCATATTGCCTCAAGCTGACTGACTCACAGAAAAATAAAGCACTTAGTACTCCATCAAGTGTACTTGATGGGGACGGGGGGGATTAATAAGAGCCTGACAAACATTTTTGTCCCGGGGTCCCCCAACAGGTTAATCCGGCCATGGCTCTACACAACACATTTCACTCCAACAAGCTTAAAAGCATTGTTCCCTAGCCAGTAATCAAAAGCCAAATCAGTTTTAGCATTTTTGTATTTTGCAAGATGATTACTTCATAGGTTACCTCTTCTCTAGATGTTTCTGTTTGCCCTGTTTTCACAAAGGTTTGGATATCTGTCCGAATTTGAATCACATTTTTGTAGAGCTGCCATTCTTCTTTAAGCAACATCCTCAAATGTTACTGAACATATGAACACAAGACTCTCCCAGATAATGTTACAATCCCGCAGGTTTATGTTATTGCCACCAGTTTTAATTATTTCAACCTCCGAAATCATGTTTTGTCGCTCATTCTGGCATGGGTCTATGGCATGGATATAAGTCAACCCGATCTCATGGGAAGGCGTATAAATAGCACAACGTTTCTGTGTGTCATGAAAATGCATTTTAGGTTTTTCGCATCTCATTCAACGCCACGTTGTTACCGTGCAACAGTCGCGGTTATGTTTGGGCAACAAAACCACTTAGTTAGGTTTAGGAAAAACATCATGGTTGGCTTGAAATAACAATATATAAAAATATATAAAAATATATATAATATATAAAACAGTTAAAAGTAGTATCTAAAAAGTTTGAACCTATAAATGTTTCACATTTTTGCTTGATAAATGTGTTTTTCTGCCAATCAACTAATCAATGAATGACATTGTTTGAGCACTATTTCAAATACAAACTAATTTCTTATAAAGATCTGGTTGCGCAGTTGGACCAGCATTGCTGCAGTTGGCACTGGTCAGCAGCAAAGATCGATAATTACTTCATTCCTCTAATGTATCTGTTGTGTAGGTGAAACTCTCGCAGCAATAAAAGCACTGACTGCAGTATGCTGTTTGTGGATTTCTAACTACAAATGTGACAGAAGCCTGAGGCTCGCCGAGACTGAGAAGCTCTTCTCCTGTGATTAGTTTACGCCAGAATGCGGATCCACAGAATTAATGTAACAGCATCAAATTAGTGTGAGTGTGAACTTACTGGATGCTTTCACAGGATATTACCTGCCTTTTACACCTGCTGCTTAATTGGCTGCCTGCAAACATAGCTGGAGACTGAACTCTTTTGGGAGCGAAGCAGGTCTGGACCATTTAAATGTGCTTAAATGCACTGAAATCCCAGGCTAACTCATATTCACATGCATGCATAAATATTCCAAGACATTATGCACAGTCTGATATCCACTTGAAAGCTTTGTGACTAAGTGAGAAGGAAAAATTCTAGCACTGCACAATGACTTGAGCTCGTACTGTTTCTGCTCGAAGGAAGTGTGGTTTGGATAGAGCTTCTATTACATGTTTAAACAGTGTTTCCCTCAGGTAGTCATCAAAACCACTGGTATCCTAAAAAGTAAATCTCCTGGGGAAGCTAGTTTAAAGACCATCCAGCTGAGAATGTAGCACAAAAAAAAAATCATTTAGCCCGACTCCTTTCTGGCAAAGCGAAGCCGCGCATTTTCCTGCAGACTCTCTGCGTCTATATGAAGCGGCTAAGCTGTCCAAACATTCTGGATCTTACAAATTGTACCATTCAAGAAAACCAAGCATATGCCAGGAAATCAATACGGAGAAGCTGAGGACAAAGGGGCCTCTGTAGCAAAGCCCCATGTCTTACACAGGATGGAGAACTACTGGTGGCACGCATCAATTAGCACCTCATCTATTTTCTATCAACGGAACACAGAGCAGCAGAGTAAATAGTGGCAGCTGCTCTGGCTAGCAGAGACATGTCTAAACAATTGATGCTACCTTTTTTCAAGTAGTATTTCAAATCTGGACCTTAATATGTTTGCAATCCTGTTTTTTTTATTTCCTAGGGCCAAAGTCAGATCACTGTCCAGGTGATCTAAGGCAAGTAGAAGAGGTGTACTGCAGTGGAATTCTGAGTGTGCCTTTTCCTTACAAAACTAACCCTCATCTTACCATCGTAGTTCACATACAAGGACTACCGACTGGGGTCCACAGAACACTACTGCAAGAAACAACCTTCATAGCAAAATTAGTGCTGTCAGTTGATTACAATATTTAATTCCGGTTAATCGCATGATTGTCTTTAATCGCAATAAATATTTTTTTTTTTTCAAAATGTAGCATAAAGGGAGTTATTTAATACTCTTATCAACATGGTAGTGGGCAAATATGCTGCTTTATGCAAAAGTATGTATATATTTATTATTGGAAATCACATAACGACACAAAACAATGACAAATATTGTCCAGAAACCCTCACAGGTACTGCATTTAGCATAAAAACATGCTCAAATCATAACATGGCAAACTCAAGCCCAACAGGCAACAACAGCTGTCAGTGTGTCAGTGTGCTGATAGTGTGTGATACTATTTATTCTATTTTATCAATTAAAACTGCATAATTGGGTGCTTTTGACTGGGGTCCCCCAGGGCCTCAATACATTGGTCTTTTAAATAATTATTTAAAAAGCCCTAATTAAAACAGAAACATAAAAACAATGACATGGAGTCATTAGGAACAAATTGATTGACGCAGTCATAAAAAATTGGAATGATAGAATAAAGCACCTGTGAGATATAACAAAAAGTAGACCTCGAGGGTAGAATACACTAGACCTAACAGTATGCAACTGTTATTCAGGTGTTTATTATTCAGTCTTATTTTACTTACCAAAAATGATGTGAAGAATTTTGGGTGGGTATCAAACATATATATTAAATCTTCAAGTTGAGGTTCCTGATGACACCCTTATATTCGGTCACAAGCCATGCATTTCACTGCTTGATTCTTTCTGTCACATGTTTATGACAAACAATTTTCCTATATATTTGTTTTTGTGCAACATGCTTATGAGCGCAAGACTGCAGTAAGGAGCACTTATATTAGAGACCACATTTCCGTGCTCGTTTGAAAAAAAAAAAAAACTTTACCAGGACTTTTTTGGAAAACCAGAAATCAAAGCAACGTTTTTTGGGATGGAAAGCGTGTAAATAACACAAGAAGAGATATTGATTTTAGAGACACGAGCGGCTTTGCAAATGATTATCCGAATATGGCAAAGCCCAGTGATCGCTGTCCTCTCCGTGTGGGAAGGCTGAGTGCACTCTGCTAGTTCCCTCTCCTTTAATGACCCATTAAAACTGATAAATGGCCGGAAACATTACAACCACTTAGTTCCCCACAGAAATAGTATTCTTACCTTTCAGAGAGCGATCAGCAACAAATTGCTTAATTCATTTCCTTCAAGCTTTTGTAGCTCAACACACCATATCCTATTCATATGTGTTTGGCTCAGGTTAATACACAGATTCCTCCTTTTCCATTTGAAATTAGACTCAATAGACCACAATGCAATGCAGCCACACAATATTTTGATGACGCTGATTTTCTTTGGAGGGATATTTTGCTCTCTTTGTATTTAATTTACATGTAAAACCCAGCTGGATGCTGTTATGATCGTGTCCTATTTCTTGCAGAAGTAAAAGGCCATTCTGAACTTACTTACTGTATGAAATATGAAGTAGGCGAGGCAGTTTAAAGTGGGTATGACAAAAAGGTAACTTACAACACTGTGTCACACCAGAAATCCCTTGATGCACCTAACAAGAGAATGATGCATATTGTGCAACACTGCAAGTGTGCGATGGTGAAATTAGAGGCAATGCTCTCGTGAAAACTCTGACTTCGGGGAAATTCGGGTGAAGGAGCACAATTGTTCTTAAGTAAAATACTCCGGCAATCATTCTTCCTCTAATGAATCCCCAGGGACGAGTTACTGAGCAAATTATATGTCTCCAAAAAGGAGAGAAGGGGCCACAACACCCCAAATAATCTTAGTTTATGAAGTTGTTGGGATCTGCATTTACAAGTTCCACTGACTTTACTGATATAGCCTGTTGAAGGTTTGGGATTTTAAAGCTATAGTCCTTAGGAAACCCAATGTTATTTGATACTATTTATGGCTGGCATTTATTCTGCTATAGCCATTAAATGTAATTACACTCATTAGTTATACCTCTCCATATAGTAGTTTGCATTGTCAGTGGCGGAGTCCGCCATTCCCGCGCTGGATTCAAATGGCATTCACAAGGGATTCACAGAAAATGACGCATGCTTGCTCTGCACGAAATTCGAAAGGACAAGAGCTGTCGTATGTGCACATAGCACATAATGACATAATGATAACCACAGCGGGAACACTGGACATTTTTAAAAATGTCAAAATTTACTAGTATAAAGCTGATTTTCAGTAAATGCTTAAAATTAACTTATTGCTGTGTGTCACAAACATATACGATTTTCTATTGTGCCAAAAGTTAACGTGGGTGGGAGTAACGGACACAATATGCTTGTTTTATTTGGCGCAAATGGTCCCCGTCTGTAGATATGAACTTTATAATGACACAGCAGAATTTTATAATTTATAGTAAATTACTGCACTTTGAGAATCAGTGCACCAGAGGATAGCGTGTCAGTGTCAAGTTTTGCCTTGCAGAGACGTGAATATTACACTCCTGTATTAACATGCAGTACCAGCAGGGGGCAACAAAGCCACTGACTTAGGTTTAGGCAAGAAAACCACTTAGCTGGGTTTAGGGAAAACATCATGGTTGGGCTTAAAATAAGTATGTATACTAAGTAAAACGCGCACGGAAACAATGTAACATCAGATTACACGTGACAACCGTCACTACACAACACGTGACAAAAGTCATTAACGTAACTTACAAAACACCGATCCCGAACACCGGTTGAAATTCCTCTGTTTGTTGGACCCACCCACCTTTCCACCTGCCCACCATAAGTAGTCTTTCTCCCAGTGATTGACAAACGTGTCATTTTGAGCGGAACCTTGCAAACTTGTGTTATTAAAATATTCTTAGCGTTTCCACCAGTAGCCTATCCGCAGGTGTCATTAAATCAACCAGAACTGAAATCTTAAGGATTATAACAATACAGTTACTTCTTAGCTGTTCCAAAATCACCTAAAATCAATCTAAAATGTAAGACACAGCCTCGAGTAGCTTATTGCTTCTACAAAGACAAAGCCAAGAGATATATCAGAGGTGTAAAAAGCAATAATAGTAACGAGCAAGAAGATTGTTGCACCAAGCAATATGATTCTTGTGCAGCAAAGTACCTGTATCTGTACCAAAAAGTTATACCTGTAAATAATTAACTGTCAACAGTCTGGTTTCACCCCTCAGCTGAAACCGAGAAAGTTAACAGGTTCGTAATGCTGCAATTAAAATGTGTCAATCTACAAAAAAACAAAGCAGCATCTTAATTTACACCCAGTGTAGGGCACTGTATTATTATGGGGTAGCGAAATTAATATAGTATAACTTTTGATACCAAGTAATAAGTAAAATCAATAAGTAAAATGGGCGGCTGTGGCTCAGAGGGTAGAGCAGGTCGTCCACCATCCGAAGGTCGGTGGTTCGATCCCCGGCTGCTCCGGGTCACATGTCGATGTGTCCTTGAGCAAGACACTTAACCCCAAATTGCTCCCGAAGGCATATCGGTGTGTGAATGAGTATTTAGATTACATCCTGATGGGCAAAGTTGGCACCTTAGCAGCCTCTGCCATCAGTGTTTGAATGTGTGTGTGATGGGTGAATGCTGACATGTAGTGTAAAGCGCTTTGAGTGGTCGGAAGACTAGAAAAGCGCTATGTAAATGCAAGTCCATTTACCATTTACCATAAAATAATTTTATTACTTTTAAATTGAGTGATAAGTAAAAAGTAACTTATTACACTTACGGAGTAAGTTGCCCAACACTGTTTACACCTTTACACCTGACTTTAATATGACACTGGATTTGTTATAACAGCTGACACTTGTAAATAAGAATTTGTTCTCAATTGACTTGCCTAATTAAATAAAAGTTAAATAAAAATAATAATAAAATATAAAAATAAAAATATCTAATTACTCGTTCATTTATTTTTAATTCCTTCCTTATTATTTCCACCTAGTTATTATTATTATTATTATCATTGTTGTGGTTGTTGTTTTCTTTTTCATTTTAATTTATTTAAGATTTTATTACTAGAATTATTATGACTATTATGTCATCCTTTTTTGATTTAGTTTTTTTGGTTTTGTTTTGTTTGTTTGGTTTGTTATGTCTCATGTCCAGCTCTGAGCATCACCTTGTTTTTTCTTAGTCTTTTCTTGGTTATTTCTCCCCTGCTCTAATCATTGTCGTACTACTTGTAAAGTCAATGCTGTTTTGTTCTCACTAAAAGAGAAAAAAACAACAACATTGCTGCATAGATCCTCTTGTAAAACAAGTATTTTAAGAACGAGCGGATAAGGGGGTAACGGTATTATTTTACAGAAAGGTGCATGTGACATTTGCCTGTTTGACACAAGCAACACCTTGCTTGTCTATACTCTCTATCTCTCGTTTTCCTGAAGCATGAGCTGTCTATTTCTGTGGGAGCGTGATGCTGGCCCACTAAACAGCGTGCGAAATGAGGGACAGTCTCATTCTGCGCTGGATCCATTTCCAACACTGCTATGCTAATTAATCCCCAAAGCAGCTGACAAACACAGCGAGTAGAACGGCTTGCACATTTTGCAAGATTAGCGAAATGCAACACATTCAGGATGTTCTCTGTCACTGTCCCAACAGCAGCTCTCTCCGTTCGCTTACCCTCTCCAAAGTGTGACATTCAGTTTGCTACGCAGTGTTTGTTCTGCAAAATCTGGCTCTCACCAAGTCAGACGCTTTAATTCATTCCAGTGTGTTTGCCAGCTGGGTTGCGAGAATCTTACAGCATTACAGCAAATGCTCTTATTTTGGCAAACAAGCAATTACTTAAAATATGCAGAGCTTGCATTAATGCTGCACTCAGCAAGATGATTATGCATAAACTCAGCCATCTTCTCTTATCTACATCTCAGTGTGGAGTTACAACATCCCATTTGCAAAGATCAGATTCTTCCTATTTATTCTCAGATTCTTTTGGTGAATGCTTACAGATGTCAGATTTTCATTGAAATGGAATATTTTATTTCTACAATGTCAATTTGATTTCAATTAGGGCTGTTAATCTATTTACATTTTTAATCGTGATTAATTGCATGATATCCATAGTTAATCGCAATTAATCGCAAATTAATCGCAAATTTTTTGTATGTTCAAAATGTACCTTAAAGGGAGATTTGTCAAGTATTTAATACTCTTTTACAACATGGGAGTGGACAAATATGCTTGCTTTATGCAAATGTAAGTATTTATTATTAGAAATCAATTACCAACACAAAACAATGACAAATATTGTCCAGAAACCCTCACAGGTACTGCATTTAACATAAAAATATATGCTCAAATCATAACATGACAAACTCAAGCTTTATGTGATTATCATAAAGTGGGCATGTCTGTAAAGGGGTGACTCTTGGGTACCCATAGAACCCATTTTCATTCACATATCTTGAGGTCAGTGGTCAAGGGACCCCTTTGAAAACGGCCATGTCAGTTTTCCCCTCACCAAAATTTAGATTGGAGCGTTTTTTCTAGCTTCATATGACACCAGAATGTATCTCTGGCTTTAAAACTGAGCCAGTTACAACCTAAAAATCACAAGTTGCGTTAATGCCTTAAAGAAATTAGTGGCGTCAAAATGATATCGTGACATCACTGTTAGGTGTGGTTACAGGTGCAACAGAGGTACTCTTTAATGAGTCAGCTTACAAAATAAACCACCCCCAGAAAACACTCGTAGTCTCTGACCATGGCTTGGCTACAGTTTCAGTTCTATTCGCTGAGGTTTTGAGATGTCTGCTGCTGAGATTCGCTACTGAAGTGAATGGAATTTGAATTATATTATTTCTACTGCTCCTTTGTCTTCCTCCTCTCTTCCTGTCTTACACTATAAACTTTTTTCTGCACAGTCAGATAAAGCGAAAATTATTGATGAAAAGCCATCTGTGGCTGCCTCCAGAATCTTTGATATACAGTATTCAGACAAAGAACCTACATCAGTGCAAACTTTTCTGCAACCAAAGTTCCAGAGTCATATTCCTCTCTGCATGGAAATATGAAACACTTTAGAGATTATTACAGGTCACACTGAGTGGGAGACACTATACAAAACACTCTCCTCATGTGACTTTGTCTCAATGGAGAAAGTCACAATCAAGCTACGTAATTACATAAAACTTCCCCAGTTAGATTAACTCTTAGGTCACTTACTCTATTCCAGAGGGAATCAAAACAATGCCAGATGCCAAGGACAATTTATTGCTGCTTCTCGCTTGGAGTGCTTTGAACATGTGGCGCCTGCACGTTTCAACAGCGAGGAAACAGTCAGTCAGTCAACACTAAAGATCACTCTATGTATCTGAGCAGCACACTATAACCATTGATACAAATAACTTGTAGAGGAATTTTGTATCTATTTATTTATTTTTTATCTATCTATGCACATAGCATGTCGATTACGATTAATTGTTATGATTATGAGGGGGTCCTTGGAAAAACGTTCTACCCTGTAAGGGGTCCGTGGCCCCAAAAAGTTTGAGAACCTCTGCGTTATGCCACCAATACACAGTGTAAATACTCAACATATCTTCATACAACGGTTCGTATGATATCTTACCAAAGGTACTCCTCATTTTTCGTGCGTTTTCTTACAACTGTCCAGCAACACGTGTCAATTTCCGCTCGTTACACGCAGACAGTCTTGTCAGGCAACAACCTAGTTAGGTTTAGGAAAAGATTGTGGTTTGGGTTTAAAATAACCACATTAACTAAGTAAAATACGTATGTAAACAACGTAACATAAGAACAGAAAACACGTCACAAACGTCACTAACGAACACCGGCCTCCTGGTTGAAAGTCCTGTGTTTGTTGGATCACCTCCCCTCCCACCCACCTTAAGCAGTCTCTCTCAGATTTTCTATTTTACTTCTAGCATATTTACTTGGATGTGTTTGCATTGCTTTCCTACAAATGTCCAGCAACACATGTAAATTTCCGCTCATTACATGCATACAGTCTTTTCAAAATAAACTTCCGTCTTCACAGGAAACAGCTTAGTTATGTTTAGGCAACAAAGCTACTTAGTTAGATTTAGGCAACAAAACCACTTAGTTAGGTTTAGGCAAAAAGCTACTTATTTAGATTTAAGCAACAAATGTACTTAGTTAGATTTAGGCAACAAAACCACTTAGTTAGGTTCAGGGAACAAAGCTACTTAGTTAGATTTAGGCAACAAAGCTACTTAGTTAGATTTAGGCAACAAAACCACTTATTGAGGTTTAGGCAACAAAGCTAGTTAGTTAGATTTAGGCAACAAAAGTACTTAGTTAGATTTAGGCAACAAAACCACTTAGTTAGGTTTAGGGAACAAAGCTACTTAGTTAGATCTAGGCAACAAAACTACTTAGTTAGATTTAGGCAACAAAACTACTTAGTTAGGTTTAGGTAACAAAACTACTTAGTTAGGTTTAGGAAAAGATTGTGGTTTGGGTTAAATTAACTCCCGAAGTGACAAATAAATCAACGTTGACTTCTGGTTTTACACGGGGTACAAACAGCGGTGTCCTGGGTGGATGTCTGGTGTTTTTTTGACACCACCCATCCACCCTGACCTCCTCCCTACGCGCCGTTTGTCGCTCTTTATACTTCCTGGTTCACAATTATGTGGATTACATACGAATTGATTTTGTGGGAAATTACAGTGCATTACTTTTCATAGGTATAGCTACGAACGGTGCATGAGAACAGCCTGAAATACACCACATAGTACGTAAACTACATACTCAAATATATATTAAAATCTAAACCTAAACCAAAACAGAAAATTCTAATTACGCTGACTGAGAGGCAGCCCTGCACACCAGTTTCGGTTCAGATGCTCAGTGTGGCAGCAGCACAGAAGGACGCAGCTATCGCAGGGCATGTGGCCCCGTTGAGGCTGTCATCCTAAAAAAGCCACTGAAGCTGTGGCTTTGGCCGTCAACCAGCCACACATGGCCCCGCGGCAAGGAGTGTGCTCTCAGACAGGAGGATCAACCAGAGCGCTGGCTTCCACACAACAGGACAGCTGAGAGGCCACAGGCTCCACAACTGGAGACACGCGGGCTCTGGCGCTACGCTGTCCGTTTAATGGCCTTTGTGTTCTTTGAAGTGCTTTATAATGATGAGGGGTGTAAGTGCATTACTGACTACAGCTCGCTGGGGCCGACCGTATTGACAGGGTGGTTACTAAAAGTATAGCAGGTGTTCCCTGGGAGCGCTGCTCTGTTCCCTGCCTGAGCAAACAACCTGTTCCGTGTCTGCACTCGCTGTTTTCATTTGTGCTATTACCGAGCACTCCAGCGAAGCCATCCTGCATCCTGTCACAGAGGCGAATAACACCATATTGACCACCTAAGATTGGAACAATATTTGTTGTGAAATGTGCAACAGCGGGCCGTCTCTCCACCCTCTATCATACATGACAGGCAATCAGCAGTTGTTTTTTATTACCGCGCATATGATGTCAGGAAATCAGTATGATTTGTGTTCGTCTATCACCCGGTGCCATTTATTACGCCGTTGGTTGGGCCAGGAAGCCTAACATGTATAGTAGCTATTTATACTGGAGTTTTATTTTGCTACTAATAAAAATGTGATGTTGCACGATGACAGAATTGTTGAAGACGCTGCCTCGTCTTTACTTCACAGGGCAATGAAATGCTTAAGTATTTGGTGCGTTATTTATCTCCATTGCTGCTGCGAACAAATCAGAATCCAACACATCATAGAAAAACATGAAAGCAAAAACAATCGATATAAGCCTTGCAGACAATGTATTTTTAAGTCAAAACATCTCATTTAGATCATGCACCCACTCACCTTCCACCGCTCTCACTTTCACTTCCTGTATCAGATTTACTTTATTTCATGCTGCGCCGTTCGTGCACTTTAAATGACATTCCAAAATGCCTCCCTGTTGACTTTTGGCATCGTTTCCGCTCTATTATCCAATTCGGTAAGGTCTTTACAACCTTCCCTTGCTCATTTCGGTCTCCTTCTGTTTTAGTTTCATAAACCCCTCCGGGCTCTCATTTCTATCACCTGCGCGATGTGTAATCTATTTCCCTCTTATGTGTTTCTATCATTTTTACTGTACTTGTGACTAAAGTAAATTTGATCTAGCGGAGACGGAGGGGAGGCAGCGGGAGAGAGGTCGGGGGAGCTAATGATAGAATATGGGCCAGATGCACGCAGAACTCCTGGGGATGCAGGGTTACGGTCCCTGTTGAAATAAATAAATGCCAAAGTGGAAAGAGATGAGGGTGAGGGCGGGAGGGCCGGCAGGTACTCTGACATTCTGATATCAAAGCTACCTTTTGGCTTAATTCTTCACATCTCCGTCTGTTTCCACAATAGTCTGTCTGCTGCAAAACCATGTGAAATACAAATATCATGCAGAATATAATCGATTTGTTTCTTGCATTATAAAAAGTATGACTTTTTGGAATAAAATATATCTGCAACTCTAAACCAGCGTCCAACTAAGGTCCTTTCTGACACTCGTTAGATGTTAAAGAACACTATCTCCATAGCTCAGGTATTAATGTTTCATCAGAAAGTAGCATTAATAATGAAATTGCGATGGATTATCCAGAATAACCAGGACATTGTTTCTTGAAACACACATTGATGTTAAATTAAATGTAATTTGTTTCAGTCAGAGAGGGATATCTCAACAGTGCTAAAAACATGTCATTGTGTTGAACTGACTATTGAAGTTAATGGTGTTAAATTGTATTTTAAGGAACGGTGTGTTCGGGGGATCTATTAGTAGTAATATCCATAACTATGTTTTCATTAGTGTATAATCACCTGAAATTAAGAATCGTGTTTTCATTAGCTTAGAATGAGCCCTTCATGTGGACATAGTGAGCGGGTCCTCCTCACATAGTCCGCCATCTTGCTCCTTCATGTTTCTACAGTAGCCCAGGACGGACAATATAATTATATTTATGTAATTATGCTGCTACCTATAAGCAGCTAGTAAGATTTGTGAATAAGCAAACGTTACACAACCACAAGGCCACTAAATTACGAATCCTACTACAGTGAAGTCATTACCTGCCCTATTCTGCCTCTGATTGGCTAGTACTTGTTGCCTTGGTTGGTTGGGTTGGTTAGGTTAGAGTGAGATTGGTTAGGGTCAGGGTAAGAATATCAGGGTAAGCCAATCACAGGCAGAGTAGGGTGGGTCATGCCTTCGCTATAGTAGGATACAAAATATCGCCACCAGGCCACCACAAAGCCACTGCTAATGTAGCTTTCTGGCTAATGTTAAAATTAATTGAGATATTAGATAAAGTCAGTTAAGAATTTTTTAAAAAGGTTATGAAAAGGTGAAACTGTTTGGATATTCTGTTTATTAGCCACCCAGGAGAAGCATACTGCATGCTAGACCTCCTCGTTAGCCAACAATGACAGAACTCGCATAAAAAGCTCCGAAAATGTAATTCAGGGGGGAGAAAATATCTTCATTAAAGTACACTACTGTGTTAATGAATGTGCTTAAAAAGGGCACCCAGCTCATTTTACTGACTGTGCTCTCTTAAATAATGTAAAAATAGGCTTCTGAGGAAGAACTGATGTCAACCTTCCTCTCGGTTTGCGATAATGCCAGAGGAAGGGAAGCCCACACTAACCTGAGAACTCCATCGTGCTGAAAGCCTTTTTTTTTTTTTTTTTCCTATTTTACTGTCATCTCTTGCAGGAGTGTGTCCTCCAGAGACCTGCCTGTTGCTTTTGTTTTCTCATTTCTCAATGGGAACTATGTGTGCCATTATGTGCTCTTGACATTGCTCAGAGCTGAGCATCTTTATATATAGCAGTTAAGAGTGACAGGTAGCTACTTACAAACATTTTGACTTTTAGCACCTCAAAGGTGTTTTCAGACATTACCTCTCTGTATGTGTTGTGCTACAAGACAGAATATAGATTACCTTACATTAAGGAAATAAATAGCCCTATTAGTTATTAATGCAATGAGTAATTGCAGTGGGTCAAGACCTTGCAGAGCAGTAAAGACACGGTGCTCTTAAAGATGCCCCATGTGGCATTTTAACGTGATTAAATTGAGGAATAAGGTAGAAATGTGTGAGAGAAGCTGTAACAATATATCAATCTCTAAATTGCAGTTATCGCAGTTTATTTGATGAAACATACTGATCTTTTAGAATGCTGCACATACGTCATACCATCTGTACGTCAACTAGCTCCAACCCTGATCTGTGTTCATATTAAGCTGTGTTTCTGTGTCTGTGTAAGTGCAATATGTGTTCCTGACTTACATAAAAGCTGTGTCCCCAGTTTGGAAAAAAGATGATTTTTATACGTAATGTCCCCAAAAGTGACTTAAGTAAACATGGATGTGTGTGTGTATGTGTGTGTGTTACTAACTTAGGCTACATTTGGGGACACACGTCAGACTAAAGAAAAGTTAATTAGGGACGGCTTGTCCAATTGGGGACAATAGCTTTGTCAGCAAAGAAAAGGGTAACGCCTGCACACTACTCCATGCTACAATATTTTTACTGACTACGTTTTGATCCTGCTTGGATCTTCGTCAGGTCAAACTGTTTCTGTGACCTGACGAAGATCCAAGCAGGATCGAAACGTAATCAATAAAGACAGTGTGGCATGGAGTAGTGTGCAGGCGTTACCTTTTTCTCTACTGACGCTGTTCTGATAGCCTCGCACCTACGTGATGTGCGTATAATTACCCCATTTGGGAAAAGGCAGATTTTTGGGTCATTGGTTAAGGTTAGGCAATTAGTGGTTATAGGGTTAGGGTTTGTCTCCAGGAAATGAATGCAAGTCAATGTAATGTCCCCAAAAGTGACCTAAGTAAACATGTGTGTGTGTATTCAGTAGGTTGACACCAATACAATATATTGGTTTTCTGATAAATGGCCCGATACTACAGGCTTTCATTAAGAAATCAGCTTCTTACTGTTGTCTACAGCGATGGATATGATGCAGTGTGATTGATCACATATTTATTTTAAAATGGATCGATACTACGCTGGTTGTCTGTGTGAGGACCGTGACCTGAGTAGATTTTAATGTAGAATTTCAACAGCATGAATATGGTATTATTGTTATGATTATTATTGTGCCAATGGGTGCGTTTTGTTATTATGATTAGTGTTATGTTTATTACTATAATTATGACGATGCTTATGTTCATGACTATGAATTTAGTGCAGGATTATGAATATTTGAAAGGTTTTCAGCAGCGCTCCTGTTCTGGAGTTGTCTCCACGCTGCCAATTATTGTCTTTGTCCTTTGTATCTCTAGGAAATTCACGTGACTCACATTTCCAGCAATGTCCTCCTTCACATTCACACATTCATTTTTGATATCGAATATATGCAGAAAATAATATAGCTGTTGGCAGCTTTGAGCCAATTCTGGCTCTGTCGTCGCAAAACCCATGTGGGTCAAGCCCTTGTGTGTATTTATGTTCAAGAGAAAGAGCATGAGAGTGTGTGCAGGAGGAGGTGCATAACATATACCTGAACAAAAAATAGGCTCTGTGAGTGTCGGAGCATAATTCTGCTCTTGTGAATTTCCCACGCGCAACTGTTACATTTTAATCATGCACTGGAGACGGGAGGGCGGGAGGGGAACCTTGAGTTTGTTGAAACTGACGCCTACAGAAATGTGCATCTGCAATGCTAATCACACTCCAGCAAAGGGCCCCATGCACAGACTAGCCTCGTCCTCCCTGTCAAACTAAAATTCGTCTTCAATAACAGGCGAGCGCTCCATAGCTCACTGCATGGCTAATGTGTTGCGGGGCTACATCTGGAGAGAGCCTTCACTGTCTTGTTACTTTGGCCAAATCTGTATTCAGAACAAGCGCACGGAGAAGTGTCAGGACACTGTCTGCTACACTGACTGTATCATTTTTATCCCATGATGATGCATGTACTGTATGTTGTTTCTATTTTTGCTGCTCTGTGATGTTAGTTGAGTGCACTCTTTGCTCTCAATGCCTAATTCAGATTCATCTGTGAAACCATTTATCTGCCACCTCCTTCACATAAGGGTTAAGTTAAAACTCAGCAATCCAAGATTTGCAGAATCTTTTTTTTATGAAGTTGTCTTTTAGCGTTTTAGCCATTCATCAGTAAACTGAGATGCACCCTGTTTTTGAGACTATTTTGAGAATACTCTGGGAGCTATTAACATCACCCAAAAAGCAGTTCCAGTTTAGGAGTGGTTCCATCCCTGCAATTTGAAGCACTTAGCATCCGGATGATTTTTCATGTCCCCACTTGTTGCAGTCACATCTTTCTATACTTAAGGCCCTCTCTACACATATACAGATATTTTTAAGAATGGATATTTTCCTCTACGTTTTTGCCTCTCGTCCACACGCAAACAGAGTTTTGGGTCACCTAAACGGATATTTTTGAAAACATGCAGATAGAAAAGGTGCAGATTTTTAAAAACTTTGGTTACGTTGTATCAATGTGGACATGTAAAACGGAGTGTTTGGGAAACGATGACGTCCTCTCTTCATTTTGTGCGTGTCCATTGTTGCGTTGTGTAATGAGCATACGCCAGAAACAATAACAAAGATGGCGGACTAACGGCTTTTTTAAGTTTTATTAGCACCGCTCGGACTAAATACTACTTTACATTTGAAAAATGTTACAGTCGCAGGAGGCCAAAGCAGGGAACACATTAAACATGTGGAGACCGAATGGTGATTGAAAATATATTTTGAGAAATTTGTAAATCGAAGGTCGTGTGGACAGATTTCTTTTTTTTAAACAGAGGGGAAAATATCAGTTTTTAAAAATATCTGTACACGTGTAGACCCATGAACTACATGCACCTGGATAGCTTTTATTTTTTACTATGATTTAATCTTGTTAGAGGAAATCCTTAGAATACGTCATATTTCTATTTTTTGAATTTCACCACTGGGGCCAAATAGTACTCAACAGCTGTGTGTATATCACTGTTCGGGTGTGATTACATGTTTTTGCAGAGACCATCCTTTTCAATGAAATGTCTAATGCTTCTCCTAGAACATGTTTGCATGTTTTAATGCTCAAAAAGCGTTTTACTTTTCCTCCTACTGGCTGTGCAGCAGCACCTCTTTTCACCCTCTGTCTGAAATGCTTTTTGAGCTTCTGCCCCCCCCCCCCCCAGTCTGTCCCACTCTGTTTTGATTGGTCAACCGAACCAAACTCTTCGGACTCTGCTCCAGCTCCGCTCTAACTAGCTTTGTTTGAGGGCATGTCAAACTAGCCGCTAGGCAGGTATCATGCAAATGTGTTACTTGGTGACATCACCACATTACGGAAGAAAAAGCGGGACTTCAAGTAAAGCGTTTCTGGCAGTTCAGGAGCAGAGTTTCTGTGGGGGAGAGTAACTCCCTTTGGCATGGACTCGGACAAAAAAACTATATGACACACTAAAGGAAAGGGAAAAAAAGCACAAAAGTGTAATAGGTCCCCTTTAACATTAAAGGAGAGAAAGGTTTTCTGCGCTGACTCATACACATAATGAACGTGGTGGATCCTTTGCTGCTTTAAGACCTGATGACCCCAAGGCCTAGTAACCACAATGTACACAGGAACCTACAGGAAAGGACCTGAATTAATGATATACTCTCAAGGAATGTTACTGAATATTAATACAATGCACTGCAAAGCACTGCAATAGCTGTTTTCCAGTGAAAATCGCTTTTCTCTCGTTTGTCTGTCGAGACTACACTGGTCTCAGATAATCTTTACATTACTGCATAGACTGCATTTTTGTAGGACATGGGTGTGTTGCAGACCGTATAATGTGTTTTACTATCATCCAAGCAGCCACTTTTTTTCATTTAATCTCAGTACACTATTAAGATAAACTTGAAGAGTCTTGAAACTTGATTGAACTTGGTAATCCATTAAATTTTACATATCTATATATGTAATGATATTTTACATATCATTACATAGTAGGCTAATAGGGCGATCTCGAAAATGCTCCACGATAACGATGATGCATTTATGAGATATATTTTTGATGGTTATTTTTAAATCTGTTTTCCTCTAGCTACAAAAACACTAGATGAACAGTCAATACATCGTAGGCTCCGCCGTAGCCTACTCCATTTTTATTACTGTGGCTGTAAAACGGTGGATAAATTGTTTTGAGTGTCATCGGCATTTGATCAATTCGGTCCGATGACATTTGGAAAATCTAGAGGAGCTGCACGCTTGAATTATTTCAACGCGTTCTCATCCTAACTCACATACAGTACTAACACTTTGTCAGGCCCCTTGGTGTCACTTTCTAATGCTCTGGGTAGCCCAGCGTGTCAAAATATGACGCTCCACGATGATCTCAGTAAACACGTGGTTAACTTTGTGAATTCAAACAAAAACACTTGGAAAAAACATCATGGTTGGGTCTCCTGGGTGAAAGCCCTGTGTTTGTTGTAGTTATTTTTATGTTTCATCCCATGTCAGTATGCGAATGTAAATTTATGTACATGTATAATGCATATGCGATTACCTTGGTGAATAGATGTGTAGATGTGTTGTTGTGCAATATTTCAGTTACTTGATTTCCATATGGTATGTCTACTCCATAATGAATGCCAAAGGGGGAAAAAGGTAAACTAATAAAAATTTGATCACAAAAAAGCATGTAAATGAGGCATTATTAGTATGATTATGAATATGAATATGAGTTATTGCCATTATTATTATATCACTACTACTACTACTACTACTAATAATAATAATAATAATAATAATAATAATAATAATAATAACAACAAAAAATATATAATAATAATAATAATAATAATAATAATAATAATAATAATAATAATAATAATATACTGTATATTGTGATAATTATTGACATCGATCATAAAAAAAAAAATCGTGACTACATTTTTGGCCATATTGCCCAGCCCTACACAGTAAAGCAATTAAAAGCATGACATATTTTTGGCCGAACAGAGTTTTATTCATTAGTTTTGCTGTAGAAAAATTAAACTCAAAAAGGTAATTATTAAAGCAATTAAGTTGCGTTTGTGAATTTGCCAAGTCCTTGCATTAATAATGGTGCTGTTCGGCAGCCAGCTGTTCTTTTATTGTGGGTATAATAGTTGATTGCAGAACAATGACTTAAGTGTGTGCGCTAATAGAATAAGGAAATACACACACAGCTCTAATTTGTCTGAATAAAAAATAATTGTACTCTTTAATTTAGCCTTTTCATGCCATTCTTATTTCAGCAAGCACAATAAAACAGGCACCGGTTGACTGACAGCTGATCATTAAACTAAAATGATCACTTTAATACGGACTATACCGCTTTGTAGGCCTCAGCAATGTGTCAGCACACCTTGTATTCCTTTAAATTACTTTAATATGCATCCACATCATATAAGAAAGTAGGGCTGCACAATTAATCGAATATTAATCGCAATCACGATTTTGGCTTCCCACAATTGAATGAAAATGATCGACAGCGATATTGACGTTTAAAATGCGTGCTCCGCTCATAGAAAACTCGGCTGCATATCATATCATGTTGTGGCTTGACTTTTGGGGAAGCCTGTGAAAAACTTTCCTGAATGTTGTGGCTGCAGTCCAGAGTAGAAGACCAATGATACTTGTTTTGCCAACGAGGAAAATGAAAATGTACTGAATTCAGACGAACCTTATTTTAAGTCTTATTTTGTTGCAAAGATTTGTGCATCAGCAGGAATGTAGCACAACGTGAAAGCAGTGATCGGTTTATTTAAATGTGAAAGTGCAATAACAATATTTTGTCCCTAAAATCAATGAATAAGTGTGATAAATAATCACGATCTCAGTATTGATCAAAATAATCATGATTATCCCAGCCCTATAAGAAAGACAGTTGATACCATATGTATCAAATTTTCTTTTTTTGCATAAAATGAATGAGACTATGAACTATTTTCATTCACTAATGCATAATATGCCTAACTTCTGTCCAAGTAGCAGACATATGCATCATTTTTAAAAAATCTGGATCTTTAGGTGACACTTGTTGCTGCAACACGTGGCATTTTTCCTTCTACCATGAGGATAAATATTAAAGAAATATTTTTATCACATCATTTAGAGAACTTTCGTGTTCTTGCCTAAATTCTTACATTTGTCTTGAGTGGATTTCCTTGGATTTTTGGACGATACAGAAATGTTGGGCTCTTTATAGATTGCTGTGGTGGGTGTGTCACGTGGATGTGTGAGCTGTATTGCGGTTGTTGAGCTGAAGCGAATAGCCACAGAAGATGGAGGTCCTAACAATACCAATAAAGCTAATCAGAACAGAGCTCAAACAGAGCTACACGCCCAGCAGATAAAGCCCAAACACTGGCGTTGCTTCATCGCATTATCGGCACCATCTGAGGGGAAATAAAAGTGCCAAGAAGCAACCAGCTGGTTGCTGCGCGGCCACATGGGCGGGACGTTAACTCGTTAGTTAGCTCATCAGGAGGAGCGATAAACGCAGGGGCTCGAACTTGGCCGGTGAGGCCGAGATTTTGTTCGCGGTTAGTATGAACCAAAGAGGCATCAAGGAAGTGTCAAAGTGCAAAAAACAAAGTCAAGAACGAGTTTCACGTGCTTGACGGTAGCCGTGAAACCCTCTCCGACGTGACACCGACGCAGCCGTGACCTGCCAGTTACTTCCAGATGAGCAGAGGAGGTGGCGTGAGCAGAGGAAAGGGAAAGGGAAGCCCGAGAGGAGAACACAGGAGGAAAAAACAAACAATAGGAGGAGGTGGTGAGGGTGGTGGTGGTGGTGGTGGTGAGGGGGGGGGGAGACAATCCCACCTTCCCCTCTTCTTCCCTCCATTATCTCCTCTCCCATCCCCCTCTCACCCTTAACGAGGGATAGTTTTCTCCTCGCCTCTCATCTCTCTCCTCCCCTCCTTTCCTCACCGTCTCCGGGGACCAAACACACCCCTGACAGGTTGCCATGGAAACGCCTCACACACACTCTCTCTCTCGCAGACACACGCTCCCTCTCCATCTCTCTCTCTCTCTCTCTCTTGCAGCGGTAACGCCTGTATCCTCTCTCTCCTCCATTAGCATCCCTCTTGCTTGGAGACAGCAGGGGCGGCAGTTGTCGAAAAAAAAACAAAAAAAAACCCTGACGTCCAAGTCGCCCGAATCCATTTGTCACAAGAAAAACTTTGATATTCTGGATTCGTGGGCACAAGATGTAAGAATTTTTTATGAATTATTTGACACAGCTCACCAAGTTGTTTTTTATTTTTAGATATGGCTTACAAATGCATTCCTGGCAATTCCCCCTGAACTTTGCTCTCCATTATAAAAGATAAGAACAAAGCAGATTCAATTTGCACACAGTTACCGTAGCCATGTCATACTCAATTAATGCCTGCCAAAGTCAGACGAGAGACAGTAGCTGAGTCCCTTTGGCTGGAGCATAACTCATTTATAATTCAGTCCTATTTCTCATACTTAAGGTCAGGATAGAAGTGTGTAAAGTGTTTTTTTTTTCTTTCTTTTTTTTGCAAGCACTCATCCGCATGAAAGGATATATCTACACTATATATCTCACCCCCGCAGGCTTTTAGAGATCCTGGTCCACTCTGGGGGGTACAAAAGAAATAAAAAAAAAAGAAAAAGAAGTGTTCCTCTGCTGCAGGGCCACTTTGACTCACAGCAAGAGCACCAGCCGCCAACTTCATACAGTGCATGTGTCATCCCCCCGCTGTGCAGCTCGGGGAGGGTTTTTATCCACCTTGTGAAGTGTGTGTTGGTGTCATCATGTCGTCCATGAGGGTACAGATGCAGTCTCTTTGCTGCATCAATGTTAAAAAAAAAAAAAATCCACAGGCGTCACCGATCCATTCACACAGGGCAAATTTTTATTATAATTTAACATCACTTAATTCCCTTTTCATCCCACAATGCTTAGGGGGATGGACGTGTCGTCATCCACCCAAACTCACACAGTGAATGCACCACATTTTCTTCCCTCAACACCTACATCACTCCCAAAACTCAGCTTTTTTTTTATCTCCATTCTCATTCATCACAGACGCCATGGGGACCTCATCAGCTCTCCTTCATTTATTTATTTATTGACTTTGCATTCTCCCCAAAATCCTCGCACCTCGAGCCCAGATAAGGGACTACGCCTATTAGTCTGCTGATGAAACCAAGTGTCAATATCTTTTTTCTTTTTTTTTTTAACAGACAGTTCATATTGAGTCGTGCAGTGAAAAGATTTTCATTCATCTTGGCAACAGCTTGGAGCTCCACAAACTGGAGTCCTTGCTCAACGCTCAGTCAGTTGAGTGTCATCATGAGTCTTACCTTTTACCTGCTCCTCCACATGCCAAAATCCACCTTCACGTTTTACATCACTGAGTGAGGGGGGAGTCCGAGGCTGACACGCACTCACACACCTGCTGGGTGACACACCGGGAACGCAATCCTCTCACTCAGTTGGTCTCCTTCAAATCTGTCTCCCATGCAAAAACTACCTTCATTTTTAAAAAATAAAAAAATGTAAAAAATCCGTTTTTTCTTTTGAATTTTTTTTGGTTTTATCTGGTTTTGTCTCCGGTAACCGAGCAGCTCATCCTTCCTGGCGGCGGCTCCAGGTTTAACGAGGCATCGGCACAGCGCTGGATGACGGCGGCGGGTAGAGAGATGAAGAGAGAGAGAGAGAGATGTGCGTCAAGCGGAGCAGCTGCAGCCACAGCGAGGCTGAGGTGCTTCTGCCTTCAGAGTAAAAGCATGAAACAGAATATAAAAATAAGCTCCCTTAATATAGATGAAAACATCAAACCTGCTGTACGCAGAATGTTTTTGGCATCATTGGGCAAAAATTTCATAATAACCTTTTAGCATGTTGTAATTCAAGTGTTCTGAGAGATAACTAGACTTCTGCACCTACTCATGGCTCTGTTTTCAGGCTTTAAAAAAATCTAGCCCGTGACAGGAGACTTTGACCAATCACAGGTCATTTCACAGAGAGAGAGCACTCCTATTGGCTGTTTTCCGGCTGGTGGGCGGTGCTTGGTATTTCCTCAACTGATCTCAGCATGGCTGCTGGGTCACAAACGTTCTCATTTTATAGCTACAAGATGTTTCTTGCGAGAAATAGGCATTACAGTAACAGAATATCGATTCATGTTTGATCAGCGCTGCCTAGTTTGACCGTTTGATTGGAGTTTGTGAGTGATTGACAGCTGCTCAGAGACGGCAGGCTTCAGCTCGGCTCTGATTGGTTGTTTTCCTCCGGTTGTTTTCCATCTTGCAGATACCATTAGGAGCACCGGAGGAAACCGGAGGACACCGGAGGACACAGACGCACATGATTTTTTTCAGAATACCTGTCTCATGCACTGCTGTCAGGATATAGTGACCGTTTTATACGAATAGCTTTTTTAAACATATTTGCTCCAATTCTACCCACTGCTGCTTTAACACAGATGAAAACATTCAATGACGATAAGACAAGGTGGCTGACGTCAGTTGTATGCACTGCAAATGTTAGCATAGAGGATCACACAGACAAAACCTGCAGGACACCTTAATTTTGGATGCAAGTCAGGCTGTGTCCTGCTGCTGTCACATGGAGGAATGAATGAATCAACTGAAGTAATGAATGAATATGTTAAACACATTGAGAAAATAAAAGATAGATAAAATTCCTGAATAGGAATGTCTTCTATTAGGATTTATTTTTGCTCAGGAGTTTTCTTTCACCAGGACTTTCCTCCTTTTTTTATATGATATGCAGTATATCATTTTAAAAACATGCTTAAAGCTGAAGTAGGCAGGTTGGAGTAAATATGATTAAAAAAAAGGTTATTTTTATAAAACGGTCACTATAACCTGACAGCAGGTAATCTGGAAAAAATGATGTTCCTCTGTGTCCTCCGGTGCTCCTAACGGCATCTGCAAGATTTCACAGACCGGAGGAAAACAACCAGTCAGAGCTGATCTGGAGTCTGCCATCTCTGAGCAGCTGACAATCACTCGCATACTCCAAACAAACGGCCAAACTAGGCAGGGCTGATAAAACATGAATCAATATTATGTTACTCAAATGTTTTCAGAATCATCTTGTAGTGTACTGTTTAGCTGTAAAATGAGAACGTTTGTGACCCGGCAGCCACGTTGAGATCAGTTGAGGAAATACCAAGCACCGCCCACCAGCCGGAGCAACCTTTCTCAATGTTTTCAGGAATAAAATGTTCGATAAATCAGGCTATGAATGATATGCAAACAAATCCCTCCGTAAAAAAACCTCCAGAATTTAGATTGGAGTGAAATTGGAAAGTTTGGTGTACAGTATGTAAGTGCTACTGAAGTGGAGATATCTGGCTCAGAGTCGGAGAAAAAAACTCTATTTTGAGAAAACAACCTTTGAAGATATGTATTGTAAAATTGCATACATTTTGCAAGACACTACAGGTGAATAGGGTAAAAATCGTTAACTAATGGATATCACCATGAACCGTCCCCAGTTGATTACTTACATTAAGACAATTATCTTTTGTGTTACAAGTTTTCTGAAATGTTATGTTTAAATATACAAATGAGGTGAATTTAGGAGAAATCAAAAGACAAAAATAGACAAAGCGTAGTAAAATAAACGCATAAATGTGCATTTTTGGATCGGTTTAAGAAATCTTTAATAGTAGATCACTGGAGAGTAGAGAGACCAGAGACCAGATATTAACAGATGAAGGTCAGTAGGGTGTAGAGGGAGTCAGATTGCAGAGTTAAAGGTGCTGGATAACTGCTGGGAAAGAGTAAAGACTACTGGTGAGTAATGGCTCAAGAAAAGACTGATCTATATTTAAACTATATATATCTAGTCTAATCAGGACCAGGCAGGGTCTCTTTCTATGGCTGTTTGTCTTGGGTCTTTTTGTCAATATGTGTGATACCCAAGTGGTTCCCCAGTGTCTTGCTATCAGCTCTGATCACATGGTACGTCAATTTGTTTACGTCGTTTTTATTTCTCTGGTCATTTTAGAGATCTATTTCCTGATTTATTTGTCTCTTTTAGTTCTATTATCCACCTATCACGTGTCAAGTTATTTATTGACTAACGTATTTGACCATATATCCATCCATCATCCATTCATTCATTCATTCATTCAATCATTCATTCATTCATTCAAATGTCAGTATTGATCCTCCATACAGACAACACACTGGCCCTAGAATGACCATTTCCATGCAAAAAAATCATTCACTATGCATAGGGCACTAAGCCTTGACAATGACGGTGAACACACTCGTTCTCGTGTGTGTGGAACCAGATCAGAATGCCACATTAGCATCAACTGAAAGGCTTCTCATAGACAACCGACGTTCAATCAATCCTCCAATCAATGTCTGTTGAAACAAATGAATCATTACATCAGCGGTGGACAACGCTGACTTCAAGATAAGCTTATCTGGGTTTTAAGAACTGGTCGATACCTGGCTCACATATCACTCAAACCCTGATCACATCTTTGGCAGGATTTAATTTCACGCCTATATATAGACAGCGGCGACTACTTAACAACTAGAGTGTCCGATGAAAACACGTTTTAATTTTTTTATTCTCACATGACTTCATACGATTTCTTTTATCCCATACAAGTCTGAAATGATGTTTGTAAAAAGCACTCGTGTTTTATTTTGAAACTTTTCACAGGAAGCCCTATTTCATATTCTGGCTGGCTTGCTGCTGGGATGGTGGGAATCCAGTCTTCCAAGTTAATCAGCCTGCTATTACCAGTGAACAGCAGCTCACAGCATGAGGCAAAAAAGAGAGGAGTGCCTATGGGATCTATTTTGTTTCCACTTCACCCTTTTTTTTAATTATTTCTTCTTTTTTTCTCCCTCTGCTCTGTGCCACTTTTATTCCGAGATCATCTTTTATCCCTTCTTACCTTTATCTTTGTTACTCACACACACATACACACCACACTTCCCCTTATCTTTCCTGTATTAATCTTCTGTGACATCCCCTCATACGGTGAGTCACGGGGGACCCTCGACTCACATGTGGCATAATGAAGATATGTGTGTGAGGGTGTTTTCTTACATGTCTATCCTTATGAGGACCAAATGTCCTCACAGAGACAGCGAGGAATGAGAAAAATCCTCCAAAGTGAGAGCAGGTTTGACGTAGGCTATTATACAGGTTTGTTTTGGGGAGGGGATTAAGATTATGTGCTGGGAGACGTTAGCTTAGCTTTTCATAGCACGTTATATATCTGGTTTGTTTAATCCATGCAAAAACCAACGAAGAAAAAAAATGCAAGTTGTGGCTTTATACGGAGCGGAAGTGCCTTAAACTTGCATTCTTTCTAATAGCCAGCAGGGGGCGACTCCTCTGGTTGCAAAAAGAAGTCTGATTGTATGGAAGTCTATGAGAAAATGAGCTTACTTCTCACTTGACTTATTACCTCAGTAAACATTGTAAACATGAGTTTATGGTCTCAATCGCTAGTTTCAAGTCTTCTCCAATACAGCATGATGTTCATTTAGTAAATTATGGTCCCATTTAGAGTCAAATAGACCATAAAGCAGGGTATGCTTTAGGGCTCTGCTACAGGTCTCTAACACGGCGTTGTCTGGTCTGGGAGTTGTCCATGTTTTCGTCCTAGTTTAAATCCTTTCACAGTTTGTTTTCTCTTCACATGTAAAAAAAAAATGCATAGTTGTTTACAAAATGCATATTGGGAAATATGGAGAAGAACTTACTGAAGTATAGTAGGCAGTTTAAAGCTAAATGGGTTGTCCAAAAAGTACTGAATAAAATGAATGAATGATATTTAACAGTACAGAATAATCGAGGTTGTACTTTACCTTTCCAGTGCGGGACTGAGGACTAAGTGTAGTGAATGCATGGAAGGTCCTCACAAGTACAGAAATAGAAACATGTGTGCGTGTGTTTGTGTGTGTGCGTGTGTGGCTGCGGGGAGGATGGCAGGAATATTGATTCCACTGTCTTCATTAGCATGTACCTGTGGGGCTGATGTCTCTATGGGGTTCTGGCTAGACAACCTAACACTCCACTCCTGTCCCTGTGGTGAAAGGCTGGCTTGCCACTCCCCTCCTGCGCCGCCTGACACTTTGGACTGAGAGGGAGACCAAAATAGAAGCAGTAAAGACAGAACCGGAGACCAAACAGGAACACAGTTCTGGCATCTATGGCAACCGTGCCGAGGAAGAAATAAAGCCTAAACTAAAACGTCTGTAGCTGTTCGCCCGTTTTATTGCTCCGCAATTCATTGCACTCCCATTACTCGTAATGTTAACATCAAATATGTCCACACCTAGTTTGATGCATTGTCCTCGGCTCGGCTTTTTCCGTTGCAAAGCAACTTTAATTACATTAACTTCTATGAGGCTCTATAAAAACACTTAATTTGATGGATTGAACATTACTGAAACACCTCAATTAAAAAGAAGGAAAAAAAAAACAATCACATGAAATGAGAGGAATTTATCCGTCCATTAGCTTTTTTTTCAAGACAATGCTTTTATTCAATTTGCACGTCTTAAATTAGGGTCCAGAAATTTAAATCACAAAAAAAACCCAGTTTATTCTCATTTGCTTTGACAATGGTAGCAAACATTTTGTTCTCCCATAGAAACATCTCTGCATACTATTATTTTCTGTTATTTGCTGTTTATGTTATGTGGACAGTTTTGATTTGTGATGCCAGTACATCCATGTACTTATGTGTCTGTAGGAGCCTGTAGTATGTTCATTAAAGGTCCCATATTGTAAAAAGTTATTTTATATTATAAAGCAGGTTTAAGTGCTATATAAATACGGTTAAACTATCAAAACGCTCAATATACGGAAAAACACACACAGACCGTATTCAGAAATTGTGCGTTTGAAACAAGCCGTTAGGATTTCTGTCCATTTGTGATGTCACAAATATACAATATATAGACCATTACACTGTTTCAAACATAAACATTCTAAATGTGTCCCAGTTTATTTCCTGTTGCAGTGTATGTAAATAACATCAGCTGACAGGAAGTAAACATGGACCCAAACTGTTTCCTAGCAACGCAATTCCGTTGCAATTCTGTTGAAATGGACTAAAACGGAGCGTTTCAGACAGAGGGTAAATACAGGTATATTCAGGCAGACCGTGTGAGGAAAATAAAGGGTTTTTTGAACATTACAGCATGTAAACATGTTCTAGTAGAAACACAAAATACAAGTATGAACCTGAAAATGAGCACGATACGGGACCTTTAAATCTCTGTTGAACTGCTGTGCCTAAAATATACTGTACCTACTTGTAAGTAAAACTTTAAAAAATTATAGGCAAAAAGAAATAAGGAAAGAGAAGTGAAGTGCAGACCATCAGCTCATCTATATACAGTAGGTATATAGATGAGCTGATGGTCTGCACTTCACTTCTCTTTCCTTATTTCTTTTTGCCTATAATTTTTTAAAGTTTTACTTACAAGTAGACAAAAAGTTCCTTGTTTCCTTTTTCAGATTTTAGGCATGTTAGCAGTGTGGCTCTGGGGATGGAAATGCCGTCTGTTGGTCGGTCCATCACTTTGGTGAAATATCTCTACAACTATTGGATGGCCGCTCTACCTCCTGAGCCAAAGCTGCCCCCAAAAACATGCAAAACGAATAGAATTCCCATCAGTTCTACCGGTGTTTAGAGGAATTTTGGCAAATTTCAGCATGTTAAAACACGATCGGTTGACATTATATATATAGTATCATTCTGAGATGAGCTTGAAGCATTTAGCTCAAAGCACCACAGCGTCTCACAGAGCTGTTAGCGTGGCTGTAGAATCTAAGGCTGCGGTCCTATGTCGTCTTGAGGTCAAGGAAAGATGTGAAGGAGAATTCATAAGGATTTAGGAAAAGACAACCACGATGCTAAAAGAATCCTACTGCACTTACACACACTACACACAGTTGTGTTGACGTGGGTCTGCCGTGGCCATGCCAAGGAATTGTGAGATGACATCATCTCCTTTCCTTTCATAAGAGATAGCCCAATGTCCCCAATGCTAAAGGAGATAAGAAAGGAAGCACTGAAGCACCTTTTCTTAGCGTTTAGAGTTTTCGACCAGCTCCTATCACGGCTGCCACTTAGATTTTCCCGGGTCATTTCACTCAAAAAAGACCATTCACAGCCTAACACTTCTTCCTAGCATACAACGACCAAGCGAACTCTGACGAATGGAGCGCGAAAAATTGTCCAGATATCCTACAAGCGATGTCTCTCTCTCTCTCTCTTAATCAATATCACTCTCTCTATGTAAGAAACTGTCAGTTCCTTTCAGCGCCGATTTTGACCAATGAAAATAGGTTGGAGGTGCGCGAAACTTCACATAAATAGAGCCAGGGCGAGCGTTTGTTCAAACAAGCAACACGTGGCTTTGCCAGTTCGCTGACGCACGGAGCATGTTAAGAATAAAATCTGATTGTTCGCTTGTTTGCATCGCATCCAGTTCGGAGGTGTTAGTCTGGTTTATCGGTGTTCTTCATTGTAAGTGGTTTAATCCTCGGATGAGGACAAAAAAAGAAAAATTATATCCATGTCATGCAAACATTTGTCACTGCTATATCAAACATTAAAAAGACAATCTTTTTAATAACGTGTTTATATACCAAAGTTCAAATAAATTGTGCGCTGAATAGCAGAAAAAGAAAATAAAACAACAATATTGAATGGTTCTCTGTAGAAATATGACAGCCCCGGTAAGGTAAGAGTTAATATTAATTGTTTACTCTGTTCATTAGTTAAATTCACCTGCTGAAAATCAGCCCCTAATTAAAGCTACAATGAAAAACAGCTGAGAACTATGGAGGCCGATACAGTAGTGGAACAAATATAAGTTAGTAAGTGAATAAATATTATTCTTAATAAGTATTCTACTCATGTCTGCACAATTGCAGACTCCCTTTTTGAGAGACTATTTTCTTGACTGAAGGCAAATAATGATGGAGGCAGGGTTATAAATACAGGCATCTTGCATTTTGACATTTCATATTGATAAACAGGAAATATTATTTCCACTGTATTAATACCCCGAGTGATTAAAACATAGGGTGCATGACATTTAAATTTTCTTGTTTCTAATCTGACTCGAAGGGTCAGACGAGGAGACTGTAAACTCAATTTGAGAGTGACAGCCCTTTCATAAATGAGGAGCGCGTGCCGCCAGATCTGGATGACAGTAATTATGCCTTATGAAGTAAAAGTCACTTTTGCAATCATCTAATTTGTCCTGAAATTAATACCTGTGATAATTAATATCTGTTTGCTTCTCCCACTCTTACTAGCAGACTCGATATTATTAGGGAGATGGGCCTGGGAGAAAATAAACACGTGAAGCCAAGAAATGGGAGAATGTAAAAAGAAAAACCTAAGATACATTGACATATTTAACATGCAGCTAATAGTGTGAGTGTTTTAACTTATTGTTAAATGTTTCGACGAAAGCTGCGATATGTGTAAATAATAAAATAATCATTTAACTAGTAATAATAATGGTCCAAAATCATGTAAAATTGCCTAGTTTTAAGTAAAAAAAACTAAAAAATAATAATTTGGGGGAGGACCCCCAAACCCAATATCTCCTAATACCTTTTATTCACTGTAGAAATTCAGAATGTGTATCTTTATCCTGCTGCATAATATGTAGGAGCATCCTGACTGGGACACTGCTCCTAAAACCTGAATGATACCCTAGAGGCTACAAATAACACAGGAAAGCACTTTAACTATTAACACTAAACACATCACCTTAACCCTATAATGCTCCAGTTGGAGTATTATAGGCCTACTATAGAAGATGCACAGCCCAATTATAGTAATAGCAATAAAACCACAGCTGGTTATGACTGACACAGTATAACGTGCTTAAAGAGATAATGAATAAATGGGAATAAGTCGCAAGAGATTGATGATACCGGCCGATACACACGCCAATATGTGAATAAGAGGAGTGCTGGCACTTATTTTTTTTTCAGCACTGCTTCCACAGTCCCGGAGCCTGGCGGCGGTGGAGCCTCAGGATCACAAAGCATCTGGCTTACATTGTAAATGTCGCCTTGTACTCACGCTGAGGTTGTACAGAAAGCCAGAAACAACAGAGACAGAAGGCACACCATTTGGTCTCACCTCCGAGGTCTCGACGGAACAATCGTGCAATTTTGACTTCATCATTCCAAAGGTGAACCCTGGGACGACGCTGGGTGCACAATGTTGGTGCAGTCAGGATGTATCCTCTACAAGGCAATGCTTGAGCACACCAGTGTCGTGGACAGATCTCGTGTAGCTCATCCACTCCTCCTCTCGAGGACAGAAACTGTCAATGTGCATCAAGAGCTGTATGCATTGAGGCAAAAAGTGGGAAAGTTACATAACCTTTACACCTTCCACAAGTCCGTATAGTGACATGTCCCCCTATATGCCTGACCAGCCCTCCTGGTGATCTTGCAAACCACAGTGGGGTTGCGTAAGTCCTCGGATGTCAGGTTGCGTGACAGCTCGCCTTTAAACAACCAGCGGCACCTCCAAGCTGATGTGTGCTCTGCCACGGCGGTTGCCGCGGTCCAGGGGTTGAGTCAGGTTGTTTATCGCCACTCGGAGCAGTCAGAAATCTGCTTAAAAGGTCACGCTCCGCTGTAAATACACGGCACAGAGATGTTTGGTTTGCTCTGGCTTTGGCGAAAAGTCAAATGTTATTTGACATTTAGTAATTGCTGAAAACTGTAGACTCATATAAGACATCATTTTCATGGGTCTGGAGTGGACTTCGTGGTCAGGGTCTTTTTAAAAGGAATAGTTCGATATTTGGGGAATTACACTGATTTGGTTTCTTGTAGAGGGATGGATGAGAACATTGATATCACTCTAATGTCTGTACGCTAAATACAGCCCAGTCGCCCAGGAAAAAATGTCGGCATTGTGCGTTTCTGCAAACCACAGATGCATTGAATGTTTACGCTTTCGCGTTCGGTCAGAGCAAGTGACGTAGCGCGAGTGACACACAGAGCAGGCGACGAATTATATTCGAGCAATCGTTATTGAAAGTTACGTGGTATAATGACAAGTATAACGAGCGAGAAAGTCCATTATGGGCGGGTGTGAGCAGTGGTGGACGGGTCCAACAAACGCAAGACTTTCCCCCCAGGACACCGCTGTTCGTGGCCCATGTGAAACCAAAAAGTTGACTTTACACTTGTTACGTAATGATGTTAAGCTTGTCACGCTTGTTATGTAATATTACGTAAAAAAAAGTCTGCTACGGGTGGTTATGTTATCGTTTTTATGCTCATATGATGGTAAAGGTAAGGTTAAGGGGCTAGGGAATGCATTACGTCAATGAGTGTCCTCACAAAGATAGGGTGTACATGTAGTACAGTTGTGTGTGTGTGTGTTGTGTGTTCAAAATAGGGGGAAAAAGCAGAGGCTTCAGTTGCTGGATATCATTTAATCCACATGAAAGTGATTAGGTTTAGGATTAGGATTATAATCTGTCACTGAACATTGAACATAGATAAAAAAATTAAAAAAAGAGGCAATTTTTTTGGAAACTCCTCTACCTCCACAACACAAGAGAACAAACATTAAACTGTGTACTGTGTGTTTTATTAATGGCAGAATTTGCAGTGCCCCTGAAGCTTAAATATTTCTGTTTAGCTCACCTTGGTGTGGCTTTATTTCACCAACTGCACAATTTTAAGACCTAGGAAAGAGATGCGGGATGTTGGAAAATAGAGGATAAAGTGTCTGGTTAGCGTAAGAGACAGGACAAGTATTAACTACTTTATTACTGTTCAAGCGCCCTGTGACTAAACAGCACCAGCAAGGAATACTGCGACATCTACTCCTTTTTACTGTGTTGTGGGAGGCAAATAGGTCAGGTGAGAGCAGCAGAACCCGGTGACCGCCTGTAATAACAAGCGGCTGGCTGTTCAGGACGCGTAATGAAATCATTTTTACCACCCGGTAAATGAGAACACGGAGGCAGTGATCAGATGATGAGGATTCAGACCACAGAGCTATAAACAGGTCATTATTGGAATGGCATGGGAGGCCGACTGAGCCTAATGTTAATAAAATATTCAGTGCATTGTGATCATTTCAAGATAACTGGCAAATTTAAAGCTTTTAGATGCTTCGTCTGCTCGGCGAAAATGTGTTTGTAGAACAACAAGAAGCTCAAATAAACATAAAAGATAAAATAACCCTTGATTAGCCTTCCTTCCTATTACCGTTTTGTAATTACTTTAAATGTTCATTAGCCCGAGTTAGGCTAAAAAAATATTGTATCATGTCAGCTGTTAGTCATGTAACTCAAACACAATTCTGTACCGTAAACGCCTCAGAGGAGCAATTAGACGGAAAGCAAAGCCAATTTATTGCGCACATTAAATCCACACAACCCGATCCTTTATACAGTCTTGCACAAATGCACATGTTTGGAGAATTACTGAGAGATAACAAGCATGAAAAAGTGACAAGTGGCTCCGAGGTGGGCGTTGAATAGTTGGAGGCTGCATCGGTTGGTGAACGCGAGCCAAGTGCACAAAGGCAGCAACTGACTGCAAAGTACTAGAGGCATTAAAAACAAGCAGCAAAAGAAATAAATAAATAAACGTGACTGTCGCCAACACATCTAGCTGTAAATTACTGGAAAACACTAGGTTTTTTAAAAGATAGAAAGAAGTTTGGCTGTATCTCCTCAGACTCATTAAAGTCAATTATGTACATACAGTATACGTATTATGAATGTCTGCTGATTCAAATGAATCATTTATTTAATCTATTCGAATAAAGGCAACCAAAGCTTAGTATAACACTACAATTGTGTTAATGTTCAGGCTTCCTTCTCGGGAGACCCAAAATAAATGTGTAGTCTGTGCACTCTTGCACTGGCAAAAGCACTCACTGACATACTGGTACTAGAAAGAAACCATGTTTTGAAGGACATTCATGCTTTTTCAACAACAGCAGCAGCAATAATGCTGCTGAAGTCCTTGTAGGGCAGTAATGGCCTCAAGGATAGATAACCAACAAGAATGTGGCAGACAACATAATATGTTTTCGACCTTTTTATGGCATGCATACAGTGCAGTGTTAGTGCCTTAAAGCAGTGGTTCCCAACCTGGGGTCCGGGCCCCCCTTAAGGCCCCGACACACCAAGCCGACGGTCGGACAGTTTGGGGCCGTCGGTGAGCGTCCGTCGGCCTATTTTTTTTCCGGTGTGTCCCGCACCGTCGGCTCTAGTCTGCCCGTGTTGGAGGTTTTTCGGTCGATTCAGCATGTTGAATCGGCGGCGGCGCCCGTCGGTGAGAGAAATCACTGTGATGGGCGGTTCAGCTTAAACGAATCGATGCACGAGAAGAGAAACGGACATGAGAAAAGCAAGCCAACGAGTAAAGTCAAGAGGGAAAACACAAAGGGCTTTACTGATTTTTCTTCTTCGTCTCATCTGATCATTCCAATGTACGGATATTTTCACAACGACATGGTTTGGACGACAAAGGGTTTCCCTTTTTGAATGACGAACACAGACTACCGCCGCGTGCTGGTGTGGAGAGTTATTTCATCTCACGCAGGCGCAGAACGTCCGCGCTAACTGGCCATCGGCTGTCGCCTTTGCGGTGTGTTCGCGTGCAACTTTTTGGCCAAGACAAAGGCGACGTGGGACGACTCAACGGGCGGCCTTCGTCGCCGCTAGTTCTTTGATGTCGGGGTAGGGTGTCCCCAGCTTTTGGGGGGGGGGGGGCAAAGATCACAGGGGGTGCGCCAGGATTTGTCTGCTCTGAGGTTGTCAAAATTAGATTTGTTCATGTATAACCAAAATCATAATAACACACTTAATGGATAATTTATACAAAAGTCTGTATATAACATTTGTTGGCGTTTAGCCTTTCAAAAAAAACATTTTCACTGGGGTCAGTAAACCTTTTTGCTCTCCCGCTTGCCACACACACACAAAGGGAGGCATCTCAGAGGGCTTCTCCTATTATTTTAAGCATACTGGAATAATAGCTGTGTCCAAATACACCAATTTTTCACAGCAGATGCTTTGGCTTGTCATATCAGGAAAAGCACAGGTGTAATTGATGACATTAAAAACGACTGCATTCCATTTAGATGAGCTAGTTGTAGGTTGCTGGTATTGTGCATGCTGGCTCACTGTCACTCTCACTGGCACACTCCATCGTTAACAAAATTAGTTTCACCTGTGTTTTTCATACTATGACGAGTTAAAATGTCTGCAGTGAAAAAGGTCTATACCTTGATACATACTAAATGTATGTTGTCATAGTAGCCTATGTGTTTTTGCAGTTAGTATACAAAATATCTTTGTATTGACGGGAAATAACGGGTGCGCCAACAGATGTTAACCAACTGCAACTGTCAATTAAACTTCACTGAGAGAAGGCAAATGTTTTTCAAAGATTTAATACATATCTTTCATTGATATTTTATCTTAGGTTGGCATGGTAGAAATAACAGTCTTCAAATGGTTCAGGATGCTGCTGCTAGAATTTGAACTAAAATTAGAAAATTTGACCATATTATAGCAATTTTATCTTCCCTTCATTAGCTCAGTATCCATGTCAAATCAGACTTGAAGGTGCTTCTGATGACTTGCTGAAAATACTGAATGGGCACGCCCCTTTGCACTTGTCTTGTCTCTTTAAAACTTATATTCCATCCTGTGCTCTCCGCTCTCAGAATACAGGACTCCTGTTTGTCCCCAGAGGTAAACAGAAGTCAAAAGGTGGAGGGACCTTTTCCTATCATGCCCCCTGAGGTTTCTTTGTGTTTTTTGGAGGATTTTTTTCCTTATCCGAATGGAGGGTCTATAGGTTAGAGGGTTTCATATGCTGTACATATTGTAAAGCTTCTTGAGGTAAATTGGTGATATTGGGCTATAAAATTGACTTGACTTATTTTCATGATGTGTAAATAGGACATTGTTGGCTAACAAGTTTGCCATAGCAACTTTATAAGATTGTATAATATGTCAATGCTCAGCTTGATATGCCGCTCCCAAATGGCCAAAAGAAACGATGATTAATGATGATTAATGCAGCTTCAAGTCTTTGGTTATAATAAAAATCTATAGACCCTCCTCAGTAATTTAGAAACAGTGCCACCATTACATTGTTGATTTTTTGTCCTGCTCAATCACAATTAAATAAATAAACTAGAAGGGCACACAGGGAGCGCAGACCTCCACCAAGGCAAATCCGCTCAAAAATTTTATGAAATTTTATGAAATTTAGTGTTCTTCCTTGACCTTAAAACCTTCCACCAAGTTTCATGAAAATCAGCAGGAAGTTTTTCCGTATCAAAAAAACAAAACAAACAAACCGAACCGAATTCATAACCTCCTTGGCCAAGGTAATAAATACATTTTTTTTTTACATTGACAGCGGATTACGGGTGGGACATAACAAAATAGCATGAAGTTAAATGTTCTGAAAATATTCACCTCGATGAATCGAGACAACAAATTAAATATGCCTACTGAATCTCTCGAGCTCATTTGTCACAGATGAATGAGGCGGGGAGAGCGCATGGGGTTCTTAATACCAGCCAATTTAATACATAACTGCGAGTGCAAACACTGTGAAACGTCACAAAAGGCTACGCTAATTAATCTCCGCCTTGCGTGAACCCTGCCAGTTGTGACTTCACTATCCTTTGTAGGTTAGATGAATGCACAGCTCAAATGAATGAGAAATTCTATTGATTGAATATCTTCAAGCTGCTTCGAATGTGCTCAAATTCATTGACTGACCAAGTTGTTTTAGCAGAAACAACCTTTTGAGTTTTTTTTCCCCCCTCACATTCTTTTCAAAGCCGTGGTTCTACATCCTGTGGTTTCACCTCAGCCGTGCTGGTTTTTATAGCAGCCATCTAATGGGGGACTAATTGACACCTGCGATAACAGGTGAATGTGATTAACTGCAATTAACCACCTGGTAAGATAGATAACCAGCAGCACTGTGGGTCCCGAGGACAGGATTGAGAACCACTGTATTAAAGACACAAATCACTGTGTTAATTAACACAATGCATGCTAAATGTCAATTTTTTCAATTAGCAAAGGGAAAAGAGAAGGGCAAAGGGAATTGTAGCAATAATTAAATGAGAAAAGTCCAGATTCTGAAAGTCACAAAAACGACCACACACCAAAGCAGTTGGGATATTACAAATGGCTCAAAGGAATAGTTTGACATTTTGGGAAATACAGTTATTCACTTTCTTGCTGAGAAGACATCACTCTAATATCTGTCCGTTTAATATGAAGCTAAAACTAGGAGTCGGCTAGCGCAAAGACTGGAAGCGTGATCCATTAAAGGTGCAGTGTGTAGGATGTAGTGGCATCTAGTGGTGAGGTTGCAGATTGCAACCGACTGAGACTTCTCCCGTGTGCCGGCCCGTTCTCATTCCCAGGGCGTTAAATACCGAGGCTTTGGCACGCCCATCGGCACGTGTTACCGCTGCACAAGGCACCCGTTTGAAAGCGCCGGTATGAAACGCACTGGGCGTTCCACTAACTGTAATGTTAATCCATCCACGGCAACAGTAAACACAAAGGGAAAGTGCTGTGGTGGCGTAGTTTAAAGAGCACAAGAGACACACTGGGTGGGCGGGCGGGAGGTGAGGTGGATGGGCCCAACAACACAGGGCTTTCATCCAAGAGACCAATGGTCCTGTGCGTCACGTTACAATCAGCTGTTTGTTCGTGTCCCATGTTCACAAGGTTCAGTGTCATTTTCACTGTACAAACGTAGTAGTAGTAGTTTCAAGCCCAACCAACTATAGTGGTTTGTTGCCTAATCCTAAAGTGACGCCAAGGGTAACTATAGTGGTCTTGTCGCCTAATCCTAAAGTGAAGTTACGGGTTACTATAGTGGTTTTGTTGCCTAATCCTAAAGTGATGCCAAGGGTAACTATAGTGGTTTTGTTGCCTAATCCTAAAGTGATGTCAAGGGTAACTATAGTGGTTTTGATGCCAAAAATAAAGAGACGCCAAGGGGGCGTGACGCCAAGGGGCGGTACGCTATGTAACGAGCTCGGACGAGAACGTGTTGCATGTGCCAATCGTGTAGAAAAAACTACGGTGCCCGACGCAAAAACGCAAATGGCCTTCTCTAGAGCCCAGTTGTTGTAAGAGTAGCATAGGTCATTTGGAGCAGAGCCAGTGCATAGACTGTACTGTATGTGGGGAGTGAGTGATGAAGCAAGAGCGAGAGAGTGGCGGCGATGGGACAAGTGATGTTATCTATTACAGCATGTCATTTTTACACTTTTGCTTTTAGCATGAAGTAGACAAATAAGATACAATATGTTAATTGGTGAGCTTTAGAGGTGCTGGTAGGTAGGTGTTGTGTATTGGCAGCCTAAGTTTGTCTTTTCTGAGATACCGTCACGCCCCCCTTTCTTGTGTTGTCATTGTTATCAGTCCTGAGTTGAAGCTAACAGTAATACAGGCCCAAGTGCAACTCTCATGTCTTCTTTATTATTAGTCGAAATACGAAAGAGTATACGACAGCAGGCATATATTTTTAGCTTGGACAGAGCCAGGCTCGTTTTGTTTCCCGTCTTTGTGCTAATAAGCTAACGTCTCCTGGCTTAAGCCTCATATTTAATGGACAGAGTGGTATTGATCTTTTCATCTAACTCTTGGCAAGAAAGCAAATAAGCACATTTCCCCAAATGTCAAACATTTCCTTGGCCAGGTACTGCAATTTCAGGCTTTCAGATTTCCATACTTTTTCAAGAGTGTGCATTAAAGCAGGACACATAGTTGGAAAGCTGCCCAAGGGACCAGAAAGCTCCCTCGCAGACAGTTGAAAGTTAAGATAGCCAAGATGAGCCTATCAATAAAATAATAAAATCAATCCCACGCTGCACTGGGAGCCAGCAACGCGAAGCTGAAACGGGGATAATATGGTGTTTCTGTCAGGAGTTGGGCTTTATATACAGTACATACACTGGCTCAGACAGGTGTACAGGGAGTTTGGATCAATACTAAAAACCTTGTGTACTATGACTGCACAGTTGTGTGCTGTGTTTATGCAGTGATTGCGTCTCATGGGGCGCTCTACATATGTTAAGTATATTTGTTCGGGCTTTAAATGTAATCCAAGCATCCTCGATCACAAGGCCACAAAGTATAGGGTAACTGCCTCTCTGATTACCCTCTTCATTCATTTGATCTGGGTTAACAAATCCCGCCATTGATCCCGATACTACGGGGAGAGAAACGAGCGCCCAATCGGATCCCTGGGGAAATTGATCAGCCATATACAGAACGGTAAGCTGATAAAGCATTGAGCTTGACAAATGGCTGTGGCTCAGATCCTTTAGTTGTAAGGGTATTACACAATGTAATGTCCTAATTATAGCCGCCGGCAATATACATATTACATACCATACCATTATGTAGTACATGCTTCTTTGCTGTCAAATGTATAATCTCACAGTTTCTAGTCACGCACTACATTGCCAGTAAATTCCCTCTTCACCTTCCGCACACTCACAATACATTTTTCAGCTCGTGCTGCTGCCTAAATTGATTTCTTTTCCTCTGAATTGTGAGCTGCCACCATCAAAGCCCCAGCAGACAGACAGATGGACAAGACCTCACAGTGTAATCCACACAACAGCCCCTACATCACCGTTTTTTAAGTTGAAAGCCTGCAGGTTAGACTCGCGGCTGTAAACAAAATCCAACCCCCGCACTGCCTACTGGCCTTACACGCACCAGTTTAAAGTTAAATGGGGTTGCAGCTCCGTCCAGTGTAAAGTGATGGACAGCAGTGAAATGATTACCTAAACCTGCCTGGAGCCACGGCATCAACAGTAATGCCCCAGTGCAGGCCCTAAAACAAGTCAGCGGGATAAATATTCCACGGTATGTTTTCGTTTAAAGGCTCTTTGTGCTGTTTTCGGACGGATTCGGGACACAGTTATAGCTCTAAATCAGATTGCTTTCGCAATACTTTTTCTTTTGGAAGTCTATTCTGATTTTTAGCTGATTCATTTCATATTTCCCCTGCTGGATTATGTCCTTCTGCCAGATTGATTCGACCGGTTATCTCACATCGGAGGGTTTTGGGATTTCGATAAGTGCCTCTGATTGGAAAACAAGGAGGTCCCGCTTGCGGCAACCGGGGCCGACTGGAGACCGAGAAACTGCGCTCAATTCAATTCAGCACATTGATTGCATTCATTGCTGCCAAGGTTAGTCGGTAACCCCATTTAATAAAGTGGCCATGTCAGTGGCCTTGTGTTTACCTGTCTGCACAGAACGGGGCATTTGGTTTTATTACTATTCACAACAGAAAGATAAAAGAAATATATTCGACTGTGTTGGTGGAAAGTTTTCAATAAATGCAAACGTGGGCAAAAGTTGGCAAACCTGAATTTATTTTTTTATGCCTCCACGTCAACGACAGCCGTGGCCATAGGCATTTTGTTTTCAGGTTGTCCGTAGGTCCGTATGTATGTCCGATCCATCGTGAACGTGATATCTCAGGAACGCCTGGAGGGAATTTCTTCAAATTTGGTACAAACCAACGTCCACTTGGACTCAAAGATGGATTGATTAGATATGGAGGTCAAAGGTCAAGGTCACTGACCTGACCAATGATGCCAAAAACTTGTTGCCTTCTGCTGCTTTAAGGCATAGGCCATATAGGCGGTCGCCTAGGGCGCCACCCTCTGTCCTGGTCACCCTCTTAAAAAAAACAATAAATAAATATTTTTAAAAAAAATGCCGGTGGGCACCCTTCCTCATTTTCTCAAATTCGCCTGGGGGACCAAAAGGGCTGGAGCCGGCCCTGCTTGAATTCAAGGATGGACTGATTAGATTTTAGAGGTCAAAGGTCAAGGTCACTGTGACCTCACAAAATATGTTTTTGGCTTTAACTCAAAAATTCTTATGCTAATTATGACAATTTCACATACAATGTCTAACAGGATAAAATTATGAAGTGATGACATTTTGGACAGACATGAATGTAAACTGCAACTTGACTGGTTGGCGGAGGCATACAACCGCGAGGCGGTATTTTGTAGTTTATGACTGTTGCAAAAACAATTTCATTATATGCCATAACTTTACAAACAATACACTGTATAGTTGTAATTTTTATGTCGATGATGCAAATTACTGACTACTTGCACTGTTTCTACAGGTGACTGAATATTTAGTCCAATCCATTTATGTTAGCACCTCTCAGTATGACACATTCCAACGTCACCACAAACTACATGTACAGCCTCCAAAATGATATCAACAACTCTCTAGAACAGTTTCAACTAAATATGAACATCATAAGCTCTATGAATGTAGGCTTCATTGGAGGACTGCATTAGTTTTAGGTAGGTGAACCTAACCAACTGGCAACTGGGTGTACAGTATATGCACTTATTCATGGCGCACACTAAACGGATGAATCCATTATGCGATGTCCATTCTGCATTCTGAATGAATACTAATCACAAAGGACGAGACGCATAGCGAAGCAGATGAGTTATTAGATATGTCTCATAGTTTTTAATATTTACACTTCAAAGAACATGGTGATTACTGAGAGACCAGATCAGACATCAAAACATCTTAAAAAATGTCATTTCTTGAATTGTAACTGAAACGTTATGGTCTTTTATTAACGTAGAGGGTTATTTTTGGACCCCACCCCCCAATCTCAATGCTCTATAATGCACAGTGGCTGTGGGATGCTCACCGCATTATTTGCTCATACTGGTGTTAACTACAGTAATTATTTGAGCTGGTACGTTACATTATTAATATTTGGACTAGTTTTCTGGGCGCCCTTATATTGATTTTGATTTGTCTGTTGCTTTATTGTGAGGTACTTTGTTTAGTCGGCTCTAGAAAAGGTGCTATAAACATGCAATTTCACTCACTTCTGTGTTTATCATTTGAGCGCGTGCTCGCAAAAAGGATCTTACATGATAGATCAGCTGGCCTTTAAAGGTTACCACCACAAGCACGCCACAGCTACGACGAGGACCTAATGAAGCTTCGGCAGTCACTTAACGCTTCATCAGATCAAGGAGGATCTAGTTGTGGATGCTTCGCCTGCTGGCTTAAAGAATGCCCATCTTTGAGAACGTGATGACATTTGTCATGTTGAAGTGACATTTTTAAAGGTGGCAATGAACTGAGCCGGGAAGCCTTGTTGCCCAAAGTAACCTTTTCTCTCAAAGTTCTTTTTACACTGACATTTTAAGGGATCTCGGGATGATGGGGGTGGGTTTGAATTTGGCACTTTCACTAAGGCGAATGGTGAGTCTTAAGCCACTCGGAAGCCGAGGAAGGGACTTTCCCGTTTCCCCCGTCTCCTTTAGTATTCTTATTTCATACAGTGGGATGGTCTACTATAAAACGCCAATATCCCACAATGCAGCACCACTGCAAGTCAAAAAAGCAAATCATTTATCACAAGGAATGTACCAATTACAGGCTGCAAAAAAAAAAGTATTACACAATTTAACGACTAATAATTGCAAAACCAATGTTTTAATTATATTAAACACTCAAATGAATATGAGTCATGAAATACTTTTAAAAGGTTGATTACGTGCAACAGTTCAAGGCAAAAATAAGCATAAAACAAAAGGTCTAACAATCTAATCATATGCAGGCAAATTAATAATAAATTAAAAGGGTTTAATGTCATTAAGGGTTACAGCAAACCAACGATGCTGTAGATGTAAATGGGAGAGAAAAATACATTACTATATATTTTTGCATTTCAGGATTCCCTGACATTAAAGAGAAAAAAAAAATCAACACATATTTCTTTAGTAGAGTATGCAGCACTCTAAGGCCCAATCCCGTTTCTTATTTTTACGCCTCGTTTTCGAATGCCCCTCGGAACAGAGTTATAAGGGGTAGTGGTTGACATTTTCCCCTGTGAAATGGGACAACCCTTCGAGACCCCGATATGTCATCGGTGGTCGCCGACGAAGTTTACGTAAACAGATGCGATGAGTTCGTTGCCAGGATCTAATGTCACAATGCCGTCTTCAGCTGTGGTCGTTTCAATGACATTTGCTATTTATCTGACGGAGATAGAAAAGCGTGGACGCTCTCGATTGGTTCACAACTTATAACGTTACGCCGTCAATCCGTCAAACGAGTCATCAAATAAAAAGAATGCTGGTTCATTATCAGGCCGCTTCGTGACAGAATAGCGGTGCTCTGTAGGCTAGCAACCTGTGCTCCCACCCTGCCAGAGGAGTGCTAACAAATGCAGCAACTTCGCTGAAGGGCTTAAGTTCAATTTCGAGCGTCACGTGCCATCAACGAGGGGGGGAAATGCAACATGTCAATATGTTGAATGTGGGACCGTCGTGCACAAATCAGCCTTAAAGTGGCAATCTGTAAGATTTCAATCTGGGTTGTTTTAGAATTTCTATTTGAGTGTGTTTTTTCGTTGATGAATGGGCATAGAAATACAATAGAAAAATTCTATTTCTATATACATACATGAGCTTCGTGTTTTCAGAATTTTGCGCGTAGTTCCAATCTTTTTGCGTGTATACCAAAGCGTATAGAAGCAAAGGGAACAACAGCTGCATGCCGCCATTTTGGACTGAAAACGCTTATTATATTTATAATATTTTATCGTTCAACACGGTCCATTTCGGTAGAATATGACAACAGAATAGAAATTATTTTGTTTCACTATTGTATGGCACTTCTTAGGCAGGTTTAGGGTTTACTGGCGTCCGGTAGTCGCTTTCAGTCCAAAATGGCTGAAAGCGACTTTGAAAATGCCTTGGCCATTTTCAAAAGGGGTCCCTTGGTTAAATATTTTAAACGATTGACAGCCCTAATTGCAAAAACTTTTATCAGTGGGCCATAGGCTCAATCACCATTGTGTTACCTCGTTTGGCGATAGATAATAGTGAAAGTCTTCGAGATTGCCACTTTAAAACAATGTTGTAACGTTAGCTAGCTAGCTAGCGACACTGGGCATATAATCCATTTTTTAAGCAATTTTTTTGTCATGCTTGTCATAAAGTAGAGTTCTACAATACATCAAAACGACATGACACTAAGATAATATGATGTTATCATAATTTTTACACCGTCATTAACGAAGTAAATACTTAAATTGTGTCGTTTTGTTTTTTTTGTGATTGTACAGCGTTAGGTCATATCTTGCCGATGAGTCGCGAGTCCTTCTGGAAGACTTCTCATAACGCTCGCTTTGGAGAATGTTTGGAGGGACATATAGCCCTACCACTTCACCCCAACCCTCTATCACAACAAGAATCGGGACGCCCTATACCCTACGCGTGAACGTGCTAAACGGAAGGGTGTGGGGCTAAGTGGTAGGGGGTGAGGGGGCGTATTGGGATTGGGCCTAAAATCTCATCCACTAGTATTAATACCTCTCATTGTTAGTGTTTTGGAAGATTCATGTTCATCTGTTTTCCACGTGGTTCAAGTCCTGGGCAGGTTATGGAAACATTTGGCACGTAGTCTTGGATTGTGTGTTTTTTTTCTTTTTCTTTCTTCCAGATTGCATTCCGCAGAGTCTTTGCAGCAAAGTAAACATGTGAACCGACAACAAATAAGACAAGAAAAATAATGAAAGAGGCACATTGGGCATTTCTCAAACGACAAATCTGTTCTTGGTGGTTGAACCGCTTTTGGTAGCTGTGTCTGAGTGAGACTGGTAGCCGATAGTCATCTTCATGGGAAGCCCCAAGCGCTCCTTGTAAACTCTCCTGTTGACGGGGGGGGGAAATGACACCGTTAGAGGATGCAGAGAATGACATAATCTGTATTCGCGAAATGTGAATACTTTTGACGCTGAAGCCACGCCTCACCCTATGTGTGTCACAGCATCCCGGTTGTCGAAGTCCGATGTCCAGACGGCTATTTTATCTCCTTTCGTGCGGATGTTGACCACGGCTCCGCAGACCTGATCGCTGTAGTCGTCGAAGGCCTCTCCGACTAAGCACAGGAGCTGGTGAGAGGACGAGGAGAGGAATAAAAGCCACTGTCACAACATCGTGATTCACGTCTCTTCGACTGAACTATAAATCCTCTCCACACTCTCGTAAAGGAGTAAGGCCCTGGATGCTGTTAGCTTTGTCACCTTCCATTAGCAAGGTGGGTCAGCAGGAGCTTTGAGATTCTTTCTCTCCGCTGCACCAGTTTGACAAGAATGCTTTCAGGGTTTGCTGCCATTTCCTGCAATTCAGGTTTGAACTCAGTTAAGATCAGTGAGGTAGTTAACATATTATCAGTGGTCTAATGTAACAAAGTATGGGGCGCCGCGGTAGCTCACCTGGTAGAGCGGAGCACCCCATGTACCAAGGCTAAGTCCTTACCGTAGCGGCCCGAGGTTCGAATCCGACCTGTGGCCCTTTGCTGCATGTCGTCCCCCCCCTCTCTCCCCCCTTTCAAAAAAACCCCCAACTATCTCCGTCTCTGTCAATAAAGGAATAAAAGCCCCCCAAAAAATTTCTATAGAGACTGTAGCTTCGTTACAGCACTTTTTGGGGAGTATCTGTACTTTTTTACTTGTGGTGAAGTACCTAGACTAGACAAGAAAATTAAAGTCATGCACAGGACTCTGTCTGACAAGGATTTGGATTATCGGCATCACCAGCCCAGATCCAGGACTGTGTGCACAGATATCTGCCAGAACTTTGACATTTCAGTTACAGATCCGCTCATAAAATTTGTTTTACGTGAAGAATGTCGGAAATACAAAGTCACTGAATGGTAGGAAAACGTCTTGGCTGTAAAGTAACAAAAACGTAACTATTCCGATAGAAAAAGGTCTTTTCTGTCGGTCAATACAAACCATGTAAATGAAAGATACCATCAATAGCGAGTGCAATTTTTTTAATTCACATTCAGCTGAGAATCCTACCTACGAGGAGGAGAGCGAAACAGAGAAAAGGACCTGGTAGCCAAAGTGAGTTGAGTTGAGTCGAGCCAAATCGTGCAGTGGAAATGAGGCATGAGGAGACCTTCTGATGAGTTTCAATTTTCAACATTCTTCCTGCAACGCATTTTATGTGCAGATCTGCGAAGTTCAGGCAGGTCCTGAACCAGCGGGGTAAAAGCAGCACCCTCCACGGCAACTCAGTGTCACGGCTCAACAAACTGTTCATTTGAAACTGCCCATGATCGTTAAAATTTGTTTTTGTTTCCAGTTAAAATATGGACAAACAATTAGTGAGAATGTCAATTAAAAAAAAGAAAGTGACCCCTTTCAGCCCGGGAAGACCAGTGGTTGCAGTATTTTGACAGTGAAGTATGTGCTGTCTGCTAACTGGCAAGTATGGCTTGCAAGATTTGTGTATCGCTGTCAGTGACCTTTAGCGCAGCAAGAGAGCTCGCCACAACACTGTGTGGACTGCAGACTTAGCAGCAGGCAAGCCAATTTTCAGTTGCTCTCATTTGACTGCGTTGTGACCCCTTATCATCAGATCAGCATACACTCGAAGGTACTCAAATAGTATATATCTAGATACCATAGAAGACTCGGTTGTGCAAAAAGGACACTAATCTGTGGCTCGCTGCAGGTATGAGAGGATGCAATCACCCATTTCAGCGGTGTAACAAATGTTAAGTGGTGAGAGTGGAACGCAGAGGCTCAAGAAATGAGCAACGGCGTCGCTCATTTGAGTACCGACGCTGAACAGGATTACAAAGCAAACTTACGGTTTCCAGCCAGAAGCGGTCCAACTCTGATCTCCTCTGCTGCTTGTTGAGCGTGAGCAGCCAGCGCCCGCCACGCTTGTTCCGCTCGTCCTCCCACATGGGTTCAATGCCATCCTGCAGCAGTGGTTCACATTGTCAATACACATCCCAAAACCACTGCACAGAACCTTCAAAACAGCCTTTTCATAATAGTGAGGTTTCAGTGAGTTCAACACTGCCTGCGAGAAATATATATCCTTTTTCAACTCTTCAATAATCCCAGCAGAAATGATTGAAATCCGATTAAAGCTGGAATACTCTACTACTACATCACACATTAATACGTTTTCGTTTTAAAACGCATAACGCTTTTGCTACGTTTATGCCTAACGACCGCACTACTTTTGAAAATGCTGCTGACCCCGTTTTAGTTTTAAAACTCCGGGGTTGGGTTTTAGTCTGGACGGAAAGAAACGGCGCCCTTTTGAAAACGATGACGCAGACGCCCACGTTCGCTTCAGTCTTGACGTGTCCTTCCCCGACTAGTCACGCCCCCCATCACGCGAATCTTTTCCCGGAAGAAGACAAACGACATCAGCCTCGACCACCAGGTCGGTGGTTAATTTCAACATGGATAGCGAGTTAAAAGCTTTGCTGACCCCTTTGCTGTTGTGCAGTTAAAATCTGCATTTTATAATGCTACTACAGCCTACATGAGCAGGAGACAAGCTATTATTTGAGCGATTTGCATCAATTCCCGTGTCCGGGCGCTGCTTCCTGTTTACACCGGCACGCGCGTGCCCAGTGTACAGTACGTGAATGGTTAGGTGATATGTTGTTTTCAGGCGTGGTAGTATGGACGGAGATTCATTCTGAAACGGCCCTAAAGCGCTCGTCTGGACGGAGATCGTTTTAAAACGGAAACCTATTAGTGTGGATGTAGCCTTAAAAGGATAGCAAGAATTCAACATGCGTCCAGTGATTAAATATCTGGTTAACGTCTTTGTCTCAAGTTGCATTTCTGTCCGCCTTCTTCTTCTACACAAAGCTCTGCCTCAACATTCTGACTCACATAGCAGTGTTTTGTAAAAAGCTACATTTTCTGAGAGTTCAAGTGTAAAACTTGTAATTGTACAGGTGCTGATAAACTGACTCCCCTGCTGTGAATACAAGCTCGCTAATTAGTCTTCGCCACAGGTGATCCTGCTACCGGTTTCAATAAAAGCACACCGATTATAGAGTGCAGTCATACTTGATATACTGCTTACTGCCTTTCCGTTTATTGTCATCACTGGTTAAAAAAGTACGGGAATATGAATGGTCTTGAATGTATGAAGAATGGTCTACTTTGAAAGGAAGATATTTTATGGCCTTTTACATCGTCCTTTTAGTTCCATTGAGTCAACATCAGAAAGAGTAAAAACCGTTGTCCTTGTACATACTGTTGAATTGTTGACTGATCTCAGCACCAGAGAGAATATTGGCGTGCAAAAATATAACAAAAAAATCTGGTTTTAACTATACTTTACTTGCACTTAAAACTACTCGCACTGTGCATTTACATAAATGGTAAATAAATAAAAACGTACCTTAAAAAGGGAGTAATCACAGCCTGACATGAGGTTGCTTGACAACTGGATATGGTTGTAGAGACTGGAATGAACAGAGCACAGCATTAACAAAAAACATGCTGATCCAACAGTATACAGTCATGACATTTTTACTGCTTCAGTCGCTCCTACAGAAGTATACATTAAAACAAAAAAGAACTTGGAAGAGAATTTATTGCTCCTTACGCCCAGAAATCTTCAACTGTGTCAAATTTAGAGATGAGTCGCAGGTTGGCCTGCCATGTTTTGCTCTTGTCGTTCTTGAAGAACCACAGGGACCATCTGTTGGGCGAAAAACAGAAAAAGGAAATTTGCATAAATGTAACAAGCCCCTAATTGAACACGAGGTAAACAAAAGTAACCGAAAGCCATTGAGCTTCGGAGCAAATGAGCGACGTACGGATGCACCTGGATGCTGCCGAGACAAACTGTTCGGTAAATCATGCCGTCACTTTCTCGGTCCAATTAATAGCGAATGCTGTGTCATACTTGTCATGTCATGACTCCTCTTATGGCTCAGCAACTGCCTTATGCTCTTTGGGTTGAGAAATAATAAAGAAAACTGGGGCTCTTGACACTATTATGAAGCCATTAAAGCAGCTAGTCTGTAAGTGGTGTTCTTAAAGGGATAGTTCGGGTGTTTTGAAGTGGGGTTGTATGACGTACTTATCCATAGGCGGTGTATTAACTACAGTAGATGACGGTCGGCACGCCCCCAGTTTGGAGAAACATACCTCCTGTATGTACCCACACCGGAGCAAAGCAATGCACTGCTGTGGATAGGGGCAGCAGAAAAACGTATTTAAAAAAAATAAATCAATATCCCTTTAAATGTACGCTTTACGCATTAACACGATCTTTCGGAGGTTGTTTCTGGCGAGGAAAAACTGCCATGGCCATTTTAGAAGGGGTCCCTTGACCTCTGACCTCAAGACATGTGAATGACAATGGGTTCCATGGGTACCCACGAGTCTCCCCTTTACAGACATGCCCACTTTATGATAATCACATGCAGTTTGAGGCAAGTCATAGTCAAGTCAGCACACTGACAAACTGACGGCTGTTGTTGCCTGTTGGGCAGCAGTTTGACATGTTATGATTTGAGCATATTTTTCATGCTAAATGCAGTACCTGTGAGGGTTTCTGGACAATATTTGTCCAGGAACAAGCAAGCATATTTGCCCACTCTCGTGTTGATAAGACTATTAAATACTCGACAAATCTCCCTTCAAGGTACATTTTGAAACGGAGAAAAAATTTGCCATTAATTTGCGATTAATCGCAATTAACTATGGACAATCACGCGATTAATCATGATTAGATATCTTAATCGATCGACAGCCCTAGTAACTACACATGCATACAAAATACATGGTTGGAGAACTGTATAGGAATGGCCATAAACTTTAATGTTTAATCTTTGCGCTACATTGGTGACAGATGTGAAACTATTGTGACACAGCTCCATCACCTGGCATGTCAAGTCCATTCACTTTCTGTGGTTCAATGTCACGAGAGTTAAGAAATTTATTTACATTAATTTTTATTATATTTTTAACCATATTGTTTCAGTTTAGTTTAGATTTGTCTTAAAGGATATCATTGTTCTTTAGTTTCAGTATACTCACAATATTTTTCACTGCTTATTTTCGTTTTTGTTTCAGTTTTAGTTTACTATAATAACCCTGGCTGGGATAGCCTCATGCACCCCATGAACCTATAAAAAAAATAAGCAGATCAAGAAAATTTATGAATGCTAATAGACTAATGTTGTTTGACCTGTACTAGCATAACTTAGCTGTTTGGAAAATCATGTCTGATATACTGTACTAATTTATCCAAACTAATTTCAGCCATTTCAATGGTCAATTTGTGGGAATATTTTGCCATTAGAATGCCACTGATGTATTTCAAACCTCACAGCTGAGATGCGGAACACTTCAAAAGTGTTAACGGTCCAACTTTTCGTTTAGCTGACTGGCTTTCTGTTGAGTTTGGCTTTTCTATTTGACCCGTTTGGACATAAATATCCCTTTGGAATTTAAATATATATAACATATTCAATTGTGGCTTATTTGTATTCAGCACAGAAGGGAGTTGGAATCTATCCGAGTACGGATTGAGAGGGAAGCACTGAAACACTCTGGACAGGTCACCAGACCATCACAGACAATCAAAGTCCTACTGTGGGGAAATAAAGTCTCCCGTCCAGCTGACTGCATTTGTTTGGAGTGAGAGATAAAGATCCACTTGAACACATGAAGAACATGAAAACACACAGATAGAACCACAAGGGGCCACAAGTAAGACTGCTAACCGCTGAGTCACTAACTAAAGGCACAATATTATAAATCATTATATTATATATATATATATATATATATATATAATATATTCTTATCATTAAATTAGTTGCTAGAACAAGCCCAGAATTAAAGAAATTTTCAAAACGTAATAGTCAATCAAATTAATTGTCACATAATTTTACTTAACCTCACATTTTTTGAAGCGTCAAGTTGAAAATATTTTTGCTTAATTAACTGCTCAATCGATCTGGAAAGCGAAACAGGTTTAAATTTGGCAAAAAGAGTATGTTTTTTATCGTGCGCTATGCACAGAACATTTTGTGAATAGCTCAGCTTCCTCATGGTCAACACAGCGTTCATTGTTTCTGGTGAATGGTCAGTTCATGTCTCGCTTTCACTTCTGTATGAGACATCCGCTCAGTTGTATGGAGGAAGGGTCATTCACTACTTGAACTGTGCTTAGAGATCAAAACAGTTATATGACGCTTAAGTCACCAAACTTTTCTTTGAAGTTGATGCATAATTTTTTACATACACTCACATCTGGGAGCAACCCAGTACAACCAGTGGGGGAGATCAGTACCGATATACTGGTGAACAGGGCCAACATATATGATTTTTCCGTTTTGCCTCAAAAGTGAATGTCCAAGCAAATAGCAAATTTTCAATTTAATTCAATTTTGAAGCACCTTGTCATTCATTCATTCAATTATTACAGCACTATTACAGCTAAAACTGTAATTACCAAATAATCTGTCAATAAAGTCTTTGATTAAATCAATTAATTTTAAATTAAAGTCCAAAAACTTGTGAAAACACAAGTACAAAACCCAAAGATATTCCATTTACAGTTCTACAAAACTGAGAAAAGCAGTAAATATCTGGATTTCTTGCTTGATTTAACTAACAAACATTAAAATTGAATCGATCGTCGGTATTGTTGTTGATTCATTTCTGTCAATCCAGTCATTGATTAACTGATGACCTGTGTAATTTCAATAAAGTTGCCTACTTCACAACGACCTATTGTGAAGTAAATGCAATGGAACGGGGGGGAGGGAGAATGCAACATCTAGTGGCTGAATGTTATCAATAGCACCTTTAAACTATCCCAACATTGAAGTGGTTCCTGATATAGTGGGTTTACAACACAAACATGTTAAATATGTAGTTTGTTTCCTCTTCCACTCGCAATAGTAGTGTACAGTATAAGTTCTGCAGCACTTAAACTAGTTGATTCTTTGATGTCACACTGTGACTGTTTCAGAGAGTGATCATCGGACATTACACACTGTATATCATTTTGAAAAATGAAATAAGTGCGTTCTAATGCTCGTCTTAATTGAACTCGCTGTAATGTGAATATATTTTAAATGTCAGGGCCCTCACTTGTTCTGGAGGGGGTGTTTGATGTAGGCCTCTGGGTTCACAATCTCTTGTCCATCTGGGTTCACAATCTCCGGTCCATCCGGGCTCACGATCTCCTGTCCAGTCTCCTCAGCTCCATCTTCATCAGGCTGGGTTGGACTTGGGTTGATTTCCTAAAAAAAAAAGCAAGTTAGGTAGAGGTGAGATAACTGTAACAGAGGGGATGACTTCTAATCTCTTAAATAACAACTTTCCAGTTAATGATTTACACACAGTGAGTGAACACGTCATCAACCATGGCGGTACACTTAAATACTTTAAAGTCAAAATTAAGAAAGAGCACATCTGGCAAAACAATAGCATGGTTTCTAATCTCAAACGAGAAACTAGTAATTTCCAAATCAATTTGAATTATCATTTAAAAAAAAAAAAAAAAATCAGTGACGTCAGCGTTCAGTAGTGACACCCGATATGAACATATGCTGGTACACATTTCATTCTCATGTGAAACCGTTTCGTTAACTATAGCTAACATTACCCACTGCTAGTGTCAACAAGTTAGGCACGGCTTGATGACGTCAATAACAGCATATCTGCCAGTTTAAAAATTAACGCTAACTTCCCGTTACTTGCTTATTAGCACAAAATATCCGCTATGACGTGACACCAAAACCCAGTCTTTGAATTTGTCTCGCATTTCTTACACCAAATAGTGTTTATTTGAAAAAAAAAAAAAAACTTTTAAAACTGCCACTCTAGCTGTCTTAACCATCATCTAACCGTTAGCTAAACTAACAGCCGCTAAAGTAGCTTAACGTCGCGTCGCAGAGGTCAGCCGGGAGCACCGTCAACCAATTCTGACAGCTGACATTTTAAGCTACAAAACAAACTGCTATTTCTAATTTGGTAGCTCTTAACACATGCCGAATTTACTGAAAGTTCATAACAATCACACCCGTCTTAATAAGTGTTACTCGGGTGTGAACTTTTGCGGGTAAACCTAAGTAATTAACTCATTTTGTAATGGAAACTAGGTTCTCTTCCCACCAAAGGTGAACGGCACGTCGGTTAGCTGAAACGTCAGCCTTGACGTAAGAATTCCTCTTTCACGTTTACGGGTCGTGGCAACAGAAGACAAACTTAAAAACTACTCAAAACAGCACGTTTAATTGTAACAACTACCATTTTCCTTTCGACGACTAACGTAGAAAGTTACACGTAAACTTTTAAACGTGAACTCGCCCTGTAAATAAAGCAAAGAAGCCCCCCACCAAAACGTTTCGATATGTTCTTTTAGAGAAAGAAAGTGCTCACCGGTTCGGCGGTCGCCATTTTACAAAATCTCTTGTCGGGGGGAAAGTCGCTCCTCATTGGACGAGAGCCGTACCACGTGATGACGTCCGCCGCCGCAGCTGCGGACATGCGCAGTGTTGCCCTCGCTGGCTGGCTGCTTTCTCTGCGACTCCACCCACCTCCTCCTCGTCCTCCTCCTCCTGCAGACGAAGGAAGGCATGGCGAGCACCGAGGCTAGAAGGGAGTGTGAGACAGAGGACTGCAGCCAGGACGCCAAACTCCAGTGTCCCACGTGTATCAAGCTCGGCATTCAAGGCTCCTATTTCTGCTCGCAGGTACAAGGCTGCGTTGTCGGGCTTTGACCGGGTTTTTAAAAACGTCGGGCAGTAGCCAACACACACCTAGGCCCTCCTCTCTCTGTGTGTCATCACGAGGCTGCTAACTGTCAAGCTAACTAGGTAGACATGTGTAGCTGCTCTGTAAAACCGCTAATAACGTATTTTGGTTAACGTTAAAGGATGCCTTGTGTCTGTGTAATGACGTCGTAGAGATTGCATAGGATGAATAACGCAGTCATTGACGGTAATTGATGCTATATCTGTAAATGTGGACCGATGGGAAAACGTTTAGCTAGCTAACTTGGCTGATTGGCTAAAGTGAGTCCCTCCTGTAACGTCCCTGCTAAAAAGCCTTTAATGTGGGAGTTCATATGCCGACAGCGTAAACACTGTATGAGATAATGATGTATATTTTCAGGTATTTTTAGTAATGCAATAGACTGCGAGTAATGGTGAGTAGTGGGTGTCAGGTGCCACAGAGTTAACGCTGCGTGACAGAGCATTTGTTGTCACGATGTTTTTAACCCTCAACCCCTGCTGCTTTCTCTCCTATACCAGACCAAACCCCCCCATTCACAAATCTGTCACTTTAAAGATGGATTTCTTAACGACAAGACCTCATTGCTTTTGCTTAACAGAAGCCACTCTCCACTTCTTATACAGATGTGCAGTAAATAAGTGCAATACTTCAATACATACCTCTGTGCAATATGAAAAAAAAAAGTGCCTGTGCAATACTTGTATATATTTACCATACACCAATATTTCCCTTATTATTATTATTATTATTATTATACTGTATATTATTGTAAATGCACTATTATTTTATTTTATTTTTTACTTTATTTTATTATGTTATTCTTTGCTACTTAACCTACTGTTTCTTTTTTTTAATGGAGCTTCCCAGCAAAAAGTCTTTCACACGATTGTACCTGTATAACCGGCATGACAATAAACATCTTGAAGATGTTCAGCTAAACAGGACTTTTTTGGATCAATGTGACAACTTTTCGACCTATTGTCAATACACTGTTGGCTTTCACTTAAATGCTTTGAGGGCTTGTAAGAAGTGAATCACAGGTGACAATTTATCAGTGATAAAGTTTGTGGATGCAGCTTTTGGGGGGTACATTTTTCTTGCAGACACTACATTGGAAAAAGTCTCTGCCAATAATGCATTAAACTGCAGAAGGGCTCTGCAATGTTGTCAGAGTCAAAAGCTTTATAAATAGTTAGGCTGGGTTGCAGTTTCAATGGTCTTGCGGTGCCATGGTATTTGACCCCTTCAGATCTTTGCTGTGATTGCATTTTTGGCTGTGCAACCTGACCCTGCTTTCTATATTTCCTGTCTCTCTCTCTCTCTCTCTCTGCTGTTAACTCTCCAATAAGGCACAAACACCACTGAAATGAGCAATAAATGGTAGAGTGATTGTGTAAAAAAAAAACATATTTGTGAACTTCTCTACCTTTTAGGGCACTTTACGGTGCAATAGCTCAGTGTGCGAGTGACATTGTTTTTTTTTTAGTCAGGTTTGAATGGGTTGTGCGTCGGCACAAAGTCAGTGACCATGCATGTGATTGTCAGACATTAGTGTGTACTTTTATGCACAATTTTATGCACTGCATCAGTCGTCGTACGTCCCCATTTAAAGATTCTGTCTTTGTTTTTCATTTCCAGGAATGTTTCAAAGGGAGCTGGGTGTCTCACAAGTTGCTGCACAAAAAAGCAAGTATGTATTACTGACCGTTGTCAGTTCTGTACTTTGTTAACGTCCGTGGCGGACTGTTTCACAGTATATGAGTAAGGTTGCATGTGGGTTTTAGAAACTGACAACTGAACCTATACACGGTGTTTAATTAGCGCTCGTTACAAAAGTCAAGAACAGACGATATCCCTCGACTGTGAGCTAACGTAGTGGTGCCAGATGCTTCAGATACCCTGTGCTGTGTTTTGTCAGAGGAGGACAAGAACCAGATTGAATCTAAGAACTGTGTGGAGAATGACATCAACACAGACCCATGGCCGGGCTACCGCTACACAGGAAAACTACACCCTCACTACCCACTGGTAAGTTCTTGACGTTCATAAAACTCTATCATTTCACACATTTTGCCCTGTATGGTTAATTAAATGAGCAATGGAAAGAAGACTCGAGTGCAGTCATGCATAAGTGATGGCAACCTTTTTTTGTCCCAGTTGGTTGTTCTCATTTTTGTCACAATTTCCCTGATTATTAACCGCTAACGGCGGTAACAACTGGGAATAGATCTTGACCTCTTTTTTATTTATGTTTTTACCACAATGTTTTAAATGTCAACTTCTCCCTTGTGACACAGTTGTGCTAACCTCGCCCTGTCAGGTGGTTTGTTTCACAGAACCATCCGAGAAGCCGTTATTGGAAACTATTTGGAAAAGGGCAGGCACTTTCAAAATATACTTGGCAGGTGATTGGATGAACCATCTTGTCAATCAACATAACGAAAAGCAAAACTAAATGAAGGCGAAAACATTGTTGCACTTCACATTTTCAGTGCCGTTCTTTGCTCTTCTTTCAATGAAGAAATACTCTGATATAACTGATGCTATTACAGCTATGCTAACCTCTTACAGGAGCCGCCATTGTTGTTTAGAACGGACAGTCACCTCTCTGTATCGCCTCACCCTTTGGGCTCACCGGGTCTCGCACACACCTAAGCCGCACCCGTAGCTGCAGTAGCTCCTCACAGGATGCCGATTGATCCGTTGTTTGGCGAGCTGGACACAAACGCATTACTTGGAGCCGGACAAGATGGATTTTCGTTAGACATTTGATTATCTCGTGTCATCGCGAGAATCCAGCTGCCGTGCAAGGTTACAGTTGTGCAATCCGTTAGCTGAAAGGATGTCAGTATACTGTAGTTGAAGGTAGGGCCGTCAATCGATTTGAATATTTAATCAAGATTAATCGCACGATTGTCCATAGTTAATCGTGATTAATTGCAAAATGTACATTAAAGGGAGATTCGTCAAGTATTTAATACTCTTATCGACATGGGAGTGGACAAATATGCTTGCTTTATGCAAATATATGTATATATTTATTATTGGAAATCAATTAATAACACAAAACAATGACAGATATTGTCCAGAAACCCTCACAGGTACCGCATTTAGCATAAAGATATGCTCAAATAATAACATGGCAAACTCAAGCCCAACAGGCAACAACAGCTGTCAGTGTGTCAGTGTGCCGACTTGACTATGACTTGCCCCAAAACTGCATGTGATTATCCTAAAGTGGGCATGTGTGTAAAGGGGAGACTCGTGGGTACCCATAGAACCCATTTTCATTCACATATTTTGAGGTCAGAGGTCAAGGGACCCCTTTGAAAATAGCCATGCCAGTTTTTCCTTGCCAAAATTTAGCGTAGGTCTGGAGCGTTATTTAGCCTCCTTACCGACAAGCTAGCATGGTTGGTACCAATTGATTCCTTAGGTTGTCTAGTTTCATATCATGCCAGTATCTCCACTCTAGCTTTAGAACTGAGCCCTATATAACCTAAAAAAATTGCAAGTTGCGTTAATGCGTTAAAGAAATTAGTGGCTTTAAAATGATTTGACAGAGAGTAACAGGAAATGTCTAAAACGATGACATGCTTCAAGTATTTCCTTACTTATCCATGTGCTGATTTCTGTGAATTCCATAACGTTTCTGTCCTCCTTCTTGTCTCCCGGTGTTAGACTCCCATGAGGCCCGTGCCGGGTGACATCCAAAGACCTGACTATGCTGATCATCCCAGAGGTAACTATGCTTCTTTCTCAAGGAAATACTGTTTCAGTCGATCTCATCGGCTCATTGTCCCACTTGGGAGACTTTGGTATCTTCTTTAAAACTGCAATTTTGGCTTTTTTTTTTTTTTTTTTTTTTAGAAATATATAGAAGCAACACCAAATCAATGTTATCGAGTGTAATATATTGTTTACCTGGAAGCATAGACATAACATCCTGGCAAAAACACAAGAAAAAATCTGATGTAACTTTAAGAAGTATTTACAATAACCCATACTACCTTATTCTAATGGCAAAGTTGCCATTCACACTGCAGTGTTAGTACCAGGGAAAGCCATTGTTATCCAAAGCTCTGTGCGGGCGCAGGGCTTTTGAAATGAAACAGACTGTGGGCAGAGTTATTTTCACCAGAGTTGGTTGAAGTTTTTGTAAAAAATGTTGCAGTGTGTGTCGGTCAGCTGGTCTCATTTGTTAGAGCTGGAGTTTTGGTGCTCTGCAGGGTTCGAAATGAACACCCGCCGAATGCGGGTACCTTTTACGTTTTTAGGAAATCTCGGAAAGCTATCCGCCATACTGGCAGGTAAATGTTTGTACCAAAATAGTCATGTAATAAAAAACTATGCTGATTTTTTTTTTTTTTTTTTCATCTACCAGTCCCCAAGGCCGGCGAGTCAAAAAGTTTATTTTGGAAACTGGGTACGAAGTATTCACAGAATGCTTCATCTTTGTCTTGCAAAGTTAATTATTAAGTCTTTAAATCCACAATTCACCCCAAATGCTTGCCTTCTTTGAGGATGAACAACTGGATGCTGCAATCGGAGCAGCAACCAGCATCCTATGAGTCATGCTATGAGTCATAGAAGATAGTAATAGTGATTCGATTTTTTCACACCCACCCCTACTATTAACCTCATATATATATAAATTAGGGCTGTCAAAGTTAGCGCGATGATAACGCATTAACGCAAATTCTTTTAATGCCACTATATTCTTTAACGAAACTTTGGATTTTTAGGTTGTAGCAGGCTCGGTTTTAAAGCTAAAGTGAAGATACTGACATCATATGAAACTAGAAAACCTATGAAACCATGTCATACTAACTTGTCACGAAAGATGGCTAAATAACACTCCAAACTAACTCTAAATTTTGGCGAGGTAAAACTGGCCATTTTAGAAGGGGTCCCTTGACCTCTGACCTCAAGCTATGTGAATGAAAATGGTTTCTATGGGTACCCACGAGTCTCCCCTTTACACACATGCCCACTTTATGATAATTACATGCAGTTTTTGGGCAAGTCATAGTCAAGTCAGCACACTGACACACTGACAGCTGTTGTTGCCTGTTGGGCTTGAGTTTGCCATGTTATGATTTAATCATATTATTTTATGCTAAATGCAGTATCTGTGAGGGTTTCTGGACTATATTTGTCATTGTTTTGTGTTGTTAATTGATTTCCAATAATAAATATATACATACATTTGCATAAAGAAAGCATATTTGCCAACTCCCATGTTGATAAAAGTATTAAAAACTAGACAAATCTCCCTTTAAGGTACATTTTGAACAGATAAAAAAAATGTGTGATTAATTTGCGATTGATCAAGATTAACTACGGACAATCATGCGAATAATCGGGATTAAATATATTAATCGATTGACAGCCCTTATGTAAATGCACGTTTATCCAGTATATCTAATGGCGTCATCGTTATATTGGTGGAAGATGAGGATTTTCGTGCGATCCTGAATCAAATTAATTGGCTGAGCATACTGGCTGAGTAAAGAGTGCCCGATGACTCCTTTGAGATTCACAGATTTTTTTTTCGATGACTTCAACATAACAGTTAGCCCATCGCTGCCATAGATTAGATAACATTCTGAGGCTGCAAGCTGGCCTGCCTCAGTTTGTTACAACAATAGACAAAGCGGTCATCCATGCATGTGTGTATTATGTATATTTTTGCATGAATACACAGATAAGCTGATATGTCTTGCGCTGTAGGCTAAAAGAACTCCGTACAAACAGTCAGCTACACGGTCTGAGCGTCCGCATCCCTGTAGGCGATGCCGAAGACAGAGAAACTTAATGAAGAACAAGACAAATGAGTCCACACATTTGCACACTTGTGTGGTTTGCGCAAGTGGATGACAATGCTGTATACAGCTGCAGAGTGAGATGTGTATTCTCAGTAGGATTGGCAGTACTAGTATCATTTCACTGGGTTTAATTCGATTCAGTGTTACTGTGAAAAATGGGGCTTTTTTTGGGGGGAATCGATTTCTGATAATTTGATGCAATTCTTCAGCTCCTCTTTTGGTATTTTGACTGGATTCGTGTTGCTCCGTTAAACAGCCCAATAATATCTCACTCTCATATCTTTTGGCCCCCGATGGTTTCATATTTATTGCAGGGAAGAGTAAACAGGCAGCGCTGTCGCACTGTGTTTTTACGACCCGTCTGCCCTTGTGCTAATTATCAGACACCTATAATTGTAACCTGGCTTATTTACGTCCGTTTCTCTGGGCAAGTCATTCATCGCGCAACCATGGCAACCTCTACATCTTTGTCATCTGACTGCATAGATCCATAGTCAGGTAGTCATGGTTACAGTCTCCTTTCTCATTCTCCCGTGATGCCTTCTCAGGGACTGAAGCGCAATTGTTACAGGTTTCTTTTTTCTTTTTTTTAAACATGGCACACTGTTATTGAGCTCAAATATGGAACTAAAATAACAACAAAATGGTGATTGTAAGCTCTAATAAAACCTACAAGGAAGAGGTCCAACGTGAAGACATTATAACGTGCACACTCTTTCTTTTTTTTTTCTGAGCAGCTGAATCGAAGCGTAAGTAAGTGTAATTGATTGTTGCGCTCACACTGTCGGCTCTGCAGGTCAAAAGGAGGGCTGCGTTTGACTCGTACACAAACGTGTCTAAAGTCTGTGTTGCTAGGCAACTGTTCATGTTCATCCAGCAATCATCTTGTTGAGTTGATAAATTATAGATCAGCGAATTGTTGATGACTCCAGTGCCTCGACCAACATGTATTTAAATACGGTCCGAATTGGGCTTTTCAGACCAAGAATTATAATATGATCTTGTTTAATGTGGAGTTAAATTGCAGGTATAGTCTAATGTGTCGCCAGGCTGGCTGCACTGACACCTGCACTTCTGTTCTTCTCGATAAACCAGCAACAGTCCTGCTCTGTTCCTCTGGGTCGACAGTGCGAGTGTCATTATTAGAATCTGCCTCTGCTCGGGAGCAGCTAGTTGTCCGTAGTACCGTAGCCCTGCAAAACCCTTTTTTTACACTGGGATTTATGTTGAAAGACTCTCATATCAAAGGAACATTTTAATTTATAAAACATTAGAAAAAAGGGCCTTAAGTTAAAGATGAGTTTTGATGGGGGGGATTTAAAAGACAATGTCGACATTTCATGCCTCGAGCAATCTTAAAAGCAAGGAGTTCCAAAGCTGTGACACAAAATCAGACAAAAAGACAATCCTTTACTTTTCCTGCCAAGGGACCACAGATGAGAATTAGCTTCAAGCTATAATCTGGTACGGTGCAACAAAGGGTGGCATTTATGTTTTAAAACTGTACATGTTCCCTTTTAAATAAAATATTTTTTTTTTTTAAAAAGAGGTAGTAGAAGTACTTTACTGTCTGTGTGGGTGGGATTCATGCAGAATTAAAATAACAAAACATGATTGGGAAAATATTTCAGTCCCTTTATCAAATTTGGTCTATACTGTATACATCTTACTTTTTATGTTCAAATTTTTTATCACAATAAAGATTTAACATCACAAATATGGCTGAGCGATATCAAGAAAGCCAAACCCTGGCTAAATATGATCAATTAAATTGTGTTTGTCAACCCAGTCTTAGATAGATAGATAGATAGATAGATAGATAGATAGATGGATAGATAGATAGATAGATAGATAGATAGATAGATAGATAGATAGATAGATAGATAGTAACTTTATTGATCCCGAGGGAAATTCAAGTTTCCAGCATCACAGTTCCATAGTGCAAACATATTAGTAAAAAGACAAAGAATAAAAAAAGTAATACAAAGTATAAAAAAAATAAATACCAGATATAAAAATAACAGGAGATGAAGAAACTGTTAAAAATGAATATAGTGCAGGCTAACAACTGAGATACGGGTCTATTAAAAATGTGAATACAGTGCAAAAAAGTGATATAGTGCTGGATAATAAAATATAGGAGATATAGAGACCAGGGGATTAAGAAATGTCAAATATGGAATATAATGCAGGATAAGAACTGAGGTAGAGAGTTTTTCTTAAAAATAGACTAGAGTGCAGAATAAAGCTGTACATTGTTTGTATCTTAGACTCTAGACGTGGCTTGTGCTGAGTGTAGATATAGCTTACATTGAAGAGAGCAAGTTTTGGCTACAGATGTGCATTTGTATTTTTTTTTTTTTTGAAAGATGTTTGTTGATTCATCAGTGAAAACAAAATCTCCTCCTCCTTTTTATTAATCGTGTACTCTGTTGAAGCTGCCAGGAGTCAGACACCACAGAAGGTAAAAGTGAATTATAAGGGTGGATACAATGGCTTATATATAATCCATCCAAATGCTCTTACTAAAAAAATGCATAGGTATAGGTACTGTGTAACTGCAAAAATGACAGAAGGGTGATGATTCTTCTTGTGCCTTCTCACTACCAAATTACGTATTGTCACTTGTGATGTAAAAAAATGAAAAAACAATCAGGAGTGTGTAAAACTGTCTGTGATGGTCCAAGTTGATGCTGATGTTGATAGACTTAAGACAGCCGCATTGCAAGGTCCTATTTGAGTCGGCTCGTCGGCGCGTGAGTGATGCCGGTTGTCTGTCCTCGTTTCCTTCGCACAGGGATATCCGAGTCCGAGCAGTTTCTGAAGGGGACGTCACAGATCAAGACCCTTTGTCCCGAGGACATAGAAAGCATGAGAGTAGTGTGCGAGGTAACTAAACTAAACCGTCGTCGCTTCATTCACGATGTTGCCCATTAGTTTTCCATTAAATGCATTTTGGGTTTTTGACACGTACGTTACTTACAGCTGGCCCGAGAAGTCCTGGACATTGCAGCCGTGATGGTGAAAATCGGTGTTACAACAGAAGAAATTGACCATGCTGTGCATCTGGTATGTATACACACACACGCAGAAGATATGAAGGCTGGGATGTTGAGTCCTCTCTTAACCAAAGTAGCCTTCACACAAACACAATATGATTCCCCGTCACATGACTTGGACTCGAGTCACATGACTTGGACTCGAGTCAGACTCGAGGCACAAATTTGATGACTTTAGACTCGACTTCACAAAATAAAAAATAAAAAAGGCTCGCAACTCGGCTTGGACTTTCGCTTCCAGTGGCTCTTGACTTCACTTGGACTTGAGCCTTTTGACTTGAAAATACTTGATACCTTCCCCCAAGCACCAAAGATTAAAAAGTATGGTATTTAAAAAAAAAAGTGTGTTCATGCAGGCGATCAACTGTCCGGTACCGGAGGTAAATCCGACAGCATCGGAGATGTTGGTTTTATTTACTTTTTGAGAGTTCCTTTATTGATTTTTTTTTGGGGAAGAGGATTTACTCGTGGGGAACTAACTGAACAAACTGAATATCTATCTTTTGCAGTTCATTGCTGCCTCCCCGAAAAGTGGTGTTTTTTTATTTTGGACCCTATTTTTGGACCTATATTATTGAGACTGGCATTTGATTATCTTACACTTAATTCCCCATATCCATTTTGTTTGAACCAATCTGACAGCATCCAATCACGTTACAGAAGAAAAACCATGAAGAACTAACGTTACGTTACTGAGCACCAGTTGGCGCCAGATACTCTGTTGCTGAAACGGCATTACATTTGGTGAAGAGCGCATTATGACTTGCTTCGGACTCAAAACTCAAAGTGGAGGACTTGGGAGGTCTTGAGTTGGGACTTGACCCTGGACTTGCCTTTTTTGACTTGGGACTTGTCTATCCTGACTTGGGACTTGACTTGGGACTTGTCAGTCTTGAGTTGGGACTTAACTCGGGACTTGCATTTTTTTACTTGGGACTTGTCAGTCTTGACTTAGAACTTGCCTTTTTTGACTTGGTACTTGTCAATCTTGACTTGGGACTTGACTTTTTGGACTTGGGACTTGTCGGTCTTGACTTGGGACTCGAGTGCAACAACTTGAGACTTACTTGAGACTTGCAAAACAGTGACTCGGTCCCTGCTCTTGCTGTGTGCACATACAGACCTTAACAACTGCATTAAGCTGTAAGGCAGCTACATGAGTCATCACTCAATCTGCATTATATATAACCCTTTCTTGTCCTAGTGTCTCTGTAACCAACACGCCTTGTCTGTTCAGGCTTGCATAGCGAGGAACTGCTACCCCTCCCCTCTCAACTACTACAACTTCCCCAAATCCTGCTGCACGTCTGTCAACGAAGTCATCTGCCACGGCATCCCAGACAGAAGACCATTACAAGAGGGAGATATCCTCAACGGTATGCTCATTTGCGCTACACATTACATGATTTTGGGACCCCTAGCGCCAGCTTCTAACACTTGTTGTTTTTTTTTTTTTGCTTTACTGTTACGTCTTTGTATTTGTTAGAATTAACCGAAAAATCAATGAGTTTAGAGTTACGGTACCACATTTTTTGTGACTTAAATCTGTAAAATCCCTAACAAATCGAACCTAAACACTTTACTATCTTCGTATTCTCAATTTCAAACCAAGTCCTAGAAACAGTTCAGCTAAGTTTGGATGCAGGGAAATGTTTTATTTAAGAGAGTGGATGGAAAAAAAAAGAAAAGATTCCTCCTCCTCCTCCTTGACAAATGGTTGTACCGGCATCCTGAAATGGTGTCAGCGGGAGTTTGGCCATTTTTAGCCCTCTTTATGAATATTTCTGCGAAGGCGATGTCTTCCATCCGCCACTCCCCTCAGAGCGTCTGATGGAGCACTTGCCAACAACTCATCTCTCGCTGCGTGGTCCGACCAGACAAATAGTTTCATTAACCTTTAGCAGTAGGGGATTTGCTTGTCAGATCCGCTGCTCTCTCTCTATATTTCTCCCCTAAGTGGGAGAAGTCCCAGTTTACCCACTAGCACTTCCAATTTCATCAGCAATCTTTTTTTTTTAAAAAGACACATTTTTGTTTGGCCTTGCAAATGGCTCGATGTTGTATAAATATCCATGTTCAGCCAACACACATCATTATGTTTCCAGGTTATTCATAACTCTAGTCTTTGTGTTAAACATAATAGAATCTAGTTTGTCACGTAACACAATGTGCTCTGATGCATTCACCGTCTCCACTCTTGCGCAGTGGACATCACCGTCTACCACAACGGTTTCCATGGCGACCTCAACGAAACCTTCTACATCGGCGAGGTGGATGAAGAAGCAAAGAAACTGGTTCAGACCACATACGAATGCCTTATGCAAGCCATCGACTCCGGTAGGAATTCCAGCTTTTTGTGTTTTTCTGATGATGTGTGCATACCGGGGGAGACTGTAGGGAAACCCCACCATCACCGCACTTTGTTGAGGGGTTTTGTGCAGTCCTACATTATTATATTGATGTTTGGCTTCGGCATGTCGAGTGACAAGCAGTCGCGGTACAGAAAAGCAGACGATGCATTTGAATTAATTTAAAAAAGAAAAAAAAAGGTGTCGCCATTACATAGTTTGTCCACCAGGGAGCACTGATATTTCAGGGCAAGTTCAGATTGAAAGTTCAGTTTTGACCTATTTCTGTTGTTGTTTACTTGTTTTCAAATTCAAGAATGAACTTTCAATCTCAATTTTTAAGCTAACATGGACGAAATTGACGCAACAACTCTGTAATAATTGGCTTTTTGTAAATAAAGATATTAGCAATACATCATTTATTTTAAACTCTCAGATATCAATTATCGACCTCAGAATTCCGGTGTCCCATCAGACTGTAAACTACAGTTTTTTCCTCGCCCTATAACCCTCGTGCTCCCTCTTTTTTTTTTTTTTTACAGTGAAGCCTGGCATCCGCTACAGAGAACTAGGTAACATCATTCAGAAGCACGCCCAGGCCAACGGCTTCTCCGTGGTGCGGAGCTACTGCGGCCACGGCATCCATAGACTTTTCCACACCGCTCCCAATGTGCCACATTATGCCAGTGAGTAGTCGCACGCCTGCCGTCACCACGCGTGTTTTTAAATATCGAATTTCATACAAATGTTCTTACGTGATTTCTATATTATATTAATTTCCCAGAAAACAAAGCAGTTGGAGTTATGAAGCCTGGCCACGTGTTTACCATTGAGCCCATGATATGTGAAGGTGAGTGGAACTGCCTTTTTTTGTAGGAATAATGTGAACAATAATGATAATTATAGAGATAAGTATTGAAAACTTGGTCACTTTTTTCCCATTGATATAAAAGATTTAATTGTGTGACGATATTAAGTAATTTTATTAGGGATGTACCGATACTGGATCGGATATCGGTGCCGATACTGACACAAATTGCTGGATCGGGTATCGGTGACAATGGGGCCGATCTATTCAATTCAGTTCTAGATTTATACACTGTATACATTATATACTGGAATATTAACTTTTCACCAATTTGTTGCTGCATTCAAATTTTTTACACTTGAATTGTAACTCTTGTTAATTTTGAAGATTTTTTTACCAAGTTGCTGGTGCACGATTTATTATCTTAATCATAAATAACAATTTAGTACATTTATATCTATGTATTTAGTTGTTACATTTTGTTTTACAAAGTTAGGAAAGCAGTGTTTAAGTCAAGCCTGCTGTGCCTTGCACATAACAGAATGATCCCAGTCACTTCCACACAGCGAGGGCATACATCTTATTAATCAAACTCTAGTTATCGGATCGGTACTCGGTATCGGCCGATAACCCAAAGCTCAGGTATCTTATCGTTATCGGCACCGAAAAAGTCAGATCGGTGCATCCCTAAATTTTTATTTCTTATTCTTTAGGTAGATTTTTGAAGAGAATACTCTTTACTTTTAAATGTATTTTTTTTATTCAAACAATATGTTTATTGATTTTTCTTTTTTTATATAAACAAGAAATGTACCAGAAAAAGTGTTACATGAAAACTACAGCAACAAAAGACAAGGACAACCACATAAAAGAAAAGAAAAAGAAACCTCTCAAACAAAATAACAGAGTCACGACAACATAAAACAAACATTTTACAGTGGTCTGATCCAACACAATAAAACATATTTGGGATATATTTTAGATGCCATTTGCATATCTCGCGCCACCACCCTCCTACTTGGTTACTTTTGCAACTCAAAACCTCGACTCAAGAATGAGGATTTGAGGCTGTTAACTGGCTTAACTGATGTGTGTAATACAGCAGGACCCAGTCATGCCTTTAAAACAGGTCATTCAAATCTTAAAAAGCACTCTATACCTCACAGGTATCCAGTGAGTCAGCGCCAGACTTGGAAGTGTTTGTTTCTACAACTCTGTTTAATTAATGCTGTGTAAGCCAAAGCCATGCGTGTGTGTGTGTGTGTGTGCGTCATGTCTCAGGTGGCTGGCAAGACGAGACGTGGCCCGACGGCTGGACGGCGGTGACCAGAGACGGGAAGCGCTCGGCCCAGTTCGAACACACCCTGCTGGTGACGGAGACCGGCTGCGAGATCCTCACCCGCCGCCTGGAGGACAACGGCCGCGCTCATTTCCTTAACCAACTGTAGGGTCGGACTTGAACGCAACCACGGACTGGACTTTTCCAGACACAAGACACCCAGCACCTCTGGGCCTCACACGCAACACACTCACTCACACACACACACACACTCTCACACACACACACACACACACACACATACACACACACGCACACATCCGAAACAAGAGGCACCACTCCTTAGAGCTCAGTTTAACTGTGGCTCTCATTGTTCTTTGAATTAAATATCGGTTCCTCAAATTAAATGGAAGTACTTGAATGTGTCTTATATCAAACGTGGATCGCTTTATTAGTGAAAACTGTATCCTCTGAAGGAAATATGAACGTATTTATGAGATTTGGTTTTTGCTTAGTGGTCGGGCTTGACATCGGGCCTTTGTTTTTTGACCTCAGGGTCATGAGTTCTTACTGGCTGGCTAGTTGTTGTCTGTGGTGTGTGTGGTGCTCAGGGCTAGTACGCCATGCTTCACTTCTTTTTTCTCAAACTCTGTTTAACTTAATCAGAGGCTTCCTGGAAACTGGGTCAACAAGTCTCACAACATCAACAACTACTAGCAACTTATTTTAGATACAGAAAATAAATAAAACTAGGTTGAAAACCTTACCGTAATTTAGATTTTCAAGGCAACAAAAATCAATCCTCTGTCAGTATTTATGAAACAGCAGCAGACTTTAACGGTAGACTTATTTAAAGGAGCAGTTTGATATTTTCGGAAATGCACTTAGTCGCTTTCTTGGCCGGAGTTGGATGCGTAGACTGTTTATAAAGATGGACGACACTTCTCAACTTCCTCCCACTCTGTACAGAAGAAGTGAAGCCAAAATATCCCGGATACGGGAGCGGCCATCTTGAGATTTTGACGTTATTTGGAGCCAGAGTCTACGTTAGAGATTTTCCGATACCATTTTTTCCTTCTCGATACCGATTCCGATACCTGAACTTGCGGTATCGATCGATGCCGAGTAACGATTCAATATCAGCGTGATAAAAAAAAATATTTATATATAGTTATTATTATTTAACGGCTGTTTACTGACCATGTTTGGGTAGTGGACAGTAGTTGTCAGCCATGATACATCCAGGGCGACAGCACAGTGAACGTTACTATTTTGGAGCGGTGAAGAAGAATTGATTTCCGGTTAAACAAGTAGATTATTTTCCGGGGTTAATAAATTATGGTATCGGATCGCTGAATAGACCGGCGTACTCGCCGATACCCGATCCCAAATTTGGGGCAATATCGGACGCATTTCCGATACTGCTCTTGTTATCGGAACCTGCGCAGTAGTGATCAGAGCGTTGGAGCCGCGGTATCGAGGTCCCGCCCATACACCCGCCCGAACCAATCGGCTCACAACTGTCCATCATGATGTCCCACCCCCTTTTTATAGCATCAAATGACTAATTAAAACCAAACTTATCAGAAAGAGAGAAGAACTGCGTAGAATGAAATGTATTGTGACGTGTACTTTGACTTTTTAGTTTGGCCCACGTCCCATCCACTAACATGGAGGGGGTTGGGATTTATGAGCTATACTGCAGCCAGCCACCAGGGGGGGGCGATCCAGACGTTTTGGCTTCACTTTTTCGGGAGCTGTCAGCTGTCGTCCATCTTTTATATACAGTCTATGGTTAGATGAGAAGATCAACCTCGTTTCCAGTCTTTATTCTAAGCTAGGCTGAGCTTAGCTAAGCTCTCGTAGCTGTAGCTTCACATTTAATGGACAGATATGAGAGTTGTATTAAAATTATCATCTCAACTCTGAGCAAGAAAGCAAACTTAGCGTATTTCCAAAATGTTGAACTAATATCTGTACTGGTTTTGAAAGAAAAAATAATAATGTATTGCTTCATGCCGGCCTGTTGGGTAGCTAATCACAGTACCAGGTCAACTAATCACTGTCTTATTTAACTGGTGACGCATCCAGTAGAAGCACTCAATTGTTATATCCTGAATGTGGCTAATATTAGTGCACACACAGTTTTCCAGTAATCAGCTCACGGTTGCTAGGAGAACTGTGACGCAACCGCAGAGCATCTACATAGATCTCCAGAATGAGAACGACGACATTGAGCACAGGGTCGTTCAGGTGTCGAGCTTGTTAATCCTGCTTCGAGGAATACTCTTCTGGCGTCTCATGTTTTTCTGAAAGCCCTGGTGTAGCAAATTGAGCCTTAATGTGTGAATCTAGGAATTAAAACATGCCGGATATCTCATGATGTTTCCTCTCATCTCGACAGTCACCATTTAACCTTCACGTGTTGGGGGGGAATTTTTCCTGGTGTGAGCAGCATTCATTCTTTCTATTTTCAGAGGACTAATGTGATCACAGTTTCTCTGCCATCTTTGTATTTCTTCTAATCGGAGTAATAAATGACTCTTCTGTAGCTCTGTGTGGGCCAGTTTGTCCTCTGAATAGTTTGGTGATCTTAATTCCCGCAAGTGGTTTAATTCACCGGGCTTTTATTACTAGAATAGTTTTATCTGGGTAGCCTGTGTAAGCCTTAATGCCTTTTTAAACTGAGTGGAGTACAATGGTGGCCTAAACTGCATTTGAGATTTTGACGTTATTAGTTTCCTTCAAGCTACACTAGTGTGAATATATCTGTAAACCTTAAACTTCATGAAGTGTTAACAGGACTGGGTGGAGGATAGGGAAAGTAGCGTCAACAGGGTTTTTATTTACCCTAACTCAAAGTCTCACTTCAGGAGCCCAATAACCCCATAACAGGCAAACCAAAAACTATCTTAGCCGTGCTGCTACAGTTCAACATGTAACAAATGTTCACCCTGGAGCTCTAGGGGAGAAGAGACTGAACCGAGAGCTCCTCACTCACAGCATGTGCAACACCAAATGAACTCTGCTCACCGTCCTTAATTCTCCCCTGATGAGATCAGCTCCAGGTGTACGTATAGCTCCCCACACCTGCTCCCAATACTCTCAAATAGGAGTGGGTGGAGCCACCTGGCCCCTCAGCGCCTATCACAAGGTTCTCTGCTTCTATAAACATATATGACTCTATTATAGGCCCGTAAACACGACTTCATTCAAAACTTTGCCTATTCAGTATTTAGTCTGCAGTGACTAATACAAGATACTTCATGCTATGGACAGAGGTTGGTGGTAAACTGTTGTGACATTAGAAATCAGGACCACCATACTGAAGCACATAAATGGACAATGGGGCAAATTTGAGAAGGCTTTTATGGCAGCCATTTCGACTCGTCATAATAGATATTACCCGTTTGCGGGGCAAATTCACAAAGAATGGATTGCGGCCGCTGATAGCACTATGAATTGCGCATCATTTACAACCGCTATCTGCCACAAGGTCCAATTCACAAAAGATGTTGCGCTAATGGTATTTACAACGAAAACAAAGTTTTGCAGCTGAGTGCAATTTTCCCTTTTTTTGCGGTAGAGAGGGAAGAAATAATTTGTTTATTAATTTATATAATCTTATCTTTTCATTATTTTTTCTCTCATGTATTTTCAAAAATAACATGTAGGGGAGCTTTCCTCATTTATTTTCCATGACACAAATGTCACTGCATCCCAAAATAAAAGTTTGAGGCCTTCGCCTGGCTACAATCACTGGAACCGGCTGGAAAAGTCCGGGCGTGACACCCCGTTTGATGCGTTTCAGCTACCACCAACTCTCAGAAGACGCCAATAATTTCACTGTAACTGCGTGTCGCTGTCAGCGCTGATCTTTGTGAATTGGACTGTTTTTGCAATGAGGCTCATTTGCATAGGAAGGGGCCAATTTTGCGGGGCCAAATGTCTGCATATTACCTATCTTAAATACGCGCAAATGGCGCACGAGCACCAAGACGCTATTTGCTTGGCAGTGCAGTTAGGGGTGCATTTCACCCTTTGTGGGGGCTTTGAGAATTACTCCTTGTTTCATGTTGCCTTATTTGTGCAGGTTTAGTGGCCGCAACAGCCGCGCAATGCTTTTGTGAATTAGCCCTTCAGTGTGCGAAACTGACTTGCTAAATTCTTAACTTCAAACACAAAATGCTGTCCTTCACACATCACATCACACATGTTCAGTCTTCACAATACAGAAACCTCACCTCATATCCACTAAATGGAATAGAGCCATCATTGATGTTATTAATTGCACTTTTGTTGTTCTGCCGTGACACAAAAATATGTGCTTTGAAAAAGGCTTTTTTAAAAATCAGAAATAGTTTTAAAAAAAATGAAAAGCCCATCCAGCTAAAAAGCCCACAGTCCTTTGAGCTTGTCCATTTCAATATTATGTGTCCTCCTTGTTGTCCTTGTACAAGAATCTTTCACATGTTTGCCTCACAGACAACAGATCGGTCTTCATCGCCACAGAAATACTGAGGAGGAAAAATAACGTTTTGCTTCTGGGTTTCAGCTATAGAGCATGAACTGAGCTGTTGGGAAACATGTTTTGCCTAACTGAGGGTGACATAGCCGTCATAGTAATTCTCTCAAGTCTGCTCCAGTTTGAGTCAACATTTTTGCAAAAGAAAGCGCATCACCCGAGCTTGGAGAGACACCTAACATTTACAGCGAAAACTTAACTTGACAGACTAAAAACCAGCCTTGTTTTCAAATCCTACAGGGAGAATAATCAAAGGGTATCTTGCAAGTGTTTGAGCGGGCTAGTTTTACTTTATCTGCAGTGTCTTCAACACGCGCAACTTCATTGATGTCCGAGCCTCTATCAAAAAGAACGCTAAAAAAAAAAAATCCTCATTGATTAACAACCTTCCAACACTGATGCCATTTGGTTGTTTGCGGTTGTACTACCTTATTATTCATGCGGTCTATAGATCAAAGAATATTTCACAATAATCTTGTTTTGGTTCCTCTGTTTTTGCTTCCTTCTCTGTGTATGCGTGTTCCTTCGGGGGGCGAAGAGCTGATCAAAGAGGTGTCTGACTGTATTGTTCAAATGAAACACACTTGAACTGGGGAATTGAAAGGTGATTTATTAAACTGAGGAGGGTAAACGTGGAGTGAGATCATGGTTTCCTGCGCTCCTCCGCATCTAGAACTGAAGGACGACGCGAATGCTGTAAGATGAAAATTGGATTAGACTATGTTGTTTTTTTTAAGGTTTAAAATACATTTCTGACAGAGTAAAGACCTCATGGTTGCACATTATTGTGAAATCCCGTCTCTCGCACGTCATCACATCTCAGCTTTGTGCTCAACAGAGGGCAGCAGTGACGCATAACATCTTTAACAGACAAAACCCAGAGGGACGCTCTACATCCCTACACACATTAACATAAATGACTTCAAAATGGATCTCAAAGCGAGGCTTACCATTTCCCAGCGTGCATGAGATCGAAACCATCAGTGATCTTCTCGAAGGGCAGAGTGTGAGTCACAAATTCATCCACTTTCAGCTTTTTGTTCATGTACTCCTCCACCAGTTTGGGAACACTCTCGACACTCTTGTATCCTGGGAAAAAGTGTAAATGGGATCATTAAAGTAGAGGAATGTAGTTATGTGCGTTTAGTCAAGTGGTTGCACAACATTGTAATGTTTTCTTGTCTATACATGCAGGGACACAGTTAATTTATCCAGTTTACTGAGGAATGATTGTTCTACAGTAATTCTACACCTAAACATTTTTCTTCAGTGAACCACGAGTAAATGCTTGTGTAACAGCCTGGCTTCAATCCAGAGTCACAAAGCACTTATTGTAGAAAATAAATGACCGGTTTGCTCTGTGCAGTGTGTGCTCATTATGGGGGAGTGTATCTATGTTCCCAGGGTTCTATGCTCCCCAGCTCAATATCCTCTTAAAGGCACAGTGTGTGGCATTTAGTGTAGCATTTAATTTGTGTTTTCGTTACCTTAGAATGAGCCATTTATATCTACATAGGGGGGTCCTCTTTTCACGGAGTCTGCTATGTTGCACCACCATGTTTCTACAATAGCCCAGAATGGACAAACCAAACACTGGCTCTACGTAGGACCATCCGCGTTTTCACATTTTTGGGTCGGCCACCGTAGTTCTCCTACACACTTGGCAAACAGGAGAGGTGTCACTTGGTTGCAATCTGCAACCTCGCCACTAGATGCCGCCATATCCTACACAAAGCACCTTTAATACGACACATTAAGGAGACCTTTTGAATGGGTTTATGTTGTCCATTCTCAAATAGTTAAGGTTAGGCATTGACCCCGAATTGTTAAGGTTAGCCATTGACCTCAGATGGTTTGGGTAAGCCATTGACCACGAATGGTTAAGGTTAGGCATTGACCCCTAATTTTTAAGGTTAGGCATTGACCTTGAATGGTAAAGGTTAGGCATTGACCTCGAATGGTTAAGGTTAGGCATTGACCTTGAAAAGTTTGGGTTAGGCATTGACCTCGAATGGTTAAGATTAGGCATTGAACTCGAATGAGTTGGGTTAAGCATTGACCTTTTATGGTTTGGGTTAGGCATCGACCTCTAATGGTTAAGGTTAGGCATTGACCTTGATGGTTAAGGTTAGGATAGGTCGTGGGGTAGCGAATCTCGCAAGAGTTTTCGTAACTTGTGGCCAACCAACTACGACCTTGTTACCTCCAAAAGCAGTGCCTGTCCAGGTGCGTCCAGTCACCAGCTGGAAGGGCCGGGTGGAGATCTCTTGCCCGGCTGCTGCCACCCCGATGATGACGCTGGTGCCCCATCCTTTATGGCAGGCCTCCAGGGCTGCCCTCTGCCACCAAGAGACAATATCAGGACAGTATCACATCAACCTGATCCCACCAGCACCTGACCACTACCACGACCTCACCCTAATACATCTGGACATCGCTTGATTGTGTTGATCATACATTTATTCTTACCTATACCAAATTACTTGTAATTCTATCGAATAAAAGTATTTAAAAGTATACCTCCTGTATAACAAAAAAGATTGTCTTATTCTAAAAAATACAGGTCTATTAAGCCATATGACCATTATGAGGTTCATGCGGTTATTCAGCATGCAGAGATGAATTACTTAGAAGCCTACAGGGGCTTAATAATAATGGGATTATTATTTCCCCGCTCACCATGATTGCCACGTTGCCCACACATTCAAAGGAGTAATCCACGCCTCCATCTGTCATCTCCACCAGGACCTCTTGGATTGGCTCGCTGTGGTCCTTTGGGTCCACCACGTCTGTGGCACCGAACTCTCGAGCAGTTTTAAACTTATCAGGGTTGAGATCGACTCCAATAATCCTGGCTGCCCCGGCTGCTTTACAGCCCATGATTGCTGCAAGGCCAAGCGCTCCCAGGCCGAACACTGCACAGGTTGAGCCGGCCTCCACCTGCGGGGTGAGGGACAGGAGAGGCAAATACAGGTCAGCACATTTCTGTGGCTATTAATGAAACAGTACACAGCAGGGAAAATAAGATTGATGTCGAATAGAACACCTTAAATCAATGCTACATAATGATTAGAAAAGGAGCCAACACGTTTTTTTCACTGGCACCATTTAAATACTGTACGCACATGCTGGCTTACAACCAATAAATGAACATATTAAATCCATATTAAAAATGATCCCAGCAGCTCTGTGAGGAAGTACTGTACTTAGGCACATGGGTGCTTTGACCTAATTACTAACATCAGTATGCTAATATGCTCACAATGACAATGTAACATGCTTAGTTGGTATAATATTTAGCATGTTCATCATCTTAGTTTGGAGCGTTAGCATGTTAACATTTCTTAATAAGGTCTAAACTCAAAGCACAGCTGAGGCTGATGGGAATGTCATCAGTTTTGCAGGTATTTGGTCATAAAACATTGGAGAAATTAAGATTTTGACCTGATGATGGTGCTATATGAAAAGGGATCACTAAAGTTATTACAAACCAATTTCATGGCAATCAATCCCATCGAGACATTTCGCTCAAAATCACAACTGTAACCTCATGGTCGCGCTAAAGGAAATGTCAGAGGATCACCAAAAGTCATTAGTGTACATATTCTGGGGACAATGAATGTCTGTAAATAATGTTTCTGCCATTCATCCAGTAGATGTTGAGATAATTCACTGAGTAAGTGAAAGATTGACCTGCTGGTGGCACTAGAGGAAAAGTCAGGGGATCACCGAAATCAATAGGCTTCATCCTCTGGGAACCATGAATGTCACTGTTAAATTTCATGGTAACGCATTTAATAATTTAAGGATCAAAACACAGTGATATTAGGGGCGGGAGACTCACCTTGGCGGTGTTTAGAGCTGCTCCGTAACCAGTGGTGATGCCACAGCCCAGCAGACACACCTTGTCCAGGGGGGCCCTGTGGTCCACTTTAGCCAGGGAGATCTCAGCCACCACAGTGTACTCAGAGAATGTGCTACAGCCCATGAAGTGGAAGAGGCTCTTGCCTTTGCAGGAGAAACGGCTTGTCCCGTCTGGCATCAAGCCTTTGCCCTGAGTGAGCCTGGAGAACAAGACACAAGCGCAGATCTGACAGCTGATCAGCTGCACAAGGCACGATTCTTATGTTAGAAGCTGATCACAGTACAGTTGCACATGCTTTAACCCAGGACATCTACCTGATCTTTTGACACAAGTTGGTTTTGGGATTCTTACAGAACTTGCACTCTCCACACTGTGGGACATACAAGGGTATGACTGTGTCCCCTAAAACAGAAAACAGCATGTTATGTTTGAGCATTTACATTACATGCAGCAATCCTTTATGAAGAGCGGAAAAGAGAAGGGAGAACCTGGTTGAAACTTGGTGACTCCCTCTCCGACGCTCTCCACGATGCCAGCTCCCTCGTGGCCCAGCACTACAGGGAAAACTCCCTCAGGGTCGGAGCCGCTTAGTGTGTAGGAGTCAGTGTGACAGATCCCTGTGGCCACAATCTGAAATAAAGGACTGCGATCTGATCCATGCTCAATCCATTTAACATGGTCTTATCTGAAGACTGCTGTAATGCGGGGAAATCAATCAGTTCATGAATCAAATGCTATTGGTAATTATTTAAATCCTCTACGTCGTATCGCCGATTTGTGGGGATTTCTTTAAGTAGAGGTTATATTACTGTTGTAAAGACTGTATTAAAATAGAGAGCAGATCTTTCTTATTCATGGTAAATTATGAATAGCCTGCAGTAACAATGAAGCAAAGTCTTTTCTTTTACAACATATGACCAGAAATAACTAAAGGTGCAAAGTACAAGTGGTGTTGGACTGTACATACACTAAATGAGGAAAAACTGACTACAGATAAGCTTTGTAAAGATAAACTGGTCATCAGTTGTAGATTATTTTCTTGACAACCGTTCATCCAGTCGACCTCACACTTGGTGGGTGTATTGGTGAGGACCAAAGGAAGTACAGTGTCAACTGCGAGCTCTTGCGATCTATGGGACATATTTATTGGTAGTGCGTTACAGTGTAGTGTATTGAGAGAGGACCCTTATTAACCGTTACCATAGACTGTATATAAGAAGTGGACGTAGTCACCATGACGTCACCCATTGGTTTGTGGACTGCTGTTTTGAAACCTTGAGTTTGGCATTTTGGCCGTTGCCATCTTGGTTTTTGGCCGTTGCCATGTTGTTTTTTTGCAACCAGAAGTGACACGAGAGGGTGGAGCTAAGTACAACCGAACGCTGAATAAGACATTTTCAGGTGACCAAAAAAGGTTATAATTAACTTTCATGAACTGAAAACACACTGTGAAAGGTTTAAAGTTCTGAGACGAAAACACGGGACAACCCCCAGACCGGACAACACCGTGGTAGCGACCTAACTGGCAATCACAAGGTAGCCACGCCCTAAAGCATACCCTGCTTTATGGTCTAATTTACTCTATATGGGACCATAACTTACTAAATGAACATCAGGCTGTATTGAAGAAGACTTGAAACTAGCGATTGAGGCCATAAACTCATGTTTACAATGTTTACTGAGGTGATAAATTAAGTGAGAAGTAGGGTCATTTTCTCACAGACTTCTATACAATCAGACTTCTTTTTGGCTACTCGCGAAAAGTATAACTTCGTCTTTACTCTGGACCCAAGGAAGCGCAGTGTCGGGTGTGAAGTTGTTTGGATGAGCGGTTCTCGAGAAAGCTGCAAGCAGCAATACCGAGAATGTCAAGAAATCGTCCCATTCCGAACAGACAGGTTTTGAACTGCACAAGTATACTGTATAGTAAGTAGGTACAAGTACAGTATCTTATCTGAGATGTCATTATATTGTTATCAGAATTAGCTTTTTTTTTTTACAACTTCCTTAGTTGAAGCATTACCTTTAACTGATTATAGTCACATTATTAACTAAGAACATAGGAACTGAAGAGTTTGCAGCACCATTCGATGTGCGTGTCAATTGCGAACACATCAGCCCTGTTTCATTACCTTGAGGCGAACTTCCCCACCTTTAGGAGGTGCCACCTCCACCTCCTCCATCACCAGAGATTGCCCAGCCTCCCATGCTACCGCAGCTTTGCACCGGATCACCTGCAACACAACATCCAAGAGCTTCAGCTGGCTTGGCGTCGCTCATGATAACAACTCTGTGGACATTTAACCCATTCAGTGCAACTTTATTTTACTGCAGACCAAATAAAAAAAAGGATCAGAGTCAGTTCACCATCAGTTCTTCTACTCTGTTTCTCAACAGGCTGAATACAACAGACCCATAAAAAAACTGTCTTCTAAGCAAACTTTAACCTTTTTTTCACCCATTGTGCAGACATGTTGCAACAACAGGAAGCCTCAACAAAAGAGTCCTCCAAGAGACACACAAAACTCTCCAATGACTTCTCTTTTGCCTATTATAGATTGTGCAACAGAGTGCAAGAGGGTTTGTCTCTCTTACACAGTTAAATTATAACTCATGTTCTAAATCAATAGCAGATGCAACCCCACCCCCCATACCCGTCCTCTTGTACTGTACACATTCCTTCTGTTCCACAAACACTTGACTGAGCCAAGGCAAAGTCCTGGCAATCCTAGCAGCGTTTATGTGTGTAGAACAGCTCAAATCCAGTCAGACTTTTACAGATTTTCATTATTCTGATCTTATTGCTTGTGAGGAGAGGTCAACATGCTTACCTTCCCTGCAGTTGCCATGTTGTTTCACAACCGGATACTCACTCACAAGGTTAGGTAAGAGAGCAGGTCTTATCAAAGTTTCGACCAATCACAAAGACGGGCCCTGCCCGTGTGGGCTGTGGGCCGTGTCCAAACACTTTGTGCTGATCTTTCCACTTCATACAATACTCATTTCCTCGCTCCACTGGTTAAACAGAGGTGAAGATGATGACAATAAAAATGTACTATAGAGAGGAAGACAGTGGCCAAGGCAAGGCAAGTTTATTTATAGCACATTTCAGCAAGTGTTTAAGACATAAATTTCATGAAAACCTAATTTGTTTGTTTCAATCATAATACTGTCTATTAAATCCAAGTTTGAGTATGTGACAATTAGTTAAACAGATTTAGTTAACAATTTAAAATAATAAAAAAATATATAGTTTGGGATTTTTCATTTGTTTTCGACACTTTGCGTCCTGTGCGTCACCAGCTTCACTATGATCGGCCAAGTCTGCGTTCGAGGTGTGGGACTTAGCGCAGGGTCAATTCTAATTTTTAACTAAATTCTATAGTAGAGTTGTCAAGAAATCAACAGTCAAAATGAGGTCAAATTTTTATTTTGAAACGTTGACAACGTTTGGTTCAGTTAAGTATACCTGTAATTTGTGATTTCAGTTTTGAAATCTATGGAGGCCGAGAGTGACCCAGGTCATTTTTATATATTGTCAGATTGCAAGATTGAATCAGGATAAACATAGTTCATCTAGTACCTAGACAAGGATGCTGCTTAATCAGCTTTTGTTTTCCCAAGATCATGATAATGATGAATAATTGGATCCAATCATGGCAGCTCTCAGCTTCCGTAGTAAAAACAGAGAGCAATCATGAACTGTAATTTCTTCTCCATAAAATCTCACAGTGTCGAACATCAGCTTTTATTATATGTTCTTATATGGTATGGTGTCATTTCATTTAGTGTGCCTGTTGTTTAACTACAATATTGTATCCTTTATTAAAAAAATCTTCAAAAAACAGGCAGAAGCACTGCTCTGGGACAAATGCTGGAGCCCATTACAGCGCTGTCTGCCAAGTTAAACAAATACTGATATAATTTGTCTGGTCTGAGTAAATCTGAGGGAAAACTACTTGACTGACACTTTAAATAGAGCATTCAAAGACATGACACACAATGCTGTAGACACGTAAATGCTGTGCCTATCACATAAAACACAATAGAACCAGAAAACAAACCCCATCGGTTTAGATCAGCTTTTTTGTTTTGATATGTTCAGCTTGTGAACAATATGAATGTAAAAAAAAAATCAGGCACGTATAGTGTGCATAATTTGAAAGATCGCTTTATTATGTGCATTGCATTATTTGTGAGATTTTGTAGGATACAGTGGTAATTTACTGAATTACTTTGGGGTCATTGAAAGCAACACAGTGGTCTCATTGTGGAGAAACATTCAGGACCGTCAGGATGCTGCAGAACACCATTTATTTTGCTCTATAAACACCTGACATATTTAGCTTTTGCTTATATGAACACTGTTAGGCATATACTGTGTGCATAATTTGAAAGATCTCTTTATTATGTGCATTGCATTATCTGAGTGCAGCAACACAGCGGTCTTATTGTGGAGAGACAGTCAGGACTGTCCGGATGCTGTGAAACAAAAATAAAAGAGAAATCAGCACATTAATTTATCTGTGTTGTTGTTGAGTCATGAATGGTGGAGAAAGTATAGGGGTGTAAATCTACCATTTTCCATGCTTCATCAGTTCAATGGCATCATTGACCTGGTCCAAAGTCATGTTGTGAGTGATGAACTCGTCCACCTTCAACTTCTTGTCCAGGTAGGCTTTAACCATCTGAGGCACGCCATCCTTACTCTTAAATCCTGAGCCACAAAATCACATAATAAGAGCATGGAGTCTTATCCAGAATACAACTAGCTAGAGAGTTGCAGAACATAATCCCACAGCCATTTAGTTACCAGAGATTCATTGGTCAGTGGTGATGGTCATATTTGTCTCACCTCCAAACGTGGAGCCCTTCCATGTGCGTCCAGCGATGAGCTGAATGGGTCGGGTAGCAACTTCGTCCATGGCTGTCCAGCCAACAATCACGCTGACACCCCAACCTTTCACACAAGACTCCAAGGCACTGCGCTAGATGGAGAAAACATCACAAAGTCAATGGGCTTGTAAAGGTAAGGGTTCGAGCTTTAATAGTTAGAAAACACTTCCTCTTGGGAAAGAATGTTAAATATAATGACCCTTCTTGAGACAATTTACATCAAATCTTTATGCAAACCTCGCTATCTGCCTCACCATGACTCCCACATTCCCGACACATTCCAGGGAGAAGTCCACTCCTCCGTCGGTCATGTCAAACAGCACTCGGTTGATGGGTTTACTGTGATCCTTGGGGTTCACGAAGTCAGTCGCGCCGAACTCCTTGGCCTTCTCAAACTTCTCTGGATTGATGTCAACGGCGATAATCCTCTTGGCTCCTGCAGCCTTGCAGCCCATGACTGCAGCCAAACCCACAGCTCCAAGGCCGAACACAGCACATGTGGAGCCCGGTTCCACCTAGAGTACAAAAGACTTTGGTCAACTTGGTTCTTTCGGTTGGTCTTCTTAATTCTTAAAACACTAGTTCTCCCTAAAGTGGTGCCACTGGCAGTTAGTATGTTTCATTCCAGATGTCTAATGTTTAACAGAGTGGTGTGGGGAGAATTCATTACAGCAGGTATTAGCCCTCAACCATACATGTTGGACTATCCCCAACAGTCAAACATACACACCTTAGCAGTATTAACTGCTGCTCCATATCCGGTGCAGATCCCACACCCAAGGAGACAGACTTTGTCCAGAGGGGCAGCGGGGTCAATCTTAGCCACAGCGATCTGGTTAACCACAGTGTACTCAGAGAAGGTACTGGTTCCCATAAACTGCAGCACCTTCTTCCCCTTACAGGTGAACCTGGAGTCTGACGGTGACATCACTTTGAGACGTCCAGTGTACCTGAACATGGTCAATTTTTGATGTGAAAAACATCTTATTAGAGGGTTTACTGAATAATTGCAATATTCTTAAAATGAAAAAAACAAAAAACAAAGACCTAACCTATCTGTACTGTGGTGTCGTCAGGCAGCACAAAAAGTTGCTACACCGGTAGAGACGTGTTGAATACAATGTTTCAGGAGGAATGATATGAAAAGTTGAGACTGAAGAGACAATGGAGTGGAAGGAAGGACATGAGTGATTATTGAGCTCACCATCCTTTCTCACACTGGTTGGTCCTTGGACTCTTACAGAAGCGACATTCTTTACACTGGGCGATGAACAGAGGGATAACCTTGTCTCCTGAAAGACAAAAACAATGTTGCCATGTGACAACCGAAGGAATTTAGGCCAACTTTTAGAGCAAATAAGCACATATTCCAAAATGTAACAACTGAAACTGACCTGGCTGAAATTCAGTGACTCCAGGTCCGACGCTCTCTACGATGCCGGCTGCCTCGTGGCCGAGGACTACTGGGAAGGTGTCTTTATGCATTCTCTCCAAAAGGTAGTGCAGGTCTGTGTGGCACACCGAAGTCGCCACAATCTGCACCAAAGACAGTAACCAAACAGTGAAAACATGAAGACAATTTAGGGGACAGGCTGATGAGTGTGTTCATTCTCAGTGGGTTCAGCAGTACTAGCAACACTTTCACATTATATTGACACTTTTATTTTGTTTTGAACAATCAGTTACGATTATTCTGTGGTTGGTATCGTTCTGGTTTGTTATCTTGAGCGGGTAGATTACGTGAGAGTAGATGAGAACAGAGCACAAAGGGAAAGGGAAAGAGTTTCTAAGAATGTAATGTAACAGATTTAACACAATTAGTGTTAATATCAAACATATCACTAAATGGAGTAAGTAGTTTTGTTACCCAACTTAACCAAGTTGATCTTTTCCTAAACCTAAGTCAATCTTTTCTTAAACCTAACCAAGTCGATCTTGTCCTAAACCTAACTAAATAGTTTTGTTGCCTAAACCTAACCAAGTGAATCTTTTCCTAAACCTAACTAAGTAGTCTTGTGGCCTAAACCTAAACAAGTTGTTTCCTGTGAAGATGGAAGTTTATTTGGAAAAGACTGGAGCCGAAATGGACACGTGTGTCACATGTTGCTGGACATTTGTAGGAAAACGCACGAAAAAGGAGGAATTACTTTTCATAAGATATCATACGAACCGTTGTATGAGGATAAGTTGCATTAACACACTGTGTGTGTCCAGGTGTGTGTTGTGATAGTGGACGTCTCTCACCTTGATGCGGACCTCGTTCTCCTGGGGCGGGGCAACCTCAATGTCCTCAATCACCAAAGGCTTGTTGGGCTCCCAGGCCACTGCTGCCTTGCACTTGATGACCTACAGAGCAGTGACACCACATGAAATTACCCAGCATGAGATATGATAAATATTACTGGGGACTTAAAAGGCAACATGCTACATTAGCAAGAACCGGGATATAATGTTGCAATCCTTTGTGCTATAATTCAAGGTAAACTCATCCATTTCAATGTCACATCGACTGACTGACACATTGCAAAATAGTATCACATCAAGAGAAACAAATGGGGTTCACATCCTCCCTACATTTTGAATTACATGTTAACAGCTAGTGATTTCAGTGGCTCTGATAAGGCTGCTCCTACACACACTGTGAAATGACAACACAAAATTACAAAAAAGTTACAAAATTTAATCTATTTGATTCGTGTACATAGACATGACGCTCAGCTCGACATTCAACAACATATTTTTTGTGCGTTTTCCTACGAATGTCCAGCAACACGTGACACGTGTCAATTTATGGCTCCAGTCTTTTCAAAATAAAACCACTTAGTTAGGTTTAAGAAAAGATTGACTTGGTTAGGCTTAGGCAACAAAACTACTTAGTTAGCTTTAGGAAAAGATCGCGGTTTGGGTTTGAATAAAACCGGGTGTGGCGTAACTTAAGTACGGAAGTTATTTGACAAATGACCACCAGTCTCCTGGCCGATTGTTCGCCAAGTCAAAACACACTTTACTGAGGCAGAGGGGACAGAGAGACAGATAGAGATAGAAAGTAAGAGACAGAAGGAGTATTTTTACATTAATCTACCCTAAAAAAAATTTTTTTTCAAAACTTAAAAAAAAAATTGACTAGAATCATCATATACATACAGGCACGTACATGAAATTTGACCTCTGCATTTAACCCATCCTGAGCATTTACGAGCATTGGACTGCTATTATGTAACAACTGCATGTTTTATTGCAGTAAAATTAATATTTTTCACTTTGTTTAGGTGAAATACTTCATGTTCCTGTATATCTTTAACCAGATGCACGCTTATTTCAGGTATCGACTTTGTGTTACACCCATCCACACCACTGAATCAGCCTCACATGCACAAACGTGAACTGCACACAATACAGGAGAACACAAGAATATCAAAAGAAAAATATTCATGTGTACACAATATTCCAGCACATATTTAACCATTATCCCACCAACCTATTTAATATACAAGGACTACTGACTGGGGGCCCTGGGGACCCCAAGAATAAGTTACTGTAAGAAACAACCATCATAGCTAAATGTTAACTTATTTCTCTCAAAACATTATAAGTTATATAATGAAATTTGTGTCCGTCTCCTACCCCCTGATAGTCTGTGATACTTTAAATTAAGACCCATACATTTGGTCCATCTATTCTATTTTATCTATTTTAACTGCCTAGGCTGCAATTAGGTGCTTGTGACTGGGGTCCTCTAGGACCAAAATACATTGGTCTTTTAAAATGAAACACTAATTAAAACAGAAACAGAAAACAATGATATGAAGTCATTAGGAACAAATCATGAATAATTGCAATGATAGAATAAAGCACCTGTGAGATATGACAAAAAGTAGACATCTGGGGTCTGCGGGGACCCTAGTCGGTAGGATGAGGGTTAAAGAAAAGAAGAAAAAAACACACCTCAAAATATGTGTGTTCACATGTTGGATCATACTTACATTACCAGCTGTGGCCATTTTTGCAGAGAGGAGTTAAGAGAGGAGTGCAGCTGCAGGATGGCATTTGGGGAGGAGAGAGCAAGAGATCCTGTACTTCTGGTTTTATATTGTGCCAGTAGAGACCAGTTTGGCAAGCATTCAAATGGGCAGGGACTTTGAATTTTTTGACATTACTTTGAGACTACCATCGGTTAACGGTAACTGTGGAACCATCCATCCATCCATTATCTGTAACCGCTTATCCTATTCAGGGTCGCGGGGGGGCTGGAGCCGATTCCAGCTGACATCGGGCTGACACATAGAGACAGACATCCATTCACTTTCACATTCACACCTACAGGCAATTTAGAGTCAACAATTACCCTAACCTGCATGTCTTTGGACTGTGGGAGGAAGCCGGAGAGAAAATGCAAACTTATATAAATATTACTTGAATAAACATCTCTAAACAAATGAATCCTGACATCTAAGATACCAGCTAGCTAATCTATCAGCTTCAACTCCGACGATGACGCTGGCTGTTGACCTGACTTTAAACTGATACACTTCATTACCATTTAATTACATTGAGTTAATGAGAAAAGGATCTGTTAAATTTGAAATATTAGTTTATTTGTATTATTGTATTATTAACTGATTCAAAATAAAGTTTTTTGTTTTTTTTAAAAAGAGAAAAGAAGAACTGACTTAATATATTTATTTTACAGTGTAAGGAATCTGGTATAACGTTGACATGGAGTGAACTTGAAGAGTTTAACATGTTCCAACTTTATTGGTGAAGCTACCCATGCTACTGCACTTCTGGACTGGAGCGCCTATAACACAACATCCAGGAGCTTCGGCTGGTCTGGAATCACTCAACACAACGACCTTGATAACTCATTCATTCCATTTACTGCCAGGGGAGGTTTAGTTAAACAGTGTGACAATTTTCTTATGAAGTTGTTTATCTAAAAAAAAAAAAATCCGGAGCTCAAACTTGACCTTTGACCTTCAGAAGTTGAGATACTCTGCAAAATAATAAGGGGTCTTGCCAAGCCAAAAGGCACTAACTTGCATTTGATCGAGCAAGCAAACTCGCAGCCTGGATAACCCAGCTGCACACGGATCACAGAGAGATGTGCCGAGGCTGTTCAGGTCGGGTAGAATCTAACGTTATGATATCCCTGTTGATCCAGTTGGTTAGCTTTCTTCCATGGCTGCAGAAGGTGGTGTTTTTTGCGTGTCAATTTGTTTCATATGTGGCAACGGGGTGTCGAAATGGGCAGTGGACGGGATCACACCGATCCAAAAAAAAAAAGCGGAACCGGAAATTTCAAAGGAGAACACACTGGCTGTAGCATTGTTGTCGGACAAGCCAGCATTTCAATCCAGCATGTTGCCATGATCTCTGATCGTGGTCATTTTAGGATTTATTACAGTAAATATATTACATATTGTTCCTGTAAGGTCTTTTGCCTTTGCAAGGCAGTATAGTAGAAAGAAATACTAAATACAGTTGTAGAAATACTCTCCCTAGTACTTGTAAGCTAGTAGTTTAAAGTGTTGATCAGTGTTATAGTGTTTGTGGCCAATTTACACTTCCAGATTTCAGGATTTGGATTCAGGTCTCTGGAAAACAAAGTAGAGCAGCATTGATAATCTGGCAACTGACTGGAGAAAAGGAGCCGGTATATGTACTGAGGGTGATTGGGAAATGAAACACAGGTGAGCAGGAGGACAGGGGGAGTCATGTGACCAGGATGAGGAAAGTCAGAAGGCATCTGGTGGACAGATGGAGAATGGCAGTGGAAGCGGTAATGTGGCCGATGTGTCTGGAAGGAGGGACATAGAGGCAGAAATAAACGACCGAGGAGGCCATTGTGACATTCTGTCACTCTCCACTGCGTCTGCTGAAGCCTTGTCAAGATAACATTAAGTGAATGCATTTTTTTTTAATTAGTGAAGGTGTTGGAGAAGTGAAATGGAGAATACATGGTGCTAGCTGTAATCTTGTGTCCCTATGTTCATTTATTTCTTGTTAAATGAAAAAACATGTGGAAAAAAAATAAAACGTATTTGAGATTTATTTATTTATTTATTTTTATAACATCTCTTTCCTCTTCCTGTAAAATGCAAACATATTTTTCATGACTCATCTTGAATTTAGGGTGGCTTATGATTACTTATTCTTTTTGTGCCCCCCCCCATGTAAAGTGAGACTTGATACGGAGTAGTTACTGAGGAGTTCCTCATTATTTCATCATTAACTTATGATTACGTATACCCTTTCTGTGTCCCCCCACGTAAAGTGAAACATAATACGGAAAAGTTAATGAGGAGTCCCTCATTACTTCATCATTATCTTTACAATTAATTCCTTAACAAAATTAGAGACAGCAGGATTTTTAACAGGTGTTTTATTCATCATTTTCAGACAACATATACATTCATATTCACATCCATGAATATTATGAAGTTGAACATCATTTCAGCACAACAGCACATCGCTTTAGTCCAAAGCATTTGGATCCTCATTCGTTTGTTAATTATGTAATCAATAACCAATCGTTGACTAATCATTACCTACTCTTTAACATTTGATCTGGAGTTACTCATTAACTTAATGGTTCGCTAGCCGTTAGTTCCTCATTCGTTCTCCGGTAACTACTTACATTTTGTGTTCCTTATTGTAAAGTGTTACTGGATACAACTAACATTTGCAGGTAAAGTTTACATGCTAATGTGCTGCAGCTGAGCAGCTAATCGGCTATCCAGCCTGCAAACTGACGTTAGCAGTGCACTTTTCCCTCGGTTAACGTTTATTAGGCTCAGTGTGATAGAACGCTGACGTTACTGCTTTATGTAAGATTTGATTGGCTGTATTGAAATACGGTCTCCATTTATGTAGACGGCTACTAAATGGTATTCCGTCAAATTGATGCAAAACTAGTGGGCGCCATCATGAAACCAAAAAAATATACATTTCTCCCTTTCGGTTTCGACAATTGATTTATAGAGCCGATATGCAGTAGCAGACATAAAAAAAATTAATTTTATTATAGTTAGACTGACTGTATGTTGGATTAATAATTTCAACAGCTTTTGTTTTATGAAAACTGAAGATAATCCACTGAAAAGTTTTGAGTGTCACTAAAAGCAAGACATCGGTCTTATTGTGGAGAAACATTCAGGACCGTCCGGATGCTGTGGAACAAGAGGAAAGAGAAATTAGAGCAGATTTATTTATCTGTGTTGTCGTTGAATCATGAATGGTGGAGATGTACGAGAGTGTAAATCTACCATTCGCCACGCTTCATCAGCTCAATTGCATCATTGACCTGGTCCAAAGTCATGGTGTGAGTGATGAACTCGTCCAGCTTCACCTTCTTGTCCAGGTAGGCTTTAACCATCTGAGGCACGGCATCCCTACCCTTAAAGCCTGAGCCACAATATCACATAATAAGAGCATGGAGTTTTATCCAGAATACAACTAACTACAGAGATGCAGACCACAAGTCCACAGCCATTTAGCTACCAGAGATTCATTAGTTAGTGGTGATGGTCATATTTGTCTCACCTCCAAACGTGGAGCCCTTCCATGTGCGTCCACCGATTAGCTGAATGGGTCGAGTAGCGACGTCGTGCATGTCTGTCCAACCAACCAGCACGCTGACACCCCAACCTTTCACACAAGACTCCAAGGCACTGCGCTAGATGGAGAAACATCACAAAGTCAGTGGGCTTGTAAAGGTAAGGGTTCAAGCTTTAATAGTTAGAAAACACTTCCTCTTGGGAAAGAATCTTAAATATAATGAGCCTTCTTGAGACAATTTACATCAAATCTTTATGCAAACCTCGCTATCTGCCTCACCATGACTCCCACATTCCCGACACATTCCAGGGAGAAGTCCACTCCTCCGTCGGTCATGTCAGACAGCACTTGGTTGATGGGTTTACTGTGATCCTTGGGGTTCACGAAGTCGGTCGCGCCGAACACCTTGGCCTTCTCAGACTTCGCTGGATTGATGTCAACAGCGATAATCCTCTTGGCTCCTGCAGCCTTGCAGCCCATGACTGCAGCCAAACCCACAGCTCCCATGCCGAACACAGCACATGTGGAGCCCGGTTCCACCTAAAGTACGACGCACTTTGGTAATCCTGGTGCTTTAGGTCAGACTTCTTAATGCAGCAAACAGTAATAATCAATGGAAAACTCTTTTATCTAATAAAAATTGCCAAATTTATAGGAAAAAAAAATGTATCATTCCGTCTGTTTTTATCTGCAACTGTCAAACATGCACACACCTTAGCAGTATTAACTGCTGCTCCATATCCTGTGCAGACCCCACACCCAAGGAGACAGACTTTGTCCAGAGGGGCAGCGGGGTCGATCTTAGCCACAGCCATCTGGTTAACCACAGTGTACTCAGAGAAGGTACTGGTTCCTGTAAACTGCAGCACCTTCTTCCCCTTACAGGTAAACCTGGATTCTGACGGTGACATCATATCGAAACGATCACTAGCCCTGAACAAGATAATTTTTTTATGTAAAACAACATGAAACAAGATTTTAGTGCTGCTCATTTATTAGAGGGTTCACTGAATACTTGCTCTATATGAGTGTTTGTTGAGCTCACCATCCTTTGTCACATTGGTTCGTCTTTGGACTCTTACAGAAGCGACATTCTCTACACTGGGGGATGAACAGAGGGATAACCTTGTCTCCTGAAAGACAAAATTGCCATGTGACAGTCAAAGGAATTTAGGCCAACTTTTAGATGTGTGCAAAATAATGTTGGCTGAATGGCACAGAGAGGCCTCAGCTTACATCCCTCATATACTTCTACCCCAAACTGTAATTTTTACATTTCTGTTGATGTACGGATTAAATTAACAAAACACAACTTAATTAATTAGTAGTGAGCTTTAGGTGTTTCTATCACAAGGGCTGATTGATGTTTCTATCACTGATTGTGTTTTAAAAAGTCAAACAGTTGGAATTTTGAATGAAATATAACAGCCATATTGTTCACTTTGGACAGAACCAGGCTAGCTGTGTCCATTCTTCATGCTAAGCTTAGCTAAACTAAGCACATCCCAGCTCTGTATAGGCTACTCAATACACAGACATGTTGTACCAATCAAAACTGACCTGGCTGATATTCAGTGACTCCAGGCCCGACGCTCTCTACGATGCCGGCTGCCTCGTGGCCGAGGACTACTGGGAAGCCGTCTTCATGCATTCTTTCAAAAAGGTGGTACAAGTCCGAATGGCACACCGCAGTCGCCACTATCTGCACCGAAGACAGTAACCAAACAATGAAAACATGAAGACAATTAAGGAGACAGGCTGATGAGAGTGTTCATTCTCAGTGGGATCAGCAGTACTAGCAACACTTTCACATTATGTTGACACTTGAACAATCAGTCACGATTATTCTGTGGTTGGTATCCTTCTGGTTTGTCATCTACCGGCTTGACCCTTGTGAGCCGATTCTGAAAGCAGTGATCAGAGGACAAAGTAACACGAAACAAAGTTCAGTCAGATTTTCTGGGGTTTAATGAAACAACAAGGAATGTATAGCTATGACAAACTTGTTACATCAAACATGAGCAGGCAGATTACCTGAGATTAGATAAGAAAGGAACACAGAGGGAAAGGGAGATAATTCGCACATGGATAAGGTGAGTGAAACCAATGCTATAAATCATGAGAGGTCAGATGAAAAAGGCTATGTTTCAGAGTTTCACAGAATGGAATCTAACAGATTTCCTCACACATTTAGCATTAATATCAAACATATCACTAAATGGACCTTATGAGTTGCACTAAGTAGTATTTTTATATAACAATACACTTTTGTGACTACAAGTGCACAAGAAAGTGAGGCTGACAAAAACAAGTGCATTAGTCCAGGAATAATATGAGTTGACCTCACATCAATTACAACTAAATTTATTTCACTTGTAATGTACCCCTAAAAGTATCCTCTTTGAAATACATAAAGTGTGAATAATCCGGAGGGAAAATCCTGAAATCCAGGAAATTCAAAATGGCCGCCATCAGCCCTAGTGACAATAATTATTTCATATTTTAAAGTGTTACAATCAGAGATGGGCAGTACTTCTGTTACTTGTATTGAAATACAATTACTTTGGAATATGTTCTATTTGACAGGGAGATCTGGGTAGAATCAGACCAGACCAATGATGTGATCATAAAAATTAATAATAATTATTGTTTTGTGTTTTTTTGCTTCAAGGAAAAATGCAGCATGGTCAAATCTAGCATTCACAACAATGCACGCTTGTACGGTCATCAAAATATGGCTAAGAAGGTGTTTTTGGGTTTGATGATATTTAGATGATTTTCAAAACCTTCATACAATTTTCATAATCACACAATTCTTTGGGACTTTTTTCTCTCATTTAGAACATACAGTATTGAGGACACAAAATACATTGAGTTGATTTTTCCCGCAATTTGTGTGAGGTGTGGTTGACCCGCATTTTTAGGTAAAATGCCTGGACTACAGTAACTGTCCAGGTGTGTGTTCTGATGGTGGACATCTCTCACCTTCATGCGGATCTCGTTGGCCTGGGGCGGGGCCACCTCAACCTCCTCAATCACCAAAGGCTTGTTGGGCTCCCAGGCCACTGCTGCCTTGCACTTGATGACCTACAGGGCAGTGACACATGAAATTATCCAGCATGACACACACACACAGTTATGTTTTCATGATTTTTGAGGACATTACATTGACTTACATTCATTTCCTGGGGACCCTCACCCTAACTGTAACTGCTACTTGCCTAATCCTAACCCTTACCCTAACCCTAAACCAAGTCCTCACTCCAAAATATAATGATTTACACTATGGGGACGTGCATTTTGTCACCATTTGGAAGGCGAGTCCCCACAACGTGACTGTGTAAACAGGTTTATGTCCCCACAACGTAGGTAATACAAGCCCACACACACACACACACACACAGTCAGACAAAAGCGAGTTTTGAATTTTTTGAGTTTTGAATCAGAAAAAATTAATGTAGGATTAGCAAGCATCACTGAGTAAATCAGTTGTCTCAGATTTTATAAATCAAGTGGTTTGCCTTGGATTCATAAGCATTTCTTTAATCCACTGTGGAATGATGGTAAATGGACCTGCATTTATATGGCACCTTTCTAGTCTTCCTGTGTTCCCAGCCTATAAAACCTAGGCTTGATGACTCATTCTCTCTTTCCCTGCAGACACCACCGCCGGCCATGTGGCAGCCTTAAGTTCTTCTTGGTTATCCTTTTGTTTGTTTTAGACATGTTACAACACGGACACACCGTTTACACCCTCCACACCTTACACTAGTGCTACTACTGATATTCACACTCCATACCTTTTTCTATCTTCCGTTTTGCATATTTCATTCTCTTTCGTTAAATAAATTAATTGATTTATCATGGTGTGTCTCCATATTTGTCATGGCCCTGAGAGCCAGGCTGTGACACAACATGTGAGCATTCACAGAAAGACAGATAGAGATAGAAAGTAACAGACAGAGGGAGTATTTTCAGGTTAAACTACCCTAAAACTTAGCAATTACACAACAATTGCACATTTTATTGCAGTAAAATGAAGATTTTTCACTTTGTTTAGGTGAAATACTTCATGTTCCTGCATATCTTTAACCAGATACACGCTTATTTCAGGTATCGACTTTGTGTTACACCCATCCACACCACTGAATCAGCCTCACATGCACTAACGTGAACTGCACACAATACAGGAGCACACAATAATCTCAAATTCATGTGAATTTATGTGATGTTGTTAAATTTCTTTTGGTTGTTCCAGTAATTTTAATGTGTGTGTGCATAAATACAAAGATGTGCCATGTGACATAGGCAATATTCATGCACATATTGCAATAAAACTACTAAAAACACCACTTAAATGTAAATGCCCACATGTTGAATTATACTTACCTTACCTGCTGTGGCCATTTTTGCTGCAAAGATCCGCGTAAACAAGCGAGAGAGGAGTTAAGAGAGGAGTACAGCTGCAGGACGGGATAGGGAGGAGAGAACAAGAGGTCCGTGACATCTGGTTTTATATTGTGTTAGTAGAAACCAGTTTGGCAAACATTTAGATGGGCAGGGACTTTGAATTTATTTGCCTTTAGTGTGAGAATACCATTGGTTAGCAGTAACTGTGGGAAAATATTTCCTGCAAGGAGAGGAAAACATGCAAAATCTGAAAATTGTTTAAGGTGCTGGGAGTAGATCCCCTCGAAAAAGTACTTTTTCAAATAAAAAATGACTTGCTCCCGCACACACTTTTCTCTGCTTTATTAGTCAACGTTTCGGTCAACAAGGACCTTCATCAGGACATTAACATGTCATTACATTAACATGATGAAAATATTTTCTGCAGCCATGTTATCAATTCTTTGAGTTCCCATACCAAAATCTGGGAAGCCTGTGTGGAATAAACAAGCAGCTATCGACACTTATGGACTTACGTAAGAGAAAAGGATTTAAAGGAATAGTTCGACATTGGAAAATACGTTTATTCCTTGCTGATTTAGATTAGAAGATCTATTCCACTCTAACTTGTCATACATTTCTGACACAACTTGTACTTGTCTTTGAAAAGAAATGTCCTCAGAGGGTCCTGCACTGGCCAGTCTTATCAGATAATTATGTTCTCTACTGATGTACACTAGCTGGTCAGTAACTTACTGTGGTTTCCTATACGTCATATAAGACATTCCTGAGGAAGATCAGAAGACTGGATTGTAATCTGATCTGTACAGGAAACCATGGGAAATTACAGTGCATTTGAAAAACATTTGTGTGCATTGAACAATGGAGAGCTAATGCTGGCGGCTCTGTTTTGGGCAATTTTGAGTTTTTTAAGCTCTTTCTTAGATGCGGATGACCAAATAACTGGACAGTACTCCAGGTATGCTTGGATCTCTTGGTTCAGAGTGCTTGATGTTACATATACATTTCCTGGTCACTGCAATGCTCTTACCTATTTTAGTTACGATATTATCAATGTGTTCAGTCCACGTAAGTCTGGCATGCAACACAATGCTTAGTCTTCATAACTTGTTCTACTGGCTTTCCACCAAGTGATGAGCCTAATTCAGGATCACTGACCATCATATGTCTAGGTCCCAACGCCATACATTTTGTTTTAGAAATATTCAGCATTAATTTGTTCTTACTTACCACACTAGAAAGAAAGACTGGAATGCTACACACTGGATGTAAAAAACAACAACAACAAGAAACTGGCAAGGAACAAAGGAACTGGGTTGGTATATATAGTGTATGTATGACGGATTGGGGAAGTGAGAACAGGTGAGCAGGAGATGAGGTGACTGCAGGACTAACGAGCGACAGGTGAAACTAATCAGAGTGGAGCATACAATCAAAACTGGCGGGAAAACACACAAACACAGGAAGTGAAGTGATCTGAAGCGAGAGGAGAGGTGAGTAACAAAATAAAACAGGAAACATGAATGAATGATACGAAACAAAGGAAAGACATAAGCAGGGCAGATCATGAGAGACACACTGTTGCATTGGTTGACACGATTCTTCATTACCGGGAACACGCATAGTCGATTTTGACTCAACCCCACATACACCGTCCTGCTGCCAGAAATACTCACAAAGTGTATAGAAGCAAAGAGAACACTGGTGCTTTTTTTGACCATGGCCGCTAGATGGCGCCCTGGTAGCGCTGCCGCCAATTTGGACTGTAAATGGCTGACGTTGCAATGGAATGCACAATTGACTTGAATTCACTTCTTAGCAATATACGTTCTTTGATTCTCACTAGAGCGCCAAATATGGATTAATCCATCAATGAAAATGGTACCCAGCATATGCTACTTCCTCCTGTTTGAGTAACGTTTGCTAAAAACTGTGCAGTGTCCCAGCTGTTTTATGAAATTACTAAGCTTCCTTTTTTTTTTTTTAAATGAAACTTCGAATTTGTGAGGTGTTTTAGAGATTTACATCTTAAGTAGGAACCAGTAGGTTTGGAGCTGAGAGCCACAGACAGGGTAGAAAAGTTCAGTGGTGGACTCATGCTGTCTGAGGGGCATGGACTTCTGCATTGATATACAATGCAATACATAATTTAGTAACATGATGGATTTGAAGTTCTAGTGACCTACAACACAACAAAATCACAACACAAACAAGGAAGCCGCAGACCCCACCTTTTGAGACTATTTATTTTGCTCTATAAACACCTGATATATTTAGCTTTTGCTTATATGAACACTGTTGGGTATATACAGTGTGTACAGTACATTTGAGAGATCTCTTTATTATGTGCATTGCATTATCTGAGTGCAGCAACACAGCGGTCTTATTGTGGAGAGACAGTCAGGACTGTCCGGATGCTGTGAAACAAAAATAAAAGAGAAATCAGCACATTAATGTATCTGTGTTGTTGTTGAGTCATGAATGGTGGAGAAAGTATAGGGGTGTAAACCTACCATTTTCCATGCTTCATCAGTTCAATGGCATCATTGACCTGGTCCAAAGTCATGTTGTGAGTGATGAACTCGTCCACCTTCAACTTCTTGTCCAGGTAGGCTTTAACCATCTGAGGCACGGCATCCCTACCCTTATAGCCTGAGCCACAAAATCACATAAAAAGAGCATGGAGTCTTATCCAGAATACAACTAGCTAGAGAGTTGTAGAACATAAGCCTGGGGCTGGACTATATGGCCAAAGTCAAAAGACATGCAGGTTAGGTTAATTGTTGACTCTAAATTGCCCGTAGGTGTGAATGTAAATGTGAATGGTTGTCTGTCTCTATGTGTCAGCCCTGTGATAGTCTGACGACCTGTCCATGGTGTACCCCGCCTTCGCCCAATGTCAGCTGGGATCAGCTCCAGCCCCCCTGCAACCCTTAACAGGATAAGCAGTTACAGATAATGGATGGATAGTTCCATCGTGCGGCTCTTCTAGACTTTCCAAATGTTATCGAACCAAATTGATCAAATGCTGATAGTGTAACGAGTCCTTTCACTCGCACTCAAAACAATATATCCACTGTTTTACAGCTGCAACAGTTGCGGCGGAGTAGACTACGGTGGAGCCTATGATGTACTGGCAGTTCATATAGTGTCTTTGTAGCTCGAGGAAAACAGATAAAAAAATAACTTTAGCGAAAATAATCTCATAAATTTATCATTGTTATCGTGGAACATTTTATCAAGATTGTTTTATCGCCCGGTCCTACATAAGGTTACCAGTGATTCATTAGTTAGTATTGATGGTCATATTTGTCTCACCTCCAAACACGGAGCCCTTCCATGTGCGTCCAGCGATGAGCTGAACGGGTCGAGCAGAAAAGTCTTCTAATTCTGTCCAGCCAACAATCACGCTGACACCCCAACCATTCACACAAGACTCCAAGGCACTGCGCTAGATGGAGAAACAACACAAAGTCAGTGGGCTTGTAATCAGAAGGGTCCAAATTTCTGGCTGGCTGAGGAAATGAATGCTCAGTAACTTAATGAATGACACTCAGCTCTTCTCCAATAACTATTGCTGGAAAATCGCAAGTGAGCTCAGTTGACATTGTTCAGATTAAAGGTCATTGTTTTACTAGTTAGGTCCCACCTCTTCATTATATTCTTGAACCTGATTAAATCAAATTTCCCTACCATTACTCCCACATTCCCGACACATTCCAGGGAGAAGTCTACTCCTCCGTCGGTCATCTCAGACAGCACTTCGCTGATGGGTTTACTGTGATCCTTGGGGTTCACAAAGTCTGTTGCGCCGAACTCCCTGGCTTTCTCAAACTTTTCTGGATTGATGTCAACAGCGATAATCCTCTTGGCTCCTGCATCCTTGCAGCCCATGACTGCAGCCAAACCCACAGCTCCCATGCCGAACACAGCACATGTGGAGCCCGGTTCCACCTACAGTACAAAAGACTTTGGTCAACCTGGTTCTTTAGGTCAGAATTGTTAATGCTCTATACAGTAATAGTCAATGGAAAAGTTTTGTGTCCCATAATGAGTGATTACTCTTTCAGAGGCTTTCCCATCTGGACAAGAATATGAAGTGAAAAAGTCATGCAAATTGTCAAATTTATAGGCATTTAACACTAAACGTTTCATTCCATTGTTTCGATCTAATATAATGATTCAAGCAATCTGCAACAGTCACGCATACACACCTTAGCATTATTAACTGCTGCTCCATATCCTGTGCAGATCCCACAGCCAATGAGACAGACTTTGTCCAGAGGGGCAGCGGGGTCAATCTTAGCCACAGCGATCTGGTTAACCACAGTGTACTCAGAGAAGGTACTGGTTCCTACAAACTGCAGCACCTTCTTCCCCTTACAGGTAAACCTGGATTCTGCTGGTAACCTGAACAAGATAATCTTTAGAAATAAGAAACCTGAAACTATATTTGTGTGTTGCTCTTGTTCTATTAGAGGGTTCACCGAATGCTTGCAATATACTATATATCTAAACATTCTGTCCTATGGTGTCGTCAGACAGCACCAAAAGTTGCTACAATGATAAGGAAGTGTTGAATGAAACGAAAAGTTGAGACTGAAGTGACAATGGAGTGGAAGGAAGGATATGAGTGATTATTGAGCTCACCATCCTTTGTCACATTGGTTCGTCTTTGGACTCTTACAGAAGCGACATTCTCTACACTGGCCGATAGTCAGAGGGATAACCTTGTCTCCTGAAAGACAAAAACAATGTCACCATGTGACAGTCACACTAATCTTAGGCAAACTTTTGTAATGGTGTAAAAAGAAATATTGTCTGAATGGCGCAGAGTTTACATCCCTCATACACTTCGACTAATACCCCAAATAGTCGTTTTTACATTTATGTTAATGTCAACTTGTTAGTACTGAGCTTTAGAGGTTTTGGTTACTGGGGCTGTCACTCTTCAAAAAGTCAAAAAATTAGAATTTAGAATAAAAAGAGACAGCCGTATTTCTGAACTTTGGACAGAGTCAGGCTAGCTGTGTCCATTCTTTTCGCTAAGCTTAGCTAAACTAAGTACGTCCCAGCTCCGTAGGCTACTCAACACACAGACATGTTGTACCAATCGAAACTGACCTGGCTGATATTCAGTGACTCCAGGCCCGACGCTCTCTACAATGCCGGCTCCCTCGTGTCCAAGGACTACTGGGAAGATGTCTTTTTGCGTTTTCTCAAACAGCTGGTACAGGTCCGTGTGGCACACCGCAGTTGCCACAATCTGTACCAAAGACAGTAACCAAACAATGAAAGCTGGAGACGATTAAGGGGACCGGTTGTGTTCACTTCTCAGTGGGTTCAGCAGTACTAGCAACACTTTCACAGTATATTGATACTTTTATTTAGTGTTAAACAAATCAATAAATGGACCTTATTAGTTAGTTACTAGTACTCCATTAGTACTCCATGTTCAAGCATGACTGTACGGCCACCCACAGCTTCAACACCATCATTAAGTTTGCTGACAACACGACCGTCATCGGCTTGATCACCGACGGCGACGGTACAGCCTACATAGAGGGGATCGGCAAATGGCAACTGCAGGGTGGCTCAGCACAAAACTACGTTCGGTCAGTTGTCTTTTGCAGTAAAAGGATGCGTTTTTGGAATGCCCTACCAACGGAAATAAATAAAACACAAACTGATCTGAAAACGATTAATGAAAAGGTGAAACGCTGGCTGAAACAAAACCAAACCTGCGATCACTGATCTCTGATCACTCACTTTTTTTATGTGCCCAATTTAACTAATACTCTTGGCAATGATGATGATGTTATGACCGTTTTAAGCAGGAAAGCCTAACAGGGACAGGGTTCGCAAATTAGCCTTCACTAGAAATCCTATATGCAACACATATGTATCATGTATCTCCTGTTGCGATGTTTTTTGCATTGTTCCTGACAAACCAATAAATAAAATAACCTTAACTTGAACCGTGTGTGTCCAGGTGTGTGTTGTGATAGTGGACGTCTCTCACCTTGATGCGGACCTCGTTCTCCTGTGGCGGGGCCACCTCAATGTCCTCAATCACCAAAGGCTGGCCGGGCTCCCAGGCCACTGCTGCCTTGCAATAGATGACCTACAGGGCAGTGACACCACATGAAATTACCCAACATAAGATATGACAAATACTACTGGGGACTGTTAAACCATACAAGGAGAGTGCCATGACTCTTTGTTGAATTCTGAACACATAGCCGATAAGCAACATAAAAAAGGCAAAATGCTACATTAGCAAGAACCGGGATATAATGTTGCAGCAAAGCAAACATGAAGAGCAACAGTTTAAAGTCCACACAAACATAATTTCTTATTAGATCAGTAAAATAAACCACTGAGTAAATCAACTGTTTCAGTTTTGATAGATCAAATGGTTTGTCTTGAATTCATGAGTATTTATTGTAGGGATGCATCAATCCGACTTTTTCAGTCCTGATACCGTTAGCGATACCTGGGATTTGGGTATCGGCCGATATCAAGTATTTATCCGATACCAGTCTTTAATTATTAAGCTGGATGCCTCACTGTGTGAAAGTGACTGTGATCATTCTTTTACGTGTAAGGAAACATCAGGCTTGACTTAAACATTTGCTTTCCTAACTTAATTAAATACATATGTAGATATACATTTAGTGAATTGTTATTTATTATTAAAATAATGAATTGTACACCTGCAACTTGGCAAAAAAAAATCTTCAAAATCAACAGGAATTACAATTCAGGTGTAAACTAAGGCTTTCAATCGTTTAAAATATTTAATCAGGATTAATCGCATGATTGTCCATAATTATTCAATTAATTGCACATTTTTTATCCGTTCAAAATGTACCTTAAAAGGAGATTTGTCAAGTATTTAATACTCTTATCAACATGGGAGTGGGCAAATATGCTGCATTATGTAAATGTATGTATATATTTATTATTTGAAATCAATTAACAACACAAAACAATGACAAATATTGTCCAGAAACCCTCACAGGTACTGCATTTAGCATAAAAATATATGCTCAAATCATAAAATGGCAAACTCAAGCCCAACAGGCAACAACAGCTGTCAGTGTGTCAGTGTGCTGACTTGACTATGACTTGACTGCCTGTGATTATCATAAAGTGGGCATGTCTGTAAAGGGGAGACTCGTGGGTACCCATAAAACCCATTTTCATTCACATATCTCGAGGTCAAGGGACCCCTTTGAAAATGGCCATGCCAGTTTTTCCTCGCCGAAATTTATCGCAAGTTTGGAGCGTTATTTAGCCTCCATCGCCACAAGCTAGTATGCTAGTACCAATGGATTCCTTAGGTTTTCTAGTTTCTAATTTCTAGTATCTTCACTCTAGCTTTAAAAGCTGAGTCCACTACAGCAAAAGAAATCGTAAGTTGCGTTAATGCGTTAAAAAAATGAGTGGCGTTAAAACAAATTTGCGATAACACGTTATTATTGCGTTAACTTTGACAGTTAGTGTGTAACCTAGTGTAAACCTTTTTAATCCAGCAACATATTGGCCAAAACACAGGAAATAAAAATCCCAGAATATGATGTATATTGTATATAAACATAGAATTGAATTGAATAGATCGGCCCCAATGTCACCGATATCCAATCCAGCTATTTGAGTCTGTATCGGTGCATCCCTAATTTATTGAATTCACTGCGGAAAAATGATGAAATCTTGGGCTTCCACTTTGAATAATTTATTATCATTATTTTAGCTTACTATCTCCTCAGCCTCGCCAATATCACTAGTTACACAAAACTGACTGGATAGTTTCAAACTGTGCGCCAAGTCAAAATAGGATGAGATCTGTCACTTAGTCAGAGATGACAGAGAGACAGATAGAGTGATAGAGACAGAGGGTTTTAAGCTGAAGCATGAATAATATTCATGTAATAAATTGTCATAAACTACACAAATGAGATACCGTTTCATTGATTTTTGATGTTTTGTTTCATTATCGTGTACAGCTTCCTCATTTTGTAGTGTGTGTGTGCCTTTACACACGTTTGTCACATACCATGTGACATAGGCAATATTCATGCACATGTTGCAAAACAAAAAGAAGAAGGAAAAACACCACATAAATATGAGTGCCCACATGTCATATTATATTTACCTTACCAGCTGTAGCCATTTTTGCTGCAAAGATCAGAGTAAACAAGCGAGAGAGGAGTTAAGAGAAGAGTGCAGCTGCAGGACAGGAGTGGGGAGGAGAGAACCCTAACAACTCCTAGAGTGGGCAGGGCTGGGAGCTAAGAGGGGGGAGGAGAGAACTGCGAGCTGTGAGTGGGAAAAGGGAGCTGGGTAGAGGGAGGAGTGAGATGGGAGGAAGGAGCTGAGAAGTGGGAGGAGGGAACTGGGCTGAGGGGGGCGGGAGGAGTGAGGTGGGTGGAGGAAGCTAGGAGGAGAGAGCTGAGAGGTCAGGTTGAGAGGTGGGAGGCAAATCTACGGCCCAATTCCAATTTGGCACCTACACCCTCACAGCTCAATGAAGCACCCTTCTTTAAGGTGTAGGTACAGCGGCCACTTTGGGACAAACTTCCCTCTCTCTGGCAAGGAAACTATACATAAAAATCAGAGTCAAAAATACTTATATATATATATATATATATATATATATATTTTTTTTTTTTTTATTTATTTTTTTTTTATTATATTTATATAAATTATAATGTATAATTAATAAATAAGAAATTTGTATAACAACAGTGTAAATATTAATGCATAATGCTGAAAAATAGGATCTATCATTAAGTGTGTAAAAATGTTCATTTAAATTTACTGCATAAATAAATGCAGTGTTAATGCCAGATTAAACCAGATTATTGCACATCTGAATTATCGCACTAAATTATTGTACTGTCAAGTCAGTATCGATGTATTGATGTATGATTGAGTATTTATAATATAATAAATGATGGGGCTATAGCTGCTGATAGGGGTAAAAAATAATGAATACGTTGTATATATCTATAAATATACAACACTTTACAATCAAATGAACTAAATGTCACCGTTTTCTAGAATAGACAAGAGTATATTTGATCCTAAATACAATCTGTTTACTTTAAGTTTATACCGTCTGTATGACAATGAAGTTGAATAAATTAAATGTCTATCTTAGTTTGAGCAGTTTATGAGTAAATATTTGTACCGGTAGTCGCACGAACACAAAACGGCGTTGCGTTTCGTCAGTAAGGTCAGCTGGTTAAATCGGCATCGCTGTAGGAGGGTTTTTACCGTATAACCCACTTTCACTCCCCGCTATTTGTTTTGGGATGGCACGTAAAATGGCGGACCCTCCACAAATTTAATGGAAGTGGGTAGGGAGAGGGTGTAGGGACTGGATTTGGAATTGGGCCTAAGTGATTGTACTCCTACTGGAGAAAGATGGTGCAAGCGAACTGGAGTGCTGCTCAGCAGCAGTGCCCAACCACTGGTGGCCAACGTGTGGAGATATGGAGATTACCATTTTGTTCTGGAATGGTTATGTAAATGTTTACATGTAGCCGTGATCAAAGAACTAGGTCAGGTAGGGAGGACAAAAGGGTGTAAAGCGATAAGGGAAGGTGAGACCGGGTTTATTGCAGGACAGGGGGGAGTGGCTGAGAGAATGAATGACAAGGAGCTGACTGCAGATGACAAGAGACAAAGCAAGTTTACTTGGTGTTTCCCTTTATTTTAACTTCTGCACTATTTTATGTCTTAGATTCTCATTTTTTACTAACATGATTTTCTTTTTGTACATTTTTAATGAGCATTGTTGGGCATTTACAACCTACAAATCTTAAAAGTGGCGTTAATGCGTTAGTATCGGGTGACTTTGACAGCCCTAGTTTTTTTTTCAATACTGTAAAACACGTTTTTGAAAACAGGCCTCTCGTTGCTACTGTACGTTAGTACTCATCTGTGGTCTTTTTTATAGTGTTTATATCCTGATTGATGAGCCGACAATCAAGCAATTTGGTATTCGGCCAGGTGGCACATGCATTGGCCAATTGGTCCATGGGTCTGTCATTTTGAATGGTAGTGTTTTGATATGGTAAACAAGTGACTTTATGTCATATTCCTGTGCCTTGTGTAGAGAACCATGTGCAGTATGTTGCAAAAAGTGCCATGTTGAATTGCAAATTGGGTGCAAAGCAGAAAATGTGTTTAAAGAAAAAGAAGAAAGGCACTTTTATTAATCCCCGAGGGGAAATTCAATTCCATCACTCTGTTATTTTTACATATACATTCACACACAGGCCCGAAATTCACACACATGCACAAACAGGACCTGTATACATGCATTAATGGAGAGATGTCAGAGCGAGGGGGCTGCCCCTGATTGGGGCGCCCAGAGCAGTTGGGGGTTTGGTGCCTTGCTCAAGGGCACCTCGGCAGTGCCCAAGAGGCAAACTAGCATCTCTCCAGCTACCAGTTCACAGTCAGTACTTGGTCCATGCGGGGACTTGAACCGGCGACCCTCCGGTTCCCAAGTCAAGTCCCTATGGACTGAGCTACTGCCGCCCAAAGTTTAGAGTTTTGGAGACTTGAGCTGAGGTTTTGCTCTCTGAGTGACAGTTTCAATAATTGTGATTTGTGTGTCATTTAAGTGTGTCAGCAATTGAAAAAGAACTAAGTGAAAATTGATACAACTAAGCTGGACTGAGTAAAGCTGGGCATACACGTTTGCGATGTAAAACCAAAGCTCACGATTTCTGTGCTCACACTGTACGTTCCGATCGTCAGCCACGACCTGAGTGCTCACACTGTACGCATAAAATAAAAATAAAAACCTCTGGGGATTGACAGTTGTCAATAAAGATTTGTGTCAAAGCTCCAAGGCAGGTAAAGTTTGTTTGCTAGCAGAGGTCTGTACAGGTCACAATGCTAACAAGGCAGAAACGTGCTGCCTTAATCATCTGTCATCATGTCTACTGAAACGTCTAAAAAAAGAGGCGCTGGCGTATGTGGACTCGCAGGTGGCTAGGAAGACGTGGACAGTATGGCTTGTCCATTTTGCATAGAGAATTGGAGGTATGACTATATCTATTGTACATTGTTATCTTGATAGCTACACTCTGATTACTGTAAAAGTAGAAAAAAGGCACTGACGCGGGGGAATCGGCTCGTGGCTCTGCTTCAACTGTGCTAGAGACTGTGGACGGCCGACCAAAATTTCGGACACGTCAGAAATTCATGTGACTGTCTGACAGCCAGTCGGGATGAGTCAATCGGTCGTTGTTCCCTCTGTACGCTGCACGGAAAACGACGCCAACGAAGCTGAAATTTAGTCCGAAAAATATTCGGGCCAGAAACGGGCTAAAATTGTACAGTGTGTATACCCAGCTTAAATCTGACCTAAAACTCTTTTGTCACACTAAACACAATGCAATACATAATTTGACACAACACAAACAAGCAAGCCACAGACCCCATCTGTTGATCATGTCATATATTTTGCTCTATAAACACCTGACTAGTTTGTGTGAGTATTATGCTGAGATTTTATAAAACATACTGGTGAATTATTTAATTGCTTTGGGGTCATTGAAGGCAACACAGCAGCCTTATTGTGGAGAAACATTCAGGACCGTCCGGATGCTGCGGAACAAAAATGAAAGAGAAATGAGAGCAGATTAATTTATCTGTGTTGTCGTTGAGTCATGAATGGTGGAGAAAGTATAGGGGTGTAAATCTACCATTTTCCATGCTTCATCAGTTCAATGGCATCATTGACCTGGTCCAAAGGCATGTTGTGAGTGATGAACTCATCCAGCTTCAACTTCTTGTCCAGGTAGGCTTTAACCATCTGAGGCACGTCATCCCTACCCTTATAGCCTGAGCCACAAAATCACGTAATTAGAGCATGGAGTCTTATCCAGAATACAACTAGCTAGAGAGTTGCAGAACATAATCTCACAGCCATTTAGTTACCAGAGATTCATTAGTTAGTGGTGGTGGTCGTATTTGTCTCACCTCCAAACGTGGAGCCCGTCCATGTGCGTCCAGACATGAGCTGAATGGGTCGGGTAGCAACGTCGTACAATGTTGACCAGCCAACCAGCACACTAACACCCCAACCCATCACACAAGACTCCAAGGCACTGCGCTAGATGGAGAAACAGCACAAAGTCAGTGGGCTTGTAAACCAGAAGGGTGCTGGTCCAAACGTCTGGACTAGCTGAGGGAAATGAAGGCTGGGTAACTTAATGAATGACACTCAGCTCTTCTCCGATAACTACTGCTGGAAAAGAGCAAGTGAGCTCAGTTCCGATTAAAGGTCTTTGTTTTGCTAGTTAGGTCCCACCTCTTATATTATATTCTTGCACCAGATCAAATTAAATCTCCCTACCATGACTCCTACACTCCCAACACATTCCAGGGAGAAGTCCACTCCTCCGTCGGTCATCTCAGACAGCACTTCGCTGATGGGTTTACTGTGGTCCTTGGGGTTCACGAATTCCGTCGCGCCAAACTCCCTGGCCTTCTCAAACTTCTCTGGATTGATGTCAACAGCATCCTTGCAGCCCATGACTGCAGCCAAACCCACAGCTCCCATGCCGAACACAGCACATGTGGAGCCCGGTTCCACCTAAAGTACAACACACTTTGGTCAACATGGCTCTTTAGGTCAGACTTGTTAATGCTCTGTACAGTAGTAATCAATGGAAAGGTTTTGTGTTCCACAATGAGGGATTACTCTTTCAGAGGCTTTGCAATCTGGGCAAATATTTTAATGGAAATTACTTTTGTGTCATGAAAATTGTCAAATTTATAGGCACTTAAAAGCAGGCTCAGTGATCTTGAGAAACCAGCAAGAGTAAACTAGATTTTTAAAAATGTCTCAATCCTAAAATAATGATGAAAGCAATCTAAAACAGTCAAACATACACACCTTAGCAGTATTAACTGCTGCTCCATATCCTGTTGGGATCCCACAGCTAATGAGGCAGACTTTGTCCAGAGGGGCAGCGGGGTCGATCTTAGCCACAGAAATCTGGTTAACCACAGTGTACTCAGAGAAGGTACCGGTTCCCACAAACTGCAGCAACTTCTTCCCCTTACAGGTTAAACTGGATTTTGCTCCCGCCACTTTGAGACGATCAACAGACCTGAATAGAGAATTTACTTAAATTAAAATACAACTTCAGACAAAATTTTTGAATTTTGCGTTGTTCTTTTAGAGGGTGGAAGAAATATTTGTAAGAATAAAAAACTATTTTTTTTTTTTACATAAAAATCCAGAAACAAAATTTAAGCGCTACTCTCATCACATTAGAGGGTTTACTGAATACTTACAATATGCTTAGAATGAAAAAAAAAACCAAAGGTCTAAACTATCTGTGGCTGTGGTATCGTCAGACACAACCAAAAATTACTACCCTGATAGAGAAGTGTTGAATACAATGTTTCTGTTTATAACTCAAGAGGAATCAAATCAAAAGACTGAAGAGGAAATGGAGTGGAAGACAGAATATGAGTGTTATTGAGCTCACAATATCTCCTCACACTGGTTCGTCTTCGGGTTCTTACAGAAGCGACAATCTCTGCACTGTGGGAAGAACAGAGGGATAACCTTGTCTCCTGAAAGAAAAAAAAAAAAGGTTTTGGTCACTAGGGCTGTCACTTTTCCAAAAAGTCAAAAAGTTTAAATTTCGAATAAAATGTGACAGCCATATTGGTCACTGTGTCACGGTTTGGCTCGCGCTTTGAACAGTTCCCTTTCTGGGGAACTCGCCTTGGTATCTCCCCGAGGCTTCTTGGGGTTGGGGTCCCCAGAAGGAAGCGTGGGTCCCCTAAGCTGCCGCGAGATCCCGAGCCTCAGCTGCCCTGTGGTCCAGCCGAGTTTAAGACATTTGTTGTGTTGGGGGTCTCAACCAACTTCAAGTCTGTTCCTGTGTAGGGGGTCCCGGCCGACACCAAGCGTGTTCCTGTGTCGGGGGTCCCAGCCGATTTCAAGCCAGTTCCTGTATCGGGGGTCCCAGCCGATTTCAAGCCAGTTCCTGTATCGGGGGTCCCAGCCGATTTCAAGCCAGTTACTGTGTCAGGGTCCCAGCCGATTTCAAGCCAGTTCCTGTGTCGGGGGTCCCAGCCGACTTCTGCGGTCTGGCAGACCCCTGCTCCCTGTGTCCTGTCGGCGGAGAGCTTTTTGTGCCATTTTTACCACAAATACTGTATATATTCGAGATTCTTTAGCTGATAATTTGCAGCTTGAGAAAGACCAAAACTGCTGCATTAGCATTATGAGGCTGTACAAAGTAGATGGACGCACTAGTGGCCTTTCCCTCTGACATCAAGCAGCTTTTTGGTCAAGATACCCGATGGATGAGCGCATGGATTGTGGTTCAACACATATCCTTTGGATGGTTCAAAATAAAAATTAAGCTTCTTTTTCCCCCTTAAATACTCCATTGTTTCAGTATTAATTTCATTGTGTTTCTCTATACTGTAAAGGTTTTGAACCTAGAATTCCTGGTTGGAACATTTTGTGTGTCGTTCTTGCACAGATGTAATGATATTTTTTCACTTTACTTAAAGGAACTGTGTGTAGCATTTAGGGGGATCTATTGGCAGAAATGATATATAATATTAATAAGTATGTTTTCTTCTGTGTATAATCACCTGAAACTAAGAATTGTTGTGTTTTCGTTACCTTAGAATGAGCCGTTTATATCTACATAGGGAGCGGGTCCTCTCCACGGAGCCGGCCGCCATGTTTCTACAGTAGCCCAGAACTGACTCTTGTTGTGTTTCTAGTTGTAAAATGTTGTTGTACATGTTACAAAGTAAACATTTGGGTTAATAGTAAATATGCCTCTTACATCATGTATTTAATGTAATGTAAGAAGGGTTCCCATACTCCAAAAATAAAGTACTGAAGAACTGGAATAATTATGTTTTGAACAATTATTCCACATGCTGAAAATCACCAGCATATTAAATTCAGCATCATCTCTGTAAAGGTTCTCATTTGTGCGGGTCACTGGACATCTTGTAGTCTCACATCCAAGAGGCTTCATCAATATGGAACTGATTGATGAAAATGTCCTCTTGACCAAACAGACAAAGTCCAGCTGCTGTATATTATCTGCTCCACTTGTGTCATGTAAAACTAGAGGGTTCCTATGCTTTGAGAAGACAAGGAGAGTACTTTTTTTAAAAATTCTTAAATTATGCGCTTAGTTTATTACATTATTCAACTATTTTGGTGTTAAGTTTATAATGCAATACTGTTCTCATAACGTAATAACTTATTACGTTATGAACAAAACTGTTATTATGTTATGCAATCGAGGTTTTATTACACTATGTGCTGATTATTACATTATGAGCTTTTATTACATTTAAATTATTACGTTGAGTTGCTACAACACGTCCTAGCTCCGTACTCAACACACAGACATGATACGTATCAATCTTCTCATCTCACTCTCGGAAAGAAAGCAAATAAGTATGTATTCAAAAATGCTGTACCAATCGAAACTGACCTGGCTGGTATTCAGTGACTCCGGGCCCGACGCTCTCTACGATGCCGGCTGCCTCGTGGCCGACGACTGCTGGGAAGCCTTCTTTATCCATTCTCTCAAAAAGGTGGTGCAGGTCCGAATGGCACACAGCAGTCGCCACAATCTGTACCAAAGACAATAACTGAACAATGAAAACACGAAGATGGGCAAGGGGCAGGCTGATGAGAGTGTTCACTCTCAGTGGGTTTGGCTGTACTAGCAACACTTTCACATTATATTGACATTTTTGTTTTAATATTAATATCAACCATATCACTAAATGGACCTTATAAGTTCAACTAGCAGGATTTTTATGTAACCACACAACTCCGCAGCAGCCTTTGCCACACATTGGTAGTAACAGAGAAGAGTGACAGAAGCAAACACAGTGACAGCAGTGCAGTTTATTTATTTTCATATTGTTACCGCCAGCCCCGGGGCTCCAGCGTGGCCCCGTATATCTTACGGCGACTGAGAGAGTGGCAATGTCATGATGAACCAGCTGATGTGGTACCGTAGAATAACGTCATCCACGTAGATGTATAATAAACTGAACTTTCATTTCGTTGCTGGATTCTATCTGCATCGTTTGACATGCCTGTTTGTAGCTGAGGCAACTGCACAGTGTGCTGCAATGCAATTGCACATTTGGTTTCTGTTTCTCTGATTTTGCTTTATAGTAGTGGTATTTTAGAAGACAATTGAAATGTTTTCTTTTCATAACATTCTTATATCGGTTTGTATGCATATTTATTTGATCTCTCATTGATTATGTTTTATGTAGTTCAAGGAAGTTAAGGTTTTGGTTAAGTTGTAGCTCTTAATCGTGTTTTCACGCACCACAAAGCAATTGCGCTTAGGGCACCCCAATGGCCAGCAGCGGCCCTGCAGCATGTATATTTATTACTTTTGTTCTCATTATGAATGTACATACTACATTACTGCACAGCCTGTTTACATTACAGTTCCTATATTTTAGCTGCTGCACTATTTTATGTCTTAGATTCTAATTCGATTTCGCTCCGCCGACGCGTGTGTCCAGGTGTGTGTTGTGATAGTGGACGTCTCTCACCTTGATGCGGATCTCGTTCTCCTGGGGAGGGGCCACCTCAATGTCCTCAATCACCAAAGGCTGGCCGGGCTCCCAGGCAACTGCTGCCTTGCAATAGATGACCTAGAGGGCAGTGACACCACATGAAATTACCCAACATAAGATATGACGAAATACTACTGGGGACTGTTAAACCATATTAGGAAGGGTTTCTCAAAAAAAGAGCCACATTGCCACAACCCTTTGTTGCACTCGGGACCCTTAATGTACTCTGAGTGAAGAAAGGGATAAGTGAAGCAACATATTGTCAGCTTTTCACATTGACGGTTGAAGGCAACATGCTACATTAGTAAGAACCGGGATATAATGCTGCAATCCTTTGTGCTATATTTCAAGGCAAACACTCATCTAGAGTCAACAGTGAACCTAACCTGCATGTCTGTGGACTGTGGGAGGAAGCCTGAGAACCTGGAGAAAACCCACACTAAAATAGTATGATATCAAGCAAACAAATGGGTTTCACATCGTCCCTGCATTTCTTTTTTATTACTTATGAATGTTAACAGCAAGTGAGGTGGTTTCAGTGTCTCTGATACAGCTGCTCCTGGCAAAAGCATACATGAAATGCAACGGTTTAAAGTCCACTCTTGAGTTATTTGACAAACAAACAAGAACCAAAAAATTAAAAAATTTTTTTTTTTTTTTTTTTTTACATTCAACATTTTTTTTCATTTTTATCCAAACAGTATAAGTTAATGTTGGGTCAGCAAATAAACCACTGAGTAAATCAGTTGTTTCAGTTTTGATAAATCAAATTGGAAATCCACTGTGGAAATATGATGAAATCTTGGGCTCCCACTGTCCCCTCAGCGTTGCAAATATCAACAGTTTCACAAAACTGACTACTTTGATAGTTTCAAACTGTGTGCCAAGTCAAACAGGATGGATGAAATAAGTCACTGAGGCAGAGAGGACAAAGGGACAGAAAGAGATAGAAAGTAAGAGATTGACAGGATGTTTTTAGGTGAAGATACCCTGAAACATAACTATTACATCTATCAGGGGTTCTCAAACTTTTTGGGACCAGAGAGCATTTTCCAAGGACCCCCTCTTAATCGTAACACTGATTAAGCATTATGCTATACCATAAACCATAAATACTTCAGACTTGTTTCATAGTGATAAACAGAAACACATTTCAATTTGAATCATGTTAATACCACGTATATACTTTTAAACAAAGGACTTGACAGCATTTATACTCTTCAAGTAATTGATCTTAAGAACTTTCAGGAAATGAACAGTGGCAAGACTTGCATAGTCCTAATAAATCCAGATATTTAAACTTACCAGATTAAAGCTGACTTTCAGTACTTTTTACTGCACTTTTTAATGATACAACACAATTTCATAATTTATAGCTAATTATTTTGCGGACCCCCTGACAGAGTGCCACGGACCCCACTTTGAGAATCACTGACATATATTACATATCTGTAACCAGATATGCAGTAAAATACTGCACACTCCAACCACTGAATGAGCCTCATATACACATTGTGAACTGCACACCATACGGAAGCACTTTCGAATGAACAATATTCACATGATAAATTATCATAAAGTACATTAATGAGGTACTGTTTCGTTGCTTTTTGATGTTTCTTTTCATTATAGTATAGCGCCTTATTTTAGTGTGTGTGTGTGCATAAATACACAGGCGTGTCAAACATATCATGTGACATAGGACATATATATGTACATATTGCAACAAAAAAAAAACCCGATTGAAACACCACATAAATATGAGTGCCCACATGTTAGATTATACTTACTTTACCAGCTGTGGCCATTTTTGCTGCAAAGATCAGAGTAAACAAGTGAGAGAGGAGTTAGGATAGGAGTGCAGCTGCAGGACAGGAGTGGGGAGGAGACAAACCTGGACTTTATATGAGGGGCCGTACAAGACATAATTAATTCTTCTTTCACACACATATATTTTCACTCGCACACACATACATTCTCCTTTCACACACAAATATTTTCACTCGCACACACATACATTCTCCTTTCACACACATATATTTTCACTCGCACAAGAATATATGTATGTGTGAGAAGAATATAAGTATGTGTGAGAAGAATATATGAATGTGTGAGAAGAATATAGGTATGTGTGAGAAGAATATATGTATGTGTGAGAAGAATATATGTATGTGAAAGGAGAATATATGTATGTGAAAGGAGAGTGTATGTGTGTGAAAGGAGAGTGTATGTGTGTGCGAGTGAAAATGTATGTATGTGAAAGGCGATTGTATGTGTGTGTGAGTGCAAGAATGAATTATGTCTTGCACGGCCCCTCAGAACTTTAGGTTTATATATTGCATCAGTAGACAGTTTGACATTAAAATGGGCATGGACTTCCTTGAGTTCCCTCGTACCCAAATCTAGCCAACAGATCTGGAGCCTGATGTGAGGAATAAACGAGCAGCAACCACAACAACTGAATGTAAATCTCCTTTTACACCAAAAATACTTTTTTTTGATAAAACAATATCTTCCAAAACACCACCAGGCTTCAATGAGCTGTCGAGACTTAAGGACCTATTGAAAGAGAAGTTGGAGAGAAAAGCTGCTGGCTCTTGCTACATACTGTACAAATGTGAGAACGGTATAGATCTTCTTGTCTAGATCAAACTAATTTTTCTTCAGTGACGTATTACAGTACTTTTATTTCATCCAGTCTGTTTTATATTCCTTATCATTGTCTTTGAAATTTTTTTTTGCATTATGTAAAGCATTCTGAATCGTCTCAGTGTTTGAGAGGTGTTGTATTGCATCTGTAAACTTGCTTACTGTCTCTTCAGCCACTCTCTCCTGTCCTGCAGTAAACCCTTTCCAGCTCACCCAGTCTCACTTCCTCTTATCACTTTCCAGCCTTTCATTCACCCTGCCTGACTTTGTTTATTGTTCACGACTACATGTGAACTTAAACATAACCTGCATTGTGTCTGGGTGTATCTGGGTTCGAACCGGGTAATCTAATGAGCCATTTACAGTTGTTGCACTTATCTTCCCCCTCTCAGGGGAAAAATGATTATGAAATCCTGTCTCACACCTCTCACCTGATCTCAGGTTTGGGGCAGTGGGGACGACGCACAAGGCCACTAGACCACGACGCACGTTAACATAACACACAACCTCAAAATGTTGTGGCTTTCCATTTTCCAGTCTTTGTGTGATCAAAACCATGAGTGATCTTCTCAAAGGGCAGAGTGTGAGTCACAAATGTATCCACTCTTGGCTTCTTGATAATGTACTTCTCCACCAGTTTGGGAACTCTGCCGTCACTCTTGCAACCCGGGTGCAAAAGAGCTCATTAGTTCAGCAGAGAGAAGTAGTTATTCCGGAGTTATTTTAACCCAAACCACGATCTTTTCCTAAACCCAACTAAGTAGTTTTGTTGCCTAATCCTAACCAAATCAATCTTTTCCTAAGCCTAACTAAGTAGTTTTGTTGCCTAATCCTAACCAAGTCGATCTTTTTATAAGCCTAACTAAGTAGTTTTGTTGCCTAAACCTAACCAAGTCGATCTTTTCCTAAACGTCACTAAGTAGTTTTGTTGCCTAAACCTAACCAAGTAGATCTTTTTCTAAACGTCACTAAGTAGTTTTGTTGCCTAGTCCTAACCAAGTCGATCTTTTCCTAAGCCTAACTAAGTAGTTTTGTTGCCTAATCCTAACCAAGTCAAACATTTCCTAAGCCAAACTAAGTAATTTTGTTGCCTAATGTTGCTCAGGTCAAAACGCAAGTCATTCTTGCACAATGTAATGGAACAATGTATCCAGGAATAACTAAGAGTGCAAAGTACATGATAGCTTTGGACTGTATAATATGCTACCAAAGGAAAAACTGATCATATAGCAGTTAGTCATTCTGTAGATTATTAGCTCATTTGTTGTTCAAAGTCTATGTTGTGTAGCAGGCAGCTGTCTGGCTCTGTGTGACCGTCTGCTCAAACAGTAAAGACAAACAACACAATGACATCAGAACACAAACAAGTTTAGTATAGTTTAGTTTATTAAATGTATCAGGGACCATGTACAAAAAACATTAATCTCAAAAAAGAGAAAAGATGCTTTGTACCAGATTTACTAGCTAAATTCCATCTGTAGTCTCCCTGGGCAGGTGAAATATCCCATCTGCTTATGTGAACACTGCACATGATTCTCACAATCTGCATGTAATCCACTGACTAGTGTTGAGTCTTCAAGGTCAGGCACATATAGTGTGTATAGTTTGATATAGATCTCTTTATTATGTGCATTGTATTGTGTGAATGAATACTGTGTTGAGATTGGGTATAACATAGCTGCCGGCCATTAACTGATTTTTGTGTCATAACAGTGATCTTATTGTGGAGAAACACTCAGGACCGTCCGGATGCTGTGGAGCAAAAACATAGCAACATTTAGAGGATTTGCACTGATTTATTATTAATCTGTGTAGCTGGTTAGTAAATCATGAATGGTGGAGAAAGTATGGGATTCTAAATCTACCATTCGCCACGCTTCATCAGTTCAATGGCATCGTTGACCTGGGCCAAAGTCATGTTATGAGTGATGAACTCATCCAGTTTCACCTTCTTATCCAGGTAGGCTTTAACCATCCGAGGCACGCCGTCCTTACTCTTAAATCCTGAGCCACAGAGAACACACACACATAATAAAGTAAGATCAAATAGTGTCTTATCTCAATCAACGTATCCTCATACCACGGTTGGTGTGATATCTTACATAAAGTTATTCCTCATTTTTTGTGCTTTTTCCCACGAATGTCCAGCAACAAGTGTCAATATCCACTTATTACATGCATACAGTCTTTTCAAAATAAACTTGCATCTTCACAGTTAACAAGAAAAGGATGCACGACTTACCTGAAACCCTTTTGAGATGGACTCACTTTCCCTGTCGCTCATATTATCATTATTACTGCTAAGACCCGCCCTCTTGAGATTGACAACCAATCAAAATGACAACTTGTTACTGTGACAGTTATAGTAGTGTCATTACTTAGTAGGGATGGTCATATTTGACCGACGGGCGTCTCACCTCCAAACAGGGAGCCCTTCCATGTGCGTCCACCGATGAGCTGAATGGGTCGGGTAGCGACGTCGTACATGTCTGTCCAGCCAACCAGCACGCTGACACCCCAACCTTTCACACAAGACTCCAAGGCACTGCGCTAGATGGAGAAACAACACAAAGTCAGTGGGCTTGTGACCGTAGAGTATCCAATCTGCGGAGCAGCTGAGAAAATAATCACCATGACTCCCACATTCCCGACACATTCCAGGGAGAAGTCCACCCCTCCGTTAGTCATCTCGGACAGCACTTGGTTGATGGGTTTACTGTGATCCTTGGGGTTCACGAATTCGGTCGCGCCGAACACCTTGGCCTTCTCAAACTTCTCTGGATTGATGTCAACGGCGATAATCCTCTTGGCTCCTGCAGCCTTGCAGCCCATGACTGCAGCCAAACCCACAGCTCCCAGGCCGAACACAGCACATGTGGAGCCCGGTTCCACCTAGAGTACAAAAGACTTTGGTCAACGTGGCCCAATTCTTAAAACACTAGTTATCCCTAAATGCTTTGGTGCCACTGGCAGTTAGTATGTTTCATTCCAGATGTCTGATGTTTATCAGAGTGGTGTGGGGAGAATTCATTACAGCAGGTATTTGCCCTCAACCATACATGTTGGACTATCCCCAACTGTCAAACATACACACCTTAGCAGTATTAACTGCTGCTCCATATCCTGTGCAGACCCCACACCCAAGGAGACAGACTTTGTCCAGAGGGGCAGCGGGGTCGATCTTAGCCACAGCGATCTGGTTAACCACAGTGTACTCAGAGAAGGTACTGGTTCCCATAAACTGCAGCACCTTCTTCCCCTTACAGGTGAACCTGGAGTCTGGGGCTGACATCACATCAGCAGCAGAAGCAGCCCTGGATAGAGGATTTATTAAAATGAGAATAGAACTTGACACTCCATTTTTGCCTTGCTCCTCTTCTATTAGAGGGAGCAACGGATATTTGTTAACATGGCAATTTGCCAAAAGATTACCAAAGACCCAAACAATCTATTCTGTGTCATCATCACACAACACCTAAAGTCGCTCCCCTGACATACTGTTTTGGGCACTATGACATACGTAGAGACATAAAATGTTAATGCACCCTCAAATGGGTCTATAACCTAATATGAACACATTCAGGATTAATGAAATTAAGAGATGGGAATAAAAAGATGAGCTCACCATCCTTGCTCACACTCGTTGGTTTTGGGACTCTTACAGAAGCGACATTCTCCACACTGGGAGATGAACAGAGGAATGACCTTGTCACCTGAAAGACAAAAACAATGTTGCCATGTCAAAGGAATTTTAGGCCAACTTACAAAACTACAAATCCAATGTGAAACAAGGTTTGCTGTGATGATTGGCACAAATAGGCCTTGGTGTACCCGTTGCTATTGCTGCAACAAAGTCTGACAGGGAAAAAAGACACGAGCTGTTTCGGTTGTAAGCTTTAACTGACCTGGTTGGAACTCAGTGACTCCAGGCCCGACGCTCTCTACGATACCGGCTCCCTCGTGGCCGAGGACTGCTGGGAAGCCGTCTTTATGCATACCCTCGAACAGATGATACAGGTCCGTGTGGCACACCCCGGTTGACACGATCTGCACCGAAGACAACGACCACACAATGAACACTGATGCTTGTTTCTTTCGAACAATCATAGCAAAACAACCGTAACTGCTGTGGGCACGGCAGGCCTGTCACGCTTTGGATTTCTCCACATGCCGAAGCAGTGGAAAAGCAAAACCTCTTTATCTATGGAACTTGGAAGGTGCTTGAAGGTCTTTCCAAAACCAAGAGCGAAAGTTTAATGAATCGATTAAACTGTGTGTTATCTGCTCTAACCAGTAGACGATGGGGTGCCATCCCCTTTGTTAGCAAAATGACCAAAATGCATCCCCTTGTTAACCTGAAACTGATCGCCGATTTGTTCCCCTGCCGTGTCCTAAAAAAGATATAATTGAGGGGCTTTATGTCCAAGACCAGACCAGCGTGGCGTCATCGCCGAGGCTGCGTTCCCTTTTGAGGGAAAGAAACCCACTATCACAGGAGAGAAAATGGAAAATGACGAAAAGCTGTTGTGTGTTAACCGAGGCTTTCAAACTGAGATTTGAGGCATATACAATACGTGAATATTCACTGTCAGTGTGGTAAATCGCTAAATACTGAAAAGTGCATAAAGACATCCCTGTGTATGTACATTGTTTAAGTCTTGAAAGTGGACGTCTCTTACCTTGATGCGGACCTCGTTGGCCTGGGGCGGGGCTACCTCAATCTCCTCCATCACCAAAGGCTTGTTGGGCTCCCAGGCCACTGCTGCCTTGCACTTGATGACCTACAGGGCAGTGACACCAGCATGAAATCTCACATCACTGGACACTGCCACAGCTACGCGGAAAGGAGCTATGGCAGTTCCCGGAAACCCTTCAAGCCCTGAATTTCACTATGCCTGGTTGAGCAATAGATGAATTGTTACTATCCTCTGTACTATAATTTCAAGGCCAACGCTAATCCAGAGGCGCCAAATTGAGTCATACGCCACCGTGGAAATGATCATCATAGCAAACATAACCAAAGGGGTTACACTTATCCGCTGCACATTTATTAATTACATGCTAACAGTGGTACAGAGCACGTGGTTTCCATTTCTCTGATAGAGCTGCTCCTGAAAAAGCAAACATCACATGAAAATTAGCAGTTTAAAGTTGACATAAGGTTTTTTTTTTGAAAACTAGTTGTTGTCACACTTGATAAATGTTGTGGTCTGTTCTTTTTTTGGTCATTTTTTTAAAATCCCATTGTGGAACTGCAATGAATTCTTGGGCTTCCACTGGGATCTTTTTTGGCTTACTACCCCATCACCTTTGCCAATATCCACAGTTGAGTAAAACCGTCCGGAAAGTTTGGAACTGTGTGCCGGGTCAAAAAAGGACATGCAGTATTTCACTGAGGCAAAGCGGACAGAAAGAGAGCAGTATTTTATTGCACTATTATACATTTTTATTGCAGTAAAAATAATATTTATACATTGGTATGAGTGATATAAACATGCATGTGCAAAGAAAACTACTCTAACATTGCCTATGAGAGCACTGAAACACATTGTCAGCTATCAGCTTGATATATTCCACCCATCCACATTATATGAAAACATTATGACCACTTAATAATCTCATAATATTCAAGTAAAATATATCAATGTGAAGTTTGTTGCATTGTTGTCTGATGTTTTGCTTTTCTATCGCCTATACAGTACTTGACTAAACTACCATACTCTGAAAAAGTCATTAAAACATCACAGTTGTACTTAAGAGTACTCCCTTATTGAATTACGTACCTACCTTACCAACTGTGGCCATTTTTGCAGCAAAGCTGATCGTCAGAAAGCGAGGAGGGAATCGTGAACGAAAGAGCTGCCGGACCGAAGAGTGGGGAGGAGAGACCTTGGATTTGAGGTTTAAATACTGCTGGAAGAAAAGGCAGTTATGCAAACATCCTGATGGGCAGGGATTGGTCGTACTTTGAGTCACTGGTTATCACTAACTGTAAATAAGAAGAAGAAAAAGAAAAAAAGTGCAGCCATGTTATCAGTTCTTGACACTCAAAACTATGCCACATATATACTGTATGTGGAGGCTGTGTAGAAATGAGTTGGCACAAACAAGCAGCATTCACTCTAGATGATGCCTGTGAATCACACAAATACCCTTTTAAGATGACATTTTCTGGATTAAAACAATAATTTTTAAAACGTTCAAAAGATTTTGACATTACTCTCATGACTTTATACCGACCTTCAAGTCTTAGGTAAAAGTCCTCTCCGCCTACTCCGACCCTGTGGCCTCATTACAGAAAAATGCCCTAATTGCTTTCCCTGTTTAACTTAAGTTTCAAAGATAGGATCTTCCTGTCACATAAGAAGGTCCTAAACTCACGGGTGTGTCCTATCCTATCTCAGACCTCCTATCTTATCTGAACTTAAACCTGCAGTAGGCAGAATATTTTTGGCATCATTGGGCAAAAATTCCACAATAACCTTTCAGCATATTGTAATTCAAGTGTTCTGAGAGAAAACTAGACTCCTGCACCTCCTCATGGCTCTGTTTTCAGGTTTTAAAAAATCTAGCCGTGACGCGAGACTTTGGCCAAATACAGGTCATTTCAGAAAAAGAGCGTTCCTATTGGCTGTTCATATAACGGAGGCAGCCGTAAATCACTCGCAAACTCCGATCAAACGGTCAAACTAGGCAGCGCTGATCAAATATGAATACAGAATATTATACAGAAATTTAGTAGTTCAAAAGTTAAATTATCAAATATGTTGTTACAAATGTTTGTATTTATAATTGATCTGCAGATATCAATTTAAAAATGTCTTTAAAAAAATATCTCCCAATTTAATATGCACAATGTACAATTTTATTGAAGTTTGTGGAACCTGCACGAATTGCCAGAACCTAAATTCTTTTAACCACACACCCTCATCATCACATGTAAAACAAAATTGTTATTTATATGCTAAACTGCCCATACAGTACTCAGATGCCAGTTTAGGTACATCAGTCTCAATGGTGTACAGAGGAAAAAGAAGAGAGAAGACAATATGGGATGTCTGATGAAATTATCAGCTTATCTAGGTGGGTTTAAAGATGAGTCTTAACAACGCTGAAGGCAATTCAAAACCGCTTTGACTTTATTGTTTTAATGATCTACTGATATCATCGACATGGGTGACACTTTACATATTAATAATTTGCTGATATGTTGCAAATAGTGCATTTTCTATGATCAAATGCATAGCAATTAGTCAACACAGAAAACACATCCAGTGCTAATTAGAAGTATTGTTGAAGACAATGTAGTAAAAGAAGTCAAACGAGACTGTAAAAGATGAACAATCCAAGTTATGACACTTAACGATAATCAGAATTCTTAGAAAATCATTTGCTTCAAAAGGCACTATATCAGAAAATAATTATCTCTGATTTGTGGGAACTTGCACTCAACCATTGAAATGATTGCCTCCATTAATGGCACACTCGAGCGCATTCAACAAAGGCTGCCAGTAACAGTGATAAGCATCGTTCCTAGGTAACTCTATAGTAAACAAAATATTATGAATAGCTCCTTTTCAGTGAAACAATATAAACTTTGTACAAAATATTGGGACCATCTTACACCAACAAATCTCACAGGGTTTCCTGCCTTGGTGCATCTGGTTTTCAAGACCAAAGTGGTTTAATGGTTCAGATTGTTAAGGGAACATACTGTAGTATTCACAGGACCAAATGGATTACATCTGGTTCTTGTTTATCAAGTACCAATCATTCTGTAGGTGCTGTAGAGATTTAAGTTATATTAAGAATAGCATCATTAAGATATCAGGCCTTACAGACTTGGGGTTTTACATAATTCTATTTTCATATTAAAATATGCTCTAAATGCCTGCTTTTAGTATCATTTGATAACTTTGTGTGCAAACTTAAAAATATATAAAAAAGACAATCTGTATCTATACGAGTAGCATTGCAACTCTTAGCTTTTAGCTCGTGGACAATCATTTGTAAATCCAAGATTTAGGTTTTGATACTTTTTCTATAGTAAGGAAACTAAACAACACAAACTCCCATTTACAGTAACAGATAGATAAACCAGCCGATTAAACTGTTGTCAGGCTATTAAATATTAATTATCAGTCGCTATAAGCCCCATAGATGTGGGTCAGTAGGGGCCTACTACACCCACTAGTAGGTTTTATCATCTATTCACATGGTAGATGATAGATAGATAGACAGAAAGAAGGTATAAAAAGAACACGACAGCGAACGTAGCAATTATGATGGGAGCAGAAGCGGAAGTCAGGCGCTGTAGTATACAGTGTGAAACTCCATAAGGGGTGGATATCGGAGACGATGGATGGGACACAAAACACAGGGTTTTCGCCCAGGAGACTGGAGTTCGCATCCTGTGTGAAAACCATGTGTAGTTGTCTTTGTGTTCGTAGTTATTTTAACCCCAAACACAATGTTTTCCCTAAACTTAACTGTTTTTTTGCCTAAACCTAAAGAAGTGGTAGTTTTGTTGCCTAAACCTAAAGAAGCCTTTTTGTTTGTGTTCAAAATGTGACGTCTCATTCAGTTTTACAATGTGTTAGAACGTGTTGCTTTTAAGTTTCAATTTTACAACGTAGTAGGCCCTTAATGACCCACATCCATGGTGCTTTTAGCGACTAATAACGGCTATTTAATGGCCTGATAACAGTCGAATCGGGTGGATAAACACTAATATGTAAGAAAAGAAAAAGAACCTTCCTAGAGCCCAGACAGACATGTTAACTTTCGCTGGAATGAAGTGGATTTTTATGACAACATTCAAAAAAAGGGTCACATCTAGCAGAAAACAGTGTATATCATTGAGCACCACTGGCTGTGATGCAGAGCAGCTTCAATGACTAATTCTTACTGTACATGCATTAGTATGAGGAACGAGTGGTTACACAATACTTGCCAGTGTGCATACATGCAAGTGTGAACGTATGCATGTGGGTTTTCTTTTTACAGCTGCCTTCGTTTAAGGAGTGTTTTTGTCCCAAAGCTCAGTAGCACAATGTGAAGATAAACCAAGAGTTCAAAAGACAGGTGTGTACGTGGAAGGAAAGCAAGGTAAAAGTGGAGTAAAACACACATTAATACCCGAAACCATGCAAACAAGCACACACACCCATACGTAGTCACATACTGATTGAAAATATGAAAGCCTTCTAAGTCACAGCACAAAGATAGCACTTTGTTTTACAAAGCCTTAAAACAAAATCAGACATAGAGAGATGAGGTTATTACTAAGCACCCAAGAGATACGATGGAAATAAAGGATATTACAACCAGCGCTGAATCACATCCAGACTAGTCTTTAATTAGATGTTCTCCTGTCTTACCTGGAGTAAGTTTCTAAATATAATTTTAATGTTCTGCACTTCCTGGAGTGACTAAACTGACCTAGCTTTAAAGGGGAACTACGCCCATTTTTCAAAATTCAAATATGTTATTCCTATGGTCTAAGACAGTCCAAAAAATATCAGTAGACATGAACAACTCTCTCCCAAATCCAAAAAGTAGAGTGCTAAAACTCAAACTACTTGAGCTCTTTTCTATTGTAGTCCTCTCAGTTGTGAAACCGAAAATGTACCCATATACTGTATATAAAGATGGATGACATGACAGCTCCCCATAAGAGAAGCCAAAACATGACAATCGCCCCCTGGTGGATGGCTGCAGTATGGGCCATAAAGCCCGCCCCTTCCATGTTAGCAGATGGGACATGAGCCAAACTAAAAAGTCAAATAACACATCAAATAAATTTGAAGATGGTTTCTGTCATTTTAGGTAGTTCTTATGATGCTGATGTATGTTCAAGTGTTAATTTCTCTGATAAGTTTTGTAGCTGGCAGCTCCCGTATCCGGAATATTTTGGCTTCACTTCTGTACAGTGGAAGGAAGTGGAGACGTGTTGTCCATCTTCATATACAGTCTATGAAATGTATACATATTAGAGAACTTTCCCCTGGGTGCTCTCAGGGTCATCTATAACATCTCTCCCAATTCTTTGTCTATGGAGCAGCACCGGACTTTATACCCTATGACATCACAAGTTTGAGTTTTAGCACTGTAGTTTTTGGATTTGGGAGATAGTTGTTCATTTTTACACATATTTTTGAACTGTCTTAGACCATAAGAATAACATGTATGAATTTTGAAAATGGGCGTAGTTCCCCTTTAAACTAGAGCTTTGATACCAATAAACTGGACTTTATATTGGGCAGATATTGGCCTTTGATGAAAAAAGTAAGACTAATTTGACAGTCAGAAAGTGTATGAGTCATATTAAACTTGATGTTTGAGGTCATCTGTAATACATTAAACTGTACAAATACACACCATGTTGGTCGAGTAAGAAACAATCACACTGAAGGAAATTTGTGATTTGTGATTTTGGGCTATACAAATAAAATTGATTTGATTAATGAGAATGTGTGAGAATTAGAGACTACTATTGAACTACTGTTGCTTTCTTAAGTTATATCATTTATGAATGCTATTATTTTTATTAGTCAGGATAACACTGCTTTTTACAGGTTAACCACTGACAGCCGATAGATACACTCCTTTTTAAGAGAGTTTTGTACCTTAAATTATATTCCACATGCTTAATTAAGCTATATTTAATCATATACTTGAATGCTGTCACTGAAAAATCCAAAATACTATAATTAGTTGCAATGTCAATCGAGATGCAACAAAGTGTTACAATACAAATAGTGTTTTTCTTCTTGCATTTGGAATGGATGCAGATATGCTTGCTGATTTTGATGGATTTTGCTAATGCCATGTACATGTGTCGGTTTAAGATGATATCAACCTCTGATTGTTGGAGCTGTGCAGCATCTGGGTTTTTCCTCTGTGTGGGCAATTTACTCTCTCACACTATGGTAACACGGGTAATGACATGCTCACTAGTACTTTCCATTTTGGCACTGTTGCACTGACCCAGAGCTGGTGTTAGTTGAGGCAAATTAAGTTGTCAAGCTGTAGTTCAAGAAAGTTTTTATGAGTTTTCCAAGAATGCTGATAATGCTAAGAAAATTAGCTTACTATAGCAAGTATTATACATTTAACCCTACAGCCCGCTGACCCAAATTCAAAAGGACTAGTTTTCAATTTTGGGGAAAACACTTATTGGCTTTTTTTTTTTTTTTTTTTTTTTAATTTCGATGGGTAGATCGATAACCACTCTTGTGTCTGTGTGATAAATATGAAGCTAGAGCCAGCAGGTTATTAGCTTAACTTAGCATAAAGTTTAATTGGTACAAAAAACAAAATGTAAAAATGACAATTTGTGGTTTCATGAGGAGTTACGGGCAGGAAACATTTCTCTTTGGGCTACGCTAAGCCAAGTGGAATTGATCTTCTCATCTAACTCTAGAAAGAGAGAAAACAAACAAGCATATTTCCAAAAAATGTCAATTGATTTCTTTACAGTAGGTCACTGCATTGATCAGGGTAGTTATCTGCTGTTCAATGTATTCTGATATTTGGCAACTTTCTTTTGTACAGTAGAGCTATATCAACACCACGGTTGATGGAAATGCCACGCTTAACTCTGAGGTTCTATATTTTGTATCCTGTCAAGAAGAACCAAGGATGGAATGAGAACAATGTAATGTGATGAAAATATTGGTTGATTCAAAAATATGGTTCTTCTAAAAAAAAAAAATGGGGAAAAGTTCTACCTGTTATTAATATGCAAAACCACTTCCACCAAAACTAGAAGCCCCCTAGTAGAGTGTGCACTGCCACCAGTAACAATTCTCCCATCAGCACATGAATACAGTATAATGTTAAAATCATCCAATAGCAGAAAGTCCAGATCTATAAATACATAATCCTTAAAATCCATTTCACTTGGTATGATATCTTGCTAAGGAACAGACCGACAGGGATAAAATCTGGTCGCTCGCATGGTCCGGTGCAAACATTGCGACATCCAGTGCTTTCTGCACATGGCAATAATCACTGATCTGAACAGTACTTGATGAAAGTACAAGCCTTTTGTTTAAAAGTAATCTAACTTCAGCCCATTAAAGTTCACTTTAGATCCATATTATGAAAAAAAATAAATCCCAGCGGCTTACAATTTCAGAGACAATTGGAAAGTTGGCATTTGTCCACTTCACAAACACAACCACAAGGCTTAACATGACGAATGCTACAAGCACCCCAGACACACACATACACACACAACTAAAATTCTTAGACACAAAATGATAAAAAGCAATAAAAAGTACACAAAAGCAGAAGTGCTGTTTTTCAACGTGTGCACCGCCGGTTCTGCATGTCTATGTAAGGCAAAGTAGAATTAGACGATAGTGTTTTCCGTTTGTTGGGGTTACATTATGGCAAGCTAGTGACAAGGGGGCACCTGTGCACGTCTCGGCACCCTGTGGAAGACTTGTGATCCGTCTTGACCCGTTCTGTATTTTCTGGGGTTGTTCTGGTTCACGCCACTTCAGGGGGAGGAGTGGCTCATCAGTCGTCAATGTCCTCATACACGTTATCGTCAAAGGGCCGCGCCACAGACGGCTGTATTTTGTGTCGGGAATACTTGAGCTGCAGGAGGTCTCCTACCTCACTGATGACACTCAGCGCCTGTGGAGACATTTATACAATAAAAAAGCTGTCACCATGAAGGGCAATATGTGGCTCGAGGAAATTTAAAGCTGCGCCAAGCAAGATTTTTTATGGATAAAAAAAACCACACCTGTCTTGAAAGATTAAATCACAAACTTGGGCTGAAACAGAAAACACCACTAACTTTAATGCTGCAGATGGACCCAAGCGTTACCATTTTTCATTCCTATTACTTGGGTGGGTGTGAGGTGAAGTCACCGTGTGGACATCGTGTTATGGCACAGGAGGCAATGAGTTCATACAGATAAGTCATCTAAACAGCAGCAGAGTGTTCTCTTCACCCCAAAAAGAAGATATTCAGTCTGAGAAGTGCCTTATTTCTGAGTAATGTAATTGAAAGTTTCTGAATTTCAAGCAGTCATATGGTCAACAATAACAACATGACCTGGGGATGACTACATTATACAGTGTTATATATAACTGAAGACAAAGTCCCCTGGCTTGCTAATGGTGTTTTTAGATGAGACAAAGTAAAAAAAACTGCTTTGCTGACCGACAGTTGTGTGTGTGTTGAGTGTGTAGCTGTAGAACGGTTCATGCTTAGACTAAACATTATGGATAACTAATCTAAGCTGCGTTACTTGATATTTAGGCCACAACAAGTTGTGAGCACACATTTAAAGTTGATAAGGTGAACAAAAACGTTGCCTATTTAGGTGACCTGCTGACATTATTATTCATTTGGAGTTGTGCTTCTGGTCACCTCACAGATGTTAGTTCAACATTCACTCTCTTTAGCGGCTAAAAGCTATCTTTATAGAACGGTTCATATGATATCTTACAAAAAGTTATTCCTCATTTTTTTTTTTGTTTTCCTACGAATGTCGAGCAACACGTGATGAATGTCCAACGACGTGTCAATTTCCGCACTTTACATGCGTACAGTCTTTTCAAAATAAACTTTCGTCTTCAAAGGAAACAACTTGGTTAGGTTTAGGAAAAGATTGTGGATTGGGTTAAAATAACTACGGAATTGGCTATACTTAAGTACGGAAGTTACGTGATAAATAAATCAACGTCTGGGTTAAAATAACTACGGAAGTGGAGTTACTTAAGTACGGAAGTTACGTGACAAATAAACCAACGTTGACTTCTGGTTTTACACTGGACACGAACAGCGGTCTCCTGGTCGAAAGTCTGGTGTTTTTTGACACACCCATCCACCCCGACCTCCTCCATATGCGGCGTTTGTTGCTCTTTATACTTCCTGGTTCACGATTACGTGGATTACATACAAATTGATTTCATGGGATACATAGAAATTACAGTGCGTTACTTTTCGTAGGTATAGCTAAGCACGGTGTATGAGAACAGCCTGAAATGTTTCACTATGGTCACTAGCCACTTGTCGCTAACTGCGTCTAGCTGCTGTTTGGTGCCGGGCAGGTAGCGTACGGTTTGATTTCATAGCATATTTTGCCAAAAGGTTCATAAAGCTGAGGGGAACTTCAGAGTCAGGTCATCATTCTCTGTGTTTTCGTTGCTTGCGATGAGCGACCCCTTTCACTATACATATATTTCATTCTCATTTCATCCATTGCTAATATACAAATATTGATTAGTGCAGCTTTAGTTGACTTTGTATGCATTCATATCAGGCATGTACTATATGCCCTGAATAAAGTAAACTTGTTTTTTTTTCTCTTCTTCAAGAAGTCACTGTAGACTAGTCTTTTGTTTCAGGGTAAGGATATTAATTTGGTCAGTGAAATGAAAGGTCTTCTGGAGGACAAAAGTAAAAGAATTTAGGTTTATGTGTACACGAGTGGGTGTGTTTGAACGAGAAGTCAAAACTGCGAAATCTCGACCGCAGATAAAAGAGACACAAAACTCGACACGACACATCAAAGTACGAGAGAATGATACAGAGAAGGAAGGCTAACAAAGAGAGACTTTAACACCATGTCAGATAAAAGCACTACAATACTCCCACTCCCTGTCTTCACTTTATTTCGTTTCATTTCTCTTTTTTTTGAAGAGCAAGAAGAGGAATGGTAGTGGGTAACAGCACTTCCTGGAGACATGGTATGTATCTGAGCCAACTGAGCCACAAGGACACTCCAATTAGACAGCAGAAGGTTCAGCCACTATGTGAACCAATCTTTATTTATGTTAAAATGAGAGACAGGCTGAAGTTTAAGACGGTGACAGGAAGAGGGTTGTGTCTAGGAGGTAACCCCAAAATGGCGAAAACGTGCACAAACTTGCAAAAAGCTCTCGCGAGACTCGCTGCTCTACGACCTTAGACTGTATATAAGAAGTGGACGTAGTCACCGTGACATCACCCATTGGTTTGTGGACTGACGTTCTGAAGCCTTGAGTTCGGCATTTTGGCCGTCGCCATGTTGTTTTTTTGCAACTAGAAATGACATAAGAGGGTGGAGCTCAGTACAACTGAACGCTGAATAGGCGACAAAAAAGGTTATAATTAACTTTCATGAACTGAAAACACACTGTGAAAGGGTTAAAGTTCTACGACGAAAACGAAGACAACTCCCAGACCGGACAACGTCGTGGTAGCGACCTGCCAATTACAAGGTAGCCACACCAACCCAGCCAACCCAGAGGTAGCCCACTGCCGACGACCTATCCTAACCTTAACCATTCTTGGTCAATGCCTAACCTTAACCATTCAAGGTCAATGCCTAACCTTAACCATTCAAGGTCAATGCCTAACCTTAACCACTGAAGGTGAATGCCTAACCCCAAACATTCAAGGTCAATGCCTAACCTTAACCATTCAAGGTCAATGCCTAACCTTAACCATTCAAGGTCAATGCCTAACCTTAACCATTCAAGGTCAATGCCTAACCTTAACCACTGAAGGTGAATGCCTAACCCCAAACATTCAAGGTCAATGCCTAACCTTAACCATTCAAGGTCAATGCCTAACCTTAACCATTCGAGATCAATGCCTAACCCCAAACATTTGAGGTCAATGCCTAACCTTAACCATTCGAGGTCAATGCCTAACCTTAACCATTCGAGGTCAATGTCCAACCTTAACCATTCGAGGTCAATACCTAACTTTAACCATTCGAGGTCAATGCCTAACCCCAAACATTCAAGGTCAATGCCTAACCTTACCCATCTCGCGAGAAATTTGCAATTTGGGTGTTACCTTCTAGACACGACCTCAGTATGGTAGAGGAGGGGCCCTAGTTGAGAGGAGGGGGCAGCTTTTTGATGTGTTGCCAAGAGCAATCAAACCTTAACAGTCTGCGCTGATGTAAGGCAACACAATGAGGAAATGGGATGGTTAGAGTGGAAGTCTGAACTCTAAACACAGGGAATAGACTGTGAATACACTGTACATTAACCTGCTGGGCAAACCAGCTGACACAGACACAGTGCTGGGAGGGATTCAGTGTCTGAAGTGACTCAAAGACATCTCCACAACGGATCACACCTGTGTCCTTCAAACTACAGACAGTTTTCCCGCCCATTACACCGCCCTTCTTTGTTCTAATGTCATCATAACCTCTTGGCTTAGTTTCAAATAAACTGAAGGTCAGGTATCACACCAGCTTGGAACAGGAGAGCTGCGATAAAAAAAAAAGCTAGTATCAGCCCGCACCCCTGAAAGAAGCCTGCCAATGGTGGAATATTGGTATTTAAACCCTTCTCTTCCTTCTGGACTCAACAACAAGAAATTACAAATCTAGCAAACAAGTTAAATGCTGGAAAACTGACAAAAACCCAATGTGTGTACAAGTCTAGTAATTAGCCATAGCCCCATTGAACTGTATTACGCCCTAAACCCCTGTAAGCTTAGTTCAGTAAGGCTTGGGACTGACAATTCTGACTAATTAAAGACATTTTAACAACCTAGAGTGCGTTTCTCACTGAATAATTATGGCTTCAGGTCTGTGTGCCAGTGAGATCTGGCTACGCAAGACTAGTCCACGTTAATACGCTTGCCACTACAGTGTGTTGCAGTCTAAAAATACTTCTTTGAAAAGAAATAAGAAGCAAGTTTCGCACACTGAATACAAGGTGGTGCTGGGGAAGAAAAAATACAAGTTTCACCGATGAGAGTTAACTGCCATGTTTAAGGCATCCGTCAATGATAACCGGCCAACCAATCAGAGCTGAGTATTTTCAGTGGCCATGATTTCACAGGTTTTAATAATATAGAGTAGTGTGTAAGAGCTTTTTCCTTTTTTTTGTCCAAAGCAAACCACAAATTAATTAACAAGGCAAAAGTGAGCATGGCTCACATAGCCCCGCTCACTGCTTGACCCCTGCTAAAGAAGGGCCAAAGGTCTTGACCTTTTGGAAAAATTTCAAAGATTTTGGGCACCCTGGACTTCTAACCCCCAAAAGGCACAATTAGGGAATGGACGGAGGGACGGACGGACACGCGGAGTGCTATATACCGCCGACTACGTTGTCGCGGGGCGATAATTAAGCAGTAACTTGTTCTGCAGAAAGCTTTCATCTTTTCCATTAAAACGTTTTTAAAAATATGTTTTGAGTGCTTGTTTAGTCAGTAAAGGACCTATTATGATTTTGTGCTTTTCCATTTCCTTTAGTGTATTATATAGTTTTTTGTGCATGTAAAAGGTCTGAAAAGTTATAAAGCCCAACATCCACGCCAAAGGGAGTTACTCTCCCCAGAGAAACACTGCTCCTGAACTGCCTTGCCTGAAGTCCCTCCTCTTCTTCCGTAACACGGTGATGTCACCAAGTAAGACATTTGCATAATACGTGCCTAACGGCTAGTTTGGTACGCCCTCAAACAAAGCTAGTTAGAGCGGAGCTGGAGGAAAGTCCGAAGAGTTTGGTTTGGTTGACCAATCACAACAGTGGGCCAGCTGGCCAATCAGAGCGGACTGGGCTTTTCAGGGGGAGGAGGGGGGTTCAAACAGAGCGTTTCAGACAGAGGGTGATTTTTGAAGTGTTTTTTTAAAGCATGTAAACATGTTCTAGTAGAAACCCAAAATACAAGTATGAACCTGAATGAGCCTAATGAGTCCTCTTTAATAATGTTCTCAAAATCTAATCTAATTCTTTGCCATTTTAAGGTTCCCGTCTGTCTAAACGTATGTTGCTCAGTAGCGAAAGCAATTAGTTACCCTGTCGAGCACGTCTTTTGTGTGGGCGGCTGAGATGCAGAAGCGTGCCCGGGACTCGATGATGGGCGTAGCGGGGAAGCCCACGCCAACCACACCGATGTTCCTCTTCAACATCTCCCTGCCAAACGCTCTGGTGGGACAAACGTGAGGAGACACGGCACTAAATTACACAATGAAGATAGATGATTTATTGCCCTCCGTTAGAGGAAATTGGTTTCCACAGCCTGTACACACATTAGAACAATTAATGAATATCAATCACAAAACAATAGCTACAAGGAACACAAGAACACGAGTCCATTGAGTGTTATCGCTACAGTTTGTTGAGGGCAGTTATGGGAGCTCTTACTTTAGCAGGTTTTTTTTTACTGATCAGAGATCTGTATCTGCAGACGAATGGGAGTAGAGTGACGCATGAGTTCAGGGGGCAGCTGGGGTTGTGTGCTATGGTGTGTGCTTTGCATGTGATGGCAGTGTCAATAAGGGCTGTGTGATTTTTATAGATTCCATAAAGACATAAACCTGGCATGTCAGGTCATATTGACCTTAAAATAAAATGTCATTGTTGACTAGGTGTACACTCATCTGATTGGAGGAATATGGGTAGCTGATACATATTTATTATAATAAAAACTTTACGCCAGGCCCACTTAAAAACTTTTTTTAATAAGGTTGAAAGCTGGAAAAAGCCAGTAGTGGGCCTTGAGTTAATTTTTTTTTGTTGATTGAATCAATCATAAAAAATACTTAAAAAGATAGGAACTGAGCTACAATACATATGTAGCAGTCTGTCATTCTTTGGTACTTGCTGTCATTTCCCTTTTCCCATTAGTTTCAGCGAAATGTCACATTTCCTCCGAGTTGATTAGAGGGTTATTCAGATCACCTGTTGTGCAGGGTGTGGGGACTTTCTCCTAATTAAGAATTGAGAGCAGCTTGGTGCATTTCCTGGTGTCTTTCTCTGCCAATCAGGGTGTGACGACACACTTTCTTTAGGGCTTAAGAGAGGTGGGCGAATTGCACACCTTGTGCATTCTGATCCTTTCTAGACTAAATGCAGACCTCGTTATTGCGGATTCAGTCAGAAACTCTGGTCTTTAGGCCCTTTTGAGACTTCTTTGCCGTCTTAACTTCTCTGATTGAGGGTGAACATTCTGACATCTGGCTGGTTAAAAGAGCCCCTTTCCACTAGTTTACCTGCATCAGAGCAGACCTTAGTGCTATTCCTGGAAGAGCTTGTACTCGCCTGACAATAACCTAATGCCAGCAGGCTTTACTTTGTTGCTATTATACATTTCCTTGTCTTTGAAGAGGCATTTTTCATCATTATTAAGGAGGCCATTTTTAATTGTGAAGGCACTTGTGAGATTTGTTCCTTCAAGTAAATATTTCCGTGTTATGTGGTTGGAAACTGGTTTTCAGGTTTCTTCCCAAGTCACTCAGGCTGAAATCTGTAGAATTGTTCCGATAGAGATACCAGTATCGGAAATGCGTCCGATACTGCCCAAAATTTGGGATCGGGTATCGGCGAGTGCGCCGGTCTATGCACCGATCCGATACCACAATTTGATAACCAAGATAAAAATCAACCTGTTTAACCGGAACTCAATTCTTCTTCGTCGCGCCAAAACAGTAGCCTTCACTGTGCTGTCGCCCTGGATGTATCATGGTTGCCACTGGCAACTACTGTTTTAAAGCAGTGAAGAAGAACTGATTGCAGGTAGTTTGTCATGATGATGGTAAAAAGCCATTTGGCAATATTTCACAATGGAAAATCCAACAAGTAAAACAGAATAATCAAAGAAAGTTCTAACACTGTATTCAAAGTAAGTTTCAGACAAATAAATGAGCTTTGATATTGTCAGAATCATAAAATATCTGATATCCAATTATTCATCACACTATTGATCCAGGGGGTAGTTATTGTTGAACAGCAGCTAGTCAAAGCTGGAGGCTCACCCTATCTTGGCGGGCATGTAGAGCATCATGGGTACAACAGGCGAGTCCTCGTTGCCGTAGATGATGAAGCCCATTTCTCGAAGCCTCTTGCGGAAATAGACTGTGTTCTCTGCCAGCTGTCGCAGACGTTCACAGCCTTGGGGTGATGAGAAGAATTTTTTCTAAGCATTAGTGTTGACAGGAAATGCAACGAAAAGTAACCACACTTCTATCAGAGTTAATGATCTTTAGTTTATTTACAGCGTGCCGAACACTTGTTACTTCATGGAGCTGTAGTGAATGTCCTTCTCTCTTACTACTGAAAGTTACACAACAAAAGTTCAGTTAAACAAAGACTACTCTCCTTTACAAACATGTTTATTCTTTACCAGATTTGTTGGGGGAAAAAAAGAGGAAATTATTTATAGCTAGTTTGATGTTTTGAAAAGAAAGAAAAAAAAAAAAAAGGTTTACAAGCAGCTGAAAGTAATCACATTCATGAGATGCGTGTGAGAAAACATCTGAGTGTTACAGCATCCCGGCACCATGGGGAGATCAAGTTTTTAGTTTCTCTGTAATGTTTTCCTTCTGCCACAGGAGATCCACTGCATGGGCTCTTTGATAAGCTAGGTTTGCAAGACTACAAACACTGTTAGTTTGTTCACAACTAGTCACAAAAAACTACCACACGCAGATTGTTGCAAAAAACATACGAGTCCATAGTGTGTTTCTCTGATAATACAAATGATAAGAGTCTATGCCAGCAACAAAAATGATGTTTTTGGTGTTGAAATAAATAGCACAAAGGCTAAATCTTACCTTAGTAAGATTTTATCTGGACTAGCTTTGCAATAATGGAGGAGTACAATAGATCTAAAAATGATCTCTCTTTGAGGAATAACTGGTGTTAGATAAGCCGACTCTGACGTTGAGTCTGCCTTAGATTTCATTGGTGTGCACTGACACCCAGTGGCAACTGATGACAATTACAGCAGCTGAGACCAGATTCACTCAACAGCAACAAACCAGACGGTGGCAGCACCATGAAAGTACTTGATTTTCATGAGGATTCTTTGTTGGTCCTTCTATCTTTTGACATGTCAAAATAAATTAATTTTACAACGGTACTGTAAGAGCAGTGGGCAACCTCCGGGTCTGAAAAGTGAAGCCAATGCAGAACTTGCATTCTTTCCAATGGCCAGCAGGGGGCGACTCCTCTGGTTGCAAAAATAAGTTTGATTGTATAGAAGTTTATGAGAAAATGACCCTACTTCTCACTTGATTTATTACCTCAGTAAACATGAGTTTATGGTCTCAATGGCTAGTTTCAACTAGGGATACACCGATACCGGATTGGATATCGGGCTGATACTGACTCAAACAGCTGAATCGGGTATCTGTGGCAATGACGCCGATCTATTCAGTTCAATTTTATGTTTATATACTATATACGTTATATATTGTAATTTTAATTCCTGTTTATGTTTTGACCAGTTTGTTGCTGAATTGAAAAGGTTTACACCTGAATTGTAATTCCTGTTAATTTTTTAGATTTTTTTTTTACCAAGTTGCTGGTGTACGATTTGTTATTTTAATGATAAAGAACAATTAAATAAATGTATATGTATTTATTGGTCAAATTTTGTTTTACAAAGTTAGAGAAGCTATGTTTAAGTCAAGCCTGATGTTGCCTTACACATAAAAGAATGATCCCAGTCACTTCAACGCAGTGAGGCATACAGCTTATTAATTAAACACTTGTATCGGATCGGTACTCGGTATCGGCCGAAACCCTTTCACAGTGTGTTTTTAGTTCATGAAAGTTAATTATAAGCTTTTTGGTAACCCAAAAAATGTCTTATTCAGCGGTCGGTTGAACTTAGCTCCACCCTCTCGTGTCACTTCTGGTTGCAAAAAAACCAACCTGGCGACGGCCAAGAAGCCGAACTCAAGGCTTCAAAACGGCAGTCCACAAACCAATGGGTGACGTCACGGTGACTACGTCCACTTCTTATATAAAGTCTATGTGTTAGAGCTGTAGGCTACTTTGAAGCAAGCAACTTTGCTAAATAAAATAACTCCGCTAAGCACAATAGTTTTCTTTCTGCGACATCGAGGGACTTCTTTTTGTGGTCGGGATATGAAGACTCCAACAGGTGTCTCATTTTGTTTGTCACGGTTAATATCTAAAGACACAAGCACACAAAGAGATTCCCTATCAATCTAATTGTACCTGACACCTAAAAAAGGAACAGGGATTTGGGGCCCATGAAAAACAGTTTTAAAGACAAACTCACTCCCATTATGTGAAAATGCAGTGGGTAGACATCTGAATCTCAGTCAGGGATCTTTCAAAGCATCAAATTTAAAGGTGCCCTGTGGAGTTTTCTTCTACACAAACAAAAGCGGTTTACCCTCAGTGTTACTCCAAAATGCATTGTGTGCATTTTCGAGGAACAAACACGTCAAATGAATTTCCTTCCTTATAAAACATTTGCAAAGCTACATTTTTTTTTACCATTTTGAAACCTGCATTATTTAGATCCATGTTTACTCGCTAGCAGTCTTCTGCCTCCCTGCCTTTGTTGGCACATTGCTGTAGATCAGTAGCGATAATAGTGTGAAAATCATCGGACTGTGTATTGCATTACCCGTGTGACAAACAAAACGGGGGCGTCACTCATTAAAAAAACTGCTTCAATAGCGCCACTAGGTCAAAAACTCCACAGGGTACCATTTTTAATATCGTTGTACCACTCACCTATTGTTGTGCCATCCTCTCCCATAATGCACTTCATAGAAGTGATGATTTGCTCCACCACAGGAGGAGACATGGAGGTGGCGTAGACCGCACTGTGGGAATGGGAGCGCAGGTACTCAATAAGCTCCTAAACCCAGCAGATACACAGGAGATGTAAGTAGATGTGCATGGAAAGCTTTAGTTACTCTACAACCAATGAGAGTTCAGGACTCTCTGTAACTGAAACTTGGCATGGCTTACTTTAGATTTACTGCCTGCTTTACTGTGGGAATAAGAGCATGCCCCTTATTCACTGTATGTATTTGCATAAACAATATGAACAGTTGGTTATAATAACAATTTCAAAAGATCATGGAAAAAATATACAGTTTTGCACAAATTGTAAGAATATAACAGGCTCTGGCATCCAATGCAAATTGCATTTCATGCAGTAAATTGCAGAAAAATGTATTGTAGTTCTAATAAAAACACATTAAATACACTTTAAACTACCATCCATCTTTACTGTTTTGTTACATAGTTTGAAAGACATGCCGGTTAATAAAGGTATAATATGCAAGAATTAACTAAAAAACAATGTACACGCCCCACGAGGGGGAGTAACCCCCAGCCAATAACAGCGCGCATGGTGTGCAGCCCGTTCATGTGGTTAGTTGTGTGTTTTAGAACGTAACCGCCGGGAAACAATCAGAAAACAACGTTTTATTTCTCCGATATGCTGCTTTGTTTCTCACTAACGCCGTTCCCTCTCTTCAGTCACTCTATAGCTCGCTCGACCATCGCTGCTCTCTCTCTCTCCCTCTCGGCTTGTTGAGCTTTGGGGGTGTGGCCACCTTTGAATACGGTGCGTTTCCAAACAGGAACCGACAACGGTTGCATATTATACCTTTAACAATTTATCGTAAGCTACATCCTGTAACTTGACACACCTCATGCCACAATGCCGCTCTTTCTTTATAAATGAAAAAAAGACACAGAGAATGCAGTGAAGGTGATGGGTGTAGGTGACAAGAAGCCATTAAATATCTCCTCAGACTAATGTTTTTTGTTTAGAATCCTCAACAGACCTCAGGTGTCACAATCTCTTCAGCATTTCACAGAGACACTTAAGTTGCTTTGTCACGATTTCTGTGAACCTAGCCTTTTGTTTTGATAGGTTGATGTCAAGGAACTGGGCTAATATGTTAGGAATGCGGCGCCCATGCACTGCAAGACTGTAATTCCACATTACTGAGATGACAGGTGTACTTTTTACCACACTTAATTAAACTTGACACCATGACACACCTGATCTTGACAGATTGTTTGCAACTAGAGCATTCTTAGTAAGATTGCCGTAAAGTCTTTAGTAACCCAGTAAGCACACTGGGTTATCAAACAGGAAAACTATCCATGTCTTGTGACTAAAAACGCTTGAATTCCACGCTGCCGCTCTTATGTGTACATCTTTCTTTAGAACTCTTACAAAAGCAAATTAAATGGCAATACAATAAACTAGGGCAACAACTAACGATTATTTTCATTGTCGATTAATCTGTTGATTATTTTCTCAATAATCGATTAGTTGTTTGGTCTATAAAATCTCAGAAAATGGTTTTCCCAAAGCCCAAGATGACGTCCTCAAATGTCTTGTTTTGTCCACAACTCAAAGCTATTCAGTTTACTGTCATAGAGGAGTAAAGAAACCAGAAAATATTCACATTTAAGAAGCTGGAATAAGAGAATTTTGACTTTTTTTCTTTAAAAAAAAAATTACTCCAACCGATTGTCAAAATAGTTGGCGATTAATTTAATAGTTGACAACTAATCAATTAATCGCTGCAGCTCTACAACAAACCCACAATCCTCCATCCTCACCCTTTTCCCTGCGATGTATCCCCCTGCGGCGCCGAAGCTCTTGGTAAATGTGCCCATCATGACGTCCACGTCGCAGGGGTCCAGGCCGAAGTAATCGACCACGCCTCTTCCCCTCGGCCCCATGGCCCCTATGCTGTGGGCCTCGTCTAGGTAAAGGTAGGCCCGGTAGCGCTTCTTCAGGGCGATCACTTCTGGCAGGCGCACCACACTGCCCTCCATGCTGCAGGGAGGGAAAAGGCAAAGTAGAAGGCGTTATAGCCGGTGTCAAGCAACTGTCCTGATGTGTTCATTTATTTCCTGACAACCCAGGAAATCTGAGCTCAGGGGAGTACTAGCTTTTCCCTACTCAAGGTCTGAGTCTACAACTGCTGGGACCTGTCAACTGTCGCACAGACTTTATCTGAATGACAACTGCATGTCTCAAATATTATGTTAACATGTGCTGACTTGTGAAAATAATGTAACAATGTCACAGGAAAGCATCTCGTAGCTGCAGGTTGCTATATAGTGCAGCTTCTCGCAGCACCCTGTCTGGCAGAATAAAGTGACCCATCACAGTTGCTCACTGTGTGTACAAGCAGATAGAGCTAACCAAGCACTGAATCAGCTCTGTAAACCAGCAATCCAGTCCCAGGAGTGTTGATACTGCTGAATCTAATGGAACCACATGAACCATCAATAGAAGATAAGAGCTGCTTTCTAGAAGCCTGTTTTTTTTTTTTTGCATGTGTTTGTGTAAGACTCCTACTGATATACATGCTTTGCCTGATTTTTAAGCTAATACAGAGAAGTAGCTTAGTGCCTAAAACCTGCCATTTAAACAATATATATATGTTAGTTCCCATTAATGTTTTTTTGCTATAGTGACAGCCTTAATGATATTTAGGTTTGATAGCTTGTTTTCTGATAATCTTAAGCAGTTTTGGGCTTCAACAGTATCTAAATAGATACATCTTCTAGACAGTTATATTGGAAGGTGTAGAGTGAACTTTAAATGTTGCTACTCTTAGCACTATAACAACTTTTTAAACCCCTATTGTTTGAGAGTGTAGCAATCCCCTTGGTGCATATAGTTCCGGCATATACAGTGGGTAACCTGGGTCTGAAAAGTGAAGCCAATGTGAAAGAGCCTTAAACTTGCATTATTTCTAATGGCCAGCAGGGGGCCTGGTTGCAAAAAGAAGTCAGATTGTATAGAAGTCGATGAGAAAATGACCCTACTTCTCACGTGATTTATTACCTTGGTAAACATTGTAAACATGAGCTTATGGTCTCAATTGCTAGTTTCAAGTCTTCTTCAATACAGCATGATGTTCATTTAGTAAATTATGGTCCCATTTAGAGTCAAATAGACCATAAAGCAGAGTATGCTTTAGGGCGTGGCTACCTTGTGATTGATAAGTCCCTACCATGGCGAATCTTTCAATAAAGACAGAGGCGTAGTAATGCCCCATATCCCTCACCAGCTCCACCCTCCTATCTAAATCTTGTCTCTTCTGGCTCCAAAAAAAACCAAGATGGTGACAGCCAAGATGCCAAACTCAAGGCTTCAAAACAGTAGTCCACAAACCAATGGGTGACGTCAAGGTGGCTACGTCCACCTCTTATACAGTCTGTTGGTGCCTTCAAATGAGGTCGCGTTTACCATGTTCACGAGAAGAGTCCATATGAACGCCCCCCTCATGTGGTATTCACGACCTCGCAAGTGGAAAGTTTCTGAAAGCTCAGAGTTTACGAGTTGTGACGTGTTTGCTGACGTTGTTAGAATTGGCGGAGGCCATGGAAGTTATTTTTTCGGTACATAATAAGTGAATATATTGTAATTTTTTGTAATTATAAAATGTGTCTGATGAAAATGTTGATATTCCCAACGGCCTCATCTTTTTCCTCTGCCATTATGCCTTTGCATTTCCTGCATTATGTTACCCACTTGCTAGCTTGCTAAATTGTTAGCCTCTGTGGCTTCTAAATGGCGATAGTAACGTTAATATTGCCGTTGCTTAGCAGCGGTGATCTCACGACTTAACCACTTGAACGCCAAGCATATTGTGTACACGACTTCCTATGTTGTAAACACCAGCTCACAAGTTTCAACTGATATCTGATGAAACTACTGCTTGTGCAATCGAGTTAGGCAGTGTTGATGTTGAAACCAGGAAGGAAATCATGCGGTTTTAAAGCTGGTAACTGCTATTGTTCCAGTGCTTTTGGCCGATGAAACTTTTGGCCTAGTTAACTGTAAATGCTGTAAACATTGATGACTCACTCAGCACTGATAACGCCTTCTTTTGTTGTGTTCTGCACCAACTCGTTACCATTTGAATAACCTTGAAACACAAGCCCTCAGAAGGTCAGAAACCAATCAAAAGAATAAAGATATACTGTACAACAAAACTTAAAAATGCCTGGAAGGTTTTATTAAACATCTATCTTATGAAGAAAATGGGTAAGCTACCTGTAAATGCCCTCGACCAAAATGAGGATCTTCTTCCATGGTCTGTGAGTCCTGGGCTGCCCGTGAACTATGGCCTCCCTCAGCAGCTTCTCGAGGCTCTGCATATCTGACAGGAAAATTAAGAGAGTCTTACGGTACATTCAAAAGGAAAGTTGCGGTATCAACAGTGGTGGCAGAAAACCACTCACAGTTTGTTTTTTCAGCGAGCGAAACACTCGCCTACGCAGTTTCAATACACCCCCCCAAACAAAGCGTGGACGACAATACTGAATATCAAGTGTTTTATTTAAAACATAATAATCGAAATGAGTCAAATTCTTCAATAAAGTTCGAACCCGTATTTTAGCAAAAAATGTCAACCAGTCACTTTCCACCATTCCAAAAAACGATATGTACTTGCCAATTAACTTGTTTGTGGCTATAGTTGACAAGTTATGGAACCGACATACCAGTAGAAATAGACAAGCAACTGGTTCTAAGTGCCAAAATGAGGAGTTTTGCCTAGTTAGCTGGTAGCTAACGGCTAAATGTTGAAAGGCTGGTAGAAAACCCTTAGGTAATAGGTAATGATAAAAAATGCAAACAAGTGGCTAATCATTTTTTACAACTAATTACACAAACAAATTAAAAAAGTATATCATGTTCTATGAGAGCTATTTATGAGCCACCTTAAAGATATACTCAATACACGTGTTTTACACACAGATAATTGTTTTTGTGTGAATATAATGAAGTTTGTGTTTACAGAAAGGCGATACAATATACTGAATGCCAATGTGACTCTCAGACATGTTGACTTGCATTAGGAAAAGCACAGTGTTACTAATAACATTAACAAAGGCTATTGTCCTGTTCTATTCAAGTGTCTAAGCCGTAAGCCGTGACAGCGTGACAGCGTGAACAATACCAGGAGGACCCTGAAACCCAAGATGCCATCATTCATTCTATTATTTACCCCTGTGCTTTTGCTATTGTGACATGTCAAAATGTCTTCCATGAAAAAGGTCTATTACGTCAAATAGGAAAAAGCAAAAAACATATGGTAGGTTATCTTATATTTTTATACTAAAGATTAAAGGGGAACTACGCCCATTTTCAAAACCCATACATGTTATTCCTATGGTCTAAGACAGTCCAAAAAATATTAGTACACATTAACAACTCTCTCCCTAATCCAAAAATTTGAGTGCTAAAACTCGAACTTGTGATGTCATCGGGTATAAAGTGTGGAGCTGCTCCATAAACAATGAATTGGGACAGATGTTCTAGATGACACCGAGAGCACCCAGAGGAGTGTTCAGAGTATATGGGAACATTTTCTGTTTCACAGCTAACAACACTAAAATAGAATAAAGTTTTCTTTTTTTGGGGGTATAAAAAAGAAAACAAACATTCTGTGGGTCCATAAAATCAGCCTCCCATTCATTGTCTATGGAGCAGCTCCAGACTTTATACCCTATGACATCACAAGTTTGAGACTTGCTTCTCTGGTTTCTGGCTTTGAGGGAGAGTAGCTCATGTTCACAAATATTGATTGAACTTTCTTAGGCCATGGAAATAACATATTGGAATTCTTAATTTGGGTGTTGTTCCCCTTTAAGTACTTCAATGATGTGTGAGACAATAAAAAGAGCTATAGACTTTTCTGGAAAAGGAAGCAATGAATGAAGATAAACTGGGGTAAATAATAAAATGGACCTATAAATGCAGGTAGGAGACATACTTTTAGGAGGAACAATTTGTGATCACAGACTCACTGTTGTGTTTGAAGACTCTGATGGTGGACCCGGAGAGTCTGGCTCCCAGGACCAGAGAGACATGGTTCAATTCATCACTCAGAATCAGACAGCCCTGGAGGACACCACACAAACTTTAATATGTATAAATGATTCACACGTCTGACTTGTTTTTATCCAACTGAGGTAGCAGATAGTGTTACAGACCTACTTACACGTCACTTTAGTACATATGTTCTGGTGAGTGGTTGGAGTATCATTTTATGTTTCTACAAATGATCTGAGCTGAGATACTTCACAATGCTGCTTTATTTATTCCATTGTTTGAGCGACTACTAGAACGTACACCTTTTCAACAACGGGTTTGTATCGTTTCAAAAGGACAAAAGAATTTCCACTGTTGGTTTCCTCTCATCAGTGGAAACCAACTAGTTGGTGAGGTATCTACCTGCCAAACAACACCGCAGCAATGTGACAAAACAGACTGGTCTGAACTCGTTGTTATGTTTTCAGTCTGACGTGCAGTCGAGCCACCAATTGCCAAAGGCAAGTATTTCCTCCTGATCTGAGGCCAGAGGGTGGCTTTGTGTCGCTGTGTACATGGTGCTACTGGTAATCTGTGATAGTGTGATGTTATGGAATGGTTTTGTTAAAAGCTAAATGTACTCTGCAAACAAAAGTACCTGGTAGAAAACATATTTCATCGTTGGCAAATATACAGTACATGAGTGCATACACTAATACGAACTTAACATTCATATGATGTAGAGTGAGTGACAGTGAGACAGAGAGAGAGGAAAAAAGTGCTAAGAGAACATAAAGGAAACAAATAGCAAGCCAAAGAGTGGAGATGAGAAATGGAGGGAAAAGTGTGCTGCGAGAATAAATCGCAGCTCTACCAAGAAAACATCTATCACCCGTGGTCTTACCTTGCCAGCCAGTGCTGGTATGTTCATGGAGTTGGTTGCAAAACCCATCCCAAACGCCATGGCGGACTCCACGCCCAGGAACTTAGCCGTCAGTTTCTCCATCTCCTCGTGTCTGTCTAGGTTACCTGGTATGCAGAATTACAGATCACCATAAACGCATACCAATCAAAACCTCAAAGATCTATGCTGAGCCTTACATAACCCCTTTCATACAGAGATTCCACAATAGAGTACCGACGTATTTTTGTAGGCCAACCAGGAAGGTTAGAAAAATTACTATTATTAAAAAAAAACATTGACTTCCAGACGAGGGAACCGGAAGTGCTAAAATGCTAACTCATTTCTGGGTTTTAGGACTCATCCCTGTGGCACTCTATAATACCGTAAAGAAGATCCGCTTTGCTTTTTCACACTGAACCAAAATAATGGCGGCATAGTTTTGCCCATGTGTGTGATTTTTAGATAGCACGCCGGCATCACGGAGCCTCCGTACCTTGAACGGCGCAACAGTCCTGCCTTGAACAGGCTGTGTGAATGGGGCTATAGTTTGCTTTAGTAAATATGTTTATGGGCTTTCTTGTGGAGAATTACATGAGAGGATTGATACCACTCTAATATCTATCCATTCAATATTAAGCTACGGCCAGGAGATGGTTAGCTTAGCTTAGCTTAGCATAAAGACTGGAAGCGGGGGGAAACAGCTAGCGTGACTCTGTCCGAAGTTAAAAAAATGCCTTCCCAACACCTCCAAAGCCCACTTATTAACATGTTGTATCTTGTTTGTTTATTCAACAACATTACGTGGTGGACTATTTCTTGGGTGGGTGCAGTGCATCACTAGCATTTTCCCTGCCTGCCAAAGTGTGTCCTGATGATTTTACCCACCACTGCCAGCAATTTACCCGCATTTGGAGGGTGGCGGGAGCTAATCTCAGACCCTGCTCCATTGACAATGAATTGGGACAGATGTTCTAGATGACACTGGGAGCACCCAGGGGAATGCTCCGAGTATATGGGTACATTTTCTGTTTCACAACTGACAACACTACAATAGAATAAAGTTTTCTTTTTTTGGGGGTATAAAAAAGAAAACAAACATTCTGTGGGTCCGTAAAATCAGCCTCCCATTCATTGTCTATGGAGCAGCTCCAGACTTTATACCCTATGACATCACAAGTTTGAGACTCACTTCTCTGGTTTCTGACTTTGAGAGCGAGTAGCTCATGCTCACAAATATTGATTGATCTTTACTAGGCTATGGAAATAACATATTGGAATTCTTATTTTGGGTGGTGTTCCCCTTTAAAAACGGACTTCTGTTATTGAGCACACATGACAGCATTCTTTATGAAAATGTGGGCTGGCTTTCTCCCAAGGAGAGAAGCGTCAGTGGTTCTACTCTATCAGTAAAAATGTGCTAACCATATGACCCGTTCGATTTCCTCCAGGGTGATCTGGATCTTATCAGACTCACTCTGCAGACCGACTTCAGCCACATATTTCTAAAGCACACACAGACTCACTGATTTCAGATATTCTCCATTGTGCTGGAATTGAATTACAACTGAACTGAACTGAACTTTTGTGTTTATCAAAAGAACAGATTTTGAACTGTTGCAGTTTCTGAGAACTAATTTAGAGCACAATCAATCTGCGGATGATGTTATTGAATTCATTTTTGAATTTGTGTTTTGATTCATCTTTGTAAATTTGGCTATTTTCATTGTTTTATTCTCAATTTTTTTTAATCCGACTGTTTGTCTTTACTTGAAAAAGAAAGAGGGCTACTGTTCCCTAAATAAAAGGGTTAAAGGAATAGTTTGACATTTACTCTAGGTTATAAGAATATCGATACCATTCTTGTGTCCGTATGCTAAATATGTAACTAGACCCAGCAGCTGGTTAGCTTAGCTTAGCACAAAGACTGGAAATGGGGGGAACCAGCTAGCCTGGCTCTGTCAGGGTAACAGAATTAGCATCTCTGAGGCACCCCGATGCTTTGTCAGGCATCGATTAAGAAGAAGTAAAGCCAAGATATTAAACAAAGCTTTGGGATACTCACATTGCACTCAAACACTACGTGGTTAGATGGAATCTATCATGTTAGCTTCCACTGCACCATGGAACAAACAGGCCTATTGTGCTTTCTTTACTGTGGTGAATGCATCCCTCCACATTCCTGCTGATCAGTTCCCGACAGTGATAGCAAAAAGTCGAGGGTGTGTCTGTGTTTCGGCGTGTGTTTGTACCAATCTCCTGCCTGGTGCTGGCAACTCCGACGCCGTACTTCATGGTAATCTCGGCAGCGGAGTCAGCACACGGACCGGTGTTCTCAGCGAAGCCGAGGTAATTATACGAGCCCAGGTTAATCACATCCTGCAGTATCCGGCCTGTGTATCTGGAAGGGAGAGAGAAAATGATCAGACAGAGGAAATGATCAAAGTAGGGCTGTCGATCGATTAAAATATTTAATCACGATTAATCGCATGATTGTCCATAGTTAATCATGATTATTCACAAATTAATCGCACATTTTTTTATCTGTTCAAAATGTACCTTAAAGGGAGATTTGTCAAGTATTTAATACTCTTATCAACATGGGAGTGGGCAAATATGCTTGCTTTATGCAAATGTATGTATATATGTATTATTGGAAATCAATTAACAACACAAAACAATGATAAATATTTTTCAGAAACCCTCACAGGTACTGCTTTTAGCATAAAGATATGCTCAAATAATAACATGGCAAACTCAAGCCCAACAGGCAACAACAGCTGCCAGTGTGTCAGTGTTCTGACTTGACTATGACTTGCTCCAAACTGCATGTGATTATCGTAAAGTGGAAATGTCTGTAAAGGGGAGACTCGTGGGTACCCATAGAACCTATTTTCATTCACATATTTTGAGGTCAGAGGTCAAGGGACCCCCTCTGAAAATGGCCAAACAAGTTTTTCCTCAACAAAATTTAGCGCACGTTTTGAGCGTTATTTAACCTTCTTTGCGACAAGCTAGTAGGACATGGTTGGTAACGATGGATTCCATCGGTTTTCTAGTTTCATATGATGCCAGTATATTCTCTCTAGCTTCAAACTGACTTTAAACTGAGCCCACTACAGCCTAAAAATCACAATTTATTGTGTTAAAGAAATTAGTGGCAGTAGTGTTAAAGCGAATTTGCCTTAACGAATTATTATCTGGTTAACTTTGACAGCCCTAATAAAAATAAAATTAAACACTGATTCCAGATTCACTATTGTAAATATTTGCTGGTCTTCTATGACGGTAAACTTTGGAGTACTGGACTGTTGGACAGACCTTTGTCAAAACTTTTGGAAGACATGGACCTTTGCTCTGGGAAACTGTGGTGGCTTTTTGATATTATTTTCTGACATTTCAAAGACCAAAAGCTAATCAGCTAATTTGAGAAAGTAATAGTCACACTAATCAATAATGAAAAGATAATAGACGCAGAAAGACCAAACCCTACAGTGACTAATAATGAGTGCAGTGCAGGCACCACTAATATTACACGTTCAAAGCTCAAGATACACTTTCACTTAGTGCCAGTTTCCTCTTTCATGCAACTTAACAACATCGAATATTAACTTTCAGTGTTATCGTAGACGTAGAAGTAATGTTCCCCAGTCTTTTTTCTAAAGTGAAATGTGTCACTTGTCTTTGTCGGAGAGAGGAGTGTCAGCACAGTCTGTACTAATCCTTGACTGGGGCAGTAACCTTACAGCATACTTCCCTTTGCTATTGTCCCATCAAGGCCTCCTGCTCTGCCCCATATGTCTCGATATTGACTTCTACAGTGTTTAAGGTCTTGAATACAGTAAACGGCATGTGTTTCTCACTCAAAAGTCCAGTTGTAGTCGTGGGTGGCTCGTTCCATCAGGTCCATTTTGGCCCCCGGGACGCCGCATAGGGGTATGCTCCAGTTGTCTCTTATACGCATGTAGAGGTTTCTGGTGTAGAAGTTCTCAAAGTCCTGGTAAAGAGGCACAAACCCCTAAACATGGATGAATAAAGAGAGAAGGAAGAGCATAAAAACGACTGGTGACTTCAGAGAACTGCATGCCATTCATACTTTTGGAAAGCTTAGCTGGAAGGAATTCAACCTCTAGAAATATAATCTTTAACATTTAAACACGTGACCCGGGGAGTTAATTTTCCTCGGTTCTTGGAGGAAACATCCGTGGGAAATCCTCGGGGTGATTTAATGACTTCCCCACGTCTATCCCGCGAGCTTCCTTTCCTCAACATATCCAAATACTTAAAAACAATGGGCTTCATTATCAAAAGTTACATAACATGTTGAAAACAATCTCTGTAGTCAAGGGCATGTTCCAAATGTGCTGATAACTCCACCATTAGCTGTGCGGTGACAAAAATGCAATCTTAAGTGCACATTCCACTCGATTGTGAAGAAAAGTCAACTTAAAGCAGCAGTAGGCAGAATGTTTTTGGGCATCATTGGGTAAAAATTCCATAATAACCTTTCAGCATATTGTAATTCAAGTGTTCTGAGAGATAACTAGACTTCTGCACCTCCTCGTGGCTCTGTTTTCAGGCTTTAAAAAATCTAGCCCGTGACGGCAGACTTTGGCCAATCACAGGTCATTTCAGAGAGACAGCGTTCCTATTGGCTGTTCAATCAACGGAGGCAGCTATCAATCACTCACAAACTCAAATCAAACGGTGAAACTAGGGAGCGCTGATCAAATGTGAATCAATATTCTGTTCCTGTAATATAACAATTTCTCTTATTCCATATGTGTATTTTGTATCGACAGTTCCTTTTGTTAACACCTTATTTTGAAAACCGGATGTAGTCGCATGGTTATACTCCATGGTCAGCGCCATCGGGGGCCGTTTGGCTGCATTTAACATAAATGTCAGTATATGGGTGCTCTACAGTTGTGGCGTCGGCGATACATAGGTGAATCGATTTTTTTTTCCAAACCTCCAACAGGATAGGTGACTGTTTTATAAAATTAACTTTTTAAATGATATTTGCTCCAATTCTACCTACTGCTGTTTAAGGGGAATATTTGAAATGTTAGACTCAGCGAGTTTGCATTTGATAAACAAGGCACATCAAATTCTGTCTGAGTATTTCAGCATATACCCACAAACACCATTCTAGCAATCTACTTCCTGTTTGAGATATTACATTTGATAAGTTTGCATCAAACGATCTGAGGTTTTGTCTCCAAATGTATGCTTCCTGTCCAAACACCAAGCTTGAAGCAATACTGCTTAAAATGTTTGAAATATGAGAGGCCACAGTTTCTACTGTTGTGGGCTGAAAATATCACTTTGGTTCAGTCTGGTTAACAAAACAACAAGCGGCTGAGGTCTATTTTTCCATTCGCTATCACTGCTGTTTCTACAGGAACGAGGCAAACGCCCAGTCACCAGGCAACGTGTGCTCAGTCTACCAAATCAGTTCCATTCAACACCTGAAACGCATCTGGCCTTCTTTTCCTCGACAGCAATTTTGCTCACGACATTGTCACCGTGCATCCAAAACGAATCATAGGATTCCAGTCATTAGAGTGTCGGCAAAGTATGCTGACTGCCGTTGGAAATCATAACATGTTGCACAACTGTTGTTATAGGGAAACTGTTTCCAAGAATACAGGGTGTAAAAAAACACTATCGGGGTCACAGTCAGGTTGTGTCTGTGACTCCACTCACCTTCAGTTCCTCCTTCTCTCTGGCAATGTGGCACCTTTCGATCTTCCAGTGACGGAGGAAGTCGCGGAGGTAGCCGAAGACTGTCAGGATGCCGTAGCCCATGTAGGTGAACACTGCCACCAGCATGGGCGTCTCCTCGTAGGACTCGATGAAGGGCCGGCCGTATAGGCCGCCATGATGCGATGCCACATGGACCTGAGCGACACGGAAACCAGAAATTCGAATTAAACGAAAAACTCTGGAACATAGGCATGACCAGTTTTCATCAAGTTTTCTCAAAAGTAATAGTGTCTTTCAGTGCATATTACTATTTCTTTATATTTGGGCTTTAACAATATACTTTATATGTTGAAACATGTAAACCCGAATGTTCTGGCAGGAATACGCCGATTTTGGAGCTGAAACCAGTGGGCTACCTCCGAGTCTGAGAAGTGAAGCCGATGCTGAAGTGCCTTAAACTTGCATTCTTTCTAATAGCCAGCAGGGGGCGACTCCTCTGGTTGCAAAAAGAAGGCAGATTGTATAGAAGCCTATGAGAAACTGAGCCTACTTCTCACTTGATTTATTACCTCAGTAAACATGGTCCCATTTAGAGTCAAATAGGCCATAAAGCAGGGTATGCTTTAGGGCGTGGCTACCTTGTGATTGACAGGTCGCTACCACGGCGTTAACATGGCGTTGTCATGAAAGTTAATTGTGACATTTTGAACACCTTATTCAGCATTCGGCTGTACTCAGCTCCAACCTCTCGTGTCAATACTGGTTGCAAAAAAACAAGATGGCGACGGCCAAAATGCCGAACTCGAGGCTTCAAAACGCCAGTCCACAAACCAATGGGTGACGTCACGGAGGCTATGTCCACTTCTTATATACTTCTTTTAATCTAAAAAATTAACTTATAAAGATTGTTAATTTATAATCTAAAGTATTATTTATAATATTAATCTAAATATAATCTGTTTGCTGTCGCGCTCTGTAAACAGGGCAAGGGTAGTTTCATTTCGACCTAGTTAAAAGGAGCAAAAATACAGAGCCATAGTTAAACATAGCAGGAACAGTAAGTTACTAAGAACAGTAAGAACTTATCTTCCTATGCAAACACAGCTACTTGTAGCTTAGCTGGAAGTTTCACGTTTGGAGTAAACTTTACATAAATGTACAGTCTGACTTCCTGTGACTCCCTCTCCTTTTGTCCTAATGAGAAAAACAAAAACTGTTTGTTATAGTTGGCTGAGGTTTCTGTAACTCACTTAAAGGTGACTTATGTGCAGTCAAATTGTAAGTAAGTAGGGGGTGTTATAAGGAAGTATTAGCTCTGGTGCAGCTGTACACCAACTATACAGGAAAGAAAACACGGCGTGACAAATGCCAGAGAAGGGAGGATTTGACTGCCAAATAAGGGAAGAGCTGGTTGTGTTGATGTTAATATGTGCACTTGGAGCCAAGTGACCTACAATGCACTTTGTATGTGTCTTATCTTTCGTAAAGAAAAGTCAACTTCCCCATTTTCTCTGTCTCGGTGGACAGAAAGTCACTACTCGCGGACGTTATGCAATTCGCCTTCCCATCATGCGTCTCTGTGCTCATGGCTATTAGGCACTACATGTGACCGATCATGCCTCTCTCTCAAATACCTTAGAGAGTAGCAACGCTGACATCTGCACGAACCGTAATCAGCTGAGGTTCAGTCACCAGGCGCTCAGTTTCTCAGCCAACCAGCCCCAGTTTACTGAAACAAGCACTTACTTACTGTGACTGGCAGTTACTGAAAATGTCTTTTTCAGTCATGGTGATGTGCAACCAAATTCTATTCAAAAAGTTACAAATTTTACACACACGTACACAGCAGTCAGGAGAGAAAGGCTGTCCTCGACCAAAGTAATTCGCTAACACTTCATTTTACAGGTCGGCAAATTTCATGGTAATTAAGTGATAATTAGCAAGTATTAAAGTAGTAAATTTCTTTGGAATCACTGCCAAATTACTATTACTAAATTACTAAATTAATTATATTATTTCAAAGAAGTTATTTGCCAGTTATTATCTATTTATCAGCAGACATGGAAATGAAGCATATCAATTAACTTTGTATTCTTTTCCTGGAAAAATATTACCAGCTATTGGGAAATAGTGGAATATAATTATTAAATAATGTTTATAATAAAATAAATTCGATACATTTTGAGGTAAATATTTGGGTAATTTGGCAGTAATTCCAAATAAATTTCAAATAGGTTACTTGCTATTTATCACCTAATTACCATGAAATTTACGGACCTGTAAAATGAAGTCTTACCAGAAATTCTTAGTCGACTAACACTCATACTACTTTGTTGACTAATCAATTAATAGATTTAATAGACATATCTGTGAAACTGAGTTTCTCCACAAAGAATCACACAAAAGCACCACTTTATATCTCAGAGATGTGCTCATAAGTTTCATTTAAATAAGTCATTCAGCATGAAAAAAACATTAAAAAATGACTAACCGACTAAAGAAATCTTAGCTGAATAAGCAGTGCAAAATTCAGACTCAAATGAATTAAAAAAAAAACTCTCACAAAATATACATGAGTCTCGACGCTCGTGTGCGACAGCATCTAATCACATTGTCTGAGGGGACCTGTTAATTGGGAACAGTCACAGAGGGTGCACCCAAGGGTGGAAATTTCATTAGTTTCTTAGGAAAAAGCTCTTCCACAGCATGCATTTACAATCTCAATGGACAGCTCTAACTGAACAGGTGCACTGCTTCAGTGTCTCTCTAATCACAAACACATATCTCTTTTATTTATAAAAGGGAGTTACCCACTTCAAGAAAATGGATTTTTTTTCCAAACTTTTAAAGCCAAATATTTGCTACTCAGAAGACTGCAGCCAATATACACCCAGACATTAGCCTAAAAAAAGTAAGAACATTTTATAGTTCAATTTTCGACTGAAAGGAGTAGCCAATAAAGCCTAGCTACTATAAGTAGTAGTAGTATAAGTATACACAAAAACACACTCCACTCCCTCTCACCTGATGAGATAGGAATGCAACCTGCAAACGTAATGCTCTCATCGAGGCAGAGAAATGCCAACTGTCTCCCAAGTTGTTTGACTGGCTCTGGTGGTACTGTATATGCATCATGATGTTTATAGTATTTTAGAAATTGTTAGTTTGGGGTTATATCAATCCCGAGTTTGTATAATCAAATTCAACAAAAGTGGGGCTACTATTACTATACTACTACGACACTATTCCTCTTCTTCAATTCGGCATACATATTACGCACTAAACAGTATTAGAATTCAGTGTAATGTCAACTTTCGGAGTTGTCACACCCCGCCTTTTATTAAAACAACCTCCCCTCCCGTGGCGTAAAACAACTGAGGGGGGGGGGGGGGGGCGGTGGAGCGCAGTGTGGGTCCATTCATAAAGTTCAGATTTTAATATATTCAGATGTTGCTTTGCGCAAATATGATCGAGCCGAATTAAACGGCGCCTCGTGAAGATTCAGAGAAGGTTTTTGATTTGCGTTTTGGGGGAGTGTATAACATGAAGAATGAGCGAAAACTCTCTAAACTCGAGTATTTTACATGGACTTTGGTGTTTACTCTGTACTCGAGAGAATCAAAGCTCGATGACAAACTGTCAGACAATCGGCAGCAGGACTCGGTCTAGCTGTTATCGTGTCATATAATAATAATAACGCCCGAGTTAATGAAAATGACAGCAATGACGGAATCGTCAACCGGGTGTTTTCGGGTCCACACAGTAGATGCTTACCCCGGCTTTCCCCCAGCCCTCTCCTCCCCGTCCCCATCCCTGGGGCCTCACCTCCTCCTCTTCCTCCTCGGGCTGGCAGTGGTGCTTAGGCTGCAGCTCATGGCAGCGGTGGAGGCTCCTCAGCAAGCCGTTCCTCTCCGGCTTCAGTCCGTTCTTCTTGGCACGCTGACACACGTCCCCGTTGGCTGGCTTGGTCGCGGGGCTTTCGGTCATTGCTGGCCAACGATTGTGGAGCCGCGACGGTAAACTTTGCGTGTAGCGAACACGGCTGCCTGCCTGCGGTGCAAGGCGGTGACAGTATCCGAGCTGGGAACGTTTACAACCACGCTACAAACACTCCCACACACTCAGCACACGCGCACACGCACGCACGCACACACCCACACACACATTCAGCACACACACGCACAAATAACACGCCCTCTGTGGAACCTGAAAATCCAGACGCTAAATACCGGAAATCAACGCCCATCATAATATGAGAGCATGCAGGAGGGGGCGGGGCCATGTGCTTCACATGTACAGAAGGGCGGGGCTTGTACACGAACTTGAATCTTTTTATAATGTTTATGGCACTTTCAAGCTGGAATAAATAGACAGTGCTCAAAGCGTCTCGTTTATAGTTAATAGAAAAATTAAAAAAAAAAATTCCACAAGAATCAAGATAATGACAATTAAATGACATCCAAACGGCTACTGTAAAAAAAATTGTTAAAATGTTATGACATTACCTACGTCAGAAATTTTATATTCTTGTACAAATTCTTATGTGTTTAACACATCATTAAACGTGGCAATACAAACTTACATGAATACATTTATATCAACTAATATCAAGGTCAAATGAAAACTTTTTATTATTATTTTTCTTTTTAAAGATGGGTTTTCCAGTTACACCACACAGCTAGACAAGACAAGATCCCCATCGGGGGGGGGGGGCGAAGGAGGAATTTAAAAATCTATCACTAAAACTCTCACAGTGTTTAAACAAGAGTTAACATAGGTCCCTTAATATAATTACCTAAGTTAGTGAGGGCCTTAAATGAGCTCATTTGAAGATTTCAATTACATATGGTATTAAAAAATTGTAAAAAAGTCATTTTTTCGTCATTAGTGTGAAATAGTAAGCACGAAGTGGCTCAAAAGTCCAACCAGATCATCTAATTTATGTGGAAAATGTAATATTTGTCTCGCAGAATCACAGGTTCTAGACACATTTACAGCAAATAAACGTCAGTGTGGTATTGGATGTTCAGTTGAAGTTCAGTACACCTTTATAATGGTGTAATAATTTTGACTTTACATTGTAGTCATAGCAGAATACTTAATTTCTTATGGAAATCACAGTGTAGCTGCTCCCTCTAGTGGTTGGAGGTTGTACTGGCACCAAACATGTGCACATTTCTATAAAATAAAAACTTCACAGGAAGGGACAAACTCTGGGATTAACAGCTGTAATCCTTTGCTTCCATAGCAAACAATATAGGGAGCAGGGGGGTTGTAGTGAGGGAAATAATATAATTTAGTGTTCAGGGCCACAACATGGAGAGGGCCCTCAAAAAAGCCAATGTTATGTTATTAACATTATTACTACACCATTACTGTTGGCTGTCTGACCAACTCGTATCTAAATCAATACTAGGTCCTCTCTGAAAGGATTTGCAACACTAAAATCAAGTAATTTTTATTTTTATTGTATGAGTATTATACAATATCACACAATTTTAAGATACTTGTAATGTAGCCTACAATGTTTCTCAAGTAACAATGCATGAAATATATCAGTTTACTAGAGTTTTGATCGATTTTACTTCTGCATGTGCAACCACTACTGATGCAAATAAGACAAATTCAAACTGAACATTACTCCCTGCATTATTATTTTTTATAATGCATTATAATCACTGTTATAATGCATTACAATGTGATTATAAGTTACTCAAGGTGTTCATTGTTTGCAGTGTGTTTAGTAAGGTGAAAAAATATCATAAAATCTATGCAAGAACAACACAAAAAACGTTGTAAAATTAATTTATTTGTTTAACAGGTCATAACAGAAATTGAGTACCCCAATTTGACACAACTTTTTGATGATGAACAACTGAATGAAGAGCAGTTACATTTCACTAATGAAATGTTTCCCCAAAGACTCACTCTAAACACTAAATTGACTCAAATAATGACCTCTTATATAAAGCTAAAGTAGAAATTGTTTCAGGTATTATCTATATTTTGAGTCAATTGAGTTGTGTCAAATTGGAGTACTCAACTTCTGTTATGACCCGTTAAACAGTAATTTTACAATGTTTTTTGTGTTGTTCTTGCGTAGTTTTAATGATATTTTTTTCACAAACAATGACCACTCATAAGGACTTATAACCAGCTTGTAATGTATCATATCTGCCTATACCTCAGATATTTCATTACTTCAATTAAAGCACCCAACGACCACTTATAGTAACTTATAATCACATTATAATACATTACAACAGTGATTATAATGCATCACAACTATGGGAATTATAATACACTATGATCCTTGCAAAAAAAAAAATAATATCAGTGGGTGACCAGCAATTATGAAGTATTGTGATACTTGACCTTATAAGTCATTATAAAGTGCTTTGGAATGTGTTATTGTTATAAAGAATTATGAATATTTAAAGAATATTTATGAGCTCTTATATATTATATATATGATTATAGAGCGACGCATTATAGACATGGGCGTCATAGAAAGTGTTACCAATAATCTTTTTCTGCAGTTGACTCAGGTGTCCTGCTCTTGTCATTCCTTGACTCTGCTAAAGGGATAATTCAGCCCATTTTCAACTGCATTATTACAGCTTCATGAAAAATAATAATATAATAACATAAAAAATAATGATATATACAGACTTTTCAGTAGTTCTAACAAAACTTTACTGGGTCACATATGCATAAATAGGTCTTTTTCATAACATTTAGACAGAAAAGGCCCAGTTATAGGAAGAATAATGGCACTGTTCCATTGAATGTCTCAGTAAGCGATTTCAGTACTCAACATGCACAGTTTCTGAAATATCTAAATTAAATGCTGTGTTACTAGCATTGGTGGAAAGTAACTAAGTAAATTTACTCAAGTACTGTACTTCAGTACAATTTTGAGGTACTTGTACTTCTTGTACTAAATCTGTTAAAGGAATGCCAATTTATTTTTTAAAGCCTGGAAACAGAGCCGTGAGGAGGTGCAGAAGTCTAGTTATCTCTCAGAAACACTTGAATTACAATATGCTGAAATATTATTAAGACATTTTTGCCCAATGAAGCCAAAACCTACTGCTACTTTAAGTACATTTTGCTGGTAATACTCTCGTACTCTTACTCAAGTAAAACTTTTGAACGCAGGAGTTTTACTTGTCACAGAGTATTTTTACAGTGTGGTATTGCTACTTTTACTCAAGTAAAGGATCGGAGTACTTTTTCTGCCAATGGTTATTAGTCTTATTAATTACACCTGTGCTTATCCAGCTGTGACAATTCAACAAGCTAAAATGCATAGCTATCACTGTCTATTTAATAAAATGATTTAGTAATTTCCTTTCATTTTGTCACATAAAGGACACTGTTATTCCTATTAACTCCTCCCCATTTATCAGTGCACTTCCTCAAAATGAGTGCAACAGCGCCCCCCTGAATCTGTACGGTCAAAGGAGGCATTGCAGTTGCAGTCAACTAGACAGGTGAAGTTGGCCTCCTTTGAATAAACAGTAGTTAACAGTTAGATGCGGTTATACTGTCACGGCACTGGGGACGTAAGTTATATATCGACGGGACTCTGGAAAAGAATGTGAAACGAATTGTGCAGCCAGTCATGCTGAAGCCTCACAACGAACAATAGAAAGTTAACAACGTCTTTTTAAATGAAATAACCAAGTTAGCTAGCTAGTTTTCTAAAGTTGCTAGCTAATGATACTCGCTACTATGCTATTGTAAGGCGAACGGAGATAGCAAGACCGGTTTGCGAGCAAAGATGGAGAGAGAGGAGATGAGGACTTCTATCAACAAACCAGCAAACCAGTACCAGCAACAAGCAGTAGGACATTTTATGGCATGGATGTGGAGCAGTTTACCTTCACGAAGGGAAGACGAATGGTCTTCAACATCAAAAAGTAAGTCAGATAAACCCCCCCGTCTGCATCTGTCTGTCTCTTTGTTAGCTATGTGTTTAGCTAACTCCTTGCCATGTTGTTGTTGATGTTATGGATGTCACATTATGTTGGACCGAACTTTGAAGCTGTTGTATTGTTGCTGCAGGGACAGAGCCTGTAGGGCTTTGGCTAATTTGGAATCTCTCCAGTTTCGTTTTTATTGTTCAGTAGCATGCTAATGTGTGTGTGATTTGCGAACGAGTCTGTGCAGAAGGTCTGCAAGTTGCTTCTTTTATTTAAACTCTTATGTTTGAATGCCAAACATGCAACTGTTAGTCTAACGATGTGTAAGTCGTGTATTTGATACATGCATTGGTACCTTTTGATGCGAACATACACTTTTAAACCTGTGAGTATATGCAGTGTTCAGTCTTTTCAGTATTAGTACAATACTGATCTGTACCTGTATCTCAGTAGCCTGTAAGCTATTATGGTATGCATAATGTATGTATTGCAAAACATAGAATCTGCTCAGTATCCAAGGATTTTTATTTACTGTTGCTGTACAATGGTGTTTGCTTAGAAGATACTAAATGATTGTAAGTCAACTAGACAAAAAAAACAAAAAACATAACTAACCAAAGGTTGAACTTTTTAAACTTGTTTCCTAAGCTTTAGACCACATCTCATGGCCTTACTTAGTGGATGGAGTTGCTCAGTTGTCATATATGGTTTTGGGTCGTGTCTAGAACCCACAATTTGGGAAACTCTCGCAAGATGGTTAAGGTTAGGCATTGACCTAGAATGGTTAAAGTTAGACATTGACTTTGAATGGTTAAGGTTTTGACCTTGAATGGTCAAGGTCAGGCATTGACCTAGAATGGTTCACATTTAAGGGTGAAAGTAGATTGAAGTTCTTGGAGGTACTACTAGGCTACCCAAACCTTCATCGCTTGATATTGTTCTCCTCCCACCCCCTGGCTTCAAGCATCCCTGAACACATGATTCAATGCCTGTATGGTGTAAAAATAAATGAGAAACACTTGACATAATGTATAGCAAATTATTTTTTCAAATGGTGCAAATGCTGCTGAGTAATTTGTAAATGTTGACAAAACCTTTCAAGTTTGTTTTTGTTGTTTTTGAGTTGTTGTTCCAACTTTGCACTGCAAATGCAACATCAATAATAACAATCTTGCATTTCTTGCAATTCATGGAAGTGAAACAGCAAACAAACAAATCAAACAAACAAACAAACAAATCGAGCTGTGATTAAGGATATTTGATAACAACACAGATAAACATAGCCTACAGTAGTGCACAGATGCCATTTCCAAGGTTGCCATGCATAGCGCCTGGCGTTTACTCACAGATCGCTTGTCTGCATGAGGAGCGCAGTCGGACCCCGCGGATCCAAGCGAGTACGCAGGTGGAGTGTCAATGGAGTCATTCCCTGTTGAAAAGACCTTAATGCATGCACAAACAAACAGACAAACTGAACTGAAAACATAACCTCCTTGGTGGAGGCAACTAACTGCATGTTGACCTGATGTTAGCAGATGTGTTTTCTTGTTGAAAATGTGATCATGAGTGATTGGTTGTATGTGGGTTTTGGCAGGCAGCTGCTATCCCTTCTTCCCTGTACTGCGTACCGGCACTGAATCTTTTAGACCATACCAGCCTGCTTTTACCTTTGTTACCATTAGGGATGCACCGATACCGATGACGGATCGAATATCGGGCCGATACTGACTCAAATAGCTGGATCGGGTATCAGTGACAATGGGGCCGATCTATTCAATTCAATTCTATGTTTATATACATTATATACTGGAAATTTAATTCCTGTTTAAGTTTTGACCAATTTGTTGGTGCATTAAAAAAGGTTCACACTTGAATTGTAATTCCCGTTCATTCCCGTTCAAGTTGCTGGTGCACGATTTGTTATTTTAATAATGAAGAGCAATTCAGTAAATTTATATCTATGTATTTATTTGTTAGGAAAGCAATGTTAATGTCAAGCCTGATGTTGCCTTACACTTAAAAGAATGATCTCAGTCACTTCCACACAGTGGGGCAGAATTCAGGACATATAAGGAAGCCCAGGTCAAGAACCTAATTAGGGTCAAGCTGGGGAGGCCAAAAGGTCTGATGAGGCAATCAGCAGCAGGTGTGTGGAGCATTAGAAGCACACTGAGGACACCTGGTGGACAGGCGAGGAATGTCCCACATGTTTACACAAAGACACACTTGCGCTGAACTTCAAACGGCAAGTGGGAACATACAGCACATTTCTAGCCATGATGGATGGCTACATTTTCTACAGTTGGACCCTCTTGTTCAATAACTAGAGCTACAGTGAGGTCTTGGTAATCTACTTGCAGCTAAGAATTATGGGACCTGTAGTTATTGTTCAAATTTGACCAGTACAGTAGTAGATAGATAGATAGACAGATAGATAGACTGATTGGTTGATTGATTGATTGACTTTATTGATCACTCACACAAAAAGACACGAGGTAGGACAAAAAACACTGTATATACAAATCTCTGTATAACTGTACATACCAACTAACCCTCTGAGACCCACAATAGACCAGTTTTGGTCTTTTTTAGGGGGGTACAGGGGGACTTTAGGGGTAGATAGCAGGTCAACAGTAGATGTCACATAGAAGTGGTGTACATCATCTGAAAGCTTGGAACCTGAAGATTAATTTGAGATGCAGCTAAGCACTGTGTGTCATATTGTTCTATTAATAAATCAGAAATAAACATGAATTTAATAATTAATTAATTAATTAATTAAAAGAAAAGTCAAAGTGTATAAGGGTTTAGAACATTAAGATAGAAGTATGTGATGGCCATTCTCAAGAACTACTATGTCTCATAAGTTGTTGCAGCAATTTTTGGGTTGATACCATTTGTTACACAGATTTGGTGCTAAATTTAACCATTTTTTTTTACCAATCGAGAATTGTTCAAAATTACCAATAATCCCTCAAATATACCACATTAAGACACCAAGACCTCGAGGAACACCGTAGAAAAAGCCATGCTGTGATTTGGTGTCAAAAACTTTTGTCATTTGGAGATTTCTGCAAGAATTGCATTTTTCGGCGATTGAATATCGAGCACTTCTGTTCTGGCAACTGCTCAGAAACCCCCTTACTGTCAGTCTAGCTCGGAAAGCCGTCCATCCTCTGAATGCTCTAGGTCTCTAGTTTGTGGCTGTAAAGTTTCATGATGCTGTGATTATCCTAGAGGTCACCACAGGTCATTTTATACAGTGAGGTCAAATTTAAAAAAATAGTCGTAATACAATGAAAAGGCTACTATGGGGACTAACATCATCAAACACAAATACAAATGGGCTCATTGGATCCACAAGAGTGTCAGCTTTACCGTGATACCCAATTTATACAATTCCAAGACTGTTTAGGGACCCCAGTATATGCAGAAATATTCAAACACACCATTTTAGAATAAAAGAAAATAACACATTTATGCTGCATTCAAAATACTGCATTGTTTTTGCCCCAAACTGCATGTGATTATCATAAAGTGGGCATGTCTTTAAAGGGGAGACTCGTGGGTACCCATAGAACCCATTTTCATTCACATATCTTGAGGTCAGAGGTCAAGGGACCCCTTTGAAAATGTCCATGCCAAAATTTAGCCTAACTTTGGAGCTTTTTTTAACCTCCTTCCAGACAAGCTAGTATCACATAGTTGGTACCAATGGATTCCTTAGGTTTTCTAGTTTCACGTGTTATCAGTTGCTTCACTCTCTGAACCTGCTACAGCCTCTGAAAGACAGTAAAGTTGGTCTCAGAGGGTACTAGATAACAGAAACAAAAAAAAAAAAAATACAATAAGATAGAATTACAGATATATCTCTGCTGTGCAAATTGAGGTACAATATGCCTTGTGCATTGCCACTCAGAAGATAAGTTTCCACTCCCGGCACAGATATCTATATTGATATTGATACCCACTTTGCTTAGAATACAGGCATTGTGCAACATTGCACAACACAGAAATATACAGCTGAAAAATTGCATACACATAGGAATAGCCATAGTCATTTTACTACGAGCCTTTAAAATCCATCCATCCATCCATCCATGGGATGTACAGTATGTGGAGAAGCTGTGTGTGTTTTATCAGCAGTTGCAGAGAAAGTGCAACATTCGTTTTTTTTTTTAAAGTGGCCTTGAACTGAGCTCTGTGGTAATGTTCTAATTAGTTCTCATGGGAATAAAATCTGCTCTCTTACTGTCTGCTGGTTCTCCCCTTTCTGTCTCTCTCTTTACTCTCCTCCCCTGCGTCTTTCTCGTCTCTCTCGCTCTCTCAGTCCTTTTTCTTTCCCCTCTTTTTTTTCCCTGTGCCTTTCTCGTTGTCTTTCTCTCCCCGTCTCTGAGGCAGGGGGTGTGACCGGAATAGCCGTTCTTTCCTTTGGGAGCATTTTGTGGAAAGTCAACAGACACGTCAAAGTTAGAGACGAGAGGAAAGAGGGAGGAGAGCATGTGATAACAGATTAATTAGAAGGGGATACAAACACATTGAAATTTCAAAAAGAGAGGCGACTAGAAAATGAAACTAAGGACAACCAAATTGTTGACAATTAGAAAAAAAAAAAAAATGCGGTCAATTGACAGTCTACACACATTCTGGACCTGCACACACTCACACAAATATTACCTCGGGCATGTACGTAAAAACCAGTTTGATCCAGTTCTGTGCTCCAGAGTCTGTTACAGTATTCTGGTGTTTTGGCCTAGAGGTTGGGAAGCAGGATTTAATCAATACAGGCTTTGAAGGCAGATACCTACACCAAAATATTAGGAGTGAACCAACCAGTGTAGTATTGATCAGTTATAAATTATGTATAACCATCAGTCATTAGCGAAAGCAGATGAGAGCATGGGGAGGGAAAGCTGTGTATACATATGATGTTGCCAAATTCATCAAACTAACTGACCTTTCAGATCTCATTTACTATCAAAGCCAACACCTTGTTGACCACAATCTGCGTCATTTAACAGCAGTGTTACTCTCCTCGGTGAGTTTTGACGATTTATTTTAAACGCGTAAGCCACGGAAAAGCAATAAGCAAGAATTCCAGTTAATTTACAATTCTTTGTGACATGCACAAATGTGTTGATAGTACTTTTAAGGCCGATATCACTTGCTGCCACGAGGTGGCAGTCATGTATAACTCATAATTATCAGTGAAAAGCAAACTGGAAACCTGAGGCTGTGGAAAAGAAATATGTAATCTGGACAAGCTTTGAAATCTGCTCAATAATTTTCAAAAATAATTGTACTGTATCATCTATCAGCAGACTTGTGACTGTATCATATTATTTATCAAAGACTCAAAGAAGTTTATTTTTCCGTTTCAATTAAGAAGAGGGACAATGAATTTGGACAACCTTTTTGTGCTTTGGTAATTGTAAAATGATTTAAAAATACTGATCAGTCAGTATGATTGTACAAAGTTGATTACATTTCTTTGTTTTTGGGGATTTTTTGGGGGGATTTTCAACTTTATTTGACAGAGCAAATTGTAGAAATGGGGGTGAGAGATAGAGAGAGAGAGAGAGAGGGGTCCCAAGGCCGGAATCAAACCCGTGACATTGCGGTTATATGGCGTGCGCTGTAACCACACCGCTACCAAGGTGCTCCCAACTTTATCACATTTCTGAAATACTCTCCAAATCAGAATATAAGCCTGGAAAACAAACGGATATAAACAGAATGACACTATAATGTATAGGCTACAACATATTATGTTTACAACAAATCTTTGTTATGACAAAGGTAAGAGCATCACCAACCAACTTTTTTTTTCAGATTATCAGTAATAATCTTTTTTTTCACAATAAAGAAATTAGAAACTTTGAAATGTAATGGGTTCAATAGTTGATAACTCTATGTTAGTCTGTGATTGTAATGGAGAAACTATATACTCATTAACTATATACAAATTACAGTACTCATTTACTTGCAGGATAAACATATGATGTCAAAAAGATGAGTTTATTGCAGTGAAATCTGAAAAACTCTTCTTCATATGGAAGTTTTTTTTTTAAATCTTTTTTTTCTAAGCTGCCCAGGAAGGTCTTTTTCACAAAAGAAGACATTTTGATTTGTCATAGAAAGAAAAGCACAGGTGTTACTAATAACACTAACAATGGCTGTGATCTGCTCAAGCCGGCACCCTGAAACCGGAGCAGCTGAATGAAATTCAGCCACATGTTACATTGCTTGAACTACCCTCTATAAACACACCAGCTAATGGATGATGAGAAGCAGCTGGGTAGGCAGGTATCCAAATCAGGTGATCTGCAGCGAAGGGAGAACTCAGTAGAGGCAACCAGTGGACAGCAGAGGAATGACAAGAACATAAAGTCCAGAGGAGAGAGGCTCAATCCCAATGTCCACACTCACAGACTCACAGACTCACAGACTCACAGACTCACAGACTCACAGACTTTGAGGCGCGTTCCCGCAAAGTCCGTGAGGGTATCGGGCTGTACCACTGTCAAATCATCAAGTCCTTGAGGGCTCTCTCGCTCACATTTTGAGCCCTTTATGAACACTTTCCATAAGTCCGCATTTCTGCAGACTTTTGCCTGAGGGAATTACCCACAATTCAAAGCGCTTTGACGTTAAACAAAGAGTTACCACGGCTACCAGGTGAAGCCCGGAGGCGTAAAAAATAAAAGGTAAACAAAGAGGACGGCACACGGGTGTTCAGCCTGGCATATTTAAATTTAAGGATTTAAGATGGTACATAAAAAAACACATGGAATCAGAGGAATGCAAGCGTTAGACTATATTATATATACATACCTGGTTTACTCATAAACCATTTCTTTTAATTTTGCTTAATGAAGTTTGACAAAAACATAAGTAAATAGATTTTTTGACAGTTACCTCTAGTCTCGTAGGGCAGGAGCCTGGAAGACGTTCAAATAGAGCAGGAAAAAACTTAAAATAAAAACCCACAATTAGCATCGTCAAGGTAACGTGATGTGTCACGGCAGTCAAGTCCCCGAGGATTCAGGGCTTAAGGCCTTAAGGGTGACATTGGGATTGAAGCTAAAGAGTAAAGCGAGGGAGAAACCGCAGGAGGCCCCATGCAACCTGTTGAAATAATGCTTCGGCTTTATGTCACACACCACCTTTGGCGATGAGGATGACATTACGGTGCCTCTGTAATGAAAATGGGAACGATACCTTGTCTTGCTATTAAATGTGTTCATTATATTTCATTAATGGCCAAAGTATAGCAACACTGTCTCGCTAATTAGCATGTAGAGTGTATATATTTTTGAATGTTTCCTGTAAAACGTGCAATGCATCATGAAAAAAAGGCAGCAGAAATGCAGTTTTTAACAGATAGTACTTTTTAGACTCTACTGGTACTCTTAACCCAAAGCAGCTCAGCTTGGTACATCCACTAAAGCTTAGCAATATGCCAGTTTTGGATGACAGTGATTTCATGTTGTGTGTGTCTGCAGTAAACAGTTTTCAGCCTGCAGTTGAGATGTGTGTTTTTCATATATTAATGTTACCATGTTTGCATTATGTATAATTAAACAGCCTCTGCAACACATCCGCACACACGTACACAAAAACACACACATGCATGTACAGAAGCACTTTTATCAAGCAATTATGCAAAAATAATCTCCCTCTGCAGCAGATTCACACTCTCATCCTTTGTGTTCATTTCATTACTTTCTTTCTGCTTTCTCTTCTTTCTCCCTTTTTCTCCTCTTCCTCCTCCTCTCCTTTCTCGCCTGTCCCTCTGAATCCCCTTAACTTGCTAATGAGGGCAGGCCCATAATGTCCATCCTCTATCAATGATAGATTACAGTGATAACTTTATTCAATTTGAATAGTCCGAACTTTGCTGATATTAAAAAGCTGATCTCTGCACCTATAGCACCGCTGAGAGCAGACCTTTAGCTATTTAAGAGACAGAGGGAGAGAAATGGAGATGTAGAGAAGAGCTTTTTCAAATGCCTAGCTCTCTTCTTATACTCCAGAGGGGGGCCTATATAAGGGGTGTTACATTAATTATAACCTGGTGAGATCCCATAGGCAGCTCAGGACAGCCTCTGCACAGTAAAAACCCCCAGAATGACCCCCCCTGCGGGCACTACCCCAAATATATGCAGGCATGTCCCTGAACGGTGCAGACCTCGGCCCCCTCAGAATGACCCCTTTGGAGATTACATCAGTTTTATCCAGGCATGTTGTAGGACAGCCTCTGCATGACCCCTGCATCTATTAATGTTATGGTCACTAATAACTGTCAGGCAAGTCCCAAGGGCAGCTTTTGTTTGCTTCTGGGGGCCCTGGGATGTTAAACTAATTCTAATCAGGCATATCCAAGGCCAGGTCTTTTTACGATCATATCAGAATGCGGTTGAGAGTCCACCAGTTTTATTCAGGTGTGACCTAAACGGCCCCCGTGTTAAGGCAGCCCGGTGCTTCCAAAGACCCCTTAGGATAGCACATTAATTAAATACAGGCATGTCCAATGGCAGCCTTTTTATGGCAGTAATAACAGGGCACCGGCTTCTCATTGACTTTCTGGACTATTATGTAATTTTACAAAGTGTGTACAGTACCAGACGGGCAAGGTCAGAAACTCGATAATGTCGCAAGGGCAATCAAATGGTTCACTTTGTAGGAATACAGCATATGTTTTTTTTCTGTATTAACTTGTGATTTTCAGGCCAAATAGAAGAGGAGAAGAAAGAAACCACTCTGATTACCGGTTTCAACTTTTTTAACTTAAAAACAACATTAACAGAACAGGAAAGGATCATATTTTTATAAGAGAATAGGGCTGTCAAAGTTAACACGATAATAACGCGTTAATGCAAATTTGTTTTAACGCCACTAATTACTTTAACGCAGTAACGCAACTTGCGATTTTTAATTAAGCTCTTAAAAATCCGACGGTCCGCCATCGGGCCCGGTATTCAATCTTTCAGAGGTTGTGGTAGGCTCACTACAGTACACTAAAGGCTAAAGCCTGGTCTGGCATACTGCTAAATACATCGATTTAACCGTTGCATACTGCATACTACTCAGGAACGCAGTATACAGTACATACTGCATACTGCGTTGGTCAGTGGTAGTAGGCGGTTTCGGATACAGCCATAGTCAAGACAGCACACTGGCAGCTGTTGTTGCCTGTTGGGCTTGAGTTTGCTATGTTTTGATTTGAGCATATTTTTTATGCTAAATGCAGTACCTGTGAGGGTTTCTGGACAATATTTGTCATTGTTTTGTGTTGTTAATTGATTTCCAATAATAAATATATACATACATTTACATAAAGCGATCATATTTGCCCACTCCCATGTTGATAAGAGTAATAAATACTTGACAAATCTCCCTTTATGGTACATTTTGAACAGATAACAAATATGCAATTCATTTGCGATTAATCGTGATTAAATATATTAATCGATTCACAGCCCTAGCTGTGTACTCTCAGAAGCTATGTGTTTTTTTTATATAGTGGCCACAACTGCTGTACTAACTGATTTGTATTTGGAGAGGAAACGTTCTTACACTTGGCCAGCATCAGGCCAACATCAATTCCTATTTTTCAACAGGGCCCCTGAGGGAATGTCAAGGTAGTGGAGTTGTCGCTCTTCACTTTGCTAAGTGGAGGACAGGAAATGTGAGACAGGGGAAGAAAGAGGCAGTGACAGTAATGGGCGGAGAGAAGGGCAGACAGAGAGGCAGAGGGGGGGATATGAAACCTAGAAGGAGAAATGTGAGAAAAAGGACGGGCGGGCTATCAAACACTGTCTACCTGTCTACCTCTTCCCCGTGGCAACTGTGTGTCCATCTGTGTCCATCTGTGTGTCTCATTCAAGCCAGCCGATAAACAGAAAATATTTTTTAAAATGGGATGACCACAGACAGCCTGAAATGATTCAACACAGCAGTGAGCCCAGATTGTTTTGCCACAATGTTTGAAAAGTCTCATCGCTGCTTTCATGTTCTACACTGGATGAGATATTCAGGGTAGTCTATTTTTAATATCTTGTTTCCAGGTTTCCAGGTATTTATCTTTGTGGGTACGTCAAATAGCAGAATTGGACAGTAATGTTTGATAATTGTTTATTTAATTGAAAACAAATAAATTTAATATTAATACACATGTATTTTTGGAGAGAAATAAGTATATTTTTGAAGTATTGTCTACAAGACTACAAGAGGAACAATAGCCCCGTTTCCACCGCAGGAACTTTCCCCCAGAACTAAGAACCTTTTGAGGAACTCATTGCGTTTCGACCACAGGGATCGGGGTCTAAATTAAGTTGTGGGGACACTTTACGGGGCCTTTTTACCCCCCAAAAAGGCCCTGGTCGGGGGGGTAGCACTTTCTGAAAGTATACCAGAACTTTCGGGTGGAGTTTGCAGGGATGACCGTCGCTGATTGGTGAAACACACTCACAGCACTGCTGCTTCAACTGTACCGCTTCATTCATTTCATTCATTTAGGACAAGGGGAAACCATTTGTCTTTGATTAAAAGTAAAGTTAGGCTCTGCTGTCGGCTTCCCGGCTCATTTAAAAAAAAGATAGAGAGGAAAAACGAGAGAGATTGTGTGAGCGTGCGGAGAGGGCGAGCGGTAGAAGACAGAGAGAGACGTAGCGCGGCGGTACTGTGAATGCGAGAAAGAAAAGCTATTTTCCGATTGTTTCACGGCGTCAGCACAAATAAATAACCATCAAACACTCAACAGATGATTTACTGTAGAGACAGACGCCCTTAGTTTCATTTTCCTCTGCTGCAATTCATTCATTACATCCAACGTGCATCAGTAAATATATGCAGCAGTAAATATCACAGTGAGACAAAACCTAATGTTTTTTTTTTTTTTTGCAGCAGCATGTTGTTAGATAAAACGTCCCATGTCATGTTGCTTTTTCATACGTCAGCGGCCTAATTTGCCTAATCTTCGCAGGTCTTTAGATCGGGGTGGAAACGCAGACAACGGTGGGCTGAAGGAACCTTTTAGTTCCTGGAAAAGTAGTTCCAGGAACTAAAACTCCCGGGAACTTTTGGTGGAAACCCAGCTAATTGCAGCGACCAATACCCCTTTCAGTGTACACATGGACATGCAAATATTTTCTAGACATGAAAAAAATGTAAACCTATCCTTTAACATGAATAACATTCCTCTCAGGACTACGTGTTGCTGCGCTCAGCATGATTCCGCTGCACCTGTCAGCACCACAGGAGCTGTCCAGGGTACTGAGCCCTGTTGAACCATTATATGGTGGTATAGCGGGAGATCCTGAGCTTGTTTAATCATCAAATACACTTGTTAATGTGGCTATACAGTTCCCCTCTCTGTACTCCTGGTTGGAGAGTCATTTCCTATTTGGAGATTTGCCAAATTGTGTGTTCTTACTGACGGGGCTCGACAGTAAGGGTTGCCAGTTTGCAACCATTTTTGAGAAATTGGCAACCGATTCTTGGATTCTTGGATTCTTCGTGCCATCAGTGGCAACCACTTTTTAACATTTATAAAATAGGGACAGCAAAATGTGCACCCCAGTCTCTTCAGCTGTATGTGAGAGGGGATTCAGCTGTCTAAGCAGAATCAAGGGCCAAAGGATCAGTGGTTGGAATCAGCACAAAGATCCAGAAAACAAAAAATTTGAAAGGGAGAGAACGGAAGAACAAGCAACCAGTGACTTTCTGGATTCATTTTTGAGGGATCTGCGAAGAACATGGCAACAGCTGCACAAGGCCTGAGTGTCAGTATCTTGAAACAAGACAGAATAAGGCACCTTGGGCTTATCGCTGTTTCCAGCTGTAGTCAATTTATATGTGAAGGAAGTGGAGAGGAGATTGCTGTAAAGGGCCAGCAGCTAAGATATACGTACATATAGTTAAAAATCAGAACTACTTAGCTTGGTGCTTCCACCGAGCACAGACAATGTAGAGTAAAAACACAAAGGTGATGCCTTGCAGAGTGCTGCTCTATCTGAACAGTGGGGGTGGAATTGACATAAAGAGACCTATATGTCCTTACTGGAGCACAAACTGGGAGTAATCCAGACTGAACACCATATGCTGAGAAAGCACCTGCATGGTTCATTTGAGTTCACTGCAGGCCTGACACTATCTATACAATTAGTGCATGACATAAAACATCACCACAAAAGAAGTTTTGTGCAAGGTTGAGGTATTTCCATTAGGGCTGTCAATCGATTAAAACATTTAATCGCGACGATTGTCCAAAGTTAATCGTGATTAATCGCAAATTAATTGCAATTTTTTTATCCATTCAAAACGTACCTTAGAGGGAAATTTGTCAAGTATTTAATACTCTTATCAACATGGGAGTGGGCAAATATTCTTGCTTTATGCAAATGTATGTATATATTTATTATTGGAAATCAATTAACAACACAAAACAATGACAAATATTGTCCAGAAACCCTCACAGGTACTGCATTTAGCATAAAAAAAATGCTCAAATCATAACATGGCAAACTGAAGCCCAACAGGCAACAACAGCTGTCAGTGTGCTGACTTGACTATGACTTGCCCCAAAACTGCATGTGATTATCATAAAGTTGGCATCTCTGTAAAGGGGAGACTCGTGGGTACCCATAGAGCCCATTTTCATTCACATATCTTGAGGTCAGAGGTCAAGGGACCCCTTTGAAAATGGCAATGCCGTTTTTTTCTCGCCAAAATTTAGAGTAAGAGGGATTTAACTTCCTTCGTGGACAAGCTAGTATGACGTGGTTGGTACCGATGGATTCATTAGCTCCTAGTTTCATATGATATCAGTATCTTCACTCTAGCTTTAAAACTGAGCCCCCTACAACCTAAAAATAGCAAGGTGCGTTAATGCGTTAAAGAAATTAGTGGCGATAAAATTCATTTGCGTTAACGCGTTATTATCGTGTTAACGTTGACAGCCCTGATTTCCATATTTCTAGACTTTGTCTTTTTTGGTTTACAGTAACATTTTCAAGAATGTACATGTCATTCTTTAGAGTTTTATTTCTACACTATATGACCTAAAGTATGCAGACAGCCCTGTCCATATGCTGGTTTTTATAGTTTGGGCTAGGGCCCTTAAATCCAGTTAAGGGAAATCTTATTGCTATGATGATATTTTATTCGACAAAAGTGTGCTTCCAACTGTGTAACAACAGTCTGGGGAAGGCTCTTTGCTCTTTTAATATAAAAATGCCCCTGTGCACAAAGCAAAGTCGATTAAGAAATGATTTTGCCTGTTTTGCATGGAATAACTTGACTGGCCTGCACCGAGTTTTGACTTCTGCCTCTTCCAACACCTTTGGGATGAACTGGAACACCACCAGGCCTTATCACCCAACATCAGTGGCTGACCTCACTAATGCTCTTGTGTCCGAATGGGAGCAAATCCTTGCATACTGAAATGTCCACATACTTTTGGCCACGTTGTACGTATTTATGAAGGCACTCTTGAACTTCAAAAGCGGTCCACTAATTATAGCTACGGATGTACTGAATGTTACAATCTCACTTTGTGTCCACTTAATTTCATTTTCCCTTTCTTTGCCTCGTCCTTCCCCCCTCTCGCCTTGATTGCATTGCCCTCCCACTGTCCCACTTTCTTTCTCTTTCAAACAGAAATCCTCCACGACTTTGATCTTGCATTTGCAGTTCTGTTCTTCCACTTAAACCAGCGGCTCTCTGAAACCTGCCTCGTTTTAAGTGATACCTTTAATTCCCCAAAGAAAAACGTGCGCTCACCTCCATCCAACGGGGAGGTCGAAAGGTCAACAATAGCTACAAACAGCTCCCCGAGAAACGGTAGGGACTCTGTGTTTCTGTCGAGGGCTCTTGAGCGTGGGGAAATAAGTGATTGCATTTTAGAGGTTGAACTTGGGACTTGAAGGATGATATCTCCTCGCTCATTATACGACACAATTCACGCTGCATTTCTAGAAGTGAACAACTCTTCCTCAATAGTTGTCATGTGTTTGTCTCCACTAGTTGAGGTCATGTTTTTAAAAGGGTCAGTTCACCCAAATTACAAAAAATCAAATACAGCCTATAAGATAAAGCCTTGCAGATAGTTTTGGTTTTATTTTCCCAAGTTTTGAGACAATCCGTCTCTTCTGCTGCCACATCTGCATGTTGCTGTCTGCAAGCCGCTATGTGCATAGCTGGAGACCAATCAATATTCTTGTATTAGTTAAAAATCTATTCCCAAGTCCACAGGTGAGACTAATGCTTGCCAATTAATGGTAACTTTATAATATAAGCTTAAGGCTGGCCCACACTAACAGATTTTTCAAATCTTAACAGATGTTGAAAATGTGAGAGACCCAACACGTAACGACATGTTATGTTAAATTTAACAGTTGTGTTCCTACAGTGTGTGGAGAGCAACGATTTTGGTTAGTTAGTTAGTTAACGCAATAATAACGTGTTAACGCAAATTCATTTTAACGCCACTAATTCCTTTAACGCATTTACGCAACTTGCGATTTTTAGGTTGTAGCGGGCTCAGTTTTAAGGCTAGAGTGAAGCTACTGGTATCATATGAAACTAGAAAACCTAAGGAATAACGCTCCAAACTTACGCTAATTGTGGCGAGTAAAAACTGGCATGGGCATTTTCAAAAGAGACTGAAGTATTAATAAAAAAAAAGTATTCTACATGACAAATCTCCTTTTATTGTACATTCTGAACAGATAACAAAATGTGTGATTAATTTGCGATTAATCACGATTAACTATGGACAATCATGCGATTACTCGCGATTGAATATTTTAATCGATTGACGGCCCTAGTTACAACCTGTTCGCACATTGGCTATAAAAAACGATTAAAAAAACATTTATACGTGTAAAAACTTACATAAAGTACACAAAATGGTGACGTGGCTTTCCCACTTATTGCATTACATATTAATAATAATTGCCTAAATTTCCTTCGGGATCAATAAAGTATCTATCTATCTATCTATCTAATGCTTTGACTTTTAAATAACAGGTTGGTGAGATGTATTTATTTATAGTTGATTATGGTCACCGATAGTGAATATACTGGCCAGTTGCAGGCCTCTGAAGAAGTACAGCAGGACGCCACGATAAAGCAATATTGCTTTTTTCCTGTTGATAAATATGAGTCTATCCAACAGTCCTGACGGCTACTCCAAACTTACAGTGAGCTTATGATGGCGGTGGTGATGATGTCGGCTTTATCCTGGAGTATGAATACGTTTTAAATATTTAAAGAGTGTAAAAATACAGGTGCTACAAACGGCTCAACACAATGAATCCACTTGACATCCTGTAGATTAAACTTTAATGGCTGCGAGTGAAAGAGGGAGAGACGCGGCGTGTCTGTGTCTGCGCACACTCGTCGCTCCTTGTGCGCGCGTGTGTGTGTGTGTGTCTGTTTGTGAATCCGTTGGACACCCGTTGGTGTATTAAACTTTCATGGACGCTTGGTTCGAGCTGGTTCTTTCTCTTGCAGCATGTGAATGATTGCAGCGTCGTACGTATATGTGTGTGTATGGGTGCGTTCAAGTGCGTAAGACAGAGAGGGGGCGAGGGCGAGCGCATGCAATTCGTTTGTTAGAGTCCGTATGCAAGCTTGTGTGTGTGTGTGTGTGTGTGTGTGTATCCCTGTGCACGGGTGAGTGTGTGTTGTGTGCGTGTGCGTGTGCTATGAATATTTGATGCGCTACTCAGTATTCATGAGGCTGAAAGATAGAGAGAAGCAAAGAGAGGGGAGGAGATAGAGAGGTAGGGGAAAAGGGGATGACGGGAGATTTAAATCATCCGACAACAACATATGGTTACTACGACCATAACGCTGTAGTCTTTTTTAATGTGATTATGGGCACAATGGCGAGCCTGCCCGTCTCTAGCACTGTAAAAAAACATATAGTATACAGCAAGGCAAGGGAAGTCTTCTCTTAACTGAGTTGTTTTTCACTAGTTTGTTGTTGTAGCAAGAAGTACAGAAGCAAAGAGGCAAAACTCCGGTGCTTTTTTGACAATAGCCGCTAGATGGCGATGCGGTATCGCTTTCGCCATTTTTGACTGAAAACGCCAACGGGTCTATTGCCATGAAGGTATAAAGAGACGTCTGTAAATCAGAGGATCATTTCTTTTTTTAGGTAAATCAACTTCCCAGTATGAACACTTAAATAGCCCTCATTTAACTCGTTATGTCCTAAAAGTTGTAAAACTAACTAATAGCTGAATCCAGAGTTATTTTCCTCGGCATAATGAACGTGCATCAGACCGACAAGACTGTACACATTCATATCCGGTTCTGCCAGCTTCCTGCTAGCTGGTCTTTGACATGAAAAAGTTTGAGATTGCTCTCAAAATCTGGTTGCAAAAATAAGTCTGATTGTATAGAAGTCTATGAGAAAATGAGCCTACTTCTCACTTGATTTATTACCTCATTAAACATTGTAAACATAACTTTATGGTCTCAATCGCTAGTTTCAAGTCGTCTTCAGTACAGCATGATGTTCATTTAGTAAATTATGGTCCCATTTAGAGTCAAATTGACCATAAAGCAGGGTATGCTTTAGGGCGTGGCTACCTTGTGATTGACAGGTTGCTACCACGGCGTTGTCCGGTCTGGGAGTTGTCCATGTTTTCGTCTTAGAACTTTAACCCTTTCATAGTGTGTTTTCAGTTAAAAATTTCATGGCAATTCATCTGTGGTGGACCGACCGACCAACTGACCAGACACACACACCGACAGACTGACAGGCCGACATTACCAGCCTTAAATCCATGCCGTAACCATGGGAAAAAAATGTTGATCATATTTTGCTACTTTCTAAAATAGACTTTATGCCTGGGAGAAACAGAAATACCTTGTTTAATAAGGCATGCAGTGTTCCAGAAGCTGTCAGTGTCAATACCGATTGTGCCTGAGTCGTTCAGCAAATTAACATATTGAGACGGGCTCAGACTGAGGCGTACGCGGCGAAATAGGTAGTTATATTGGATTTTACTTCACGCTCACAAACATTTAAGAATAAAGAGCTCTGCTTTAATGTGACTGCAGTAAATGTCGAGCTCACATTAGTGCCGCTGTCGGGTTTCATTAAGCAAACGGGAAAAAGGAGCCTCGCGTTCACTAAAGCGAGCTGCTCACAAAGTTTGCGAGTGATCAAGTCCTGTTGCTTTAGACAGTGTGAAACCCAGCTACTGTTATCTGGCACTAGATACAGTATTGACTTGCTGCTTTGTGGAATAGTACTGGTTTATTTTTCTCAATAACATTTCACATCTTTTCTTACTCATAATAACTTCATAACACTACGTTGTTGAGTATGCGTGCCAGGTCACTCATCATTTGCTGCTTATTTTGCCAGAATGCCAATGATGGGACTGCTTGCCATAACTATCTTGTGCGTGATGTGGTTCTCTATGGTTTCCAAGCTGAGCAATGTGTTGCATACACAATAAATAAACATTTTGTTTTCTTAACAAGCTTGAATTTTGATTAAAGGCTGGAGGAAATGTTGTTGTGAGGTGATTTAGCCCGGCAACAAATAAAACAAAACCTAGTACCATTCAACACTCTGACTCAAGTCACCGTTCTCTCTCAAATCTAGCTCAGTAATGAATAAGCTTGTCAGTCTGTCACTATAGGGATGGGTACCGAGACCCGGTATTAAATGGGGACTGGTGCAAAATTAATTTAAGACCGGAGAATTGAAAAGCTCCGACGTTATCGGTTCTTTTATCGGTACTTTCTTTAACGTTTTGGGGTTATTATCACACTGCAGAGCACACATCTCCTCTGCTTTCTGTGTCGGTGCTGAGCAGATAGAGCAGAGAGGTGGCGGTGGAGACAGTGAAGTAAACCGGGTGAAGTGAAGATTGCTAACTACACTCGTTACTGTAAGTAAGTGCAATAAATCCTTAGAGAGTAAAAAGCCAATGCTTTATCAATACACCTGTTCAACAAGCATAAACGTGATGTCAACATGTAGAAAAGCGATATTTCATCCTGCTCTGTCTGCAGTCTCTCATCCACCGCCGCTATGTTTTACACAAGTACAGCGCGCTAGCTCGGCTGATGGTGAATTGTTGCAAACAAGCTAAAAGAAAAAAGCAGCCTGTGTGTAGTCTAACTGTTTCGCTTAGTTTGCCACGTATCTTAAAATTCTTGTAAACTAATTTATCTGTTGGCTGAGGCAAAGCAGCCCCTGCTCTCTCTACTAACGGTACCTGCAGCAGTGAATCACATCATCAGACGGAGGAGGACAGAGGACAGGAGGAAGGACAGATACAATGTCTTTGTTCTTAAGTCTTTATAAACTTCACTTCAGGAATATTATTTATTTTATCAACATTTTAGATTAGTTTCCAGTGAGATATAATTAAGTTTATATAGTGATTTGCTATTGTAAACATTACTGATGCTGCTCTAGAAACATTTATTTAAAATATAAATAAATTCTAATCTTGTTCTGAATTTATTCTTTTTTTTTTAAAATAATATATTAAAAAGCAATTATTTAGTAAATAAAAAGAACCGATAAGTAGTATTGAAAGAATAGTAGTAGTATCATTAAAATCCCAACGATACCCATCCCTATCCGGCATTAGTCTACATTTCGAAATGTTCCCACGTTATAATATATAACTGACTTCCCATGATAATCCTTTAGCTCTAGAAACGTGACACAAGAATATAAAGAAACAATAGAGAAGAAACATTCAGCACAACTAAACACCCACACAAGTGTTTGGCTTTCCTGTAGCTTTAATTGCTGCTGCAAAACTATGTGAATGGAGAGCATAAATAAATGAAATAAGAACAAATGAAATTTTAATGTTCCCCATGGGGTGATTGAGTTATTGCAACAGTAAAATAAAAAGGGCTACAACAAAGGGAACATATGGAATATAAATAAGAGTAGAGCAAATTGGATATGGACATGGCATTAAGTAAAAAATATGAGCTGGATTAAAATATAATATATTTGCACAACGAGCATGTGTGAGGAATATTTATATTATGCAAATGTAGGCCAAATAACAATACAAGAAAAAAAAAAAAGAATAAATGTTTAATTTTAGCGGCTAAGCAATATTGTGCGGCAAGCTAGACGGTCATTATCCCAAAAGTGAGCCCAACTGGGCGAATCAATTGATGCAAAGTGGACTTCATCTCCCTGAGCAGCAGTCTGTACATCATCCTACTTATTACACAGTTACTTACCAAAATCATCAGTCTTTTGGCACAAAATATCGACTCGGAATAACTTCATTACAAGCTAAAGCCATTTACAAGCGTTTGCCAACAAGCCAATTTAACGAGCTAATTTAACAAGCCAAACATTTGTAGTTAATGGCTTCACTGTGGCAGACAAATGTTGGGGGGTTTCGTGTTTGGTGCACTCCGAAGTATAGTAGAAAGGTGAACTCCCTTTTTCCAAAGGGCACCTGTCGGACAAGATGAGGGGAATACTGAGACAAGTGACAGATGTCAATCTTCTTAGAGGTACAGAACCAGACTGGCAGCGATGGGTCAGAGGTGTCCTGTTTGAGGAGAGACACACTCCACCTGAGTAGGTCCCAAAACAACTTGCGTGAATTATTTGCCCTTTTGTCTGTGCTGCTGCACTTGTTCTCCGTTCTCCCCGGTGAATGTGTCATGCTGAGACAGATGCAGGACTGAGCGGCGGGGATTCCCGGAGTATGAAGGCTTATACAGACAAAGGCTCTCAGTAGACCGCAAAGGACTTTTGAAGGCATTTTTTTTTTCTTTTGAAACACTGCATTCCACTTGCAGTAGTGCCTACAAAATGTTTTATAATGCCTCTGTGTATGTGTGTTTTTTGGTACCATGCTGTAAGACATGTGCAATGAGACACTGAACAGAACAGTCTTGATCATGCGTAATGGGTTTACAATAGGGTTGTCAAAGTTAACGCGATAATAACATATTAGTGCAAATTCCTTTTAACGTCACTAATTTCTTTAACTCATTAACGCAATCGATCTTCTGGAGGTTTTAGCGGGCTCAGCTTTTAAAGCTAGAGTGAAGATACTGGCATCATATGAAACTAGAAAAACCTAATGAACCCATTGGTACCAACCATGTCGTACTAGCTCGTCACGAAGGAGGTTGAATAACGCTCCAAACTTGCGCTAAATTTTGGCGAGGAAAAACTGGCATGGCCATTTTCAAAGGGGTCCCTTGACCTCTGACCTCAACATATCTGAATGACATGCCCACTTTATGATAATCACATGCAGTTTGGGGGCAAGTCATAGTCAAGTCAGCACACTGACACACTGACAGCTGTTGTTGCCTGTTGGGCTTGAGTTTGCCATGTTATGATCTGAGCATATTTTTTTTATACTAAATGCAGTACCTGTGAGGGTTTCTGGACAATATTTTTCATCGTTTTGTGTTGTTAATTGATTTCCGATAATAAATATATACATACCTTTGCATAAAGCAAGCATATTTGCCCACTCCCATGTTGATAAGAGTATTAAATACTTGACAAATCTCCCTTTAAGGTACATTTTGAACAGATAAAAAAATGTGCGATTAATTTGCGATTAATCATGATTTAATTATGGGCAATGATGTGATTAATCGCGATTACATTTTTTAATCGATTGACAGTCCTAAAATATACATATAGAGAATTTGAACCATTTTGTGACATAAGAGCCCAGGTGAGCTAGATATGATGACCCTGCCCAGCCAGCCAGTCATCTCCTGAGTCTGACCAGACACAGTAGGAGGAAGGTCAAAATCTCAAACTGAGTACTAACTCTGTACTTTTACTGACATAAAGGATTTGATGCCTTCGCCACTGCCATGAACTCTTGAATTATGAAATGAAACATTGACAACACAGACTCCTCTAAACAGCATCCATTTAGACTCCAGTGAATTGAAGCTGCTTGATGAAGCACTATGTGAAAGCTTTCCCGGTGATTTATTTCTGACCTCGTCACACAAAAAAGATTGTTTAACAGCTCTCTCTCTCTCTCTCTCTCTCTCTCACACTTCCTGGCTAAACACACTATGATTACAGAGACTGGGCTTTGGACTCTGGAGCTGTTTGAGTCTTTATTTAATTAACTGATTTTGACCTGAAATCAATTTGGCAGGCTACTGGAACTTTGGCTCCCTGATGTGTAAGTGTGAATGTCTAGCAACACCACTCAGCCTCAACAACTAATGGCTGGCTTTTACACCAAGGCATACACACACACACACACACACACACACACACACACACACACACACACACACACACACACACACACACACACACACACACACATGCACAGTAAACCAACTGCTGAAGTGAAGTTGTCAACCTTGTCTATGTAGTCAAAGAAAATGGACATTTAATTGTCGAACAATCAAGGCTGAGAGCTTAATGGGACTTTTATGGCTCTCTATCGCTCAACCACTCTCCCCTCCTTGCCTCTCTCTCACTCTTTCCATGTGCTACTCCCTCCTCTGTACTTTTTCTTTTTTAAAATCCTTTTTTCATCCAACAGCTATAAAGATGTGAGAGCTTTCTTGTGCTTCACTTTTTTCCCCCCTCCACTTCTCTCTTTCCCCCCTCGACCTCCAAATTTCTATTTCTTTGCTTCTCAAATCCAATCAGCACAAATCAAGGGGCCACGTTTGTGGCAATAAAAGCGGCATTTTCATCTCTTTGCTCGTTGGCTTTAGTTTTGTGTTCCTTCTGGTCTGAGTGTTTTGATGTCGTGCTGCCTGGAAAACACAAAGGCACAACTTTACAACGTTTTAGATAAAGCCGTTAGAACAACACTTATCTCACTGGACATAAGCTGGGAAAAATCCAAAGCAACAGAACAAACGGATGTGCAGCGTTTTGTGTTTGTTGGCTGATAAATTGACCTCAAAGTAAGACTGAACAAACACTAATAGAAGTTTGTACATAAGATGTAGTAGTACAATTACAATGACAAATTTTCAACCTGTGAGCAAAGTGATCATGACTCGCTCATGGACACTTTTAGGGTGTTTCCACCATATCTTTTGAGAAACTTTACCTTAGTTTTTAGGGGAATTAGGAACTAGGACTGTCCCAAATATTATTTTTTGGACTTCGAAGCTTCGGTGAGAGATCGGGCGATAGGCGTATCGTCCCAGCCCTAGCTCAGCATAACCATGACACAAAAAAACATTGACATAATGCATTCCCTAGCCCCCTTATGTACAGTATGTAACCTTAACCATCACAACTAAATGCCTATAAGCGCAACCATACCCTGACTCTAACCTCAACCGAATTCTAACCTGAACCAACTCTGAACCCTCAAACAGGCCTTTGAGGAAGTGAGGGCCGACCAAAATGTCCTCACTTTCCAAAAATGTCCTCACTCTGATAGTCTTAAACTCAATTTGGTCCTCACCAAAATAGATGAACATTTACACACACACACACACACACACACACACACACACACACTCACACTCACACACAGGTGGAAAGAAACTCACTGATCCATGACATATTCTTTTACACGTTGTTGGCATACAGAGTTACCACATATGATCAAATTCTTTTAAATCTCTTTGATTCCATGGCTTAACATAGAAACACGCACGCACACACGCACGCGCACACATTAAATGGTGCACTTCAAATGTTCTGTTTCAAAGTGGGATGAATCCGTTTTAGTTACACACAGTCTTCTTTATAGTTGATGTGCATGAGAGAATGATCCCGTTGAACATGTGTGTGTGTCACCAGCTTTCTGCCACTTGCATCAGTGTGGAAGGACATACAGTGTTTACATGTTTTAGACACTGTGAATGAAGAACGCCTCATACCGATGAATACGATCTTCTCATTCAATCTTAAAGTCATATTCTTTAATCTATAAACTTCTGGTAATCTGACAGTGATGTGTTTGTTTGTTGTTACTCAAAATGCATTTAAAACAGACTTTTTGCTCTTGAATAATCACTTCAATTAGACAGACAGGTCACTTATTTTCAGCTTGTCTGTACATATTATGTTGTCTGAATTTCAAATGCATCATTGTGTAATTATAGGGGCGTTACAGTCCTTCTTTATCCTTCATTCTTTTGTTGAACGATTGCATTTGCATACTTGCCTCATGAACTGGAGAGCGGTGATTCAAATGTGTTAAAATGTGCAAAATGTCGGTGAATTCGGTGCCGAATGTTGATTGGTCAGAAATGTTTTAATTTTGCTCTGTTTTCAAAGTTTTCCAGGTCAGCAATTTCCCTTGCACTATGTAGCAATATCCTTAATTGCCTTTAGACATTTACCCCACATAATTTCTACAGTACACAGCTGTTTTTAAAGGAATGTGACCGAAGTGGTGAAATGACAGAAAAGGAGAGAACGGAAATTGAGATTGACTGCTACTGGGAGCAAAAGGATTTAACAAGCCAAAAAATAGAAGCAATTCTAATACTTTTTCATTTACTTTCACTGGCAATCCAAGGACAAGATTTTGAATCCTCTGAGACAGAAAGGCTTAGGAATGACTTCCACACCTTCTTTCTTCTTTCTACTTGGTTTCCACCTCTTCTTTTGTCATCATTCACCTTCTCTCTCTTCAGATTGGTAATAATGTTGTGGAGGTGGGAATCGTTGGCAGTTTTGGAAAGCAAATTATGAAGTCCACACTGAGAGTTAATGGATTATTTTATCTACCCAGATGCTGGGCTGAGCCTGCTGGGTCATTTTGTTGGGCTATTTCCACGGTGCTGGGTAGTTTTTGTGCAGCCCAGCCGCTGGGTTAGTGATTGGGCAATTCTCAGTGACAGTTGAAACAATACAGATAAAACCATCCTCCTCCTCACTTCCACTACCACCATGCAGCCACCTGGTACCTATCCAGCAGCATTTAAAATGCTATATATCATGCTTATTTTATGATTTATTACAGTAAATATATTACACATTTGGTCCTTAAAGAAAACAAATGTAGAACTTTGTTTTCTAAAAATGTGTTTGTTATGGCAAGTATTAATGATTTGCTTTGCTAAATTTTAAATGCATTTTGGATTAGGCCTCCGTACCCAGGTTATTTTATGTAAAGTCTATTTAAATAACATGTTTACAGTTTTTACTGTAAGGAAACATGAAAATAATAATAACCCATTTATGAGATAACATCAACCTAACATTCTAGTCGGTATAAACCAATATTTGGGTTGATTGATCAACCCATTTTGCTGGGTTAGATTAACTCAGCGTGTGTTCTTCTGAGCAATATTTACCCAGCCGTGTGGTTGTTTGCCCGGCACTTTTTAGTGTATATTTAAATCCAAAATGTTTCCAAACTCTTGAACAACTGCTGCACTGTGCCTTCATGGTTGAGTTCCACCGTTATCACAAAAATAGATTTTTCGATCAGAATCACAGAATATTAGAATCACAATTCTTGCGTCTCCACCTACCCCTATAGCCCTCTCATGTACCTGCATATGTGCCCGTTTCGGTTAAATGGAACCTCCAATATAACCACTCAGGTTTTCTATCCATCTATTCAATTGGATTTCATTCTCCTTTTCGATTTCCTTTCATTTGAGCAATCACATAACATCTGAGCGCTGTGTGCTCACTATGTTCCCCGGAGCAGAGGACATGACGGCTAAACGCAAAGGCTAATTTGAGTTTAAGGTTGGCATTTAGTGAAAGAATATGAAGTTGTTGAGATCAAGGAAAATGCAATCTTATATACAATATATATAATAAATCCTGCTCCTCACTTCCTTTTAACCAAAGAGCCCAAATCATTAAATAAAGCCTTCTATGTTACCAGCTCGTTCGCACGAAAAGGCGCATCATTTTAAGCCAAACCATTATGTATTCCCTGACCCTAACTAAGTGTTTTTCTCGCCTAAACCTAACCGCGGACGGTTGCGTGGCGTACAAATGACACGCAAAAAGCTGCGTACAAATGACACACGGAAACGCTGAAATGTGCACTCATGACAAGTCTGTGCAATGTCGTAGTATTTATACGCCTTCCCGTGAGACCGGGTTGATGTTACAGAGGTTCACCATCTAGTATTCTATATTGTACACAATCAACGGACTCCTGAAGGCTCTGGCCTGTCATTACAGGCTCTGGCCTATTCAGCACAACAGGTACAGCATAGTGTTTTGTGGTTGACAAACTCAATAATTATTTTACAAACAAATTGGGCCAGAAATAATTTACCAATCAAGCACATTGTGCTTCAAGAGGTTTTGTCTGAAACCAGTTGGAATTAGAGGTGGTGGTGGGGGGGTCTCTCTGTGACCGACTCACTCTCTCTCACACACACACACACACATGTACACATCACGATCAGCCACACAGGTGCACATTAATGGACAGTCGAAATTTGTTGGAATGGGATGAGGACGGCTGGATTGGATTTCCAGGGGAATCTCATTTCAGTCAACTCTAATCTGAGAAAGAGAGCGAGAGAGAGAGAGAGAGTATGTACTGTCCATTATCATGGTTTCCACACTGCCGTATAGAAGTGTGTGATGGGTAACGCGGACCAGAGGATGAAACTTTCCACAGTGGGGCTTTTTAATTCTGCCACCTGGATTGTCTGTATCTGAGAATGTGTGTGCATGTTTGTGTGCGTGTGTAATCGATGTGCGGAGCCAATTAGAAAACCTACCAATTTGTTGGAAACATGGAAAAACAGTCTTAATTGGACTGGCTTATTTACATTAATTGCAGTGTGTGTGTTGAGTGTACATTAAATCTGGTTTTGTCGACAATTTGCCATTTCCCATAACTCATTTTACTGAATAGAGCTTGAACGCATCATAGCGTAACACAATGCAACCTCGGTTAACTGTTAGCTCCGTTATTTAGCCAAGTGGGACTGTGCTGCCCACCGGCTGCTAACAGCTAATGTTAACTAGCTCTCCTCCTGACGATTTCAACTTGGATTTGTTGTTCACAATGTAGCATTATCAGAGAAAAAATATGGTGCGTCCCCTCAGATTTATTAGTGCCACACTTTTGGGCACTTTTTTTTCTCTCTCCGCCATGGCTCTAGTCCCGAACAAACTAAAACATGATATAGCGCACATATGGCGTTACGGCATTGTGTATGCGCAACTGTCGGAAAGCATCGATAAGAGGAATCAATCACCACATCGAATCGTCATGGAGGCGTGCGATTCCAAGGAATCGGTCAACTAGGAACGGGATCTCAACGGGAACTGATTCTCGATTCCTATCCCTAGCTATAAATAGCATCACTGAGCAAACACACTGCTATTTAGGTAATTAGGTAAAGAAAGAATGTGTTCTTAAAAAACATCACACTATCACAAGAAAGCAAAACTCAAGATGGTTATAAACAAAGCTCCAGAATAAACTGGTGGAACCATGTTGTCGACAGGTTCTAGGTATAGCTATATAACAGGTTTTATGTACATGACCTTGGCATGAATAGCGAGAAACACTTCCTCTACAGTATATCTTCCCCTCCATCTGTCTCCCTCTCCAGCTCTTTCTCACTTTCTCTTTCTAACTTCTTCTGTTAATTTAAAGTTGACATTACACAACTCTTTATGATGGGAAGTGAAAGCGAAAAGGGAAAAGAGGCGGGGAGAAGAGGGAGCATTGTTTCTGATCTATTCCCCGTGTCAACTCTCCACTCTTGTTCTTCAGCTGAGCCCACCTTTCTCTCTCTTTTAAAAAGTCGGTCATCAGGCAACTTAAAAGGAGATTTTGAACCTTTGATGCCAGGAAACAAAAGAGTGACTTTGTTCTGCCGAGAACCTTTCATGTCTCTGAAATTAACAAGACGTAGAAAGAGAAAGCGAGAGACTGCAGAGGGAGCGAGACGGTGTGAGGCTGAGATGAGGGAGGGAAGTCCTGCCAGGGTTGTCATTTGCCAACTTGATGTGGTTGCAACTTCTCGCCTTGCTGACTGAAAACTTTTGATAACTTAATGGCTAAAATAACTTGTTTAATAATTAGCATTTCATTTGCAATCACCAAGCGCCCAAAGTGACGTCTTCAATTTGAGTGTTTTGTCCAATCAACAGTACAAAACTCAACTCAGCTTGAATCATTTAAGACAAAAAAAAGTAGCCTTGACATTTGACAAGTTGGAACCAGCAAATCTTTTAGCATTTTTACTTGACAGACTATGAAACGATTATCAAAATTGTTGTTGTTGATCGCTTTTCTCTTAATTGATTTATCAATTAATTATTTTAGCTCTAGTAATTGTTAACTGGCCTGGGGCTTTCAGTCATGGAGAAGACAAATTAGCTTTGGGAATGTGCAATAAAGACCAAAGTGACTAACATGCATTTTTAACCAATATGAGCGGAAAATGGCAGTGTCGGTCTGTTGGTCTTTTGACTGCAATATCAACTATTGATTGACCTAATACCTGCAAAACTAATGCCATTTTCATCAGCCTCAATGGTAGTTTTAATTTGCAAATCTTAGCATGCAAATATGCTAGGATGGTAAACATTTGCATGCTAGCATTGCCATTCTGAGCATGTTAACATACTAAGTAGAAACAGAGATCGTATGGAATTCTGATGTGAGTATTTAGCTTAAAGCACCACCATACCTAAGTACAACCTCAATGAGGCGCTGGCATGACTGAAGACTGTTATTCCCTGCATAGAAGTGGCAGCTCTTGAGGCAAAAAAGATAAATTCTCTCCTTCGTACACGCCCCTCAGAAACTTATTTTTTTTTATTTGGTCCACTTTAATTTGTGCACTGTGAAATGAAATGAAAAATGATCCATTTCACTCGGATTCGGACTAGCCAATCGGACTATGGCTCGTGAAAGCGCATTTAGACTTGTTACCTTGGTTTTTGTCCATATTTCACAGTAACGATTTTGATTTGATTTTGACAAAACCCACAATAAATCTAGTGCAGTATTTCTGAACGACATTAATCATTCATTGGGCAAAATTTTACAGTATTTACTGTTGCCTTGTTCTGCATCCCTGTTATGGATACTTTTCGAATCCATCAGTTGTAGGTTTGTATTTCAGCCACAAGGTAACTCCTGATGAGGTGCGGAAAACTGAAAAAGACTGGTTCTCTTAGGTTGGTCAGAAACCTCTCAAAGGCAAAGCAGAGTGAGGCAATATTACAGCAAGATCTTTAGTAAAGTCTCCTACACCTCAAAAAATGATCAAATATATTGCAGAGCTGTGGTCAGGGAACAACTGCCATCATATTAGATGTGGTCGACACTGACTGGCCAACATCTGATTGTTCACAAAAGATCATTATCAGCCTGATATGAGCCTCAAGAATGCATCACCAGCACTAGCTTGACTTCATGTCTCCCAATAAACTGCCAGGAAAAAAAGAGATGAAATATCTGCAAAGCCACTGTTCCTGTCCAACCAAACCAAATGGAAAAAAAACCCATAACATTTCCGATGCTACAGACTGATATAAACCGTTTCCATTCATGAAATAATTCATTCAAGAATACAAGTCATGAAAATTGACATTTCAATAAAACCGGCTTTTATTGGATCTCCGAGTTCCCGTCAAACCGTGAAAAAGAAACTGAAAAAAAAGAGTATTTTATTATGAATTATCATAATTTAATAAAACTTTTCACTTTCTGTCTGAAAACTTCACAGAAAGGAAGTTATCCCCAGAGTTAACTGTCAAGTGTGTGAGGAAACACAGTGTTTTTTCTTAATTTTCTAATAATAATAATAATAATGTGTCCGTGTGTGTATCAGAAAGTGAGAAGAAAGGAGGTTTTATTATGTGCAATAGGCTTCCAGAAAAATTTACATGGAAATGATGTCAGTGGGCATCTTCCTGTCTCTCTCCATCATGTCATTTTTCTCTTTCATTTTTCATCCTTTCATCCCTCCTCCCTTTTATTCTTCATTTCTCCACCCCCTGTTGTGTTATGTCTAATAGAGCATAACAACATAAAGTGTTACAAGTCAGTTTCACTTTTTTCCCCCAATGAGACTGTAGAGCACCTATTACATACACATTTTCACACACACACTTTTATAATTGCATGCCATCTATGTGACATTTCCACAATTACTTTGGACGACATGTTTGTGCCACTGCTCCTGTATGGGACACATCATAAACACGTGTGGGCTCTCTGACAGCGTGACGAATGTGTGTGTGTGTGTGTGTGTGTGTGTGTGTGTGTGTGTGTGTGTGTGTGTGTGTGTGTGTGTGTGTGTGTGTGTGTGTGTGTGTGTGTGTGTGTGTGTGTGTGTGTCGCGTGCGTGCGTGCGTGCGTGCATGTGCGCTGTAGCGTGATGTAATGACATTGACACAAGGACACAGCAAGTGGATGATTTGTCACAGATGCCTCGCTTTTCTGCTCAAATGTTCATTTCACAGTTAATTTTCTGTGCAAATCAGAAAACCATGAAGGAAAATGGACTGGGATTTCCAGTGTCCCAAAGAAGCTCAATAAATAAATAAATAAATAAATAAATAAAAATAAGCACATAACATCTAAAACATTGTTTTGGATGTTTTATGAGATATGATAGAAGAAAAGAATGACTCTGGCAACAAAGCCCACTGTAATATTTTCTTATCTATTATACAACAAATTATCTGATCACAATTGTCACATAAAACCACTGTTATATAAACACGTTATATCATTATTTTGTATCTTAAAAAAAGTTCTTTCTGTAATATGTTACTGTCTCTTTTGCATTACCATAACTTATAGGGGTGGGAAAAAAAAAATCAATTCACCTATGTATCGCGATTTATTTTTTACGATTTTGAAATTGATTTTTTTAATGCCAGAATCGATATAATTGCTTCATTTGAGTCTATGCGGAGGTAGATGGAAATTACCGCTTTTATTGTTGCAGTGTGATGTAGCGTTTAACCACTCTACATGTAATTAAAGATTTGCACTCGTTAAATAAAGAAATACTCAATTCGGGGCACCACCACTTTTTATAGAAAAAGAGGAAACTATTCTAAAATAAGTATTGATCATTAATCAATCTCAAGTCTGAAGTATAAGTTCTGAATTCATTGATCTAAAGCTCTGCTTTGAAATACACACACAGACAGGACGTAGTGATAAAGTGAAACATTTATTTACCATAAATCGTGATAATTGAATAAATGAAGTGATTAATATACAAATGACTAATTAACACTGGTAATTAATTAATGAATGAATGAAATGAAAATTCAATGACGCAATTCTGATTGGAACTTTAGTAGTGAGGGAAAGTTTGATTATTCTCTCTAAGCTATAAAAGTTGCAGTTAATAATTTGGAAGATTAGGAAATTTAGAAGATATGTCTGACAAACAACTATTGATCATAAAGCCACGGAACATTCACTTATCGCTGCAGTTGGTTCTGTGGGTCCAGAGGCAGTTTCCTCACACGTTGTCTGGATAGACAAGCCCTTTGGACGGTTTTGATGAGATCGGTTCCGCTGGCCCGGGATACCAAACAGCAAAGCGTTGAGAGCATTCAACTTTCTCGTCAGAACATTGAATGTGGGAGTTGTAGTCCGTTGGCTGACTACTCGTTGAAAGAGATCAAAAAGCTGAAGTCGGATTATCTTCTGAAGTTTTAGAATTGATCTATTTCACGGAAAAACTCGAAATGCTGGCCTAGCACTTGTCATTTAAATCACGCGAGATAAACAAAAGATCTTTAAAAATGCTGTCCTTTAGAAGTCACTTGACTCAGAAAAATGAACATGAGGTAGAAAATAAACACACAAATGAAATGTGTGTATCAAACGGAGAAGTTCTGGAGAGCTCCTGCTGGAGTCATTTCCCTGCGGACAAGTTACTTCTCAACTTCTTCCGACAACAGAACTTCTGACTCTGTGTCCTCTCTTCTTTAACCCCCTCTGGGAGGGAGGGGTCGAGACCCTCTCTTTCTCTGATCGATTCATTATTGAAAAACCTTTACACGCGCAAAATCAGAATTCCCTCTTTACTCATTTTTCCTTTCTTTTGCACGAGACAGACACATATCAAAAACTATAAAACCACTAATGTTTTAATCAAACATTAGTATCAAGATTGTCAAAGTTGGATTCTAAGTTCAAGTTATTACTCATTCTTAATAACTTTAAACTTAAGGTATTACATCTATTGAACATCACTGATAAAACATTAAAACGTATTACATACCATTAATGATTATACACAAAGAAGTCAACAACCTAACACATGATGACTTCTAAACAATTTAATTATTGGTCACATTACCACAGATGAAAACTAGGTGGGGTTGACGCTTCACCGCTGGAGTGAATCTCTGGGTCACCGAAAGGTTAAGAAACCTAGGCTGTGGAATGTGAGATGGACAGGGGAGTGTGGGTGTGTGTGTGTTTTTGACCAAACGGATCACTTTGAAGTCAGGAAAAGTTATCAGTTCTTGTTGGTTTAAGTGGGGAGAAAACCCTTCCCACAGTTTTAAAAGTTATTATCCTCCTGGACAGTGTCAAAACTGACACTCGATGGTCGATAAAAGAGTTTATGGCCCTTTACCCAAACAAATTGTTCTTTCTTTGGAGACTTCCATCTGTAAATGACCAAATCTTGTTGGACACAAGAATGTGTTTTTCTCATCCCAGTAGATGCAGGATGAGATAAGATGCTTCTCAAAGTAGCAAGCACCATTCACGCTACAGTGAGTAACGTGACGTCATATCCGTTACGTATCCGTCAACCAAAACAAACTGCAGCTGTTGGCGAAGTAGAAAATGGCGGATGGTCCACGGGGATACGACCTGAACCCTCACATGTTAAATCCAAAGTGGTAAACACTACGCATCCAGTAAAGTATGGATACACTTTGGGTTGGGTACTTTGGTTTGGCCTAATAAGTTATGAGACATACATCAACGTATCATTACAGATCGAATATACATTTTTCCCACATTTGAACTGTAGTTGGAATTTTTATACAAAAAAGTGACAGCCCTATCTGCTAATGGCATGCACCTGAGAGAATAAGGGTAACCTAGCGTTCCAGTTTACTGCCAGAGTTGGAAGCTCACACTCTCTCTCCTCTCCTACGGTCGTGTTAGGGAGATGTTTCTGGTTAGGGATCTGTCTATATGAAGACATACAATATGTGGTTTCTCTCCTGGGTGTTTTCAGTGGCTGTTTCTGCATCAAGACATGGATGATAGATCATCTCTGCTCTGACTCTTTGTGACAAGGCCAGTCCAGAGTGCAGTGTGGTGAAGTATGTTGGCGTGATGCTGCGCTGCCTGCAGCACTGTTAGGTTAGATAAAAAGACACGTTAAGTCTTTCTAGCAGTATCATGAATAATGGCTTGTACCTCAGAACGATGCATGGAAATCCAAAGTGACCTCATCTGCAAGGTAGAGCAGTAAAGAAGTAGGCCTACATCCTGTCCAGGACATCACATTTGTGTGGTAAAATATTCCATGTGTGGTTTAATTTGAATAAAATGCAGCACATCAAGGAGCTAATGTTGCCTCCCTTTCAAAATATATCTGTTGGTAATTAAAGCTCCTATTTTTATCCGTTATAGACTATAAATCACTGTCAAAAGTTCATTTTGATTCCAGAGGATGACTAAAGTAAACAACGAAACCGTGATCAACATGATTTATGGCTTCTGTTTCACACCAGTGCTAGTGTTTCTCAAATGGTTTCTCAAAAATTAACTTAAACCCTACCATTTCACTTCTTTCACTTTTTTTTTCTCTGGAAAAACAACACCTTCGTCCTGCTTTGTGTCATAAATAGGGATGTTCAAAGTTAATGCAAATTTAACGTCACTAATTTCTTTAATGCATTAATGCAACTTGCAATTTTGAATCCACCGGTACCAACCATATCATACTAGCTTTTCGCGAAGGAGGCTTAATAACGCTCCAAACTTGCGCTAAATTTTGGCGAGGAAAAACTGGAATGGCCATTTTCAAAAGGGTCCCTTGACCTCTGACCTCAAGATATGTGAATGAAAATGGGTTCTATGGGTACCCACAAGTCTCCCCTTTAGAGACATGCCCACTTTATGATAATCACCTGCAGTTTGGGGCAAGTCATAGTCAAGTCAGCACACTGACACACTGACAGCTGTTGTTGCCTGTTGGGCTTGAGTTTGCCATGTTATGATTTGAGCATATATTTTATGCTAAATGTAATACCTGTGAGCGTTTCTGGACAATATTTGTCATTGTTTTGTGTTGTTAATTGATTTCCAGTAATACATCCATACATACATTTGCATAAAGCAAGCATATTTGCCCACTCCCATGTTGATAAAAGTAATACATACTTGACAAATCTCTCTTAAAGGAAAATTTTGAACAGATAAAAAATTTGTGATTCATTGGTGATTAATCGCGATTAACTATGGACAATCATGCGATCAATCATGATTGAATATATTAATCGATTGACCGCACTAATCATAAAGTAAATGACTGTAAAACATTCTAGCAGGCTTCCAGCAGAATCTGACTGGGAGCAGGAGCAGGAGTTGTTGGATGAAAAAATTCTTCACAGTGATGATTGTTTTATACTAATGTGTCAAAGTTAATGTAGTAAAGATTGCGTGGTATTAATGGTTGTGAGTAGCACCTTTTTAATAAAGCATTGCCTCCTGATAATTTTGAGATTTAAAGATAGTTTAAATTGTTTTTTATGAAAAAGCCACAGAGCCATTACTAGTACATGTTAGAGGTCGACCGATATGTTTTTTTTATGGCCGATGCCGATTTTTTACAGAATCAGGACAGCCGATGGCCGATATATGATGCCGATTTTTTTTTTGCCGATATGTTTGGCTGGTTTTCTTTTTTTCCTCCATCTGATAAAATATAACAGCTTAATAATAACAAATAATACACAAAATGTCTTAACTTAAGTAAACATTTATTGAACAACACTTATTGTCTGTCTCTCCAATTTGCACTTTGTGTCTGCACTGCAGTGCATATTTTATTTTGTGCATGATGGTTAATAGTAGTAATAGTACAGGGCTCAAAACCTTTTAAGCACCTTTCCAAAACTGTCCTAAAGCATGTTTTTTATTTCTGTTTGTTGACAGACACTGTTACAAGCTATATGGCCACAATCTAAGTGATCAAAACATAATAATAACTTTGTTCACTCGTATTACACAGCCTGCTGCTCATATCTGCTATGCTGCGGACTACAAACAGGCCAGTGACGTCATAGACGCTGTGTAGGACCCATAGAGACGTTTAATGAGGAAGTGAACTTTTTGCTAAATGTTTCGACAGATTGCTCGTGTTTCCGCCCTCACACGCAAACTTGCACTTATGACAAGCATTGTCAGCATCAACTCTAGTAAAGTGTAATCACGCTTTATAAGTTTAGTTTTCTCCGTCATAGTTACTAAGAGCAGAAGCTCTGTGTGTGTGTGTGTGTGTGTGTGTGTCTGTGTGTGTGTGTGTCTGCGCTGCAGCAGCGTGTCTGTGAGAGCTGCTCCGCCCCGCACACAGCTAACGTTACCGACGGAGAGAAATTCTCCGTTACCAAAAACAGAATTGATAACGTCGGAGCATTTCATATCTAACCAATTAAATATATAGGGCTTTGAAAGAGAAGAATTTAAGCCTACCGGTTTCTCCCGGCAGAATGGCAATTTGATTGACACACAAGGGGCGGTGTCACACGTGTTCCACAGCAACAACAACACTGGGCTGCCCGCAGATGTGCCTGCTTGATAATCGGCCTAATATGCTCAGGCATCGGCCGATGCCGATTATGAAAAAATGTCAAATAATCGGCCCGATTAATCGGCCGACCGATAAATCGGTCGACCTCTAGTACATGTTCTCTTTGAGCACCTCTACGCAGGCATCGACCTCTTGCCACCGAGTGAATGAGTTTGCATTAAAACATCACACTCAGACATGATAGATATATTTTTAGATTCAGTGTGACTTTCACTTTCTGAGGCTGTCATTATTATGTTAACTGTGAATACATATCCATAAATCTGCTTAGAAATCATAGAACAAAAGACACCTCTAACTCCAGAACTTGCTTGAGAATCATCACGTTTTAAGTTTTTTACAGTATCAAACTAATCCAGTTATAGTTCATACATCCATACATCCATGGGTGCATTGCAAACAGGATCCGCTAATAGCTAATTCGGCATATTTTTAATGGGGCAAATTTGCCAAAAAAGGGGCAAATGGGGCAAAAATGTAAACAAATATAGGCAAAAAAAAAAAGGGATTATTATCGCGTTAACTTTGACAGTCCTAAATAAGATATACACTAAGTTGATATTACAGCCTTCATTAATCATACGATTGCTAGGCATCTGTCAGCTACTGTATATGTTATTGTATCTGTTAATAATGGATTAGCATCACAATAAATATTCTATATCAATGCTCTTTGTGGTGCTTTAGTGAAACATATTAATCACTTATAACGTTGAATTATCCAGCCAGAGTTTGGTTGATAGAGTCTACCCTTTAAACAAATCGTTTAACAAGGACAGTCTGACTTCCAGTCGTGTACATCAACAGTTCAGTTCAATCACGTGTTGCTCTGTGATAAAGATATCTTTAATCTACCCCATATTCTATGATTGACGATAAATGCTTTACATCACACATATTACCTTAATGTACACACTCTAAGCCATGATTGATGTTATATCTAATAAATTGAAATGAATGCATTTGGATGCAACACTATGATTGATGTTATGGAGAATATGTGTGATATGATAATAAAGACTTGACCTGGCTTATCCAACCAGGAACTGGCTACGATGAAGAAACGTTACTGCACACCGCAGAACGTGATTGATGTTATGGATTATATCTAGTTTGCAATGACTGATGGAAAAAACTTTACTCTGTAATGAGGAAGACAATATACACAGGAAATGTGCTCTGCTCGGGTTAGAGCTCTGCTGCATAAAGACATGAGATAAATCTGTGGGTGTTACATAAATGTATCCTTGAGCTGGAGTGTTCATTAATCAGAGGAAGCAGAGTCTTGTAGGAGTGAGAGAGGATGAGGAGGTGGTGAAGAAGAAGAGGAGGAACGAGTAGGCGGCCACTACATTTCTTCATTTCCTTCCCCCTCCCTCCCTTCCGTTCTTACTTCCTTCCTTTCTTTAGCTTACAGTAACCTGTATCCAAATTGTCTTCACTTTTTCAACCATTTCTCTAACTGTGTTTTCATTTTGGAACCGTTGTGGAAAAATGTTGCCATCTGAAATCTATCATCAGTATTTCTATGGAGGGATGGATGGATAAATATAGAGTGCCCCATCTATGTAGTATTACTGAACTAAAAGGACATCCACCAAGGCTACTGGCGTAGTGATCGTTGATGACGTGGGTGTACTACTGGGTAGATGGGTGGCAGTTTACCGAGGAGAAAGTGGGTATATACTCTCAAAGAACGTATATTGCTAGGAAGTGAAAGTCAATTGTTCGTTCCATTGCAATACCAGCGCCCAGCAGCAGAGCTACGCTTCCCCCATTTTGGACAGAAAGCGACTACCGGACGCCAGTAAAAAACGTCCGCCTACAAAGTGCCGTACAAAAGTAAAAAAAAATGATTTCTATTCTGTTGTCATCATTTTAATGTCTCTACCGAAATGGCCTGTGTTGAACAATAAAACATATTATAAATACGCATACTATTATAACTATTTACTTACTTTCTTATTCATTTATTAAGCTTTTTTGCCCGGCCGCTTCCCAGAGGAGCATAAAGTGAGCGATGGACATAAATGGAAGAAAAATCCAGCATACAGATTTTGAGAGCAATCTCAAACTTTTTCATGTCAAGGACCTCCAAAAAATCTATGTCCAATAGACCACAGAGCATGGATGTATAAGTGGTTGTGTCCTGTGCGTTTGCCCTGCATGTTAATAAATAGCCTACAACTCCATTAAATTCAGTTTACGTCCTGCTACTAGCACTACTAGCTACTGGCCGATAGCCGGTTGTTTGGGAACAGAGACGTTAATACATCCATCGAGGTACAGGCTTACAGTATACAGCCCATGGGTGTATTATAAGATAATAAAAGTGATGAATTACAGCCAATATATCCATTATTACAGCCGCCTCCACCTTCCGAACTTCCAGTACGTTGTAATTTTGAAAAAATATGGACAATTCTACTCCTATTATGATCATTACTTTTTATAAAGAGCCATTCACTTCAAATGCGAAGACAAAATATTAAAAGACAAGTCATTGACAATTTCAATAAAATGTATGTACTTTTTTTATTTTTGTACCTGAGCATTCACAAAGTTTCATGTGCATATTTTCAAAGACATTTTTGTGTGCAGGCCACATCAAACCCCACATTATGTCTCTTTTAAATCAAAGAATAAACACGGAAGCGAGCTGGTTGAATGTTGCCAAGGCTGTCAGGCCGAGTGTGAAGAAAATGCTTTTCAAAGCTTGGCAAGGTTTTGACATATCGAACAACAACTCTTGAAGGTTGTGTGTCCTCGGGGAAACTCTCTATAAGGCACTGTCTTCCTCGTTATTTTCAATGAAAAGGATGGATGAGAATGAATCAAAGCAGAAAAATCAATTCCTTATGTGAGGAGATAAAGAAAGGAATAACAAGTGGAAAGAGAGTGGACGAATTAATGAATGAATAGCATGAGGCCAATAGCAACCTGGCTGAATGCGAAAGAGAGACCGAGAGGAAGACGGGATGAAAGGATGATAAAGAAAGTAGTCGTGGAAGGAGTACCGGAGGGAAATTAGACCTTGAAACGCTCAGTGAGACAGAAAGACAGCGAAACGGAATATAAGGATGGTGAAGAGATGAGCCAATACTAGCCTGAAAGATTGAATATATAAAAACAAAAAGACGACATCACGCTCTGCTGGTATTTTTGGAGTGAAATGTAGTGAGCAGAGAGAGAGCAGAGGGAAGGATTTAAACACTTCAAATAGAGGAAGAAAGAAAAAAAGTCCAATAGTGGAAAACAGTTAACATGTGATGTTATTGAATGGCTAAAGTGCCGGTGGTAATGCTTCCTGTTCTGCAGAACTCTGTGAACTACAATTCATCAAATAAACGATTAGATAACAACGCCTACTCCTGATAGAACTTTTTAAAGACGAAAGCTTCTTGTACCAGTATGAAGGAGAATTAAGGCCACTGTGAGACTGTGTGAGGTTTTAAGAAAAAGGTCGAAATATTATGAGATTTTAATACTCCGTCGTAGTAAACAGGTGAATACAGTCCGTCAGCTTATGTGTCCAGTATGGACTATCAGGAACATGCACATGTAATCCATACAACCAAATCTATACACAAAATACAACATTTTGTTCACTTTCTTTGAATATTATGACTTTATTCTTAAAATATCAGATTCGTTTTCCCTTACAGTGGTCCTAATACTCCGCTTTAAAGATCATGTCATCCACATTCTCAAAAGGAAGACCTATTCTACTTTGAAACCTTTTTTTTCCCGGCATACAGAACACTCTTGTCTCCTTCCCCTTTCCTGGTTCTGTTTTGCATGCTCCTGTTTTGAAGAATCAGAAGGAAGGATAAGAGCTGATAAATTGCCAATTTACATTCTGAACGGGTAATTTGAATCTTAAACCATACAGAAAAGAGAAATTAGAGTCAGGTTCGGTTCATTTCAAAGTAAAATCGGTTCCTGTTTTGAGCTGCAGATCAATCCAGCACATCAAACATTGGGCCATAAACTGGGAAATCTGATCTGGTGACGCTCAGTGTAACGCTCTGAGACCCACAATAGACCAGTTTTTGTCTTTTTTTTTTTGGGGGGGGGGGGGAGATAAATTAATGAATTTGATAAATTGTGAAAAAGGTATAAGGGCTAAGAACATTATGATAGAAGTATAAGATGACCATTCCCATGCTCTATTATGTCTCATAAATTGTTGCAATCTAGCTAGGAAAGCCATCCATCCTCTGAATGCCCTAGGTCTTTAGTTTGTGGCTGTAAAGTTTCATGAGGCTGTGATTATCCTAGAGGTCACAACAGGTCATTTTATACAGTGAGGTCAAATTTCAAAAATCGTCTCTCTACAATGAAATGGCTACTTTGGGGACTAACATCATCACACATGAATACTAGTGGGCTCATTGGATCCACAAGAGTCTCAGCTTTACAGTGATACCCAATTTATGCAATTCCAAGACTATTTAAGGACCCCAGTATGCAGAAATATTCAAATACACAACTTTTAGAATAGGCGAAAGTGGGCATGTCTGTAAAGGGTAGACTCGTGGGTACCCATAGAACCCATTTTCATTCATATATCTTGAGGTCAGAGGTTAAGCCCCTTTGAAAATGGCCACGCCAGTTTTTCCTCGCCAAAATGTTGCCTAACTTTGGAGCGTTATTTAACCTCCTTACCGACAAGTCAGCATGACAAGAATGTTTCTAGAACCATATATTATTATTATTATTATAATCATATAATATCTATACCTTCACTCTAGCTCTAAAACTGAATCTGCTACAGCCTCTCAAAGACGGTAAAGTTGGTCGGATTCGTCTCAGGGGTTAACATGCAGGCAGAGGTTCACACTGCTCTGAGCAACTATTTTGTTTGGAAAATGCACCAATGTGTGTCATGTTTTTTTAATGGTAAATAGCTATACATAGCATATTTAAGTACATTCTGACAGGGACATAAACACACACACACACACAGTAATGTTTCAGGTGCTAGAGGTAAGCTGTCTGCAGCCTCTTCTGTGCCAGCTTTGAAATACCAGCTTTGCACTGAGTTAAATCACTTTCTTTTTTGCCAGTGTGTGATGCCAGTTTGCCAACCTGCCATGCCAACTTTAAGGCTTATGATATAAAACCTCAAAGCCAAGTCACTATAAACTTATGAAACCAGGGAGTTTTACAGCTTTCTAAATCCTTCAGGGATTCATTGGTGACTTCCTTAAAACTAAAACTTGAATTTTGATACTCATTATTATGCACTAAAAGACCAAGTCATTAACAAGTTTGTTCAACCCGAGTATCCCTTTTTAACATTTTTTTTTTTACAATATCCTAGCCTGTTTTATATGTACACGAAGGGTTAAGAGTTGGGGAGATTTGGAGCTGAGACAGGCTAAAAGGTTCAAGAACAAACCAATTCTAAATCAGAAACAACAGAGGTCAGTCAATAAAGAGCCGTGGAGACAGACAGCAGGTCAATATTTGAGTTTACTCAACAAATCACGGGCAACACAGGTACACAGGGCTTTAGACTCATGCTGCCTCCTAACAAAGACAAGATGACGGGAATAGAGTCTGAGCAAAAATTGAGCGGATACAAGATTGTTTACGGTGTGACATATGCTGTGTTTTCTTTTCTTAATAAAGCAAATCTTTTGTGTCAGGATGAATGTTACTAAAACCTACTACATAATATGCTACATCGTCAGTTTAATTCCTTCAATGCTGATGAACAAAGTTATATGAGCTCAAAATGCGCGGTTAGTGAAGAATATGACACACAGATAGGGAAATGCTGTCAGTTATTTTCAGAAGCGGTGCCATTTCCCTGTCTGTAAAATATGCAGAGTACCCTAGAGGTATGTTCATGCTCTGAAGGCTAAAAATGAATTGGCTTACTTTCTTCACTGTTCCCTAATTTTGGAAATATGTACCTTCAGTGCTAAATCAGGTAAGCACCAGGGGTTCAGTTGAGGACAATGAAAAACGAGTGTACAGTGACAGAAACTCTTGTACAACCCTTGGGTGTTGTGTGTGTGTGTGTGTGTGTGTGTGTGTGTGTGTGTGTGTGTGTGTGTGTGTGTGTGTGTGTGTTCTGAAAGGTGAGCAGTTCCAGTTTCTTAGCAAAGTAATGTAACCTCAAAATTATTTCTTTAATGCGGTTAGAACTGCAGCAGTTGTTGAGCTCGCTAGCTTAAAGGCCGTGTAAAGGAAATTCAGAGTTTTGTTTCTAAACACATTATAAATGTTGGAATATAATGTCTGAAAACATGTGCAAAGGCTGTGAAAATTGTCGTACTGGATTGTGGAGTTAGACTGTAAAACTGTTTTTGGCCACCTCTGTGTTCAGGATTTTGTGGGCGGGGCTAAATACCGACTCTGTGACGCGCCAAAGTCATCCCTAACGATGACGCGCCAAAGAGACCCCTAACGTAGCTCCGCCCATTGGCTAGCTCAGTCGATAGATCCTGTGACTCATGTTAATATGATCGTGTTTTCAAATCCCGCTATAACTGTTGACATTTTACATCACTGTTTTTGTTCTGTATTGTATTTTTATGATTGTAATCCATCCCATGTCCTATGTATGTTTATTCCGGGCGGGGGCGCTGTAAAGCTCCGCGGCCGCGAGCCACCCGAGCCCCGAGCCTTTCCAAGCCGACCGGCCGCCTCGGATGAAATGCGCCCGGCGGGGCCAGCCAGCGCCGGGGAGAGGGGAGAGGGGAGAGGGGATCTCCTCTCCCCGGCGCTCGCTGGCCTCCGCCGGGGAGAGGGGAGAGGGGATCTCCTCTCCCCTCTCCCCGGCGGAGGCCAGCGAGCGCCGGGGAGAGGAGATCCGCGAGGGGGTCCTCCCACACCGAGCGGCCGGTCCAAACCGAGTTCAATCACCCGGGGAAATGCGCGACGGGAGCCGTTATCGGCTCACAACGTCTACGGGATGAGCCTCGATCAGAAGGACTCAGGCCACATATCCCAAATCCGCCCGTCGGACGGCGATCATGGATGTATTAAAAGAAAAAAAAGGCGATTCGGCGCTGGGCTCTTCCTTGTTTACTCGCCGCTGTGTTGTTTCAGCCGTTGATGTAGAGAGAGGTGTCAGGTTTCAGCGCCCTCAGTGGCCACGCCCCCAGCGTCTCAGAGCAGAGAATACTGAGGATTTTTACATGATTTTGAAAGCTAATTTTATATACTTGGCGATTTTTTTAATCATTCAAATTTGGCTGGGTGGTTAGTAACACATTTTTCTGTGGTGTGATAAACCCAATATGTATATTTATTTTTGCTTTACACGGTCTTTAAGAGGGAGGGGACATGTGATTGGCTGTAAGGTGAGAGGGCGCAACACCACGGTCATGAAATGTAAGGTAGGAAATACAAGTGTTATTGGGAAAATGCCAATATGAAATAAAAGCAGACTTTTGAAAAGGCCATTTTAAAATAATAATACAAAAAAATGTTTTTTATGAAATAAAAAAAAGTGTCTTATAAACCTCGTGTCATAACAGAATTATGATAACACTTACTGCTGTTCGTGTCCCGTGTGAAACCAAGTGAACGTTGACTTATTTGACCGTACTTTTGTTACGTAACATACGTATTTAACTAACGCCACGTACGTATGTTACGTAACAAACATACTTATTTTAAGAAACACGCATACTTATTTTAACCCAAACCACGATCTTTTCCTAAACCTAACCAAGAACTTTTGTTGCCTACACCTAACCAAGTAAATCTAAAACTGAGTAAACCTAAATTGGGAGTTTATTGTGAAAAGACACTCCATGCACGTAAGGAGCAAAAACTTTAGGTTTCCTGTGAACACAGAAGTTTATTTTGAAAAGAAACTATGCATGTAACTAGTGGAAACTGTATGTTTCCTTTGAACACAGAAGTTTATTTTGAAAATAAACTCTGCATGTAACAAGCATAATCTATATGTTTTCTGTGAACACAGAAGTTTTATTTTTAAAAGACACTCCATGCACGTAAGGAGCAAAAACTGTATTATTTCCTGTGAACACAGAAATTTATTTTGAAAAGACACTATGCATGTAACGAGTGGAAACTGTACGTTTCCTGTGAACACAGAACTTCATTTGGAAAAGAAACTATGCATGTAACAAGCATAATCTGTATGTTTTCTGTGAACACAGAAGTCTGATTTTGAAAAGACACTATGCATGTAACGAGTGGAAACTGACATACCGTCCCTGACACGTCCAGAGCTGACGCTAGAGGGGTACCTAGAACGCCATAGTTTGAAGCGTAGTGCCACAAGTGTTGTCGGTATTAGATGAGTTGGAAGTGAGAATGTGTTGAGAAGAGAGCCTTTGACCACACAGCCTTGTAAAGAGTTATAAGCATGCCGCAATACATCACCAGGCCTTCACTCCCACCCACACTGGACATTTCAATCAAGTGAACTCACCTCAAAGATGAGACTCTTTGCTCCCTTGCCATCTGCCCAATGACACTGCATTATTGAAGCAGCAATACAGACCAGCAGTATTGTTTTTCTCGACCTCGGGCTCAAGAAAACATGGTTTCAGTGTTCCTGAAAATTACATTCTGTCACCTTATACGACCACCTTGTGATGCATGCCCCCCATAATCCCTGCCAATTAATGCCTTGAATATACTATTCTGCCATGCTGAAACAGTTGACCTACCTTACATTGTTCACTTGTGCTATGACTGCAATTAGGGGTGGGAAAAAAAAAAATCGATTCACCTATGTATCACACATTTTTTTCAGTCTAAATGGAGGTAGAAGGAAGTTACTACTTTTATTGTTGTAATCTGAGTAACGTGACGTCATATCTGTTACGTATCCATCACCAAAACAAACCGCAGGAAACGTTATCGTATTGCGGTAACGTGTGGTCAAGCCACTCGATCGCCGTGGTTAAATTAGCCGACGTTACAACTTTAGAGCACCCATATACTGACATTTATGTCTAATGCATTCAAACGGCCCCGATGGAGCCGACAATGGATGGATAAAGAGAACGGAGCTGACGGGAGAGCTAGAGATGGACTTGGCGAAGTGGGCGGAAGTATACATGTGTGACTACGTCTGGTTTTCAAAATAAGGTGTTAACAAAGGTAACTGTTTATACAAAATACATATATGGAAACAAGATTGATTGGATTATATTCACCAGCAGTATAAAACATTACATGTCCATTATAAATTAAAAAGATAAAAACACTAAATTGTGAGGGAAATGTTCTTTATTCTTTGATTTTTGGGTTGCTAAATAATAAACTATGCCTGACAAAGACTGATATATTTGACTTCAGGACATCTCTGACTACATACATGCTGAAAATCAAACATTCTTACTGTATTAATTTAGATATTTTCCAAAGAAAAAGTCCCTAGAGGTGTATGATTCAACTTTTTCCCATGGTCTATTGTTAAAAAAAGTTAACAAAAATCGCAATAAATCATAATATCTAGTCGCAATACTTAAAAATTGCAATACATTTCGAATCGACACCCAACTATTGTGATAGTATCGAATTGGGAGATAGGTGTATGGTCATTGTTGTTGTACTAACATGTCAGTCTTGTCTCCTTTTTTCACTGAAACTATGTTATGACTTCATTGTTTCTCATGTGTATGGAGCCGTGTGCAATATTATTTGGAATGTGCCGTGACCCAGAAGGACAAAGATTTTCCAATATATATTCACTTACATAAGTTGGAATGACAATACAAGTTGACGTTTTATTAAATTGAATCAAATGTCCCCAATACACACACACATACAGTAGATGAAACACATAGCAGCGCTATGACATGCCCTTAGCTCATGAGCTTTGTGTCATTTTAGCTTCCCTTGTTTTCTGCTCTTTATTCTCTGCTCTCTCTTACCCATATGGCTGCAGGTTGTGAATTAATGAGCAGGGCCGAAAAAGACAAGCGGGGGGAGGCAGAACGAGAGAAAGTTGAAGGAAGGCGAGTGAAGAAGGGGAGGGAGATGAGAAGACAGAGGGTGCTAGTCAAGTCTTTACGATGTGCTGTAGATGGGTGCTGAGCCCTTGATAGAAACAGCAATAGCCTTGGAGCAGAGCTGTAGAGCTTAGACGGGTGCCACTGAAAACCTTTGAGAGAAATATGGCCGACTATTATGGCTAACAGGCTGTACCAGCAGGAGAGGTTGAACTGTGGCGGAGCAGGGAGCACTTCATTTTGGGAAAATGCCCGTTGAAGGCCTTTACATAAAAATATATTAACCAGCAGGAGTGCAGGTTTCATCTCAACTTTAGGGGGGATAAATTGCTGATTTTTTTTCTCCAAACTACAGCAGGACTGACTCCACACAAACATACAGTATGTCCATGTTTTACAATGCAGTGCTTGAAATACTGAATGGAAACCACTTTAGTTTGGGGAACTTTAGTCCCAATACAGCAGTACTTCTCAAACTTTTTCCTCTCAAACAGGAAAATGTTCATGTCTTTCAAATATCTGTCCATTCTGTAAACCTACAGACGATTACCTGTCTAAATGAACACCGTTGCTATTGTGATAGCACGATTTGTTTAATGTCGCGCATTGAAAAAGATTCCCGACGTCAAAACATTAGTTCCACATCACATTGCACCTCCAGTCACGCGCACCCAGGGGTGGAAGTAGATTGAAGTTCAACACTTGGCATCATGTATAGCAATTAATTTATTTAAATGGTGAAAGTGCTGCAGAATAATTTGTAAATGTTGAAAAAAACTTTTCACGTTGATACAAGAGAAAGGCAGAGGCAAAAAATCGGATATAGTCTTTCGATATCAGTGCATCTCTAATTCATTCACTTGCATTAATGTGACCATGTGAATTTAACTTGCACATTCACAAAAAATTGTTTCCATTCAGTGTGATTTAGGCTGACAAGAAGGCTGCATTATCTGCTAACGCACTTTTAACTTTTATTTACGATGGGGAAGTTAACTCTATGTTCTTTTCCAGTAACCTCCTGCTTCACCTTGCTTAAAGTAAGTAACAGTAAATCCACTTTTTTGAGTTATTAAATTATATGTACACTTATATATAATATATATAATACTGTGTATTGATCCTGGTCCCAATCCATAGTGTTCATTGCAGTGGTGGTTATCAATGCTTTAGAGCAGTAGTAGTAAAACTACTGTACAACTACTCTGACCATTTTAATGTCTATTTTTTATTTGTAAAGGGGACATGGCCAAGCTAAAAAAAAAGTTGTTGGTTTGGTATTAAAAGGCACCATTCCAAGGGCCCCATGCATCATACTATGTGTGTGTACAGAGTTTTAGTCATGAACATAAAAAAAGACAGAAAAATGCATACCGAGGTTGTCAAAGTTAACGCGTTAACGTAATTCGTTTTAACGGCACTCATTTTTTAACGCATTAACGCAACTTGCGATTCTTAGGTTGTAGCGGGTTCAGTTTTAAAGCTACAGTGAAGATACTGGCTTCATGTGAAACTAGAAAACCTAAGGAATCCATTGATACCAACCAATATCATACTAGCTTGTCACAAAAGTTGTTATAGCAGTTTGTCTAACCATGACCCTGATCTTTCTCTAACCTCAACCAAACATTAACCATAGAGGCGACAAATTAACAAACAAACACTCATGAATAGTTTTTTATTTAACAGTCATATCGATAGTTTTGCAAGGCAATGGCAACTTATTTTCTTGTTTAGGTATAAGGACATATGACAGTGGCATTTTCTCAGCCAGTCCGAGCATTCAAACCCTGTTTCTCTAACTTCTACTGCCCCGATTGAAACTATTCAATTGACTTTAAGGAACTTGAAACCTATGTGGAAAGAAAATAACTGGCATAAGGTACCACATATATCAGCTCTGCCTCTGGTACCTACACTTGTATAGAAAAGTAACAACACACACACACACACACACACACACACACACACACACACACACACACACACACATACACACACACACACAGTTTCCGTTATCTCTCCCTACCAGCTGTTCGATAGCCCACCTACTGGTTTTTGTTGCTGTGGGCGTCAACAGCATTCCAGTGAGCCCCAGGGTTTTAGATAGTCCCTAGTAGACATAATAACACTTTAAATGACCCCTTGTGTGTATGTATGTCCTCTTTATCTACTCACTTGATTCCTCCGCTCTCACAGAGCTTCTCTGTCAGAGTATTATTTCTGACACCAAGAGAAAAACCTCTGATTCCATGCTCATACATATGCAGATGTACTCTATCAAACACTAAACATGTAAAATACACACACTCCCTTCAGCTGCTGAATATTTGGGGATGCTCCACTTGGGCGACAGGAAAAAAAAATCTATTTAAGGTTCAATAAGGTTAAAAAAGAGAGTATACCTAGTTTGACCGTTTGATCGGAGTTTGCGAGTGATTGACAGCTGCTCAGAGACGGCAGGCCCCAGCTTGGCCTTGATTGGTTGTTTGTTCCTCCGACATCTGTAGAATATGTAACAGACAGTGAAGGTGATCTATTGACTGTATATTGACATCATATCAGCAACATTACTACAGTTTCGATGTCTATCTGTAGAATATGTTACGGAGATGAAAAAAGTAAAGATTTATTTTTAAATCAACACTTCCTGCTTTCATTTAAAAATAAAAGCTAACAATCGTTTTTTCTGTGGACAGAATTCCTTCATTTGTTAACACAAGGCTTTTATTCTGAAATATGTGCAGGACAGTGCTGTAGAACATGCAGTGACTTGCACGGCTCCATGAATAAATAAAGCATGGGGTTTAAATCAACACTTCCTGCTTTCATTTCAAAATAAAAGCCTTGAAGTGTTTTTTCTGTGGACAAAATTCAGTGTAAAATAACGATTAATTAAGTTAAATTAACTATCAATTTACCATTTATAAATGATGGTTATTATAAAGTGTTACCAAAGTACAGTATGTATTGTATCTGATACATATATTGAAATTAGGCTACCGCTTCCACTTTGTGTTGCATTATTAAACTTCCTTTCTAAGACCCTGTCTCACTCGTACCCCACCACCATATCCCATCATTCCATTTTTGACACAAGACGCCTGGATAGAAAGACATAAAAACGTCTTACCATCTATTGAATTTGACACGTTTCTCGTTTTGTATTTGCTACAAGTGGAACATGTTAATGTTTTGTTCACCACCTCCAGAACTGCTGATCTTCAATGCCATTTTGAGTATGATTATACCCATATTATGCTTCTATGGATTCTAATCCATTCATCCAGGATGCATATCGATGCCTCCCGGGCACAATCCTCAGCCCTGGATTAACCATGCGAGTGTGAAAGTGGCGAAGGGAGTCAAAGGCTTCAGTATAACCCCGAGCAAAGGATATGCACTTGTATGTAATATGGCAACGGTGCCCTGAAATCCTTAAGTGGAGTATTTACCATCCATATACAATGGAGACAAGCTATGTGTGGGTTTAAAGACACTAAACTCTATAGCACAGATGAGCCTCACTGAACACAACACATTACTGCCACTAAAAGAGGAGACGGTTCTTTGTTTCCTGCTCAGCTTTCCTCATCAACACGTTCAGGTGATATCAGTCCTCAGCCCATCTGCGATAATAAAGTCGTAAGATGTTTTGTAGAACACCTGCAGAAAAAGAAAAGACATTTATATATATATATATATATATATATATATATGTCTTTTCTTTTTCTAGGGGCCGTCTCATTTCATTCTTTTCTCTTTGTTCAATCTCATAACTTCACCTTTGCCATCCTTCTTGAAGTGAGAGAGCAGAGGTGGTGCAGCGGGCCAAACTATTAGCGAGAATGACCAGCTGTGTGTGCGTGTGCGTGTGCGTGTGCGTGTGCGTGTGCGTGTGTGTGTGTGTTTATTTGGTCCCAAAGAAAAAGTAATATCTGAACAGCTGTGGCAGTGTTATTGGGACATACCTGGTGCTCTGTTCTACATCCCTTTGGAGAACAGAAAACAGAAAATATATATTATGTATTACACACACTAGAAACAACACACACATTCTTGTCACTCTGTGATGAGAGGAGCAGAATGACGATTGAGAGGAAAATGTGTTGAAAGCGTTTTGCAATTATGTTGATGTATTCTGTTACTATATTATGTAAGAATATGAAGAAGACTAGAGGTCGACCGATTTATCAGTCGGCCGATTAATCGGGCCGATTATTTGACATTTTTTCATAATCGGCATCGGCCGATGCCTGAGCATATTAAGCCGATTATCGAGCAGGCACATCTGCGGGCAGCCCAGTGTTGTTGTTGCTGTGGAACACCTGTGACACCGCCCCTTGTGTGTCAATCAAATTGCCATTCTGCCGGGAGAAACCAGTAGGCTTAAATTCTTCTCTTTCAAAGCCCTATATATTTAATTGGTTAGATATGAAATGCTCCGACGTTATCAATTCTGTTTTTGGTAACGGAGAATTTCTATCCGGTAACGCAGCGCTCTGTGCGGGGCGGAGCAGCTCTCACAGACACGCTGCTGCAGCGCACACACACAGAGCTTCTGCTCTTAGTAACTATGACGGAGAAAACTAAACTTATAAAGCGTGATTACACTTTACTAGAGTTGATGCTGACAATGCTTGTCATAAGTGCAAGTTTGCGTGTGAGGGCGGAAACACGAGCAATTTCTCGAAACATTTAGCAAAAAGTTCACTTCCTCATTAAACGTGTCTACGGTCTATGGGTCCTACATCGCGTCTATGACGTCAGTGGCCTGTTTGTAGTCCGCAGCAGATATGAGCAGCAGGCTGTGTAATACGAGTGAACAAAGTTATTATTATGTTTTGATCACTTAGATTATGGCCATATAGCTTGTAACAGTGTCTGTCAACAAACATAAATAAAAAACATGCTTTAGCACAGTTTTGGAAAGGTGCTTAAAAGGTTTTCAGCCCTGTACTATTACTACTATTAACCATCATGCACAAAATAACATATGCACTGCAGTGCAGACACAAAGTGCAAATTGGAGAGACAGACCATAAGTGTTGTTCAATAAATGTTTACTTAAGTTAAGACATTTTGTGTATTATTTGTTATTATTAAGCTGTTATATTTTATCAGATGGAGGAAAAAAAGAAAACCAGCCAAACATATCGGCAAAAAAAAAATCGGCATCATATATCGGCCATCGGCTGTCCTGATTCTGTAAAAAATCGGCATCGGCATCGGCCATAAAAAAACCATATCGGTCGACCTCTAAAGAAGACCTCACTGTTTCCAACCACTTCTGTATTAGATAAACACTATACTTGCTCTTTTATCCTCTTGCCCTCGTCTGTTCTGAGCTATTCTATTCCAACTCATTCAGTGTCGTATTGGAGAGGGAGAAATGAAAGTGTCAGCCTAAGTGCTTCTTTCCTCTTTTCAGCCCTTTTGGGAAATTTTACTTGAGAGCAAGCTGATGGAGGAATGAATTCTTTCCTTTCTTTTCATACAAATTTAATCATTTTTCTTTTAAAAACATATCCTCGAAAGTGTCCAGAGAGAATCAAAAGTGCTGTGTCTCGTTAAGTGGAGCGCAATCCTATTGCATTGTGTCATATTTGGTTTCATCTGTGTTCGTTTTACCTGGTTGCCAGCCTGCTTCTGATCAAATGGTTTTATTGTGAATTATTGAATGAAACATTGCGACCAAAACAGGTCAGCCAGCTTTGCAAGTAAGACTACTTCGTAAAAGTGTGCTATTAGTTCTAGGAGGCTACATCATTCAATACACAAAAACACACAATTATTAATGCTCTAGGAAACATCAGGGGGTCAGCAGTAATGGTAGAATATACAGACAGGTCTCATCAGAGCATTCCATCCTGACCAAAGGACACACTTTTTTATTGGAAAACAAGGTAGACCAATGAGTGAAATTCTACCACTGATGCCTCCATTTTGTCTCGTTTCTCTCGTACTCCACCACTGAACACCTTTGGCTCCATAGAACAGATCCAAATGATCTTTTAAAGGGACTGTTTGTAACTTCTCACACTTATAAATCACTGCGGGTTGGTGTCCCATGGTGTCCCCCCATGTTCCCTCCGGCCGCGGTCTGGAAGCTGACGCAGGAAAAGAACTAGGATCAGCATTGATTCATGGAGAGACCTTTGTCCGGTCAGCTAACATTACTGCCAAGCAGGTGAAATATAGAGTGATATTGTGGTTTTAGCTGACGTGTGTCGCCTCACTGTTTTGACGGACGCTCGCTCACATTCAGGTAGCGCGCGCACACGGGCGAGCGGGAGCAACAGGACGCTGACTGTCGTTGACATTGCGGCCACAAGTGTCGCTGTTACAACCAATTTCTGATTCTTACAAACAGTCCCTTTAATGTAATTGTAATAAATCTGCATTAATAAAGATTAGGGCAGTCAATCGAATAAAATATTTAATCGCGATTAATCGCAGGATTGTCCATTGTCCATCCACGCTTTGATAAATGAGACACGGTGTTGGGTAGTGACTCTAGCAGGAAATAGTCCCAGGTGGTGACACATTGAAACTTGAATTACTAACTGTCTGCTAAACAGCAGTACGCGAGTGCTCTCTGTCACCGCTGTTGGGTTTGATCACTGCAGTTTTTAGAAGCAGGTCTGGGGATGTTAGACAGTATAATGTTCAACAGCCTGAAGGTGCTCGAGGCTTAATTCAATGAAGCTGACAAAACAATATATGATAACCCCAAAGACATATCTGTTCTCACATGCCCTCATCATCCAACACTGCAGTCAGACTGTTATCTGTCAAAGGTGCTCACCCTTATTTAGTAGCACAAGACATGGTTGCAAAATATCTTGTGTATTGGTAAAAGCAGATTACTTGGAGCAAGACCACGTATCTTAAGCATCTTACCTCCATCTTGTCTTTTACATAGTATATGGGATTGTTGGATTCTGCTTCAACTTTTAAATTGACCCACACATGCATAAATATGAAACTGAGAAGGAAATGTGTCGAGATCAAGATTACGAACCGATATAGAGGTATGTAAGTTATGTTTTGTACTGTACGTGACATGCTTAACGTTACGTAAGTTAAAATAAGTCAACGTGTCGAGTTTTGGATTCCCACAGGACACAAAGCGGCCTCCTGGCTGAAAGTCCACTATATACCACGACGCCTTACTTCCTCCTTTGTCCCGGTAATAATTACTACGGCCGCTAGAGGTCGTCTTCTTGTATTCTTATCTGTGATCAACCATGTGAATAGATGATAAAAGCCTTCTGAACTTTCTAGTAGGTGTAGCTGGCCCCGTCTAACCCAAACATATGAGGCTGATAATGACTAATAAAGCCCATTCCAATAAGTTCAGTAGTAACCATATACTTGATCGGTGCTACAATTATGAGGGGGTCCTTGGAAAATGTTCTCCCGTGTAAGGGGTCCCTGGCCCCAAAACGTTTTAGAGACCCTAGCTTAGAGAGCCCAACCACAAACCCAGAAAACGCACATAAAAACAGAGAATATCCACCAATTTGACAAGAAACAGTCTGCATTTCGAAACATTCTACATATGTGGAAAAGATAGAGGGTTGTTGAAATCGGAGAGGAAGTTGTAAAAGCCTTCAGGTATTTTTGCAAAGCCCTGTTATTGAAGAAAACACCAAAGCCTAGAGGGCACGCTGTGATAAAAAGTGTGTATTTGGTTTATCCCACTGGTGTAGTCAAGTTGAGGCCAGGTGCTGCCTGTAGTCAGGAGGACTGAGCACAAGGGACAGTTCATACTCACATGTGTACTATGTGTGCTCTTCTGTCTATCATCTATTTGTCAGGTTCTAGCCCACAGACAGGAAGTAGAAATTGAGATACAGGAAATTGGCCTAAAACTCTTAGCTTAGCCTCAGGCCTCCTTCTCTGTGTCCGTTTCTGTTTTCTCTTCTCGTTCTCTGTTTTATCTCTCAGTCTGCTTCTGGCTCGCTCTCATTCATTTTCTATTTGTGTCATTCTCTCTCTCGGTCTCTCTTCTCCATCAGTCTGCTTCTTTTTCTGTCCATCTCTCTCTGTCTAGAAAAATCTATGAGACACACATCGGGATACACAAGCACTCTCCTGAACAAATGAGACCGGTCTTGCCTGGGTCTCGTTCAAATTCTGTTCATGTTCTCTCTCTTCAAGCTCTGCTTGTCAAGACTTTTGATCCTCACTACAGCAACAGTCGGATGGGCTGAACTGAGTTTCCACATTGTTATTGAGGCTCTGAAGACTCAAACATCCTTTCAGCTCAGTGCACATACCTCTGCTACTCTCTCTTCACCTCAGCTTTCAGATGGATCTTTCTCTTCAGTTAAACGTTAAAAACCAACAAAAAAAAACAATGAAACAAACCAGACTTTTAGTCTGTTGTTTATACACTCTTCAGTTTCGTCCACCTGCATAAAGTGATGATATGATCTTTTTTTGTAATGACTTAATTCATTTACTATAATAGCGTTACACCCACAATACATTTTTTGCTATTCTGGATAAATAAATGTAATTTATGCTGTAGTTAGATTGCTGTTAGAGCAAATAGGTTTTTGACTGCAGTGAACATTGTTTTTGAAAGGCTAAACGCCAACAAATATGGACTGAAGCAGAAGATTTCATTTGATTTTGCTACCATGCAACAAAAAAAAAAATATATTTTTAGGAGGGCTGTCAAAGTTAACACGATTACACGTTAGCGCAAATTTGTTTTAATGCCACTAATTTCTTTAACGCGTTAACACAACTTTTTACCTAATAGCGGGTTCAGTTTTAAAGCTGGAGTGAAGATACTGGCGTCACATTAAACTAGAAATCCATCGGTACCAACCATGTCATATTAGCTTGTCGCAAAAGAGACTAAATAACGCTCCAAAGTTACGCTAAATTTTGGTGAGGAAAAACTGGCATGGCCATTTTCAAAGGGGTCCCTTGACCTCTGACCTCAAGATATGTGAATGAAAATGGGTTTTATTGGTACCCAAGAGTCTCCCCTTTACAGACAGTATGTAAGAGTATTAAATACTTGACAAATCTCCGTTTTGAACAGATGAAATGTGTGATTAATTTGTAATTAATTATTAACTATGGACAATCATCAAATATTTTAATGGATTGACAGCCCTACTTTTTATATAGTTTTATATACAGACTTTGGTATAAATTATTCAGTAAGTGTGTTATTATGATTTTAGTTATACATGAGCAAATCTAATTTTGACAACTCAGAGCAGACAAATCCGGCGCACCCCCTATGATCTTTGGTGCCCCCCTAAGGGGGGCCCGGACCCCGGGTTGGGAACCACCGCTCTAGCAGGTTACCACTGTGGCACAGCTTGGGTTTGTGTGGGCAGTGAGGCACGCTATTCTCACTGAACACTTTCGACATGGCTGTTTCCCATGGACCTTGACCCGATGGCCTACCAGATATTTTCTTTTTCTTCACAAATACAGAATAAACAGACAGCAGGGAGGAGAGAATGAATCCGCCGGCCTGTAAACTTAGATTAGTGCACACCCACTCATTTTTCTAATGCATCGATTTTTAAAACACTAACTGCCACTCAAACTGTGAGGCAGAGCAATTGTTTTCCAATTCGGGATGCATCTTTCACGTGGAAAGTGAAAAAGCTCTGGATTCTTTTTTTTTTTGCACCGGGGAAAAACAAGAAAAAGATCACCTGGCAGCTCAATCTTACTGCTTATAAGATGTGTTTTCGGTTTAGTTGTGAAGGCTACATTCTAGCAGGCTCCTTTTTTTCTTAAACACGTAAATATGCCAGTCTGTGGACAAAGACAAATGGACCATATATTCTGTGGTTAGAAAATCACAGTGAGTTATATGATGGCCTACATTGTTTTGACAAAAACAACATAAAAAAAGAAATAAGGCTCAGGTTGGCGTTGATGTTGCAGAGTGTAGCAGTAGCATATTTCCATAGCCCGTCCCTTCCCTGTTGTACATGTAACTGGAAGAAGATGGATTGTGCAGAATTAACACTTGTCTGTCTGAACAGCCAACAGCAGCTGTGACTTGGGGCTGAAAATCACTCTATGCTGCTTTTGTTTATGCTATTTTTTGCTTCACGTCAGAACAGTTTTTGATATTCTGTTTCCTACCAACAGCCAACATTGTTCTTTTAGGTGGCTAAAATAAGTTTTTCTGCCATCCCTGTCCACAGCACTGTATTGCTTTGCTCCGGTGTTGGTATTCCTGTTTCTCCAAGCTGGGGGTGTGCTGACCGTCATCTACTGTAAGTAATACACTGGCTATGGATAAATACCTCATACAACCCCACTTCAAAATACCCAAACTATCCCTTTACATATTCCTGTAAATCAATTTAAGGAGATTTTAGAGCCTACCTTTGACAGAGAATATAAAGAACTTTGCAGTTGTCCCTTTTCCAATTAAACCGCAACAACTGGGTCTTAAATTCAAAAGATGCATAAATACCCTTCCTATGCGTTATGTACAATTACTACACGGCTGTGTTGAATACTCGATTCTGATTGGTCAATCACGGCGTTCTGCGATCTGTTATTCTGTATAGCAGACCGCTGCTATGTAGAACAGACCGTTGCTATGGGCGCAGCTCTGATGTCGGGCTCTGGCGGACCGTTTTTGCGTCAAAATATTGATTTCTTCAGTAAGTAGCCGTATAATAAGCGGGATAATGTACAGCGATCCCTTACTTAAGCAAGTTACTCTGACTTATAAGATGACCAAATCATTGCACACATGGAAAAGAGTCTCTGACTTTTCAGTGTACACCACCGCTCCTCTTTATCGGCAAACTGGGGGCATATACTTTATATTGTATACAGGTAATGTAATATTAACTGCATTGATCTCACACACATTATTTGTGCTTCATCTATTATGTTCTGGAATTTCTTGCTTCTTCTCCACCAGACTCTAAAAGAAAGTCACAGAGAGTTGCAGTGTGGGGGAGGCAGGAGTGTGTGTGTGTGTGTGTTTCCCACAGAGAGAGAAAGTAAGCGAGAGAGTGGGTGAGAGAGAGAGAGAGAGAAAGAAAGAGAGAGAATGTTTTCAACTTTCATGCTTCCTTTGTACTTCAGTCAGACAATTCACACACCCGACGTGAAACTTTAGACTGAGAATATACCGGTGTCAAGGAATGATATTTTGATGTCAAGGCTCTGCTTCGCAGCCAAAAAAGCAACAGCAGGGAGAGATCAATCACAAACACCCTCCTCCCCCACCCCACCACAGAGACACCATAGATGGATGCTGAGGTGGTGGGCGAGAGGTTCATAGGTAGGAGCAGCTAAGAGGGAGCAGGTGAGAGGCAGAGCTGCATTCTCTTCACTTAGGCGGTACTTACAGAGCAAGCACGACGATCTCATGTCCTCCTTTTAGTTTCAACGTTATCCCCACTTTTAGCTATAGGTTTAGACTAATCCATCTAATCTATGTCATCGACTTGCCCAAAGTCAAATTTGACAAACTAGATTGTTTTATTTATTAGAGGGAGGGCTGTCAAAGCTAACGAGATAACAACGCGTTAATGCACATTCGTTGTAACACCACTGATATCTTTAACGTATTAACCCAGCTTGCGATTTTTAGTTAACCTCTTAAAAATCCGACCGTCCGCCGATCTTTCGGAGGTTGTAGCGGGCTCAGTTTTAAAGCTAGAGTGAAGATACTGGTATCATATGAGAAAATGACCCTAATTCTCACTTGATTTATTACCTCAGTAAACATTGTAAACATGAGTTTATGGTCTCAATCGCTAGTTTCAAGTCTTCTTCAATACAGCATGATGTTCAATTATGGTCCCATTTAGAGTCAAATAGACCATAAAGCAGGGTATGCTTTAGGGCGTGGCTACCTTGTGATTGACAGGTCGCTACCACGGCGTTGTCCGGTCTGGGAGTTGTCTGTGTTTCTGTCTTCGAACTTTAACCCTTTCACAGTGTGTTTTCAGTTCATAAAAGTTAATATTAACCTTTGAGTCGCCTAAAAATATCTCATTCAGCGTTCGTTTGTACTTAGCTCCACCCTCTCGTGTCACTTCTGGTTGCAAAAAGCCAAGATGACGACGCCCAAATGCCAAACTCGAGGCTTTAAAACGACAGTCCACAAACCAATGGGTGACGTCACGGTGACAAAAAAGGATGATTTTAATTATTTTTTTTACCACTTTTCCAATCGGGTAAGTGAGTTGCAAGATTTACTAGCCCGACGTGGCATTTTACTTGCCCCAGGCAATCGGGCAATCTTTATTGTTGAGCCCTGCGCATACATTCACTCACAAGTATCAACATTCAGGATAGCAGCCTCTGTTCGCTCTCTGTGTCCTCATGACTGTCTACTGACCTCAGCTCTGAAAATGACACATAAACCACCACTCACTCTTCATCCCTGCCTCCTTTCTCCTTCCAAACCTCCCATCATCCCTCTCTCCTAAATCCCACCCTGGCCACCACTTCGACTCTAAAGCCTACGAATTTTGTCTTTGCCTCACAGCCAAATCCAGCCTGTCGATAATACTCTTGGCTTCAAACACACACACACACACACACACACACACACACACACACACACACACACACACACACACACACACACACACACACACACACGCACACACACACACACACTAGGACACCCGTTTTCTTCAGTTATGTGACTTTAACGTGGGGGCTTATTGCAACAAATAAAGCGTACCTCCTACATCAGTATTGTTGCGAGTCTTGACCAGGCATCGCCAGAGTCGTATGCTGGTCAGGTGTGCTGAGGTGGTGGTGATAAAATACAGATTTCAAAAGAAAAAGCCAAGTGTTTTTAAAGTAAAAGATTTATCTTGCGCACGTAGGCAGTGTTAAGTCATGAATTTGTGGCTTTTCACAATACTTTTATGTGTAATATGTTTGTAATGGTGAACCAAATACAGGATTGGAGAACAGGTTATAGTGCAGCATGGGACGGATTCATTTTGCTAGGGGATCTTGGGGCAAAAATGAGCTGCTTGGCCTCTTCCTCCCAATCTCTTATATAATTATGATTAAAATATTTACTCGCGATTAATCGCATAACTATCCATAGTTAATCGCGATTAATCGTAAATTAATGGAACGTTTTTTATCTGTTCAAAATGTAACTTTAAGGGAGATCAAATATTTAATACTCATATCAACATGGGAGTGGGCAAATGTGCTTGCTTTAGGCAAATATATGTATATATTTATTTTTGGAAATCAATTAACAACACAAAACAATGACAAATATTGTCCAGAAACCCCTCACAGGTACTGCATTTAGCATAAAAAATATGCTCCAACCATGACATGGCAAACTCAAGCCCAACAGGCAACAACAGCTGTCAGTGTGTCAGTGTGCTGACTTGACTATGACTTGCCCCAAACTGCATGTGATTATCATAAAATTGGCATGACTGTAAAGGGGAGACTCTTGGGTACCCATATAACCCATTTTCATTCACATATTTTGAGGTCAGAGTTCAAGGGACCCCTTTGAAAATGGCCATTGCCAACTTAATGTAAGTTTGGAGCATTATTTAGCCTCCTTCACAACAAGCTAGTATGACATCTGGCCCCATGTGTCCTTAAAATAGCAAACCACTTATTTGTATCACGTAGACTAACATTTGTTTTCAATTAGAATCATGTTGTGTGCATGAGATGCTGCAGGATTTTCATTCTATAAATACAATTTTGTTGTACGCTCATTCTAACATGCAGAGCTGTGTACGTGCGTGATGTCTCTGAACAGCAGGAATCCAGCGACACACTACGTACGCATCTCTTTATTTAGTTTTGGTACAACATGCATGGTAAACAGCCTTACAGATGTCAACTGAAACCAACTGAGACCATCTGTGGAGAGACTCTGTGAATTATAAGGTGGACTCATGGGCTTTAGACCTGAGACTGTGGTCCACTGCATGATCTCATGGCCACCTGGCTTATGTCTTATTCTCCAGGAAATTAGATTTTTTTCCGATGTTGTTGTCTGACCTGAATAATTTATAGATCCCTAAATCCCAGAAGATGTCTAAAAACAGACTCACTCACTGCGAGGTGAGCTATGTTACCAAAGCTCTGAATATTGGATCTAGGGTGTGTTTGGACCAGATTCTTATAGCAGGTTTTTTATTACTCCTCTGCAATGATACAGTTCTCTAAATACACTATACTACACGATAACAAATGAACAATTTAGGTCTCCAAAAATGAACCAATTAACATGAAATATGGCAACCCTAAGGAACAGACCGAAAAAAACCTCTCCTTAAACAAGCCAACTTATTACTCCCAATAAAGCAATGAATTGAAACTCATTCATTACAGTAAACTAACAAGCCCAGGAAATATGTTGAGTGTTTGGGGCTTATACAAATAGCAGCAGATATGCGTTCAGACAGCAAGCAGCTTGCTAAGATGAATCATCACAACTAAACTGGAAACTGCATGTGTGTGTGTGTGTGTGTGTGTAGGGGCTCCACATTATGTACAAGATTGTGTTACAGAGAAAAATAAAGAGCAACAGACAAATCTTACTGGGAGGGATAATAAATTATTCATTTACTTATGTAGTCGCACACACAGCGGGGTTCAGATACTACGCTCAAAGACACAATTGTGGTCGAGGATGAACATCATCACAGATGACGTAAGCAATGTGCAGGATAGAGCTACATGTTAAGTTTATTGTTATTTATTCACATTTTTACGCATCAGGGAAGCATGGAGCATGCGATAAAAGGTTACTTTGACATCTTTACAGTAAGATGTTGAACAGATTATCTTACACACAGTGCTGTCAATCAAAGAAAGTCGTTCATTCGACATCTAAAAGGGGTCAGAATCTGTTTTTTTTTCGGTGCAACTGTTTGCCAACACGTTCGCTATAACATCTGCTGTCGTGTATTTACAGCTTGTTTTGCTGCCTCCGAACAAGTAAAACAAAAAGAAAAGAATAGTGCTGTAACAGTGTGGTGATTAATAACAAAACACAGATCAGACTCTGTGTTAGAATGTAAAAAAAAGCATCAGCAGTCACTTGTGGCTGGAATTTAGGTTGGTGCCGGTTCTGCTGTTGGTCGATGGGGTATATGTTGGTCTTAAGTCAGTTCATACTTCAGGGTTTTCAATGTGGGCACCCTCCTTCCAAGGGATGCAACGACTGCAAAATTATGGGCCGATACTGACACCGATGTTTAAAATAAAAATTTGGCTAATAAAAAAAATAAATAAAAAAATAACAGAACTGTCTTCACTCTTAAAGTAATTCAGCCCTCCATTCGTATCTTGATGAGCACAAATTAAATCGTACAAATTTACGAAACAAGCTTTAAAATACCGTATTTCACATGAAAGATAACTGCTTCAAAAGCCCCTTAGCCTGTATACAACTACATACTCAATGAGAGGAATTTATTACCTAGCCCGACAAAAACATTTTGTGAAACATGAATTAAATGAATTAAAATCAGCAGCTAACAACACAGCATTTTGTCAGCACAAATTGAATGCAACACAACACATAAACATCGGTGAATGTCATCTTATTTGCCGATAGGCCGATTGCAGTGAAAGTTAAAATTCTCACTTGCGTATGTTTTTATATAACCCAATTGCCAAAATCCCCATTCATTAGTTTATCTACTATTTCAACAGCTGGTTTCCCAGTGGAGATCATCAAAGTATTGCTGCTGTATTTCTCAGTTTCTCTCTTCACTCTCTCACAGTGGAGCCCCCTCTTTGATTGAAGGTTATGTCAATGACACACCGGTTTTCCCCACATATAGATGATAATCCTATGGAAATAACATGTAAATTACAGTTGTGGTCTCAGTGGTTTGTGTTTGAGCCCGGGGTATTCAAATTTGCGATCCATTATTGAACTGTAAATGCAGGAGGGAGTAGATTGAACTTGCCCCTCGCGATGACCTTCACTAAGTAGTTCTTCACCTCGTTTTAACGGCTTCCCTTTCGCAGGACCGAGCAAAGGTGAAACATAATCACAGATGCGATTACGGTAAACTTGACCTCATAAATGATTCAAAGTGATGCTGTCACTAGATTGCAGTGTGGTGGGGAGGGATCATTAAACCATGTCAATGTCAAACACATTTACCGCATGTGAACTGACTGCTGGATGGACAAACACACAGTCTGCAGGTAGGTAGCCAATGGAAGCTTTTTTTTCCGGCTCAATGTTGTTGAGTTTTGTTTAAAATTCAGTGGAAGGATTTCACGGTTGTATGGTTTGTGACAAATTCTCCGACCTCTGGGCACGTAAAACCCTTTCAAAGCTATTGGACGGACTCCAAAATGCACGGTGGTCAAGCTAAAACCAAAGCTGTTTTGCTTAGATACTGAAAAAGGTTTTTAGCCAACAGAGATGATGCATATACCGCTAAACAGCGTACATGCACTGTTAACTCTCGCCAGCGTTAAGGGTCAATACAGGATGTAAGTGTGCCCAAAGTAGAAAGTAAGGATGTGGAGGTGTTCCTCGAGGTCTTGGTGTCTTAATGTGGTATTTTGGAGGGATTTATGATAATTTTTTATCAATTCTCGAGTGGTAAAAAATGGTTAAATTTAGCACCAGATCTGTGTAAAGAATGGTAAATGGTATCAACCCAAAAATTGCTGCAATAATTTATGAGACATAAGTGAGCATGGGAATGGCCATCACAAACTCATATCATCACGTTCTACATTCTTTTACACTTTCACAATTTCACAATTTATTGTAATTGATTTATTCATTATTTAATTCATGTTTATTTATGATTTATGATTAGAACAACTTGACACACAGTTCCCAGCTTTCAGATGATGTACAACACTTCTATGTGGCATCTACTGTTGACTATTTATCTATTTCTGAACATCCCCTGTTCCCCATCCCGACCCCTCTAAAAAAAGAGGGCGGAATGGAAAGAGCCCGCCCAAGTAAAGTCTATGTTTAGGAAACACCGGAGAATACAAGGTGGGGTCAATTCTGTCAGCAAAATCCTGTAAAATGTATTTAAGGACAGGCTTGACTGTGAGGTCAAACTATGTGTCAAATTTGGTCACTAGATTTTTTTGTACACTAATACAACATAATATGCACTGTATATTCATGTTTTTCATGTATCATAAATTGTAGTTCACACAAGACATTCATGCACTTTCTCAATATGTACTTAATGACACGAGATGTGCAGTGACTGCTAAGATCTTCCTGGAGCTGTCTCATCATTTCCCACAAGATACTTTAGCATGTATGCTTCTTTTAGAATACTTTATTTAGTCATTTTTCTAGTGTTAATGACTATGCTAAGACATTTTTACAATTACAAATGCCATATGAGATTCGGAAACATCTCTGTTTTTATCTAGAAGGTATTGTTAGACTTGTTACAGGTTGATTTGACTGAGGAAGGAATTCAAATGAATCTACTCTAACTGGGCTACTCTACGGGCATTTTAGTGCACCTTACCAATAAATGGCCTTTCTGTTTTTTCCAGTAAAGCATATGAAATAGCCTTGATTTTGACATCAGGAGAATATTTCCCAGAGGTTAAAGTTACTCTCATCTTTCTCAAAGTGTCATAATTTATCATTTTATCAACTTCATCAATCAATTTATCAACTTCATTCTATTGTAATTCTACTGCTTTTGGGAAGAGACTGTTTCAAAAGTTAATCACTAGGAAAGGAGTAGTGGAAAGAAGTGGAAGTGATTTACAGGGGGATGCTCTGCATGTCATGAGCTTCACAAAGGGCACATTTACACTGTAAACGCGTGACTGTTGTTTTTTATCTGGCATTGAACTGTACAGGCGTTCTTATTTTGGTAAATGTCTCCAGCAGGCCTGATGCGTGTTTATTGTTACTGTACAACTGAAGCACAGTTTCCTCAGCAGGGGGGCGTTATTACAGCTCGAAATTGAGCTTTGAAATCAGCAAAAAATAAATAAATAAGGCTACTCTTTTATATGCCTAAGTGTAAAAAAGGCCTTTTATTGCTGCGGTTGCCTTTCATGTTGTAGCGAGTGCTGCCGACGCTGCTTCATCAAGGATATCTCAGGAAGCACGTGCACACATGTACTTCTCGCATTTATTTTTAGGCTATTAGAACAGTAATTAATTCAGACCAGTAGACAGGAGGAAGGATTATGCAGAGAAGGTGACAGAGATGGGGAAGGGCATGGTAATTACACTGAGGTTTTAGTGTCTGTGTGTGTGTGTGTGTGTGAGAGAGAGAGAGAGAGAGAGAGAGAGAGAGAGAGAGAGAGAGAGAGAGAGAGAGAGAGAGAGAGAGAGAGAGAGAGAGAGAGAGAGAGAGAGAGAGAGAGAGAGAGAGAGAGAGAGAGAGAGAGGATTGAATTCAAACACACAGTCTAACCTTGGGCACCGCTCCGCTCATACTTCAGTGGAGGTTATCCACAGGTGCAATTACAGTAAAGATTTATGCAACTGTATCTTTGTCATATCCCGCTGTGACATCAGCTCTGAATTAACACTGACTCTTACAGGCAGCACCGATTTTATAATTTGACATCGCAACATAATTTTGGAAGGGGCAGATTAGTTTAAACACCACTTGCTCCAAACAGACACTTCAAATAACGATATTCTGGGCTTTGAAAGACCGAATTATGCAGCAGCTGCCGGTGAGGCCGTCGTCTCGGGCAAAAGATTAACTTACTGCTCCATTTGCGTGTATGCAACTCAGCTCGTGGTTGAGTAGAGGACGAGTCTGGTAATTGCTAAGCATATCTCTAGTTTATTCTCTGCCCACGAATGAGCTCTCTGTGACAGACACCTTTTTCCACCTATTTCATTCCAGTCATACAAGCAATGTTTGTCTCAATCAAACTCCAAACCAAAATCTTTGAATCTTGATATTTACTGGTGAGAAGCACGTGCTATTAGCTAGTCTTTGTTGCCATGCGATGACATGTGACATCACACACATGTCCTGTAATGCTGAATTTCAAAAAGCATGCCTATACAAAGTTTTGTTACACAAGCCAGAATAAATTCACAAAGAAATTGTAATAGAATTATCATACAAAATACATACCAAGTATTAGTATTAATAAGGGCCGTCGATCGATTCGATTATTTTTTATTTTATTATTTAATCGCAAATTAATCGCACAATTTTTATCCTTTCGAAATGTACCTTGAATTGAGATTTGTCAAGTATTTAATACTTATATCAACATGGGAGTGGGCAAATATGCTTGCTTTATGCAAATGTATGTAGATTTATTATTGGAAATCAATTAACAACACAAAAAACTTGACAATTATTGTCCAGAAACCCTCACAGGTACTGCACGTAGCATAAAAAAATATGCTCAAATCATAACATGGCAAACTCAAGCCCAACAGGCAACAACAGCTGTCAGTGTGTCAGTTTGGTGACTTGACTATGACTTGCCCCCAAACTGCATGTGATTGTCATAAAGAGGGCATGGTTTTAGCAAGAAGGCCGTGGTCTGGTTTTGCTGCTGTGGTACTGTTTGACATGACATACCCTAATATAACGACATACAGTACGGTAGCTGTATAGTGACGAAAAAAATGCAGAAATTGACCTATGCAGAAATTGACCTAAATCTCAAACTTTAAAAACAGTGCATGATGCATCATATTTTTATTAAAAGCAGGCAGCGTGTAGTCTGTTTCATTGAAGACTGAATTCAGGAAGGTTGAGTCAATTCTGGAAATCCTTCAGGTTTGTTTGATGTGCGACAGTTTCATCACGTCTCCTCTCTGTGGACCCAACTACTGAGGAACTCCCATTCTGTCAGGGTGGATATATCAAACACATCTCACCGGATCTGAGAGGGAAGTTGACTTAACATAAAAAAAGTGTGACTCAGTATGTGGTTTTGTATTTCTTTACTCGGAATGAATATATTTGCTCACAAGCAGGTAGTGCGGGTAAGCACACGATGAAGTGAGAATGTTTTGCAGCTTCAGTCTCTTCTTTATCTACTTTGACTGATTCTTTCTTTTACACACATTTTAAACAAGTACGTATACAGTATATGCGTAACATCCCCCAGCGAGTGCGACTAAAATCAACAGAAAAGTTGCGCTTCTCTCTGGTGGTATTTTGTATTTGTTTGGAAAGTAATGGAGCATACAAGTAAATGGTCCCTGCTGAAATATGGGTTATGGAACTGCAATCAGACACTCTTCCAACACAAATAAATTATAGATATCAGGGAGTATTTGTTAAATTATGAGTTCAACAAAAGGATTGAATCATTGAATTTGAAAGGCCCTCCAGAATTTAAATAGAACAACATGGGATATTTATCATTTTTGATGTTTTTAATAGGCTAATTTTAGACTTTTTTTTGTCTATAGTCATCTATAGTGCATGGTGCAAGTGCATTTAGGACGTGTCAAACTCCACTTTTACTTGTTTAGGGGTGCATAATCTGGGCGCAAAGTAAAGCACAAGAGGTAAAGGGGTTCTATTTAGTCTCTTAATCAATCATAGGTTTGTTTTGGGCATAAATTAAAGGAATTAAACCAAAAATTAAGCAGTAAAACAATGGCTTGCAATATTTCTTAAAAACAATCACTAAGGTCTGGATGTGAATGAACCTCGTGTGTGGGTAATGAGTCACTTGCCAGTCCAATTTAATTTATTTTTCACAAAACAAATATTTTTGTTGGGCTATGTAAGTACTGAAACATTCTTCTCATTGAGTAGGTAGTTGTATAGCAGCTAAAAAGGCTTTTGAAGCAGTTATTTAAAAAAATATATATACATTTTTCATGTGAAAGAAGGTTATATTAAAGGTTGTGTCATTGTATGTGTTCATTCAAAGACTTGAATGAATTTAAAGAGGACCTATTATGCTTATTTTCAGTTGCATACTTGTATTTTGGGTTTCTACTAGAACATGTTTACATGTTTACATGAAAAAACACTTTATTTTTCTCATACCGGCTGAGCTGTAGCACCTCTTTCCAGCCTCTGTCTGAAACACTCCTGCCCCTATCCCCCAAAAAAGCACTGTTGTGATTTGATCAGAAGGCCTATGAGAGAAATGGTAAGTTAATAATAATAATAATAATAATAAGTTACGTATTGTGAGAAATAGTAAGCTCCTCTTAATGCCCTGCTAGTCTTTTGTCATGTAATAGTTGTGCACTTTATATATTCCTCTTTCTAAACAGCACTGAACATTTTACACCCACCTGAAAGGGTCTGCTCATCTTTAAGCAAAATATACTCCACATACACCCAACAGTGTGTGTTTGAGGTTGCCTGACCCTACGAGTGTCTCTGTAAACTTTCTTTGTAAAAGCCTATTAAGTGTTTTTCTTAAACCGCAGATAGCCGTTAGAAGCATTTCTATGTGGCAGATTTTCCAGATTTAATGAGTGATGACGAGTGTTTTCAGTTGTTGGTATTTGTCAGTGACAAATGCTGATTAAGAAAGTGTTATTCACAATTTGAGCTGTTATAGTTCTGCGGTGACTGGTAAATGAACTCTGCTAGATGTGGAGGTGTATTAACACCGCCAGCGTTAAATGAACTATTAATATTAAATGAATGGTGACAATGTTGCCACTGGGATTAAATGAACTCAAACGTCATTATATTTTCATATGAGATCATCATAAATCAGTGCCTATACCGTCTCTACGTCTGTGAATGTGTATCTGTGTGGATCCAATTGCAGATCATTATATTTTCTACATGAAACAACCGGTGGATATGAAAGAGCTCCTTTTTTGGTGTCCGTATCTAATTGACACTAAAAGACATTAAACAGATGCTCGTTAAGAAACTCATTGTAGGCATTTTCAATAAGTTGGAAGTGCTTGGATTAATAAAGCAGGATTCACATCTGAGTCACGTTTAAAGGGACTCTATGTAAGAATCAGAAATTGCTTGTTAACAGTGACACCTGTGGCCGTTAAGTCAGAGACAGTCAGCGTCCTGTTGCTCGCGCTTGTGCTTGCACTGCGTAGACGCAAGCGAGCATCGGTCAAAACAGTGAGGCGACACACGAGAGTGAACGTGATTTGACAGGCATCATGTTGATTAACGTTAGCAGCATTAGCCAGCTAAACCCACAATATCACTATATATTTCACATGCTTGGCAGTAATGTTAGCAATTACCAAACGACGGTCCCTCCATGAATCGAAGGCCCGGCCGATGTTGATCCTAGTGTTAACTTTTCCTGCTTCAGCCTCCCGACCGTGGTCAGAAGGCACCGTAATTTTGGTCTCCTGGGCCGGCGTTATAATGATGTTACTTGCTCCGGAGTTAACCCATCACTTCACTCAGCAGCAGGGAAACAAGACACATTTCTGCACAAATTGCAAATTCCACTGTACATTCTCTTGGTATTTTCAAAGCTAAATTAACTCTCTTCTGCTCCGCTACTCGCTCGATTTCTCACACACTCGCTGCCGTTCTCTCTCTCTTGCTTCACCACTCACCTCCTACGTACACACACACACTCTTCGCACCGTCACTGCTATGCTCCCACAACACTAGTTTCCCCCCCCCGATATCGGTCACATTCCTGTTTTGCAAGACGGGCGTCACTAGATATAACTTTGGGGTTTTTTTGTGCTTCCGTGGAGTTTGTGTTGGAGTCTGAGTTGTGGTTCGGGGCTGGTCGTTTGTTGGCGTTAGCGGACTCCATTTCTTACCGAACGTTAGCTACGGCAAAGACACTCGCGAGCGCACATGACGTCACATCCGTTGGATTTTCCCGGAAAAAGGGGCCTTCACCCAGAAACCCAGAAAGTCGTGGAAGGTCTAATTTTTTAGGTTAGGTTACAACCTGTTCACACATTGGCAATAAAAAACGATTTATACGTGTAAAGAGTTACATACAGTCCCTTTAAGTGGCCTGTTAATGATGATGTTAAGAGGCCTTTGAGAGAGCAAGTTAAATGTCTCTTTTGGTGGCAAAGACCCATGCGCATTCAGGTGACTGTTACAGGTTATGCGTCGCATGCTGTTCCCTCAGCCTGTTGCATTCAGCTGCCTGACCGATTCAATCAGCTGTGTGTCAGTTGCATTCAGCTTACTGTCTGCCTCAGTCCACAGGCTGCTGCTCGTCTCTGCTCTGCTGTCTCTTCCGTTCAGTGGGGCTTGATCTGAACAGCATTGCACTTTGACATCTGGCTCTCTGCCTTGGTTGGTTCTGGGCTAGTTGCCAGGTTCCTAAGGCGTCCTTTAAGGAGCCTGTTGTGGTCCCTATGCTCCAGCTGAAACCGGCCAGTTACTTTCATATCGAAATGTCACAACATTTCTGTTGGTGTAGTGGGAGGGGGGTTAGTCTTACGGGGCTTAATTGATGCAACTCATTCTAGTCCCATTTAGATCAGTTTAAGAGCTGCAAATAATGCCTTTTTTTCATCATTGATTAATCTGTAAATAATTTTCATGAATAAATAATCATTTATTAGAATGTCAGAATATGCTCATCACCCAAGATAAAGTCTTCAAATATCTTGTTTTGTGTGACCAACAGTCCAAAATCCAAAGATGTTCATTTTATAATTGTAGAAGACTAAAGAAACCTCAAAATATTAACAATTATGAAGCTGAAATTAATTATACTATATGATAATTATTGCCAATTATTTTTCTGTTGATTAATGAACTAATTGTTGCAGCTCTAATTAGTTTAAAAAGTTTAAAAAGTGTTTTAGTTGCCTTTCTAAAAGAACACTCAATAGCAGCTAGCTGCTACAGAGTAGAAACTTTGATAATACTTTATAATAACCATAATTTCTAAATGGTAAATTGATAATTGATGATTGTAAATTAAACTTTAGTTGATAGTTATTTTCTTGTTCAAAAACAATGAAATGATAATTAAGAATATTTACTATTTATTAGTAATGCTATAATTTCTGTTATTTGTGTAATAGGAAATAATTTGTTTTTAAATTATATATGTTATCATAGCAGATAAGAGGAGATAATTACATTCTGATCACATTAGTTAAATATTTTTTGACTGTTTATTGTTGCACACATTTTATATCCTGTATTGAGCATTTGTTCGTGATTACCAAATGATTTGTAAACCTTTAAGAAATCATTTGTAAAACATCTATAAACATTACATAGGTGGACAAGAAAACAATTATTAACCATTGACAAAGTATTAACTAAAGGGTGTATTCAGGAAGTAACAAATCAGTTGTATTGGCCTGTCATGGTGATAAACACACTAATGAGATTTGTGCTGTCAAATGTCTGCCAGATGTTTATAGCAGTAGCTTTACATCTTCAAACCTTTCACTGTCTCCTTTCATTCCCAAACAACGATTACAGAGTCAGCTGATAATCCTCTGTGGGCTCATCACCACAAGCAACCCATGTCACATACTCATTTGATCCCGTGTTAATAGAAAAAATATTGATTATTGGAGCTTTAAATGTAATGCTTTAGGTCTTGTCTCTTATGTTTGGTGAAATGCCTCCAAGCTCCGTGGACAGTACAAGAGACACGTCAGTTTCTTTTCTGATAATATGTACTGTATGACTTGAGGCAATGCCCATGTCTCTTTATACACTGTTGTTCCTTTATCCAGAAATCCTGGATTGGCCTGAATGATAAATATATAAAACTCTAGGACATAAACCGGATAGGAAATAGTTGGTGTAAAGATAAGCTCAGGGTGTGCTGCTGTAGTGCTCATACCATACTAGTAGTGTATACTGTATATCTGTAAAAAGGTGATTCTGTGTTGAGGCAAGCAGTCTGTGGGGAGCTTATGCCATATTATTCACGCTCCTGTAAATGTCTGTATGTGAAGCCTTCCTTGTAGGTGTTTCGATGGTTAAGCGGATGTAATCCCCTGTCTTCCTGTTAAGCCAATTGGTCCCAGAAGGATTTCTTTATTCTTTATAGCAAAGTTTGAACTCGGGGGGTCATGCTGTTATGTGATGGAGTGAATTATTGAGGAATACTGGAAGTCAAGCCCCTCAGCCTGAATCTCTCTCACTGAGCTGATGTGAAGGGTATGTTATGATTACCTTCTGGCTGCTTTTTTTCCCTCCCTGAGGTTAGGGTTGCACAATTAATCGAAATTTTATCGAAATCACAATATGGCCCACTGCAATTTCAAAATCGCAGGAGGCTCAATATTTGTTAAAGGTGAAATGTGTGAAATAATAAAAAAAATACCATTTTAAATTAAATATTGTGGCGTTGTAAAGATGTCCTGGCTTACACATCATATTCTACAGACTGAAGAAAACATCTTTGTTTGGTACAGATCCCCACAAAAAATTACACCATAATCATTTTAATACGTTTTTCAATGAAAATGAGAATAATGATGTAAAAATTATCATTCCCTCTAATATCGCAAATCATATCACAATTGCAATATCAGTCAAAAATAATCTTTTTAATTAGATATTTTTTTCAAAATCATTCAGTTCTACCTGTAATCAATCTGTAGACTTTAGCAAGCGGGGCCGAAGACGTTGAATCTTACTTAGTTTTGGTTTTGTGCTCATTGCTCATTTTGTGAAGTTAATTATTCCATTTAATTTAACTAGGGCTGTCGAAGTAAATGCAATGATAACACGTTAACTCAAATTTATTTTAATGCCACCAATTTCCTTAACTCGTTAACATAACTTGCGATTTTTAGATACTGGCTTTATATGAGCCTAGAAAACCTAAGGAATCTATTGGTAACAACCATGTAATACTAGCTTGCGAAGGAGGCTAAATAACGCTTCAAAGTTACACTAAATTTTGGCGAGGAAAAACTGGCTTGGCCATTTTCAAAGGGGTCCCTTAACCTCTGACCTCAAGATATGTAAATGAAAATGGGTTCTATGGGTACCAACGAGTCTCCCCTTTACAGACATGCTCACTTTATGATAATCACATGCAGTTTTGGGGCAAGTCATAGTCAAGTCAGCACACTGACACACTGACAGCTGTTGTTGCCTGTTGGGCTTGAGTTTGCCATGTTATGATTTGAGCATATTTTTTTATGCTAAATGCAGTACCTGTGAGGGTCTCTGGACAATATTTGTCATTGTTTTGTGTTGGTAATTGATTTTTCAATAATAATTTGCATAAAGCAAGCATATTTGTCCACTCCCATGTTGATATAAGTATTAAATACTTGACAAATCTCAATTCAAGGTACATTTCGAAAGGATAAAAATTGTGCGATTAATTATTATATTATTACATAGTGGAGTAACAATGGCTGAGTTTCTAAGGTACTAATAATACGGAGGCTAATGTTTCTTTTTAAGAAGGGTAATAAACAAATATGCAAATCAATCATCTCATTGTAAGTACTGACAAAGGAGAGAAAGAGGGAAGAAAAGAGGACAGGAAGGAAGTAAGGTGAAGCGTGATGGGATTCCAAATTAATGGTTCACAGAGCATCTAAAACAGCATTTACAAGTTTATTATTGGCCCTCCGTAACAAGACATCCAGTGACCCCATCACACCACTGTATTTTCTTCATATGGGAATAACTGTCAAAACTATGTGACAGTTAAAAGCATTCAAACTCTTTCAAAGTTGTCAAGAGAAGAAGGTTGTCCGTTGACTACCAATGAGGTTATTCTCACGTAGCTTGCATACATTTAATATACATTTTAATGGTGTTTTACACAAATGCTACTATGGCATGTTTCAAGAAGTGATCGCTCATGTAATTAATATTCATTTAGTTGTTTACATACACTGACCACGGGTGTTTTCTCACTAATAAACTCCTCAAACTGTCAGATACACGAGTGTCAATCCCTAAAGGCCATGCAAGGATTAATTCACCTCCCTCAAGCCGACCTGCTTATTATGTTTAAGTGGAAAGCTGGCATCTACTGTATTTCCACATGGATTCAGCGCAATTTCAAAGCTCCTCTGAAATGAAATTCATTATCTTCAAAAGCCACAGTCCCTCTAGAAATTAGCTTTGGTTGTGCAGTATGGGATCCAGCGGGGCTGGGAACACAGCTGTATTTATCAGTTGACAGCATTTAAATGCAATTTATTCCTGTAAAATAATTAATTTTATCCCTGGTTTCAGCTCAGCAGCCTGTTCTGCTTTGTCCGTTGACTCTTGGTTTAGTGTGACAGCTGTGAACATTTGCATTTTGCTACAGTATTTGACAAACTCCTGCTCCAATAGTACATTTTACAATTTGTATGCACCTGCTGAGATTGCTGCTTCAATGGGTCTATAATGAATGTAACATTTCTAAATAAACAAATGGCTCTCGAACATTAGCACACTAAAATGAAGGAAACCAATTCTTCAACATCAGACACATTTCAGTCTCGAGTAAAAATGAGCTGCTACTGTTGAAATGCCACTGATTAGCTAAGTTTACTTTGGCAGCGTAGTTCACCATATTTTGGTGCCACATGGAACTTATTATTACCCTTATGGACATGGTTTTTTTAAGGCATTTTTTTTTTTGCCTTTTTTGGACAGATGGAAGTGTAGAAGCAGGCTTGAAACCGGGAGAGAAAGGGGCGCATGGCATGCAACCAGGGGCATTGCAGTTACGTGGCATGCCCCTTCTTTAGCAGCCTCCGGGCCCTGGTGGAGGGAGCTGACTTGACTATGACTTGCCCCAAACTGCATGTGATTATCATGAAGTGGGCATGTCTGTAAAGAGGAGACTCGTGGGTACCCATAGAACCCATTTTCATTCACATATCTTGAGGTCAGAGGTCAAGGGACCCTTTTGAGAATGGCCATGGCAATTTTCTCCTCGCCAAAATTTTGCGAAAGTTTGGTGCGTTATTTAGCCTCCTTCACGACAAGCTATGACATGATTGGTACCAATGGATTTATTATTATTATTTAGGTTTTATGGTTTCATATATTGCCAGTATCTTCACTCTAGCTTTAAAACTGAGCCTACTACAACCTAAGAATTGCAAGATGCGTTATTGCGTTAAAGACATTTGTGTCGTTAAAACAAATTTGCGTTAACGTTTTATTATAACTCAACACTTCCATTTTCCATTTCAAAATGAAAGCACTCTTGCGTTCTTTTGTCTGTGGACAGAATTCCTTCATTTGTTAACACGAGGCTTTTATTCTGAAATATTTGCAGAACAGTGTTATGGAAAATGCAGTGACTTGCAGGGCTCCATAAATTAATAGAGTACCGGCTTTTAATCGTGGATTATTATTATTAGTATTATTTACAAATGAGCACATGCTTCTTAACCTTTTTTCTGTCAAAAATAAATATAAATGCCATTCATAATGATGTGAAATGGCCATTATGAAAGGCAAACTCTAGAAAGAAAGGCCTGGCAGCAGCAGCCCAGCATCAGAAACGCTGTCGGTATGGACAACGCATGCGTGAGAGACACAGCAGTTAAGCGAGGCAGCCGTCACCCGCTGCTCAAGCGCCCAGTATGTCCCGGCCGTAAGTTACCATCCACAAGCTGTCCAGCTGAACTAAGCTACACACCACCGCAGACAGCAGGTGAGCAGCAGCACATTGCACCTCCTCTAGGGGCTTGTTTGGCCAGAGAAAACAGCTAACTAGCCTGATAGGTAAAATAACCGCAACATGCATGCCTACATTTATTAGTACTTTAAGTGGTGGTTTGCAGTAATGGTACGCAGGGGGACGCAAATGAACAGGGTAGTATTTTGAACTGGTAAGTAGCAGGCCAATTCAAAAAGTGCTTCTCATGGGGTGAAATTAATTCACTCCCCTGCTGTGGTTGTTCTCTGTGTGTGCATAAATACAGCACAGGGTGCATAATTTAGTGAGAAGTTTACTCCAAATGAACAGCTAAAAAGCTGGCAACTATCCTCATCCTTTGAGAGTCAAAGCCATGGGGCAAGGTAGAAAACAAAAAAGTGGACAGAAGCGCTATATGTGACACTGTATAGACTGTAATGTATGGCAAAGGTCTGTTGGAGCCAGGGAGAGGGGAGGCTTGAACTCATGTGGGCGTTTGTTGTTGTTTCAGGGAAATGTGGCGATCCATCAGTGTAGTACACTTTGTCCCTTTCATTCTCTCAATCTTTCATTGCATTCATTAGTGATCCCTGTCCCCGGTTGTGCAGGCTCGTGACAGTGTGGGTGGATATTATAGAATATTCTATGAGAACATTGGCTCCACAATCAGAACCGCTGAAGCCATAAACAGACGTGGTAGAAAAATACAGTGGGAGGAAAAACACATTTGGAGTGGCTTGTGTGCGCGAGTATCAATACACTAAACCCCAGAGTTCGTCAATCTCATCCAATATGCAGTGAGAACTTCCAAATTAGCTTATATGCATAAATGGTGTGCCAATACTATCGAGCAATGACTGATGACAAGATATTTTTATGTGGCCGAATTGAGAATGAATGTCACTTAATCTTTGCTTTTTCATTGTAATCAAACAACGATAACGGTACGAGTGCTATGGTACAATACGTGTGCTACAGGACATCGCCTGCTGATGAAACGTATGTAAACTTTGATTGTGTTGAGCACCTTTAATAGGCCTCCTAGAGTCTTTGTTTTTGGATGAGATTGGAACACAATTTTGATAACCGGCAGATAGCAGGAGTCCCTACTTAAAAAAAACAAATGAAATCGTTCCACTATCAGACTCCTCATTGCATCTTACAAATCAATTCCAAACTGGAATCACTAACATCATAACTTTTACCATGAACAAATGCGTCACTGGAAGGAAAATAAGTTTACACTCATACTTGTGCATTTTCTTCCTGGAACTGTTTTGTTTTCTCACCTATATGAACTCCTGTTCCCTGCTGTCTCTGTCATGCTAGGTAGTATTAATACCACCGTGGTTCCATGACTAGATTTCCCTCCACTGTTCTGTTTCAGAGCTGCCTGCTACTGTATTTGTCATGTAGTTTGAAAGACAGGAAGGAAAATAAAGCATACAGGAAGATGACAGGAAGGAGGTAGAAAATAAGGCAAACCCACTCAAACAAATCGTTTGATCTCATTTTACACCGATGACTGGAGGAAGCACACTAACTCCGCTTTGTTTCATCTTGTTTGTCTCACATGTGATGTCCCTTCCCACCTCCCGTCTGTTGACAATGCCTTCGATGACAAAAATACTTCGAGCTAGATTGCATGTCATCTGCACGAACATGCAGACATGTATTACTGCATGTAACATTATGAACATTGTATAGAATATATTATTTATATAACAACGCTAGAAGATTGCTTCATCTTAAGTGCGTTGCAAGAACAAGAGCAGACAGCGCTTGTCTCATTAATAAGTACTCCATGGTGTACCATTTTCCTCACAGTACTTAATAATAACATAGCTAATAATAAAGCTGAAATCACTATTAGAAAAATATGTCACTGGACAAATTGCTAGGAAGGGAAAACTACTACCAAAATATTCAGACTTTTGGGACAACAAGAGAGGGTCTTTTACTTTTTTACTACCTTAGAAGCATATTTCATTTAATATTCTCTTGCAGATTAATCGTAATAAAAAAGGGTGGCGTATAGCAATATACGTAATATCATTCCCAACTCGACAAATACGACATTGGTCAGTGGCCCTACCCTTCAAACTATGACGGTCTAGGTGCCCCTCTAGAGTCAGTTTTGCACTTTTCAATTTCCGCTCGTTACATGCATACACTTTCTTTTCAAAATAAACTTCTATGTTCAGGAAACAACTTGATTAGGTTTAGAAAAAGATCGTGGTTTGGGTTAAAATAAGTATGTTTGTTATTTAGTAAAGTAGGCAATGTTATGTACGTGAAACATAACGTAACTGAACTAACGTACATAACTTTTGGATTCACATGGGACACGAACACTAGTCTCCTGGGTGAAAGTCTTGTGTTTTTGACCAATCTGTCCACACTGACCTCCTCCCTATGTGCACTTTATCGCTCTTTATACTACGTCTACTGACTTCCTCCTTTACTTTCACCATAACTACGGCCACGTAGAGTGTCATAGTTTGATGCGTAGGGCCACTGACCAAGCTGCTGTATTTGACAATATGGGAGATACAACGGTCTGGTAATATCTAAGTAATATGTAATGATTTATTATGGACTCCTAAGCAGAAATTCATTCATTTTTAAATTCATTCTTCTTCATAACGTGTCAGTGCATACACACATTGTTTTGTGAAACTGTCAAATATCTGTCTCTTATTTATTAGTTTGACATATATAAAAAACAATAAAAGAAACCTGTCACATCCTTTTTCAAAGCTGCTTATTGCTCTGTCACTGCTCTGAGATCAAATATATTGTCATGTCACATGAAAGTAATAGATATTTTTGACAGATGAAAGCATGTTTTATTCCAGGTAAAGGTTTCAGTTGGTGCTCAAAGTTTCTATTTGACAGAAAAATAGAATCAAAAGGAAAACAACACAACCCTTTATAGGTATGTCTTTATGAAAATTCGATTAGAAACAGTTGTGTTTTAACAGCTAAATCAATTCATTATGTACAACCTATGTAATAGGTTGAGTTTTTTCCCCATTTCTTTTCATAGGCCTGACAAGCCCCTTGTTTATGAATTTCCATACACATAACATTCATGATTATGATCATGTTTATGAACAAAATAACTGATTTTTTTTTTTTTTTTTACACTTTTTGTATTTTGTTTTTGTGTTTAAGGAAACAAATACAATATGTATACAGTATATATCAAGATCTTGTAAGTCTAATTACAATGTTTATTTTTAGCTTATGTAGTCTGTTTTAAGGAACTAAACCCTTAGTAGTTTTAACTGTCGTGCCTTTATGGTCATTATGTTTTTGGAAGATCTCATAAGTCTAAGTGAGACCTTTGGGTCTTGTTTCCATGCAGGCACGTTATGCAAGGCTTGTCAGGGCCAGTGTGGCTGAATCTTCTTGATGAGCAGTGATTGTTTCAAAACTGCTGAACAGCTTGTGCCTGTTTGGTGGGTGGCTGATTCCACCTTTGGGCAAGTAGGTCAGAACTATACTTGCCCAAAGTCAATTGGTCTGTCCAAATCAGGATGAAAAGAGGGGGAAATAGTCCTAATACTATAAACATGACGAGAGAGTCATTTTAGCAGTGGATGCAGCTGTTTGAAGGATTGATGGATAAAGTGAAAAAAAATAAAATAATATACAGTATATTTTCATCAGTTTGTTAAGCTAGTTTTATCATTTTAATGGTTTCTTAAGAATCTGAGAGTTTTGAAAGAATAGTAACATATCATCTGCAAAAAAGTACATTTTTTTGTTGTTCGTAAGGTTATTTATACAGCATATTTGAGAGATAGAGCCAGTGGACGGTGCAATGAAAAGTGTAAACAGGGAGGGTGAGAGGGGGTGTCCTGGTCTTGTACGTAAGTTCTCAAAAGGTCATAGTGATAAGTGACTGTTGGTGATGTGTAATGTGTCAGATTTACACAAAGGTAGAATTTTTTTTAAAAGGTTTTCAGCGCACTTTTTCCATTGCATACCATAGTGCAAGAGTGCACCATGGTTGGCTCCGTTGTGAAAGATATAATGAAAGATGATGCATTATTTCATTAATGTCTTCATTTGATGCCTTACTAATTCATTTTTATGTCAGTGTTCTCTAATGGGACGAGGGGTAAATCCAAACGATCAGTTTGGTCTTCAGTCAACTTTGAGATGGTTTTTCTTAATTATAAATGTATGAATGCCATGTTGGCATGTTAAAAGTGTATAGCTTTTTGTTGAATTTCTGTAAAATATATGTATTTTAGATTCTTTAGAATGATGGATGCTTTTCCCTGCTTTATAACTGGGATGGCTAATTTATAAATTGTTATTTTCCAGATGTATTGTTGTACTCAAAGCTGTTATGCCTGAGACTTTGTTCAGTGAATTGAGTTTTCCTGTTCATGTAGGAATTTCTTTAATTTCAACATCTCATTTTCCTGTATATGTTCTGACTTTTTTCAGGTACTGCCATGCCTTACCTTCCCTACGGTTGCCCTCAATACGTTTCTCTCCTCTCAAGATCACCTGACCACACACCTGTCTATACGGCTACTACTCATTTCCCCAGGTATTTAAGAATTCAACAAACTATTCCTTTAAATCATAATGACTTGTGGTGAAGCTGACTTCTTTGGAAATACATGGAATATGTGTCATGGAATCTGGTTAAATTTGAACCACTAGTAAGAAAATACAAAATGTCAAAAATCAATAAATGAGAAAGCCTCCATCTTAATTGTTTAAAGTCATAGGATAAACATTAAGGTTAACGTTAGGGCCAAAACACATATTTGTCCACAATTTAAACAGTATTTTCATGCATCAATGAATATCTTGCAATATCAATATTGAAAAAAAAAGGTAGGCAATTGATTTCTTTGGAAATACATGAAATATGTGTCATGGTATCTGGTTAAATTTGAGCCATGGATAAGAAAATACAAAATGTCAAAATAATTTGTACTGCATTTGTGCTGTACTAGCAAAAGCACATACTCACACACACCCACACTCAAACATGTGCACAAACTAAACATGCCATAATGCTCAACCACCCCATTGCCCACACACATACAGTACACACTCTCTGTATACTCATTGCTGTCTCGTGATGAATACAAAATGACATTTCAATTTAGCTTTTCCCTCTTGTGATGTTGTGGCACTTGCATACCAAATCAGCTCAATCGTTCAATTCCCATCTATCTCTCTCTCTCTCTTCATCTCTCACAAAATGAAGAAATGCAAATAATGGAGAAAAATACTGGCGAGTAAATGCTAAATGTGAATGTTAACATGTTATATATAGAGAGGTAGATTATATCTGCCACTCATGTGTGTATATATATATGCGTGTTTGAACTTCATAACTTGGTAATATTTGTCGTGTCTTTGTGCATTTGTATATTTGCGTGTGTATGCAGTATGAATTTATTCAAACAAGAAACTGAAAGATTTTTTAATATAGCTTTCTTAAGATGTGAAAATGGCTCCATAACCGTAGTTTTCTTTCTTTTCTTTCCATTTCCATCCATTGCTACAATGTCCTTTTTTAACTCTGTGCATGCGCATTATATATTGGCTATACGGACTTGTGGACTATATGTGTACATTTCATTCATGGCCTGCTGGAAATCAGTCCAGGCCCTGTATCAGCTCCCTCACCAATCAGTGCCTGTTGTTCAGACTAAAATGTCAAACCAGTCAGAGCCTACCATTTAGAATAAAACGACAGCCAATCAAAGGCTGCATTTCACATAAAATGGCAGCCAGATGACTCAGTTGGACCAGAACCCTGTGAATGAGAAATCATAGAAAGTCTCCCGTGTTTTGTCCACTCTGAAACAGCACTTTCTTTTTCTTCCTTTGGCGTGGTTCAATCAGTGAACCAGTCACACTATTATTCAATCCAGCTCTGACTATATACCGTAAATCATTCTTTAAGGTTTCAAAATGATCCACTCCGTTATCTACTAAATAGCAATCTGTTGTGTCTGTATCAGTATGAATTTTACCTACAAGTTTTGTCATTAACCTGGGGCTATTTGAGATGCCTATAGTACATAAATAGATACAAAGACAACCCACTGTGGAATTTGTATCTATTGATGTGCTATAGGCATCAACAGTTACAAATACAACCAACTATGGAATTCAGGAAATCTGATTTTTTCTTTTCAGAGGTCAAACATATCTGGCAATATCTTACAAATGGGGCAGATAAGATCTGTATTACAGTATACCAGATATTTTATAGCTTGTCTACCGCATTCATTCCTTTAGCTGGTGCTTTTCAATCCAACCTGAATTTAAACAAAACATTGTCTTTCTTAAATGTTAAAAATGGAGAAAAAAAATGAAGCCAAGAAAGAAGAACGTCTTTATAGAAAGCTTCTATCTTAATTGTTGAAAGTCATGGGATTGATATCAAGGTTAATTTTAGGGCCAAAAAACATATTCATCCAAGGTCTAAACAGTATTTTCATGCACCAGTGTATATCTTGCAATATCATTATTGAAAAAAAGAAAGGTAGGCGATCAATCTCTCTGGTTTCGAGGTACAAGAATGGGAGCACTAAAATTCAATTGTGAATCACCTGAGGCAAGCCAGATCACTCTTCTTCAAGACGATCAAGGAGGGGAGCCATCGAATGTAAGAAATGAGAGAATTTAATATGCTCAATATGTGCACGAATACAGGCACTCAATGGGATGAAGGAGGACACAGAAAAAGCCTTTTCTCTCACTTTTTGCATTCTGACAGTCCGATTATCTGATGAATCAATGGGGGGAAATGAAGCATGTCCTCCTGCTTTGCCTCTTCTCGTGAATGGGCGTAATTGTCAGGATAGTCTGACCGCTGATTGATGTTTTGAATCTTCTTTCAATTTACGGTTGGCGTGCTGACGGGCTGGTAGTGGTCGGCCTTATGTAGGCAAACTAATACGATGGTATCCTTCGCATGAAATTTCTATCTAACTTTCTTAGTAATATGGAGGCTGAAGAATACGTGTTGTCGTAATTCTTAAAGATATAAGGCATTTTAACCCTATCAAACAGTTACTCAAGACTGAGGACAAGCTGAGACGGTCTGAGAACATTTTATTCAGTGGGGATCTGATCTAATGGGGAGTAAATATGCATGTGACTTCCTGTATCGACTGGGAAAGCTGCTGTCCGTCTTCACTGCATCTTTTTGTCACTTCCTCCTGCTGCTGCTGCCAGCCACCTGATCTTGTCCTCCGGTGCTCTTTTTCCCCCCCAAAACCTTGAATTCTATCTGTAAAAAAGTGTCCCCTGTTACAGCCAATATATCATTTTGCTTCAGATTGCATATGGCACTGGTACGACACTCATACTTGCCAACCTTGGGACCTCAATAATAGTGATGATTTGAACACCTAAGTGGGGGGGTCTGGGGGTCGTCCCCCTTTGTTTCCTGCATCCTGGTGACTTTTAAAGAATGAAAATAGCCAAATATTAAGTACACTGCAACAGCATTTTTATGTTAAAAAGGCCTACTTTTAATTTTACTTTTAATTCTCAGGAAAAAATGAATGAATAATTCACCCCTCTGGTGTTTTTGAAATAGTTTGAATTTGTGTGAATCTCTGGCATAACTAATATTCATTGTTTTGTATTCAGTCATTCATTCATTTTTTTTGCACCTGCTTGAGTAGGCCAGCCTATTTGTTTCTCTTATAAAGAAGCATCTCTTCCACCAGGAAACAACATTTGGTGTAGCTCCATTGTGGTTGTTTGGGTGGAAACAGTCGGAGTTATTCACGCTGTACAGTGCCAGAAACAGGTCGAGATAAGGAAAAGGTAAAAAAGGTGTGAACATTGGTCATAAATCAAGAGAAATATGGGAGAATTGTGACCCACGGGAGGAAACCTGGAGAGGGCAATGAAAAACGTGAGTCTCCAGGGAAAATCGGGAGCAAGTATGATGGCACTCAAACACATTATATTCAAATCATGCAAAGGTAATCTATGTATGAAACTGGATCGTACCCCATAACTTAGGTCAGAATGTAAATCTAGACGTACTCAGAAGAACTATATGTGGAACTACATTTGGGGTCAACAACGTTTTGCGGGTTCCTAGCTTTTATGAGTCAATGTTTGCCTCGGGCAAACAGCACTACAACAAATGTTGCCCACATGAAGGTTTTGTGGATTGCAGATTTGTGACTTCCATCAAACGACAGAGTCCCCTACAGGGATATTGACAAATCACAATGCTGGGAATGTAGCCGTTGGGGTCTGAACCTAAAATTGGCCGCCTGGCAGTGGCCATGTTTTATCGACATGCAAACGGCTGATAAGCGCAGACCGCTCTGCATGCGTTCTCAGAGTTTTGTCTTGACATATTGGTTTTACCAGTCCAGCAAGCCTGTCTGTCAGTCTCACCACCATCCAGTCGTGTCTGAATTGTTTAGCCAGCCAGTCACTCACAAACTGAGCTACTCAATTAGTGGATCAGTCAGCTGCTAAGCCAATCACTCAGGCAAACAGTCTTGCCTCAGATAGTCAACCGACCAGACAGTCAGTCAATTACACACTGAAGCACAGGGCAACCGCCGTGTGTGTGTGTGTGTGTTTGGTGATGCTTTAGATACCCTGTGTAATTTAGCGTGCCTGATAAAATCCATGCTTGACCAACTGCAGGGCCTTGCTTTATATATATATATATATATATATATATATATACATATATATATATACTGTATATGCACCAGTCAGTTTTAAAATTAAATGACCAGCTGATGCTTTTGAATGCCCATGCAGTCTCTTTTCTCTTTCATGCACACACAAACACAGAACACAGGGTGTATCAAATTGCAATCATAAATTGGAGCTTTAAAGCTATTCAGAATGTAGACGGCAATGCAGGATGCCCACTCAGGCAAAATCATGGCTAATTACATTCACCTGGTGTGCCAGGTGTAAATCACTCCCTGATTGAATTGCTAGAACGAAAACCAGCAGGACTCCGAGTCCCGAGGATTAAAGACCAGCGAGTTCACATTAGTCCAGGCAAGCCAATATACGGGTTTCAAATTGGTCTTTTATTAAAAACGGATTACGGCCCAGTCAGTATCGTTCCCCCTCTGTTGTGATGGGAATGGTACAGTTTGTGTCACTGTAGTTAATGTTGCAATGGCGCTCTCCGAATTTAAAGCAACAGATGCTGTTTCAGAGGCTTTTCCCATCTGAAAACATAATTGTAACGGGGAACAGATTATGGATTATACAGCCGATTAAAAACGTGAAAAGAATGTATGCTCCACGGTAAAATATATCATGCGGAAGAGGTAGAGCATACTGCATTTCGGCAGGGTTAAAGGGATAGTTCGGGTGTTTTGAAGTGGGCTTGTATGAGGTACTTATCCACAGCAGGTGTATTACTTACAGTAGATGACAGCCGACGTGCCCCCAGCATCGAGAAACAGATAGGAGCACCGGCACCAGAGCAAAGCAATATACTACTGTGGACGGGGTCGGCAGCAAAACGTCTTTTAGCCACCTAAAAGAAAGGCTCACCTAAAAAAAATGGATATCCGTTTAAATGTACGCTATATTTAGAAGTAAACTTTAGAAGTACCTTATACAACCCCACTTCAAAACACCTGAATGATCCCTTTAAGTATAGGGGTATCGGCCTCTTTCACATGTCATCCCACTACTTTGTATGCCCTGCCACTCTTTGTGCCATCTACTCAAGCAGAAACGCCTTGAAGATAACACAAAAAAAAAAAAATTGTTACCCTTTATTTCAGACATCTGAACTGAGGAGGTGAACTATGCAGCGACAGGGCAAAAGTGTTTGAGACAGAGAGAGAGAGATACGTTACAAAGTGGGGAAAGGGCCACTTTAAAATGCTGTTATACCAGCAATCTGTGACCTACAAGCTGACATTCAGCCAGACTGTACACACACACGTAGTGCGAGCTGAAAAGAGCAATGCGAAACAGAAAGGTGGGCCAGTAATTGTTTGACCTTTATGTTGGCAGTCGGGTTGAAACGGTGGACAAAGACAAGCTTACCCTGACTGGGGAAAAGTTAAGCCTGACACTACACGCAGGCTTAGTGGCAGCAACCCAAAGTCCCCTGTGTGTGTTTGCCTGGCCCGAAGTGTCAGAAGAGCTACGGCGTTTTTAGAAGCTGAGCTGTTTGCTTTTCATATATACTGAATTCAATTTACTCACATTATATGCAGAATGGAGTTCTTCCACCTTTTTGGGGCTAATATAAATATGTAAAATATTTATTCAAGGTAGGATCTGTTAATGGTGTAATTTTACAAAATGGTGAATGTTTGTCTGAGAATGAATTTGTGCTTTTGTTTGTAGCTGTGATGCCCTGCAAAACACAAGAGGATAGAGTGTCAGTGTCACGTTTTACCTTGCAGAAACGTGAATATTACACCTCTTTATTAACGTGCAGCACCAGCACTTGGTGAAGTTAAGGGAAAATGTCATGGTCATTGATTGGGTTAAGGCAAGAAAACCACTTACTTAGGGTAAGGGAAAACGTCATGGTTGGGCTTAAAATAAGTAGTGAAACATGTACAGAAACGACGTAACGTCTGTATGGGAAACACGTGACAAACATCACTACAAAACACATAACAAACGTCACTAACGCAACTTGCGAAACAAAACACCGATCTTGAGTACTGGTTTCCTGCTTGAAAGTCCTGTGTTTGTTTGACCCATCCACCTGCCCACCATAAGTGTTGTTTCTCACTTTATATACTACATAACTAGCTCTGAAGTTAGACTTCCGTCACTACACAACACGCGACAAACATCACGTGACAACCAACAAAACAAAACACTGGTCTTGAACATCGGTCTCCCGCTTGGAGAGGGCAAATGTGCTTGATTTATGCAAACGTATGAATATACAGTATTTATTATTAGAAATCAATTAACAACACAAAACAATGACAAATATTGTCCAGAAACCCTCACAGGTACTGCATTTAGAATAAAAATATGCTCAAATCATAACATGGCAAACTCAAGCCCAACAGGCAACAACAGCTGTTATTTATTTAAGTTATTTAGCCTCCTTCACGACAAGCTAGTATGACATGCTCCATGGTACCAATAGATTTCTTAGGTTTTTCTAGTTTTATTTGATGCCATTATCTACACTTTAGCTTTAAACTAACCTTTGAAATATCAATTACGTTAATGCGTTAAAGAAATTAGTTAAACGTTAAAACGAATTTGCGTTAACACGTTAGTATCGCGTTAACTGTGATACCCCTATTAAATACTTATACATCTGTTATAGATTATGCAAGGAATTATAGTTTTTGACAAATACCTAAATGCTTAATACATAATGTGTTATAAACCACTCAATTTCCTTCTTATATAATGCATTTAAATGCCATATAGGGGGTTAAAGTATAGTGTTGACAAAACTATTGAGTATTGGGTATATTGTGGGAAGAACTGATGATAATAAGATATAAATATATTATGATATATAACATTTTGAAACTGTAACTTGATTTAAAGGTCACCTATTATGCAAAATGCACTTTTCCATGTCTTATAAACATCAATATCTGTCCCCAGTGTGTCTAGAGACCACCGAAGTATCATAAAAGACCATCCTCTCTCTTTTTCTCCTGCTCCATCTCTCGGAAAATGTGTCAGAAGTGGCGCTGTTCGTAATTCCTGCCACTCCTGACGTCAAAAGGGCTTTTCGAGCCATATATGGCTTTCCACTTTCTACAGCAACACAACAGCTCCCTCCCTCCTTACCCTGCTAGGTGAGCCCGCCCTCCTCGCTGCTCGCTGTATTTCTCGCTGTCCGCCATGTTTTTCCTCGGTATAATCACAGACCTGCTAACAGGACAAGCAAAGCATGCTACTACTTCTGTTAGTCTGCAAGAACCAGCAGAAAGGTCTTCATGTACTCCCATCATCTGAGGACGTGAAGACCCAGTGGATACACTTCATCTTTTAGCTGTTTTAGGTGATTTTTGACTGAAATGTCCTCACAGCAACAGTAAAACACACGGGTCAGTAGGCTACAGGATTCACTGCAAACTGAAGCTCAGGATGGATCCATACCGGCTGTTTGGGACCCAACTTCAAACCTGGAAGCTGTAAGTTGGTCACGTTTATGTTGTTTTAGCTTCTGTTTATTTAGCAGACTGTTTGCCTGTTAGCGTTAGCATGTTTGCGCGGCTAACGCCACTAGCTTTCATAGTGGCTCCACCGGGGCTTTGTTTACATGCAAACCTTCTGCTCTGGTGTGTCTGTCTGCATTACAGATATGTTGAGAGTGTGTATATTTACTCCACAGACTGTCCTGAAGGAGCTCATGTGAAAAACAAACAGTCAAACTGTACGAATTTGTGACGGATTACCGGAGTTATAGTGGGCGAGCGAGCAGGGAGAGAGAGAGAGATGCCGTGAGCTCAGAGCAGACAGCTGTTGATCAGAGGAGTCTCTGTAACGTTACTTCCCTCTTAGAACTATTAAAAGACATTACAACGTGAATACTGGCAGCTTCTTTGTTGTCTTGGGCTAAATAATACATAAAGGTTTACTAAAGTCTAAGCTTCTAGGTCTAGCTTTTGATACAGACAACACAAGTTACACTCCAAGTCAAAAGTTCTGTGTAATCCATTTCTTCCTCCATACTTGATAAAAAATGAGCTGTTGCCATAACTACACATGTTAGAAGATGATGTTACTGTTATACACCTTGATGTTATTACATGACAGTATATTCTAACACTGAATCTGTCATGTTTTACAGGTCATCTGAGTGACCTGATCCACATGGAGATGCACCAGGATGAACTATTACCAGCTGACACAACTTCACTCTACAAGAAACCCTTTACTCTGAAGGAGGACATGATGTGGACAGTTTACATACAAGTCATGGCTTTGCTGCTTTTGGAATTATGTGTACCCAATTTATAATTCAGTGTTATTATTGTGAATAAAGAGCTGTATTTTTAAGGAGGGTTTTTGTCATTTTTAAATTTACAATTAATGATCTTGTGGTATAAGATACATATAACATGTTCTTTCACAAAGTAATGTAATTACAGTTTAAACAGGTGATATGGAAAATTAATTTTATGTCATGCATGTAGAAGGGTACAGGTAGTAAATAGTGACTGTAAGCAACACAACACATTTCTGTTTCACAGTCAAACTTTATTTCAGTAGACAGATGACAATATTAATTATACACAGTATTTTGAACGTGAACAGATAACCTGCAGCTTTGACAAACATTTCACAGCATAAATATGGCAATAACTGTCTAAGTTACTCTGAAACATGGACTCAGTACTGTGGTTACTGAGCAGTTTTTATATATAAGATCAGTAATTCCACCTTCAGTTATGTTGACACTACAGGATAAAGTCTATTCCAGCATGGCAGGATACTGTAAGTGTAACTTTAACCGGTCTGTAGTCATGATAACACACAGAGACAGCTCCTACAGTAAATAATATACCATTACTCTGATTACTTTCATACGTTTATCAGGTGTCTTTTACCAGAAATAATGAACTGACTACTGTTTCACATCTTCTATTTTCCCCCCTGATGTTCGCTGTGTTTACACACAGTTACATGTAGCTACATGCTAACAGGTTACCTCTGTATCTCCCATGTAAACAGAGCTATCTGCTCACAGCAAACGTTTTCTTCTTCACTGGGTCTTCTTCTTCTGTCGGTCGTTTCTCACAAATGGACCTGTAAAGACAAACGTAAAACAGAGTGTATGTTTACGGTTTACAGAGTTTATGCATAACGTAAATACTGAGATAATGTGAAGGAGCTAAAAATAGCATATTTACCGGAGCAGAACCGTCAGAAAACCCGGAATCTTGGCCGCAGATGTTGTTCATTTCTCCTCGACTTCGGATCAGATTCCTCCGGGAACGTGCGCTGTGTGAAGTTTCTGGTTTATAAACTTTTAATTAGTTTATTTTTAACCTTAGAAACGCGGATAAACTCAGTGAATCTCTCTCCCTGCTCTCTGGCTGCAGTGCGGGGAGGGCAGTGACGCTGTGTTGAAGCCGTTTGATTGACAGAAAACGCTGACCAATCAGAGCAGACTGGGAGGAGACCGGAGGAGACAGGCTCTGAATCAGAGGATTTTAGAAAGAGCGAAAAAGGGGGTTCATGAAGAGAGGGATTTTGAGAAAAATAGAGGGTTTTTTGAATATTACAGCATGTAAACATGTTCTAGTAGAACATTAACATACACATATGAACCTGGAAATGAGCATAATATGAGACCTTTAATATCAAAAGTGAATTGGGTTAAACTAAAGTGTGGTTGAAAAAGTTCACATGACAACCAAAGAATATGGTTTGAATACACATGTGGGTTTTTGATGCCTCTGTTCAAGTAAGTCGTCGTATCTAAACAACACAATAGGCTGTTTGATTCTTTGTCGTGGCAGTACAAGTATATGTGTAATTAAATAGCATCTACAAGGCTCTACTTAATTTAAGTGCCGCAGTAAGCCATGCAACGTAACCAACATGACTACCAGGACCCTGGAACTGGCACAAGTGCAGCTATTATAAAGGTCGCAGTGCTATGATAAGGCAGAATGTGTGCCATGAATAACACCTGTGAAGTATGTGTGTTGGAACAGGCTGCATACTGAGTTTGGTGATGATTGCTCTTGAATACAGCTGTCTAGCACTGGGATGTCGGTTGGATGCAAATGAAGTGAGATGGGTTCAAACAGTGAACTCCAGTTAATTACTTGACTCCATCAACCAAGTTTATCACCACCAGCTTCATCATCATCAGCACCGTTACTGCACTGTGTTGGTCACAGTCAATCACTGTCACCATCACCAGAGACTGAATTCCTCTGCGAGCCAGGCAGCTTAACAGCCCACTGAAAATGTGTGTGTGTGTGGGCGGGAATAGGGCTGATATTGATTTGGGGTCAAGCAGCGCTCAGGGCCAGTTGGACACATGTACACATAGCAATGAGGAACGGAAGACATTTAAAATGTGAAAGTATCAGAGTTGCAATAAAGGATATCAAGGATATTTTTTTAGTTGTGAGCCTTTCTCACAGCAAAGCTGTAATGTGTCATTATTATATAAATATCTCTCTCTCTCTCTCTCTCTCTCTCTCTCTCTCTCTCTCTCTCTCTCTCTCTCTCTCTCTCTCTCTCTCTCTCTCTCTCTCTCTCTCTCTCTCTCTCTCTCTCTCTCTCTATCTATATATATATCGGCCGATATATCAATATCAGAATTTTTTTACTCCCTAATATCGGAATCAGCATCGGCCCCAAAAATCCCACATCGGTCGGGCTCTACAAAAAGGTAGAAAAGTACAAACTGAACTTGTCTTTTAGGTGCTGGTCAAGTCCTTGCAGAGCAAGTTCATACCAAACAAGACTCGGTCTAAACCGAGTATATGGCTGGAACGTATGGTTAAGTCTGTGAATTTGTAGCTAAATTGTTATACAAATAGTCAATGGTCATGTCTATAATGTTTTGTGAACAGTTTTTTCCACTTATATCTTAATGTTTGATTGAAAGCCAACTTATAATGAAGCAAATGGCTTTCAGTAATAGTAAATGGTAACATTTACTACTCAGTATATTATACATGTTATACAAGGTGAAAAGGTATTAGCATGACATACATTATGCAAGGTTAAAAGTATTTCAGTTTTTTATTAAAGCATGTGTATCAAAAGCATTCATCATATAAGTGGTGTTCAATATATACATACGTTGCAAAAGTTTATCAGCGTTGAGATATCCCCGCTGTCATCACTGACGTTGTTGTTGCTGTATTTATTCCTAGATGGAGTGTTAATGGAGCAGCTACAATTTTAGCGTAGCCTGCCAATGATCGATCCGAACTCTGTTCAGAAAACAAGCATTTTAAAAGTTGTTTGCTTGTTGTGTTGCGGACAGACCCGACGAAGTATGAATTCAGACTTTTTACTAATCAGCATCATTATGTAGTTATTTCGGCAGACTTTGATCCGTTTACAACAACGTCGCTGCCGTATTTATGCCTAGATGACGTTATGTTGAGTGTTGATTGAGTAGCTGGTGTTAGCATAGCCTGGCATTGATCGATCCGAACTCCGTTCAGAAAACAAGCATTTTAAAAGTTGTTTGCTTGTTGTGTTGCGGACAGACTTGACAAAGCATGAATTCAGACTTTTTACAAATTGATATATTTATGTTGTTATTTCGGCTTCATTTTGATCTGTTTATTGCAATTAAATCACCGCACAGTAGTGACGTGTGGCTGCTAGATAGTCAGTTCATGGCGGAAATGGAGGAAAATGAGGCGAAAATTTGCGAACATAACGTAACTTAAACGAACATAAACAATAGCACATGCACAACAACAGCGCTATGTAATGTTACATTGAACCGCTGACACGCTCCCCAGAAAACATAAACACAGAACTGTTCTCCGCCTTTTCATTTTGAAAGAGCAACGACCAATGAGGAAGCTCCAGCAACTCCAGCCGACCAATCCTGCAACTTCATCACTCAGTCAGTCAGTCAGTCAGTCAGTCAGTCAGTCAGTCAGTCAGGGACATACTTTTGCGTTTGTAGGGCTGGCCCTCTGCGGTCCAGCCAAAAATAGAAACTGACCTTGTAATCCACAACACCGGCAAACACATTCGATTTTTATCAGAACTGTTGTATCTACAAATAATTAACAGAACAAACACCATGTTCGACTGCAGTTAAGTGCTTTGGTGTTTGACTTGAGGAGGACGGAGTTGAACATCAGATAGGCTTTCATGTGTATTAGCATTCCCTTTCTCTATATCTCTCATCATCAAGCCTATGTGCTCTCTTTCCAAATTTCTCTTCTCTCCCTTTTTCTCTGTTTGTCATGAAGCCTGGGGGAGACAGTGTCAACATGTTAATAGGAATGTAATCAATTTGCTAGCAGTGCTATTAGTAATGCTAAGCACACCAGCCACAGGCAGCCAGGCAAACAAGGTATCAAACAAGGGAAATCATGCAAGGGAAGAGAGAAAGAGACCTCTCAAAGCTAATTCCACATTAGACCTCCCCGGTGGCCACAGCTTTGGTTGTCAGTAGCTCTCTGATTCTTGATAATCCACATCTGTTTGGAAGATCACCTGTTTTACCAAAGAGTTGCGCTATAGCAATTATCGTGACTTGAAGACTTCATTTTTAGCCACACTAGCTCTAGGGACGGCAATGTCTGTCTTCCGGTTGGGCGGTCCATAACTTTGGTCTAGACTGAAATATCTCAACAGCTATTGGATGGATTGCCATAGGATTTTGAACAGACGTTCACTGTGCCAAGAGGATGGATACCTGAGACTTACCTTAGACCTGCCTTACCTGAGACTGCCATCATTGGCATGTGAGTGTGTGTTTGCTAGATTACTTTGGCGAAATGAAGTTAAAGCGAGGATTGGCATAATGTTTTTGGCATCATTGGGCAAAAATTCCATAATAACCTTTCAGCATATTGTAATTCAAGTGTTCTGAGAGAAAACTAGACTTCTGCACCTCCTAATGACAATGTTTTCAGGCTTTAAAAAATCTAGCCCGTGACGGAAGACTTTGGCCAATCACATGTCATTTCAGAGAGAGTTCGTTCCTATTGGCTGTTCATTCAACAGAGGCAGCTGTCAGTCACTCGCGAACTCTGATCAAACTATTGATTCATATTCGATCAGTGCTGCCTAGTTTGAACGTTCAATTGGAGTTTGCGAGTGATTGACAGCTGCTCAGAGACGGCAAGGCCCCAGCTCGGCTCTGATTGGTTGTTTTCCTCCGGTCTGTGAAATCTTGCAGATGCCATTAGGAGCACCGGAGGACACAGAGGCACATGATTTTTTTTTTTCAGATTCACTGTCTCATGCACTTCTGTCAAGATGTTTTGACAGTTTTATGGACATAACTTTTTTTAGTCACATTTGCTCCAATCTTGCCTACTGCTGCTTTAAGGGGGCAATGCACACACTACAGATAAATGGAAATTATTCCGATATTGGTTGTATGATATGTAGTTCTTCCCATGATGATTAAACCGATCTTGATGAGTGGAGTTACCCTTTAATCGCAGTTTTATTGCTTCTCTTACTATTAGTTAATCAGTCAAAACGTCCGCAAACCAGCTTCCACATGATCTGCACATGCTCGTGTTTAAAGTGAAGTTGTGCATAATGCTAATCTGGTTAGCATGGGGTTTTGTGTTCCTGTTTCGTCTAACACAACTCGCGGCGTTCGTGAGGGATTTTCTCCGTATAAACTTTATCTGTTTCATCTGCTTCTGTCTGGCCAACCCAAAGCCTAAAAGGAGTTATTACATCCAGAAATATTCTCCTGTCTATTTCCTCATGACTCCCTGATGTCATATTGCTGCTGTCAGCTACTTGTATTTATTACTGTAGTCTCCAAAGATGTTCACAAAACAAGTCAAATTAAAGTGAGACCAGGCACCTGTTCATGACAAATCTCTACAACTTTAAATATATTTTTTGACTGCAGTATTTGTTAGTGTTTTGCTAGAAAGTCTTTAAATAGATTAACAGTTTTTATATGCAGCACGCAGCATTATATCTCCTCCATATCCAACAATTAATCACCCGTTTGCTCTGAGGTACATCGAAGCAGATGTGTGTGTTTTTCTTAATAACAATGACAGATTACATACATGCAATCACCACGGCCAACAAATGTATAATCGCATTGCTTCGGGGTTGATACATAATGAGTTTATCATGACTGCCTAATAAGAAAGCTGATTAGTCTAATTCACCTAATTCACAACTTAATTCCAGATTAATGGGAGTTGTGCAAGGAGACTGGGTATGATTGCACGCAATCCAGGGGCTGGAGACCCATGGGGAGGTGAGGATGGGTTAATCAGACACTATTGTTCTCTTACCACACACACACACACTTGCGCGCATACACGTACACACAGCAATTTAGGATACCAGGCGTAATCAGTCCAGCTCTGAAGCAACAGGACCACTCAACTGATTTTCTTCAAAAGTTCCTCAGCTGAACTCGCTGCTTTTCTTTCTTGGTCTCATTCTTCTTTGGAGCATTTTGTCACACCATGACTCTTCTTTATTCCTCAATATATAGCTAATGAGATAATTGTATGTAATGAGTTTTTAAAATTCCCCACTAATTGAGATACTGTCCATTGACGTCACTAGATGCTCAAATGAGCGTCTGGTGTTGGAACATCACTACTGAGAAAATCCGATAAAATCCATGCTTGACCAACTGCAAGGCCTTGCTTTATATATATATATATATATATATATATATATATTTCTTCACTTTTTCCTTTTCTTTTATATCATTAGTTCTATTTTTTGCCACATTAAATATAATAATAATCTATTCTAATTTAAATATTTTGTATATACATATATATGTTTATACATTCTTGTGTGTAGTGTGGAGGGGGCTACAACTAAATTGTATTGTGCAATCCCGTATTGTATAATGACAATAATAAGTCCTTGAATCGTTTAAAGTAAATTTGTGATATTTTTTTTCTTTATAAACAACACCTTTAACAAAGAAGACTAGAGCAGGTTTTGTCAAAGGTTCACTGGTTTTCAGGCCTCTAATCAATTATAGGTGTTGCGTGTCTCATACATTTACACCCCATAAACACACAGACCGACTCGCCCAAGCATCAGAGAGACTCCGTAGGGAGGAATGAGCTTCAGTACCATGGACAGAGGCGCTGTCACTCCTCATTGACCTCAATGGAGAACGTTGCCAAAGTTAAGATGAATTGTGAAGGACAAATCAAAGGAAGTGAAAACTCTGTGTACTTCTCTGTACTTCAGAGAAGTGGCTGAATTCACAGTATGCAATACAATGTAATGCTGGACAGAAACATGGAACAGCAGTATTTCTTTAAGCCTTGTACAGCATGTCCTTAGCATTTAAGCAATCAAACCACCTCTTATTGTGATTGTCATGCAATTTTATTTACACTTCAGGAGGAATAAATTTGGTGTATTAATGTCTATAAATAATAGATTTCTATTAATTATAGAATATGTTCTCCAGCTAATGAGGGAGCAAGAAAGAAGCTGGTTGTAGTAGTTGACTGAGTAGTTTAAGAACACACACCACATACACACACTACAAAGAAAAAAGCCAAAATGAATGTAGTAAAAAAGTGCACACGCCTTTTTCCAAGAAAGACTACATTTCCAAGGTTTTTCTTCTAATTTTACCTCTGAGGATTTACAAATGATGGTGATTATGTATCATGACTAAAATGTTTGATGATTTCGAGGAATGATGGGATGTTTATTTGCTGACCAATTTAGCATCACAAAGAAAAAAATGACAAAAATTTGAGCTTGGCATGTGGGAGTATATTCTTCAATCATTTTGCGAAATACAGACTTTAATGGCTTTCTTTTATCACTTCAGCCTTCAAATACTTTTTTAGGTTGTTTATTGCCATAATAAATGTGAAACTGTGAAGCTCGGCCACTTCCTGCATATCACGCTCGAGCGTAATTCTTGCTCGACGTAGCTTCTTAATGTGTAAACATGTGTTACTGCTTTGATATGTTATCTTTGGGATTGATTTCCAAAATTAATCTCTCCACCTGCCTTTCTCGGATTCATGAGTGCACTCGGAAGCTGTGCTGTCTTTGTAGATGTGCTTGACTACGAGTGTGTGTTTCTGTGTGTGTGTGTGTGTTTAAATCTCGCAGCAGCCAGAGATGGAGTTATCTCAAATCCCAGACTCCCCTGTTACCGTGGGCTGCTGATGTTTTTCCCCCTAAAAGTTTTTTTTTCTTTGTGGCTCAGTAGAGCATTTGAACAACACACACACAAGCACACGCAACTTCACCGCCATGCCTTCTTCCTGGCATTTTTAACACTACGTTTAAACTCTAATTAAGGCTACATTTACACTGCGGGCCTTAACAACTATTTTATTATTTTTATTTGATGCCTGTACATCGAGTACAAGTCATAGCTGAATGATGTGTTTACACATAAATTCTCCAGTGCTGGGTTTTGCTTTTCTCTACTACTGTGTAAAATCAACCCGTTCTCACTCCCAGCTCGTCAAATACCGCCGTTTGGTGAGTGCCCCGAGGCATCGGAAACCGACGCACGGAGGCAGCCTTCAGCAACAGTATGTGACGAACCGGGCTTTGAACTAACTCCAATGTAATCCCACCCGCTGTGTTATTCGACGGCTGGAGCAAGAGACGTAGTATTAATAGTGTGAGAGTCCGCTAAGGGCGGGCAGGAGGGGTGGTGGATGGTTCAAACACACACAATACTTTAAACCAGGAGACTGCTGTTCGTGTCCAATGTGAAACTAAAAATAAGGTTGACTTATTTTGTCAAATCAGTCTTTAGTTACGTAACTCAGTCCTGTGAGTCAAGTAAGTTGCTAGTCAGTAAAGTTAACGTCAACCACAACCACGTCCTAACCCTAACTAAGTGGTTGTGTTTCCTAAACCTAACTTCCTGTGAAAACGGAAGTTTATTTTGAAAGGACAGTCTGCATGTAACGAGCATATATTGACAGGCCGCCCCTGGTCTGTCCAAAAGTAACACAAGAGGGGAACCCCGTGCATTAGTGTCCGATGCTGAGGGGCACTGACCAAGTGACAGTATTTGACGAGTTGGGAAAATCAATACTCTGAACTTTGTTTTATTTATATATATTTTTTAATTAACCTTAAAGGATCAGTGTGCAACATTTAGGGGGTCAATTGGCAGAAATGGAATATAATATTAATAAGTATGTTTTCTTTAGTGTAATCACCTGAAACTAAGCATTGTTTTGTTTTTGTTACCTTAGAATGATGTATCTACATAGGGAGCGGGTCCTCTCTACGGAGTCCGCAATGTTGCACTGCCATGTTTCTACAGTAGCCCAGAATGGACAAACCAAACTCTGTTAACTTTACCTGCTTGGGCCGAGGTCGATAACGTTACTCGCTCCCGTCGCCGCCACTCTCTCTCTCTCTTGCTTCACCACTCACTTCCCACGTACACACATTCTAAGCACTCTACTCTTACAACAAGCTCACGTTTTTGCGTCGGCCACCGTGGCAATCCTACACGCTTGGCGCACGAGAGAAGTTTTAATCTGCAGCCTCACCGCTAGATACCGCCAGATCCTACACACTGTTCCCCTTAAATTGCCCAGGAAGTCGAGTTGAGATACATGATGTCTTTTACGAGAGAGATTTGAAATGCAAGATGGTTAAATACATGTCTTCCAATCACATATCTAATAGATAATGTGTATGATATTAGACATATTTAAGCCCCACAGCATAAGGGTAAATATCATTTATATAACACATTGTCAAACACCTTTTATCCATGTATACTTTGTCAAGGAAGTGTTTAAAGTTCATTATTTGTACAGCCACTACTGTGCTAACTAATGCTGCTTTTGAGCTGGTAATTCATCACTCTTCATCTTCAGCCATCTGGCAAATGGCTGAATTAGTCCTGACAAAGAATCACATGGACTCCCTCACCATTTTGCCAAAATATCAGTGATGATTCTCTGGGGATTGCACATTGATTGCAGGGTAGTTTCTTTTGCACATGTTCAGAGGCTCATTGTTGAATCATGAACCCGTTACGGGGAATCAGAGTGTCATATATCATAGTTTTGATCCTTGAGATTTGCCTTGATTCCTCCTTATCTCTTCTCTTCCTCTGGGGAAGGTAATGCTTTTTTAGACAGCTACACAAGCAAAGGTGTAACTGCCCTAGTACCCTGGTACTTTAAAGAAGCTCCCTGTTGTAGATCCACCACAATTTGATTTGTTTACCCTGCAGGCCTTTCAGGTTGAGAGGGCAGTGAAATGCAGTTGTTCCAATCCTCTAAAGTAACACCGCCCCCCACTTTTGAAATGGTAAACAAACACCATTCCACTAGCAAAAAAGAAGATTAGCAAATACTCTGTCTCAGACCAAAGGGTGAGGAGATATGATTGTTAGAAAATGGAAGATATGGCTTAACAGGAAAGGTCACTTGGCCTCCAAATGGATAAGCTTCTTCCTCCCGGCGGCCTGAATTTAAAGCAAATTTGATTCCACTTGGGAAGGCGATCGCATAAAATCGGCTCTTTGGTGAAAGTACAACCCTTTCTCACTCCCAACTCGTCAGATACAAACGCTTGGTCAGTGCCCCACGGCGTCCGATACCGACGCACCAAGCTACCCTTTAGCGTTTGTATGAGACACACCGGGCTTTCAACTAACTCCATGTAAACCCATCTTATTAAACAGTCAGAGCAACTGACATGTAATAGAGAGCGAAAAAGTCCGCGTGTCTTTTGCATTGCATACAGGTCCTCATTTGAGTTATGTAGCACAGGCACTACCCCACTGATAAAACAGATCAATGGAATAGCCCAAATCTCCTCCATATACAAGACTGGCATAATATTGTTTTTATATACAATATGTTAGCATCAATAAATCAACTATAAAACTAAGCATCCTGTCATTTCCAGATAATTTGATAGTTGTACAACCTTGGCTTACGCTGCTTGTTCACTCTCTATATGAATCATATCATCAGGTTTTGACGTGTTTATATCTCAACCTTTCTCTCTCTTTTGCTATCTCAAGCAATAAATCAAATTTATAAGTAACCTTGCTCGGAAATGTGATGCTGCATATTTCAAATAGGTACCTTCGGCAGCCACAAAGTATAAAGATACATAAATAATCAAGAAAAAAAGAGTGTATTTATTTATAAAGATGTCGTTCTTTTTATTATGTGTATGCTGTACCATTGCTAATTGTTATAGATCACAGTCTGGCTACACCAGATGCCACAAACGAGGTTACTGCCATTATACTATAAATAATGCATCATTTCTGTATTTCTCTGCATTAGTCCTTGAACATGGCACCACCAGCTGTGCGTGCTCAAAGGTTTGTGACATAACTATATTCTGTGCTTGAAATGAATGTATTCATTAGTTCTGTTTTATTATCTCTGTGGTTTTTTTGAGAGGACCTGAGACACGATTGTTATCTCCACTGCGAAGGAAAAAGAATCCAAAGATTTAGCTGGAAATCCCACCAAAGAAGTGGTTTTGGAATTCTTCTTTGCAACTCATATTTTTTTTATTGCAAGAATTTGAATAATCTAGTTCAAGTCCTTTGGCTGAAACAGAGAGCCGTCTCCCTGCCAGTATTTGGACACAACACACATTTTATTTCCTTGTTTTGGCTCCGTACTGTTTAGTTTGGATGTAAAATGGGATGACTTTGAAGTTCAAACGCAAACTAACAGCTTTAGTTCACTTTCAGCCAAATGAGAGGGCCTATTTATAGCCGTTCCACATGCACAAAGCCACACGTGACACTTTACGTTTCACGTTTCCCACATAAAAACTGTCACCTGACAATCTCGATAGAGAATGTGTGCGTTGACTCTGAACTCTGAACAAACAGCTTGGATAATGCTGCTGCCGTGTATCTTCCTTCATATTACTCCGCTTTCCAATATCCATATACTTAAGTAATGCCCACTGACTTATGGAAGAGCTGATACTGATGGAGTGCATCGGTGGTTTATGGTGGACACTTGAGCAAGGGAGTTGTGGAAAAGTCCGTGTACTACTGAAGTAAATGCTTCATAAGACTTCATCATAAGATAACTCCTAGAGGGAAGTTAACATGACAGGTGGATGATGTTACTGAGATTATCTGCATATGTTTGCTTTAAAGTTTGCACAGAGTTGTATTTAAAACACTACTTTCCAAACAGGGATTTATATGTTGTCACGCTGCCTGACCATGATGAAGTGCAGCACTTGTTTTCCATTTTATACCAAGAATTCCAATATGCATCACATTCTTTAGCATTCAGGCCCGTTACTCTTTGTTATTCTCTCATGAGCTCCCGCATCCTGACGGGAACAGCGTGCCCCACATAAAATGTCCATAGTTAAGCTTTGCACGGAGCAACAACACACGATGGGAGGTATGACTGAGGTATTGCTTGCGTATTGAGCTGCAACACCTCTTCTTCAGAATCCGATTTATGGATGCCCCCCCACCATGTGCTATGGATTTCTTAATGCACAATAACTTTTACAAACCAGACTCCCTCTTTAGCTTTATTTTTCATCATAATAAAGTATCCCTATTATTAAGTGTCTGGCAGCGTGAGCATTTCGAACAGCTGAGAGAATTAGCCGCGTGCATGTGTGTTTATATTCTCCGCAGTGTTTATAGTCAACAGAGGCCCCCATAAATCAGTCTAACGAGATTTCCTCCCATTGGATACTCTCCTGTCTGATTGGAGTCGGGGATAATTGTCACCGCCACAGAGGAGAGATGACGAGAATACAAATTGTCGCTGGGAGGGAGGAGGGGAGCGAGGAGCGATTGCTATCACTAAAAGAGAGAAAATTACCAAATTAAGCAGAAGTGATTGGTGTCCCGCTGAACGGAAGGCTTCACTTCAAATAATCAAATCGCATTAATACTCAGACTCCGGAGCCACATCAACAGAGCAGACAGCGGAGTCTGTTCGGTCCTTAGTATATGTGGAAATACCTCTACACCAACAAACCCACAGAAATGAGGGCTTCTAAGAGTCTCCATGAAATTAGACAGTACAGTAAAGTTCTACTTTTCTCCAAGGACCCTTGACTGTAACGGCTCAGGAAGATTTCCCCGGAAAAATATTCTGCCTTTCAGGCAATTGTGATATGCACTTTGGCTGTGATTCCCAGTTGGCTGAGTTAGGTTATGCTGAGATCTGTTGGGGAAAACTATTTATATTCACACATAGACTGCAAGGCTACTTTACTCATACTTTCAACAAAATGTTGAAATCAGTCAACTGCAGCGCATATGCCCCCAGGATACCACTTTTTATATCTGAATGTTTTTTCTGTGTTTTTAGTACAACTCCCCATCAAGTCCTTATTAAAAAATAACACTCTGATGATTACTATGTTGTATTATTGTACTATTAGTATTGCTTAACTATGCATTGTGGTGAACAATATGATATTGATTTGCAAATTCATATTTAAGCCAACAAAAACAAATCAATTTCTTTGTGATTGTGCAAGATGGTTCGATACATATTTTTAAGGAAAGGGCTACTATTTCACATCAAAATGCTGTATTTTTTTTATTAAAAATACCACTCAAAGTTGCATATTTATTTTGAAATTAAATACAATTATTTTTTTTCTGAAAGACAAAATATCTGTTTGTGCTCAAGTAAGAGCAGGTACATTCATGCTGGAACAGGTCAATACTCTGCTTTGGAAGGCGAAAGGCACATTTATGAAAAGTGTCATTTTGTTTTTGTATTAGATTTTTGTGATCTTTTTAAAATGAACAAAAGATACAAGGGAGCTGGTGGAAATGAATTACAGTGATTTATGTGGGTGTTTGAAAAAAGAGACTTTCAAACAGGCAAATTATTATACATCAGTTAGGATTGGATGGTTATCACAATTGTTATTTACTACTATTGTTATTTGTTTCGGCATGGTCACTTGGACTGATTTATGACAGGCACATTGAAGCTGTTTCTGGTTTTACTGTAAACATTTTTGTTTTGTAAATGTGTCTTATAATCTCATGTTGGATGGGCCATGAGATGGCATGACACATAAAATCCATTCAATCTGTTCATTCATTCATACACTTACCAATTACCAATTACAGATATTATTCAACAAATGAGAGCTTAATTTATAAATCTAAATTAGAAACATCTTAGGACCGGTTGCAGCTGCCAGAAATGTATTTAATACCACATTGAAATCCGTCTGATCTCCAGTGCACACAAATCCCCTTTTTTTATATAGATGTAATTTAAATCATTAGCCATTTTCGGTTACGATTTAAACTTTGTGAAGGTTCATTCCGAAATTGAAACATTCATTTTTGCAGGAAAGCATCTTTAAAGATGGGGTCTGCGATTTATCCAGTATACACTTTTTGTTATATTGGTTGAAATGGTCTTTACACCCCGACAGCAATCCGTTTCTTATGAGCACTGAAAAAAGACCGGAAAAGATCCGTCATCTGTAGCTGCTGTAATCCTGTAAAAACGTCTACCAGTCAGTAAAAATGGTCCCGGTTGTAAGGAACCAATCAGATGCCTCCCTGCCTCCCTGCTCGTACTCTAGCCTCAGCGTGCACCAGCGTGAACTCAAAGCGTGTGTCCGCCGCACGTTCACTGGAGAGTGGAAGAGAAAACTCAGCTCTTAAAACACCGGACAACGAGAACGAACTCGTACCACTATTACCATATTATCGAAAAATACAACTTTGATTTAGTTGTTTATGTTCTGTTAGTTTACTTTATAAAATACTGCAGATTTAAACTATTTATTCTAACAGCTCAAAGTGAAGTCAGACAAACAGGATTATCAACGAGGGGAGACGGCGGATAGAAAACATTGCCGAACAAAATTTACGTTACTCAAACTGCTTTTTCAGTTACAGAAACAAACGAGTGGACTGATCTCCCTCCAGATATTAGAGTAATGTTAAAAAGGGTCGTGTTGTCTCAGCAGGTATCTCTCTCTTTCCCTCCCCTCTCTGCTGCTCTGTGGCCGGCTCTCCAGCGAGCTGCTGCCCCCCCCCCCCCCTCTCCGTCAACAAGGAAATAAAGCCCCTCGTCTACGAGACCGGTCTCTTGAGAGAGCTCCAGCTCATAGCGGGGTCTGTGTGAGTGAATGCCCGGGTGGAGAGGTGGCGATCCCGGCAGGCGCTAGCTAGCTGTGCCGGCAGTTTGTGGAGCTTCTAAACTCCGACAACAGTGGAGAAAATGTTTGATTCGCCATCTAACATCGTAAAACTGTCAATATTCTAAATCTACACCGTTGATTTCTCGCCTCAACATTTTTCAGAAGTGAATTTAGTGATGAAATAGCTACGAAAAATGTGAAGTAGTTATGATGCGGCGGTGCTCGTGCATGTGTGTGGGGGGCGTTGCCTTATAAGGAGTTTCGAGGGGAGGGGGGGGCTTAGACGGAGCTCCTGAGGCGATGCGACTTTCAAATTATGCTAGTTTTCCAAGATCGCAGACCCCAGCTTTAACAGACAGGGTGATGTTTACCAATTACAACAGACGGTTTAATTAGAAATGTGAGCATATAAATCGTTGTTATCCCTCTGTTAGCCGCACACTAGCAGCGTGGCTCCAGGCACAGGTTGTCGCTCGGTTGGTTACTCGGTCCATCGCTGTGGTACAGACTGAAATATCTCAACTACTATTGGATGGGTTGCCATGAAATTCGTTCAAGATCCCCAGAAGATGTATCCTAATGACGTTGGTGATCCTGTGAAAGTCTGTCTTGCTCCAACAGCATGTCAAAGTTTTTGATGATCCGCAGTGAGATATTTCATCATTTACTACGTTTGGCACAAAATATCTAATGGCCTAGATAATAAGCAAGTCAAGACAATAGAGCCTGCACACCGGGGAAGCCATCGGCTTAAACGTCTGTGCTTGTTACTCTTCCTCATGGCAAAAGAATAAAGATACTACAAATGTAAACTTCTCTAGGGACAATATTTTACTCTGAATGCAAACCAGTTTATCTTTTTTTTACCTGCCAGTTGGAATTGCAGATTTTGCAGTTTTAAGATTTAAAAGCTTTAAGTTTTTTTAATTCTCAGGAAAGAAAACAGAATAATTCGCCCCTCTGGTGTGAACCTCTGTGAATCTCTGGCATTAACTAATATTCATAGTTTTTTATTCATTCATTCATTTTTTGCCCCTGCTTGCTTGAGTATTTTTTTCTCTAGTACTCTCCATTTCTCTCTCTGTCTCTGACTCACTGAAAGTTCTTTCAGACACAACGTGACAACGGCACCACTGCGCTCTGAAACCCCTTATTTCCAGCGGCTTGCGCTGCTCCACGACGGCTTTTCGCTGCATCAAGAAAAAGCTCAACTTTGGGCGCTGCGTGCTGTGATGTGCGGCGAGCACAGCTCAAAACAAGCTGTGTCTCGAGCATCTCTTCCACTGGGAAACGACAATTGGTGTAGTTCTGTTGTTATCCTGGTGGAAACAGAAAGCTTAAACCTGTTGTACTGTGCCAGAAACAGGTTGAGATAAGGAAAAGGAAAAAAAAAAGATGTGAACATTTGTCATAAATCGTGAGAATTGTGACCCTGGGAGGAAACCGGGAGAGGGCGACGAAAAATGGGAGTCTCCCTGGAAAATTGGGAGGGTTGGCAAGTATGTCATTGATGAAGATAAAACTTTAGTTGCTGCACCTGATTAAAAAAACTCCAACTATAACATTTGCAATGAAATTCCCTGTAGAACTTCCTCAAAAGGATTGCTTGTAATAACCTTAGTAAGTTTCTAGCCTCATATGTACTTTGTGTTTTTACATGCTAACACTCTAAATTACGATCTGCGAAACAGCAGCATTTTAACATTGTCAGTTTGAACATGTTAACTTGCTGACATTAGCATTCAAAGCAACACTAGCTTCAGCCCCATCCTGTTAACTTTGCATGCTAGCTACAGTGCCTACAGTGCGCCCAGCAGGCTGAGCAGCATGAGGGTGAACAGATACTGATCGCCTGTAGCACAATGTGACGACAAACCGCTTGGTACCTAACTTACTGACAAAACAGATAAAAAAAAGGCAGAATACAGTCACATTTTTTGCTACACCAGGGCGATAGAAAGGGATACAGCAGAATGCAATACGGTACAAAGATGATCAAAAAAACTTGTGAAATTAAAGAATTAAATAGTTATAATTGATGCTGTAACACCAAGCACACAATCCATCCTCGAGTGTATAAGGACGTGCTCCCTGTTCTTGTGAAATTCAAACATTGTCCAAAGTCAGTGGGAAAAATGCCATGGCGTGATGACATGATGCAACATGTCAGTCTACGACGTCAACGACTGCCCCATTGCAGTACCTTCATGCTCAACCCCCCCTCTTGGATTTGACGCGCCCAATAGCTTTATGGACGATGGTGAATCAAAAAGAACAAGCCCCCTCCGGGGACAGAGATGTAGCTATGAATTTGTGTTCCAACACAAGCCATCACAATGCAGGGACTGTCAGAGCCCGCGACCCGTCTGAATATTTATGCCTGGCACAGAGCCTCCCTCAGGGGCTAACCGGCCTCGAAGAGAGGGGCCATACTGGAGGTCATCTGTGTGTCATTTGTGTGTGTGTGAGAGAGAGAGAGAGAGAGAGGAGAGAGAGAGGAGAGAGAGAGAGGAGAGAGAGAGAGAGAGAGAGAGAGAGAAAGAGATAGAGAGAGAGAGAGAGAGATGGCCCTATAAGTGATGCCACATGTTAGCTGTTAATATTGATCAGGTAATGTGAAAGAGAGGAGATGTGGGATGCATGCTGAAACGTGCACACACACACAGCCACACACACACACTCGTATAGAGACAGATATTTTCTCGCAGTGTGCTCACACTCTTAACTGCATTTTTGAGAGGACATTCCATTTATTTGCATTTATTTCCTCACCCTAACATGGGGGGAAAAAAATGATTCATCTACTGTATGTACCATGATTTTTCTTTTTTTTTTTAGGATTTTGAAATACATTTTTTTAATGCCAGAATTGATATATTTGCTTCATTTGAGTCTATGAGATGGAGATAGAAGGAAGTTACTGCTTTTATTGTTGTAGTCTGAGCAACGTAATCCATTCATTCATCTATCCAAACAGCTACAGTGGATCAAATACGTTTCCCATAAACTCTAATCTTAAAAATACCTTAAAAGATAAGAATGGTGTTGTGTGTTTGCGTGCGTGTGTGTTGTCCAGATAATTCTGTCTCCAGCCTCCTATTGCCCCAGTCTCTGCCTCATTGCCTTCACAACTGCTATTGATTTACGGCAGCACATTGTTTCCTACAGTCTGAATGGATACTTAAGCTACATCCTTGTGTGTGTGTGTGTGTGAGTGTGTGTGCGGTTTATAATGCTCTTTTCATATGATTTGTGCCGTAGTCCGATCATAGTTATTGATTTTGTTTGCAGAGAGCCAGGCGGAGATAAGCACAGACAGAAATAGAGAGATGAGATGTAATGGGAGAGAGAGACAAGAGAGGGAAGCAGATATACTGTACAGGGAGACGGACACAAGGAGAAAGATGTAATCATAACATTGTCCTACCCCATGGTGCATGAAGTAACCTCTATACTCTATAGTTTTGTTTGTTTTATTTGCCATTTTGTTGGTACAGTGTGAGGTCTTAAGTGTTTCAAGCGACAGTTAAAGGGACTATTTGTAACTTATCACGCGCATAAATCATAACGGGTCGGAATCCCATGCGCGCTCGCGTGTGGGTACGCGCTGCTCCTGCTGCCTGCTGCCTGCTTGCACACCGCGCTCGTTCTCACCCGCTCGGCTCGCTCCAACTCCACGTGCACGCGCGCACACTGCAGAAGAGTAAGTTTAGCTCTGAGAATATCTAGTGAATGTGCAGTGGACGTTTTTGCAGAAATAAATGCTGCAGCTCCTCCAGACCAACAGAGGTTTCCCGTGTCTTGTGAAGTGACGGGGCTCCGCAGCGAGTTACGTTATCGTCCCGACCGGGTGTCGGTGTCTCCCCCCCCCCCCCGTTCCCCCCGTTCCCCCCGTTCCCTCCGGGTCGCGAGGCTGAAGCAGGAAAAGCCAGCACTAGAATCAGCATTGATTCATGGAGAGACCCTCCTCTGGTCAGCTAACATTACTGCCAAGCAGGTGAAATATAGAGTGATATTGTGTGTTAGCTGACATGTGTCGCCTCACTGTTTAGACCGGTGCTCGTTCATGTCAATGTAGCGCGAGCACAAGCGCGAGCGCGAGCAACAGGACGCTGACTTTCGTTGACATTGCGGCCACAGGTGTCGCTGTGAACAAGCAATTTCTGATTCTTACATATAGCCCCTTTAAGGTAATACTGTGTAACTTTTTTTCATATGAATAAATGTCGATGTGCTTCTTTGTAGCAGCATTTGCTTTAATGCAATATCGAATCCCGATATCTTGTTTACAAGAGCTTTCACGTTTCAAATTGTTCAACATTTTCCTTAGCGATTGTTTCTTTTTTGCATCTTTTTTTAATGCCTTTCCATTTCTTTTTCATTCCCTTAGAAATTATGTTGTATCAGTCTATTAAGAAATAATAATATAATTGCTGTCAATGGAGATGCCCAAACAGATATATTAGAGTTTCAATGCAGCAAAAGTACTGGTTTAGAATGGTGTTCGTCATTGTGCAGTGCATCTTTTTTTTTTCTTTAGAAACATAAAGTTACATTAGCCTTTTTTTAAAAAGTGCTTTAATCAATATTTTTTATAATAACAATGGGTCAGATCACATATGAGAAGAGTTGCTTGTAGTGAGAATCCCACCGAAAATTGCTACCCAACACCGCAGTTGCTCTAAACTTACGGAACTCTGTAGTGTCTTTCAGCCCGTTGTTTGAGTTTCATGGCCAACGACCCCGCAGTTCCTCTTACTGTAGCATGAACACATATGAAAATGATAGTATATAATAAACGATATCATAAAGACCATACTTTTAAGGCACAACATGTGTATATTTAGAAACCGTAAGGATCATCTCAACTGTCAGTTGTCTGTTAGGTAATCAGGATCTTACAACCCGTACTTACAACCCATCAGCCCTTCTCTTCACAGCCAATTCAGAGCCTTTATTTGCTTGTTAAGGATCCAGTTAAACCCTACTGGTTCCATCTCTTTATGAAAGCAGACAGAGTTCATTAAAAGTCTAGTTGAGAGTTAATTGAATGTGCTGGCAGTCAGATATTGCAGCTAGAGTGTATAGCTGCAGAGTGGACATGTCTCTATATGTGCGTAGAGAAACTCTTAATTGTGTGATTGAATGCGCTGGACTCACAATGTGAGTCAGTATTACTCAGCTACTGGCTTTTTTTTTTAGCATGACATTAATTACGCATTATGCTGTACTCTAGCAACATCCGCTTCCTTTGGCGTCATACCAATCTCACTAATTAGTAACACTGACGCTGGTGAAGGTCATTAAAGCGAGATGACGGAGACTTCAAGCTGAAAAAAAAAAAGTCAGAACAGATGCTTGCGAGCAAGACAGACAAGAAAAGACAAGGCAAAGATCTCATAATTTTGCCGCACATATCGTCTTAAAGTGCCTTTTATAGTATTGCACTTCTATAACACTGTTGAGCTCATGATGGAAAGTAAAAAAGAACGATCAAAATTGATGCAGGGTTAGGGTTAACCCTAACGCTAACCCTAACCCTATGCAAACCAGATATATTGGCTTTTTTTTTTCATCCCATGCAGGCTTACTCCTTAATTGTCAAACCACCTACATTACCCAAAGTGCTGGGCAAGCTACTTGGAAAGTGTAGTGAGCTAAGCTACCAGTTACTCTACATTAACTGAAGCTTCAATTCACTGAAGCTGAGTGAGTCAAGTGAGTCAACAATTTTTGCTTTGATTAAAAAAAGTCCTTGATATTAGTAGTTTTGATTATATATTATATGCTGCTAATAGAGATGAGGAGTGGATTACAAAAGTCTGTTCAGCTCACTTCTTTCTAACTCCACAACCCCGGACATTTTCATTTTCAAACTTGTAGTCTTCAGCCCCAAGCGTCAAATGGGGGGGGTCAGTGACATAATGTGTATCAATTTAGGGGTCTTTGACATGAAAAAGGTTGAGAACCACTGTTTTAGAAAGTGATTATGAGGAAGGCGCAGGTGTAGAAGTGGGCTCCGAGGTGTTTGCGTATAGTCACCGGCTTAAAGCGCTGCGTGTCCTCGCACGTGTCCGTCGGCAGCTCAGACATTTGTCAGCTCCACGACCGATTTCATGTTTGATGAGCTGGAGAAAAAAGGTGAAGCAAAGACGATGCCAGGGAGAACTAATGAAGTCGAAGCTGTAGAGCAGCAGCTATAAAATAAAAAGCAATGCACATTTTGTTCTGGGAACACAACGGTTTGTCTTTCAAACAAGCAGCCAGCATGTTTTGGACACTTCAAACTGATATGATCACAAACATATAGCCTGTGTAGTGTGAACTATACAGCAACAGTGAGACCTGTATCCATGGCGACTCAGCAAGCGTGCAGTAACTCTCAGCGATGTTGATTATGTTATAAGCGACGCGATTATGGCAGCTCACCAAACCACAACAGGGGTTGGAGAAACACTAACCGGTAGTACGCGATGGTGATGACTGAGAGCGATGACATGATACACACTCACAAAAGCAGCAGGGGAAGATGGGACGTAATATAGCTGGAAGGAAAAACAACTGGCAAGGGTATTGTCATTGGTTGAGTCATGTGGAGGGTAGAGATTGTGTGGATATTTACATGACAAACAATATTAAAGCAGTTGACAATCAGACGTGAGCCAAACCTTCTTTTTTTTCTCAGTTTCCAGATGGCACATGATTGTCTATCTGTGCATCGACAGGGGTCTGTAAAACTGTTCCAAACTAGAACATTTTGTTTAAATACAATGAATTTTATCGTCAATTAATTAAAAAAATATATAGGTATTAATCAGGGCTGCCAATCCATTAAGATATTTAATCGCATGATTGTCCATAGTTAATCGCAAATTATTAATCGCACATTTTTTGTCTGTTTAAAATGTACCTTAAAGGGAGATTTGCCAAATATTTAATACTCTTATCAACATGGGAGTCGGCAAATATTCTTGCTTTATGCAAATGTATGTATATATTTATTATTGGAAATCATCAACAATACAAAACAATGACAGATATTGTCCAGAAACCCTCACAGGTACTGCATTTAGCATAAACAAAATATGCTGAAACATAACATGGCAAACTAACCAACAGGCAACATCAGCTGTCAGTGTGTCAGTGCGCCGACTTGACTATGACTTGCCCCAAACTGCATGTGATTATCATAAAGTGGACATGTCTGTAAAGGGGAGACTCGTCGGTACCCATAGAACCCATTTTCATTCAAATATCTTTAGGTCAGAGGTCAAGGGGACCCCTTTGAAAATGGCCACGCCAGTTTTACCGCGAGTTTGCCGTTATTTAGCCTCCTTTGCAACAAGCTAGTATGACATGGTTGGTACCAATGGATTAGGTTAGCTGTGGTTTTGTAGTTTCATATGATATCAGTATCTTAACTCTAGCTTTAAAACTGAGTCCGCTACAACCTAAAATTCACAAGTTGTGTTAATGCATATTAAGTATTTATGGGGGATGTATTTGGGTTGAATAGCTCAAACAAAATTCACAATTTGAATACAGTAATTGAACCCAGTTCAGTGTTCAGACTCTTCTATCGAAGTGAAAATCCCCCAAAAATAACTGAAAGCTGCTCTAAATTATGTTTCTTTAATAACAATAGATCAAATAACTATTTGTAATGTGAAAGGGGTGACTTGTAGTGATGAACCCACAGAGGATTATCTCTCGACCCAAGTATTTAGCGCCTTTTAACTTATTGTTTTGGTTTTACGGCCCACCACTTTACTGTTGTGATTCAGTCTCACCACTCTCATCACCCTTGTTTCAATATGCAGCAGGCAGCTGTTTCCCGTCGAAAAAAAAAAAAAAAAGCTGTAAAAGCCCACTGTAAGCTACCACTGTAAGCTACTGCCAAGCATTAAATGGCAGACAGACAACGGTAGCAACTAGCTGGTGAGCATAGTGGAGTTGGTGGGAAGCAAAACAGAGCTAAAAAGAGAGTATTGGACTTACAGTTACCATGTGGACACAAACACGACCCTAATGAATTCTAATTTTGCTGCATGTCTGCTTGATGTGTAAATAAGCGTTTGTTTGCTCGCAATTTAACTATATCAACTTGTTTACAGCTTGTTGGGCACATTTAAACCTGTGTTAAGTCATATTTTTGGCCACATTTTATGGGGTACTTTTTGTGACAAAACTGTCACATCCAGCAGATACAGAGCATCATTAGCATATGGAGTCGAGTCTTTTGCTTCCCGATGAATTTAAGCCCAATATTCACTCTTCTTTTAGGTCTGGTGGGTGATAATTCTCTGTTGGTTCCTCAATGTGAGCAATACATTTCACATTTTAATTTGATCCATTGTTAATATCAACTAGAATTACCGCCCCGTGGTTGTAAACCAGTCAAGTTGCAGTTTACATCCAAGTATGTCCAAAATGTCACCACTTCATCATTTTATCCTGTTAGACATTTGTGTGAAAATGTCATAATTAACATATGAATTCTTGAGGTATGGCAAAAAAATTGTTTTGTGATGTCACAGTGACCTTGACCTTTGACCACCAAAATCTAATCAGTTTATCCTTGAGTCCGAGTGCATGTTTGTACCAAATTAAAAAAAAAAAAAAAAAAATTGCTCAAGCCATTCTTGAGATATCACTAGAATGCTAGAATGAGAAAGACGTGAAGTCACAGTGACCTTGACCTTTGTCCACCGAAATTTAATGAGCTTATCTTTGAGTCCAAGTGGACATTTGTGCCGAATTTGAAGAAATTAGCTCAAGGCGTTCCTGAGATATCACCAGAATATGACGGACGTGAGGTCACAGTGACCTTGACCACCAAAATTGAATCAGTCCATCCTTGAGTGTAAGTGGACGTTTGTGCCAAATTTGAAGAAATTCCCGCAAGGCGTTCTTTCCATATCACGAAAATGGGACGGACGTACATTAAGGTCACAGTGACCATGACCTTTGACCTTTGACCACCAAAATCTAATCAGTTCATCTCTGAGTCCAAGTGGATATTTGATATATATTTGATATTTGAGGAAATTCCCTCCAGGCGTTCCTGAGATATTGCGTTCACAAGAATGGACTGGGACGGACGTACACACGGACAACCCAAAAACACAATGCCTCTGGCCATGGCTGTTGCTGGCGCTGAGGCATAAAAGATAAGATTATTGCAGCTTTAAATGGGATTTATAGAGGAGTGCTGTACAGTATAATGTTCCACATTGCACCAGCAAACCCACAAAACTTATTCACCTTCACTCCCTTTGTCAGGAGTGAGTAACAAAACCACAAGTTTGCCTCTAAAGGCATTTTCTTGTCTCTCCTTTTCCCTTAAGTACGATTCTTTTGTTCCACAGAAAGAAACTTTTTTTTTTTTTCCAGCTGGTCCCCTTGGGCAATGTCAGTATCATCCTCTACATGCAGCCACGACTCAAATCTCCTGATGCAGTCAAATCCTTTGCAGCAGCCTGCTTTTCCTTTTGGGAGCATGTGGAATTTTACATCATAATTTCTTCTTCCCCTTCACGTTCTGAATGAAATTGTAGGTCTGAAACACTTGTCTCATTGAAACGTCTCAAGTGAGCATACAGGTATATACAGGGGTGAAATAAAAAAGAACAATTTGGCTTGGTGAGAGGAAAATAAATCTGCAACGCCTAATGGTAATGACAGTTGATAGAATTCAGAGTTAATGTTGATGGAGTTTGAGTTTCTGCATCCTAGGGCTGGGCGATATGGAGAAAATCAAACATCACAATATTGTTGACCTCGATATCGATGATGCGTCGTTATTGTAAGGGTTGATGCTTTTGCAAAATGTTTACAATGAGAGTTTTGGTAAATGTGAAATGATAAATGCTGTTGTATTTTTTCCCTATACCCACTTAGTAATTACAGTATATCCACATTACTGATTATTATTCATAAAAAATCTCAGAGTGTAAATATTTTGTAAAAGCACCAATAGTCAACCTTACAATATCGTCACAATATAGATATTGAGGTATTTGGTCAAAAATATTGTGATATTTGATTTTATCCATATCGCTCAGCCCTAATATCACGATATCAATATCATATCGATATGATGCCCAGCTATATATGGCACCGTTTTCTTTGATCAGCAACATGCTGACTACCAAGTTCTTCCTTTGTTTATTGAAGACAAACTGCCTCTCCTATTTCTTCTGAATTGTGTATCTCCAATAAGCAGTAAATACATCCGATCTTGCCACAGAAAATGCAGATGTTTGCAGCAGCGCTCACCTCTTGCATAACAAGCCTTGAGGACCAAACAGCTCTACTGTAATAACTTCATATTTTTCAAGTCTGTGTACATGAAAAAGAAAGGGCACTATGCAACTGAGATGAAAAAAGAGAAAGGAAATGAGGAGCGGAACCATCGTCTTTGACGTGTGTTTCTTAATTCATATGCTGTACAGGGTGTATTCCTATGTGACTGTGTGCACATACGTTTGTGTGCGTCCGTGCGGTCTGCTAAGTACCTGCTTGAGCTGATGCAGGTGGATGTGTTTGTGTGAGCTCTTCCTAGAGCCAGCAGATAAAATACAGCAGCTTCCTATTATTTAGCCCCGAGGCACATGGGCGTGCAACCATTGTCACGAGTCATGAACCCACAGCACAGGAGAGAAAATGTCAGATAGAGAGAGAAGAGGGGGAAAAAGAGTGCTGGAAACACCGACGTTGCTACCGTTAGAAATTGACCTCTAGAGGGGGATACTTCACATTTCATTTAACAACTAACAACACTCCGCAGGTAGCTCTTTCAGAGATAATTTTAAAATGTCTTATTTGCCGAAGATTATACAGACAGTCGGGAATTGTTAGAGAAAACAGAAAAGAACATGTGGAGAAATGTCCTCACACAAATGTAAAATGCAGGCATGTGTAAACGTGTGAGCAGGGAGCTTTTGGTTTCCACTCAGTTCCCCTCACAATGTAGTCACAATGTAGTATCTCAAGGTTCAGTCTTTCATTGCAATCTTTTGAATTTTAGTTCAGGGTTTTTCTTTCCATTCAGAACACAAGTGAATAAGGGAGGAAGTGAAATCGCCATGGGAACAGTGTAAGCAACTTAGGCATTTTGTGAGACATAATGTCAAGTCACACATGCATGTCTTCAGATTTCTTAACATCAGGCGCAATATCACAATTACTAACTTCACTGCTAACTATGACATACGTAAATATTTGTTTTTTTTCCCATTAGTATCCATTGGATGAAAAGAAACAGATTACAGCTCTTTTGATTAGTTTGTATCAGTGTGGCTCATTTAAATGTTGGGGATTCTTCTCCAATTCTTCAGGTTTTCCTCAAGACGAGTCAAGCTGGATGGGGAGCATCTGTCCACAGATCTTCAAAGTGCTTTCAAAGATTTCTAACAAACTTCGAGTCCGTGCTTCAGGTAGGCCACTCACAGTCTCCGCAACCTCCTTCCTCTTAAGTTGTTCTAGTGTTCGGCTTTGCGCTCAGTGTCATTGTCCTGTTGGAATAGAAATTGTTCTCTCATTCCAAGGTTTTTTGAACCCTAGATTTGCCCGCATTTACTGAAACCCAATCCACTGATCCTTCTATTCTCATAAACAAACTATCTCAAAGAGCGCTTCTATAGTTTAGTGACAGTAGTTTTATTTTTTTGTTATTCAAACTAAAAAACCACAAGTTAAAAAAAATAGAAAATATTACTATATACAATACAAATCTGGTGTTAAACATTTGACAAAAAGGCTGCCTATTGGCCAATACTACTGCAGTCCTGTGCTTTGATTCAGGTGGTACAAATGTTCTATTTAAATATGTATGTTACCACCTTGCTGTGGCGTGTCCTATAGCCAAATTTGACTTCTGCTCTACCACCTGTGACAGTCAACTGTCAAACAATGAGCAAATTAAAAAGTGTAGGAGACGTTTTCTTTCCGGTGTGTCCTCTTCTAGTATTGCCAGCAGCTGTATGCTCAGGAATGACTTGTCTTGTCTGGAAGCTAATGGATCTCACTAAGTGATCTAAAATCACACAACCTTTAGCTCTAATTGTGTACATAGTGACACCAATAGCTTAAATGTGCAGAGACAAGCCACTCTTATTACCGCCACCTTCTCAGTAAATAGGTGCTGGCGTTACTGGAATGCTGCAATTTTGCCGAGTGTTTGCGCTTGCAATTGTGAGCTAGTGCTGTCAAAATTCTTGGAGTGTCTCATACCAAAATAAGTATGTCAGCGTGATCCTGCTGCACCTTGAGATCCTGACCATGAAAATCACAAACAGGATCGGTGTCGAGGGACAACTCTGGCCGATGCCAACACACACTGGAACCGTGTTTGACTTTTGTGCCGAGTATACGGGCACAGCTCTCATGTTGGTTATACAAGGACCGGATGGCTCATAACAACGACGCCGGTACTTCATATTCCCGCAGTACCCCCCCCCCAACAGGACTCCCTGGGGAACACGGTCGTAAGACTTTTCCAAGTCATAAAGTGACACATTTGCATAGCGGCTAGTTTGGCACGCCCTCAAACAAAGCTAGTTAAAGCGGAGCTGAAGCGGAGTCCGAAGAGTTTGGTTCGGTTGACCAATCACAGCAGTGGGCAAGCTGGGGAGGGGGCGTTTCAGACAGAGGGTGAAAAGAGGTGCTGCAGCACAGCCGGTATGAGGAAAGTAAAGCGATTTTTTTTTTTTAACATTAAAGCATGTAAAAACATGTTCTATTAGAAACCCCAAATACAAGTATGCACCTGAAAATAAGCAGAATAGGTCCCCTTTATACATAATTGACTAGGGAAGCTATTGCTGTACTTTGCGTACAGCTATTTTTGGCCATACTGCACTCTGTGAGAAGACTTTGCAATATTCTAATGCATCAGCAACTGTCTATAGGGGAGAGATATCGAGAGAGATATCCCACCATCAAGGGATACGATTTTAGAGTCCGAAATCAATTTTACACTCTAGGTGATGAGATCGAACCATTCTTCTGTGTAATCGTGTTGTTATGTTTTCAAAAAGGCTTTCTATAGCTATTTATCACATAATTGCCTTATTGACAACACTTTTCCACTTGCACATTGTACAAACTTTGTCGACGATAAATTATTATTTATTTTTTTTTTTTTTATGCACCATTTCCATTCGGCCTCTCTAATTCAGGACAGATCCAAAAGTACTAAAACATAAAGCCAGCTCGTCTTACACATCAGCAGCACCATCCGCTGAAAAGTGCTCGCCAGCAGTCTTTTGAACTGGAGAACAATGCGAGCGCAGTCACGTGCCGTGAGAGCGGCAGACTCCCCCTTTCTGTCCATCTCTAATCGGTTTGTTTTCTTCTTTCTTTGTCTGTACGTCTACCTGTACCCTTTGTAGTTGGATAACAATGCGAAGGCAAATATATCCTCGCGTGGCTGCTGACATGCTTTCTGTGTCATCTCCAGCTCTCTTAATAAGCTGTTTATACTGCTGTTTCTTTGTGTATGGTCGTCTTTGACAGGGTCGAGCCTTTGTAGTCAGATAACGTGAGCTCCTCTAACACATCGGCCTTCCGAACAACATAAAAGAGTTAAGTTGCTCTGTGTGTGTGTGAAGGGCTTTCCATGTTGCTCACTTTGGGACGGCCTTTATTCATAATCATCACGCCCGGAGATTACATGTTCTCACTGCTGGGAGATGAAAAAAACATATACTTCACAGGGTGGGAGAAAAACTGACTTGTTTTCCCCACTGATCCCCCCTCCCCCCCCTCATTTGCTTTTGTGTTCAGCTTTTGAAAGTAATGTAAGGGGTCTGGGACCCCTTCAAGATGCACAGCGTGTTATTAAAGAGCATGGCAAATTTGAGTTCAATTGAAACTCAAACAAACTGACAAATTGTGGGTATGAATTTTTGAATATGTGTGTCGAGGCCTTCTTTGCCGCCTTGGCCTAAACCAAAGACTTTGATTGCACTCTTACTTGCAGCCAGGGAGAGAAGTTGAGTAGCAGAAGCTGTGATCTTAAGAAACCAACAGAGTGCTCCAGGGATGACGTATTTTCGAGGCCATCCAGGAAGTTAGCATCGCCCCGGTTCCCTCGACAAAAAGCCAATGGGATTTTTCTATTGAGTTATGGATTGTTGCAGAAAATATGATACTTGCACGTTTTGTTCAGCGAGATAATCTTCACAAATGAACACCGCTTTAATGATTTTTGCTAACGTTTTATGAGGCTATAAACGAACTACACCGCGGTCGCATGAGCGCGGGTATACACAACGAGGCTGTAAGGGCGGACAAGTCGCTGTGATGACGTTTTGTAGTCTCATTTAGCCCTTTTTTAAGAAACAAAAAGGCTTCAAAATACACGAGTGGGAAATTTACTGACGTATCTTAGAACAAAACGTTAAAATCTAGGTGAGGGTTTGGGTCATTTTCTCATAGACTTCTATACAGTCGGACTTCTTTTTGCAACCAGAGGAGTCGTCCCCTGCTGGCTATTAGAAAGAATGCAAGTTCAAGGCACTTCTGCATTGGCTTCACTTATCAGGCCTGAAGGTTGCCCACTGACTTTTAATTATTAGCGTATAGTTACAAATGTCAATGGGTTTTGAATGAGGTTTTCTTACCTCTGGAAGTTGCAGTTTTAAGCTCTCTATCATACCATCATTGTCACAATAAACAGACATGCAGAGACAGACACATGTGCACTTGACAACATGCTAAAATGATATACAAAGTTTATATATACAAAATATTTTCAGCTCCCACAGACACATCTTCGCCCCAATTTGCACCAATCAAACGGATTCGCCTGATGACAGAAAATGAGGCTTTGCATTGACTTAATGTGCAATTGTGCCACCTCCAAGTGATATCAAGTTTAATCTGACACAACTTTGACATGATGATAGGCTATTATGTCAAAAAAAGATTTAAAAAAAATGAAAAATTGCCATAATGCTAACTATGCTAACCTTGAATTATATGAGTTCTGTGACAGAGGCCGGCAACGTTGACATTAAATATGTATACATGTCTCTGCGGTGACTTTGACACCCTGGCGTAACTTTCATCAATGCTCCCTGCGTGCTAATACTGCGTTTGACAGACTTGCATCATCAAAAAAACGCATTTCATACATATAAATGTGTGCCATTACATCAGTCGGTAATACTGATGTATGGTCTGTAATACGATTTCCGTCACATCTCTGGCGAGGCGCGGTGCTGAATGTATGAATGTGTGATGTGACGCTCACATGTCAGCTGTCAGTGATCAGCCTCTGTACAGTGCTATAGTATGCATGTGCAGGTGTATGTAGAGGGATGCCAGCACTGCTTTTGATGCGGAGATACTTTGACGGATGTGACGAGCTGACAGATGGGTGACAGTGGGGGAGGTAGGCTGTGTTCGTAATGTGAAAACTAATTTCAAAGAAGATTGGCACATGATTTTACAGATGAGACAGAGAAAACCAATGTCGTAGGAAAAACAGCAGTTAAGTGAAGCAATACATCGTCAGGTTATTCATATATACACAGTTCACGTGCACACATTCTGATCACGTTCAGGAGCCTGGGGTATATTCTTTTTAATCCGATGTAACAGCAGGATTGCTCATAAACCGAGATGTTAATTAACATTATTGTGCATATAATTAGCCAATAAATTAACTGCATATTATGATTTCTTTACGCTTGGTGTAGAATGAACAATGGATTCATTTTAATGTTGTGGGTTCATGTAACATCTGTTTAACACTTTTTTTTTTTTATTATATGTGTACAACATTATTTGACCCTGGCATTTTCAATGACTTTGGTTGGTATGCCAAAGAACGTACTGTATGTTGCTAAGAAGTGAAAGTCAATTGTTCGTTCCATTGCAACATCAGCGCCCAGCAGCGGAGCTACGCTTCCACCATTTTGTACTGAAAGCGACTACCGGACGCCAGTAAAACGTCCGCCTACAAAGTGCCTAACAAAAACTTAATTATTTCTTTTCTTTTCTGTCATAATTTTAATGTCTCTACCAAAATGGCCTGTGTTGAACAAAACAAATATTATAAATATTCATACTATTATAACTATTTACTTACTTACTTTTGTATTTATTAAACCTTTTTTGCCCGGCTGCTTCCCAGAGGAGCATAAAGTGATCGATGGACATAAATGGAAGTTACAAAAATGTGGGTAGGCTCAGTCGATGTAGAGTTACATACAGTACAAATGAAAAAGGGGAACTTGAGATAGGGAGAAATCCCATTTACATTGCGGTGATCCCATTAACCTCCACTAATAACATGAACCAGGGGGGTTCATTAAGTTAACATAATTCGCTATAATATCCAACAGTAGAAAAAAACTTCACACTATTAATGGTATCAGCAGTCTTCTTTAAGAATAAAAGAGCATGACCAACACCCTAAACATGTAATAGGATAATTTGAATATAATTTCACAAGCTTCCATATATGCCTTTTAAAGTGATACATAATCAATTATCTTTGCTTGCTGCACGTTGAAACAGTATTTGGCTAATGATAGCTGATATGTATAAAGACATTATCATTACATTACAGCATTTAAACGGTGCTTTTATCCACAGCTACTCACCCTGAGTGCAACAGTAGATTAAGCTGCATTGCTAGATCATCAACATTACAAACATCTAAATATAGAGTGTTTTACAGTGCTGTAACCATGGAATAATCATATAGGAGTGATATTCAGTTTACCGTAAGGCTGTCAAAGTCAGCGTGATAATAACGCGTTAACGCAAATTTGTTTTAACGCCACTAATTTCTTTAATGCATTAATGCAACTTGCGATTTTTAGGTTGTAGTGGGTCAGTTTTAAAGCTATAGTGAAGATACTGGCATCATATGAAACTAGAAAAAGGAAGGAATCCATTGGTACCAACCAAAATTAATCACACCGATTAATCGATTATCAAAATAGTTGGCAATTAATTTGATAGTTGACAACAAATCTTTTTTTATAGAGAGCAAGTTGAATGAGCAGAGAGGCCAGATAAGCCAACAGATGGAGCAAAAATTGTGTTTATTCTGGGAGTGCCTGCAACTCCAGGGAAAATGTGGGTGCATGATTTGTATGACTGTAAATCAGATATTGTGGAAAAACTGACTGAGCTGTCATCAATTCACCACGCTGCTGAGTATCTGAGTAAGACAGCGAATGCCTTGCAACTCTAATAGTGCTGCTGTACAGCTGATGCTCACTTAGAGACAACTGGAAACAATTCAATCCGTAAATAGAATATATATCCAATTGGCTTACATAGTGATGGTTCCTGTTAATGCGTGTTACTTCTCAGAGAAACGTGATTGCTGCTGTCATCATCGCCGACAAGGTATAAATAATGTATAGATAGTGAATCCAATAGGCCGTCTTGAAAAAAAGCACAGTTCTGGGAAATGAGTGGTGAGTCTGTCAGGAAATATCAGTCCAGCCCTGTTTCTACTTCCTCTCCTTGTCTTTAAATATATCTTTCTGTATTTGTATCTGTTTCTTTTCCCTCGCGTAGACAGAAGCTGTAACATAAACACACTTTCTTGTAATCGCATTACTTTGATCCCACAATATGTAATCCTTTACCTTCGATTCCTGACCGTTCACTGTTTATCTGCCCTGCTGAAGAATTGTTGCAATTGCTGTGTGTGTGTGTGTGTGTGCGTGCGTGTGTGTGTCTGTTTGTGTGTCTCTAAATGCCAGCAGCATCATTCAGGCTGAAGGCCAGACTTTTACACTGACCTTTAGACCCTCATCAACCTCTCTGTCTAACTACACACACGCTCTGTCTGTCTCTCTCACACACACACACACACACACACACACACACACACACACACACACACACACACACACACACACACAGTCTGCCTGTATGACAGCTGGGAAGCCTCTGTTAAACAGAACTGTTTTCACCTCCACTTAACCTGGAGGGAAATAGCACACAGTCCACTTACGGCACTTCTAGTGCCCTTTCGTCATCTCCCATATATACAGTTAGGGTTGACCCAAATTGACCGTTGCCATAGTAATATAATTATATAAATATATATATATGTAATAATAATGTATAAATCCCAAAATAGCCTATGAAATAAGGAATAATCCCACAACATTGTTCATATTCAACATTAATTCTCAGTTATTCTCAGAGGGATATCGCTGTTTGTTATGTGTAGAGGTATTTGTGTGTGTACAGTTGTGCAACAGCGGCACTGTACCGAAGCTTCAAATACCTTTGAATACTTCTCACCGAAGCTTCGAAGCCCAAAAAATGGTATTCGGGACAGCTCTATATACAGTATAGTAACTGTCTAACTTAATGTACTTAATTTATTCAATTCAAGTCAATGCTATTCTATTCAATTCAGATGACAATACAGTTGCAAAAGCGCTGAAATATCATTTATTATGATGGAATACTCTCTTAAATTAAATGTAATACAAAAAGCTGAAATGTGAATGCATTTATTTAAATAAAAGATATTTTGTTTCGTATAAATTGAGGTGACAAAACGTTTATGGTGAAGGCTGTCAACCAAGCTTCTAGTGTCTATGGGTCAACTTTCATTGCATACTGAAATGAATAGTGTCACATCATGATAAGTTGCTCAATGTCACGAAAGGCCTGTCAGAGGAAGTGTTTTGGTTTAGTTTCTGTCTGTTTATATGTCAACTAAAAGAGCTGGAACCAGGGTTGAGCCTGCGTACAATCAGCATGGTTAGCATTGTCATTTCACAGCCTTGGACTCCAAGCACTGCTGTGTGTAAACACAGCCTCGCAGAGCTGCTAGCATGGCTGTAGATTCTCAGTCTTGTTTTGTTACTTCTTTTTTTTTTTTGTTTGTTTGGTAGAGTTGTTTTGCTTTTGTCTCCTGTCAATCCAGAGACGCCGTTGATCCTTAACAATGTTGCTTTGTCTTTGAACTAAGTAACAATTCTGTTGAGGCTTCTTTCCAAACAAGAGGGAACTACTGCGAGTCCCAAACCCACCCCCTGACTTCACCTTCACTGCCACACTGAATGTAATAGTGAACAATCTTGTATTTTCTTGTTCTGTGTAGAGCCGAATACTCCGCATCTTCCCTCTTCTTCCTTACGATCGAGTCACTTGAGAAGTCTTTTTTTTATTAATTATTGATTAATTATTATTAATTTGCCATTAACTCAAGGCTTATAAACTTTAATTTTCACCATCATCTGTTCTATTACTTTCTGTGTCTTTTGGTATGTAGCTTATTGTAAGTAGATCAGCTCATAAAGTTAATCTATTTGTCATTTTCATAGTGACACAGATGAAGAGAGAAATAAATAGAGATACTAAAAAGTAAAGACAGGAAAAGAAAGAAAAGAAAAAGTTTGAAACAAATTTAATTTGAATTGAATTGAATGAGCCTATCCATCTGTATGGACTTTGCAATTTTTAAAGATGCATGTATTAAATGTCGACTGCAGTAGTGTTTCCATTATCTCTTTCATAGCCATTTGTGTCAAATAGTGTTGAGGAAACCGATATTTTTTTCCCCTTTTTTCATTAAGAGTCATCATTATCCAGTCATTGTTATTTTCTATCTTAATATTTGCAAATGAGAAGCTGTCTTTGACTTTCGCTCACCATATTTTCATCATCCGATAGTGTCCGTGGCTCAGTTGGATAAGGTGAAGCCATGATATAATGTGTGTCAAATCTGCACTTTGGTGCATGCCACCCCTCTTTCCCCCCCCCTGTCTTTCCTGTTTCTGTCTTTTGATGCCAGCTATCTGATAATACATGCCAGCTAGCTGCGGGTTTCATGTGCTGCTTTGTAAATAGGGCAAAACATAATTTGGTCCAATCTGTCAGGACATGGTTACGCTGAAAATAGTATTGTCTCATTTTGGAGTTAGCATCACAGAGGGAGCTTAAAGTCTGGACTTTGAGCACCACAAAAGCTCAAGCTTCGACTTCACTTCGCTTGCCAACACGACCATTGAAAAGGGGCTAATGAAGGGACATGTAAAGTGTCTGAGTAAGGCCAGAGTAAGGGCTATGATGGCTTTTATGTGTCCAAGCTGCTCCAGGCAGAGGAAAGACAACAATATGCCAGATTTTTGTTTTATCAGACAAAGAAGAAAGCTGAATCCAAAAACTAACTCAAACCAGGGCTGCGGTCGAATAGTCCAACCAAAAATTATGTGCTATGTCTTTTCCCAACCACTTCTCCTTGACCTCGATGGAAAACATCATGAGGTCAGGGAAAGATGTGAAGGAGAATTCATAAGCACCGTGGTGCTAAGAGAATCCGATTGCACTTACACTAGGCTACGTAATTATGCAACGGCGAATGTTATTGACGTGCGTCGCTTTAAATTAGGGATGCGCCGATCCAACTTTTTCATTTCCAAAACTGATAGCGATACACGGTCTTTGGGTATCGGCTGATACCGACTACCGATCCGATACCCGTGTTTAATTAATAAGCGGTATGCCTCGCTGTGTGGAAGTGGCTGGGATTATTCTTTTATGTGTAAGGAAACATCAGGCTTGACTTTCCTAACTTTGTAAAACAAAATGAAACAAATGAATTCATAGTCTAATTTGTGTTGACATTATTTTTGGCTCGGTGAGAGGAAAATGTTTGACAACCTCTGCACAAAGGGACCCATATTAAAACTGGTTAGGTGTAATTTTAATTGTTTAACAGTCTCTTCAGTTGCTTTTAAGAGTTCGAAAAAAAAAAAAAATCTGTTTTTTCTCTCTGTTGTCCTCCACTTGTCTCTCTGCTTCACTTTATCCATGACCTGCTTTATGAAAAAGCAATAAAGAAGCACTTAGTTCTCTCTCTTACGCACACTCACACCAACACAGATAAACCCATACAACCCAATGCAGCCTTCCTGGGTTTGTTGTACATCAAAAGTCCTTCAAACGTTGATCAATGATATTGAAATTGGAAAGTTACTGCAGGGTTTCTCAGAAAGATGGAACAAAAGAAAAAAAAAAAGATACACAAACGCATTGAAACAGACACACACACTTTAGCCATCAACCAAGTTAGAGCCTACAATTTACAGCTATCGTCTTGATCTCTCTACACAGCTCCTTCTTCCTGTTTAATATTTAATGGCTGTCAGGCCATTGTTTTCTCCCTTTCCCTTTTTTATTATTATTTTACTCTTTTACTGTTATTCCTTTCAGCCTTTTATTCTCTCACAAAGTTAGGACCCTGGAGAGATTGCTAGATGCTGTCTGTGTATAGCTTCTGTGACTGTGTATAGATGTGTGCATGCATAAAAGAGAGATTTATTTTTGGCTTTATTTGCTGCATCGGCTTTTCTGGAACAAACTCTATAGAACTTTTTTCCTCTAATCAGTGTTGCAGGTTGTGGCAATTAGAATGTGACAGCATGCAAACTTTTTCAGTGTCCTTTATGTTAAAACATCACAATACACATTAGAAATACACAATAATTCAACTTTCTAGAACACTACACTCCACTCTTTAAGATATTCTCTATCCTCCTACACACACTCTTTTCCTGTGGGCACAGTAGAAGTGTCAATCCACTTAACTTCAATAGCTACATAGCTTTATATAGCTTTTATTGATTGGACTGCTGCAGTGCACGTTCAAAACCTGCCTGTTCAGAGCGGGCCGATTGCTTGGCCTCCGGCGTTGATGCTTGCGGCTTTCTCGAGAACCGCTCAGCCGAACAACTTCACACTCACCTCTGCGCTTCGTTGGGTCCTGAGCAATACATCCACCAAGTGTGAAGTCGATCAGATGAACGGTTGTCCAGAAAATGACTGATAAATATATATGTCCCCTACATCTCCAGTCTCTCTTTTCTCTCTTTATCTGTTCTTGAATGTACTGTAGCGAGCTGTAGCCAGCATTCCGTTCAGCGGTGTAACAGTTAATAGGGTCCCCTCTCGATGCACTACACAGTTTGTACGTAACACACTGCTAATAAATATCTTCCTTAGATCTCAAGAGCTTGCACTTGACACTGCTCCTCCTTGGGTCCTCAGCAATACACCCAGATAGTCGAAGGACAGTTGTTTGTAGCGTTGTTGGGGTATTGTGCCCGATTGGAGCGTGTTGCCGTTCGGAGCGGGCCGATCGCTTGGCTCCAGGAACCCTCCTGGTATTGCTGCTCGAGGCCTTGTTGGGGGCTCGTGCCCGTTCGGAGAGTGTGGTATAAGTGTGTTAGTGTAAGTTAGAATATCCAGCATCCAGCAGCAAAACCGAACTGCAGTCAATGAGCCGCGGTCTGCCAACTGCGGACGAAATGCTGGACCAACATGTTCTCATCCCAACTGGTCACATACTGCCGCTTTGTCACGCCGTAAAGTGAAAGTGAAACTTAAATCACAGGACACGAACAGCGGTCTCCTGGATGAAAGCCTTGTGTTGGCAGCTCTCCTGCCCGCCCTTAGTGTGTCTTTTTGCTCTTTATACTACGTCACCACAGTCCCGGCGCACTTTCTCGATGCGTTCACTGTTGCCACGGATGGGTTTACATTATAGTTAATGGAACCCCCGGTGCTTTTCATACCGGCACTAAAAGGTGCCTTGTGCGGTGGTACTGAATGCCGATTGACCATGACAAAACCTTGGTATTTCACACCATGGGAATGAGAACGGGCTGGCTGGAAAGTCTGCAGAGCCCTGAAGCCCCGCCCCGCCCCAAATTGCACTGAATTTGACAAAGCACTCCTTCGTGTGCCCAGCAATACACCCCCACCAAGTGTGAAGTAGATCGGAAGAGCGGTTCTTGAAATATGCAAAGGACACACAGACAGAGATTCCTCGCTTTATAGTTATTAGATAGATGATAATTTCTTCGAAACAAACACAGATGTTTAAAACATGTCATGTCATGTCATCTTGACAAATGTGTTTCCTTTCTCATAGAAACATACATTTTTGAAAAATCCACTAACTAGCGGAATAGTATAAACATATTGGTATGTACATGATGTCCCCTTGTGCAGCATGCTATAGAGCACAAGACACAAACAAAACAGGGACCTGCTCATGAAGACACTGCTCCATAGAACTACCAGTGCTCAAAAACATCGTACATTTCATGTTAGCAAGTGCATTATGGCAAGGAAGGGAACAATAATGTGTGGGGCCTCATGAATGTTTGCACAAAAAGGCCCTGGTCATTCATTCATTCAGTAGATGTTGAGACATTCTGTCTGGACTAAAGTGGTGAACCGAACTGACTGACAGACTGACATTCTCATCCCTAGAGCCACGCTGCTGCTAGCACGGCTACTTGTCTTCCTGCTGAGTGCAAAGTGATTCTTATAACGTTCTAAAAGCACAACCGCTCCTAACAGAGACTTCAAGGTTAGACTGTTGCATTAGATGCATTAGTTGTGTCCCTTTAGTTTGTGTTATTGCAGAAAATGAAATGCCCAGTGCTCTGTCTTGTGACATCTCTCTGTGTTTGTCCGAATTATTGCGGAAAGCATTTATTGTTGCACTGCAAATGCGTTGTGGCAGTCGGGGCTTTAGACTGCATTAATCCATTACTTGTGGATGAGCACTTTTTGCCAACAAAAACAGTTTTATGAAATGAGCATGGTGTATTAAAGGTAGCCTGTGGAGTTCTAATTGTACATTCAGCATTTCTCCCCAATATGTGTCCTTAGTGTCTATCAACCATTTCAAATCACTTCCAGTTATATTGTCCTGAGGAAGGCAATCCATTTTCACATAATCCGATTTGCGTTTTTGTCTCTTTTTGTACGCATTTCACAAAACCTTATGAGGCGGTGCTCCAACAGAATTAGTGGACATAAACGCCTCAGATGGCTGAGTTTGAGCTCTTATTTGCCATTGAGAAGCTCCGGACCCCCCGGGGTCACAACTTTAAAAGCTGGCTTGAAATCGGCAGACCTGAGATGATGCCACCAAACATCCCTAATCAAATCCTATTTTTAACACAGCGGCTCCTGCAAGGCAGGGATCAGTGGTCTCCAAGGCTGATGACACTAAGCTCCCTCCAGGAGCGATGGCCACTTCGGCCGCTACAGATGGAGGCAGCTGTGCAGTTCCTGTCCTCAGGGTTTATTGTCCCCTCAGTGACATGCCCTTTGATTTTACGGCTAAGCACATGGTGCCACAGCTCAGCCTTTTCTGTCTTCAGATTCTTCTACTTCATTTGTGGTTACTAGGTTTGGCTGGTTGTCAACTAGGTTCCAGGTAAATCAAGTTACTTTTTTGAAAATTGTATCTTTCTTGCATTTGTGATTTGATCATAAAAATTCGCTGTACATTACACATAACAAGGATGCTCTCCGGGGTACTGATCTGTTGGTACTTCTATGCATTGAAAAACCTCAACAGGGATAAGGAGGAGGTGTGAAGCTGGTCACCGCAAGGGAAAAGAGGAAAACATGAAACGCCCATTTGTTTTTCATAGTGAGTTTGAGTTAAATATTGTTTTAGCAGTAGCATTATGCTAGCTGACCAGCGTAATGTGCATCATTTCATGTTGCATTCTGAGAAATAAAGCCAATGTAGAAGTGCCTTAAACTTGCATTCTTTCTAATAGCCAGCAGGGAGCGTCTCCTCTGGTTGTGAAAAGAAGTCCGATTGTATAGAAGTCTATGAGAAAATAACCCTACTTCTCACTTACTTCTTGATTTATTACCTCAGTAAACATTGTAAACATGAGTTTATGGTCTCAGTCGCCAGTTTCAAGTCTAAGTAATAAATCAAGTGAGAAGTAGGGTCATTTTCTCATAGACTTCTATACAATCAGACTTCTTTTTGCAACCAGAGGAGTCGCCCCCTGCTGGCTGTTAGAAAGAATACAAGTTTAAGGCACTTCTGCATCGGCTTCACTTCTCAGACCTCATAATTGCCCACTGGTGTCAAGTCTATTCCACCACTCCAAGCATCACTGCAGTGGATGTGTCTAAATGTGTCCAAACTGCACTGCGCACACTAGTGTTTTGTGTAAGCTGGGTGCCAAAGCTAACAGTGCTTTACATTTAGACAAATAAAGTTGGCACTGCATTTATCCCATTTGAATTCTTAAGTCACTGCTATGCAGCTTGAATAAACTGCTTCTATAACCTAAAAATAGGCCAATTCCCTTGTCGTCGGTATATTGTATCTGGGGCTGTTTAACAAGTGCTCCCATAAGACATTCCTCCTTCTCTGCACCCTTCTCTCCGTTCTCTTATCTCCTCCTCTCAAAGTCTCATACCTGCATTACATATCTTTTCTTCCTTCCCTCTCCTTTGTCCATTGCGTCTCTCTTTTGAGGTCACCGTAATGCCGATCCCATGTTGCCTGTCTCCCTACATCCCTTTTGTTCTATAAAAAAAGACAACGGCTATTGTAAAGTTGCTCCCTGTTGGCCCTCTACTTCCCACCCTAATTACCTCCTTACATCCCGTCCTACAATTCCCCCTCTTCTTCCCTTACTCCTTATCTTATCTTTTCACTCCAAGTAACTCCCTCTTGCTTCCTTCTGGCTATCCCTTCCCTCCCTCTCATTTCCTCGGTAACACACACACACACACACACACACACACACACACACACACACACACACACGCACCTACCTACAGTAATAGATGCACAAACACACAGAGAGTAAAGAGCTAATATATTGTTCTGCCACTCTTCCGGGGCACTCAAGATCCATTTTGGTTGTGCATGAGCACTTGTCTTTTTTAAGCTGAAATATAGAGGCATCTTAATGAATCCTGATGTCCTTTAATCTCCCCAAAAAAAACAGAAGAATTATGTCAAGGAAATGGAGGATGCAACACAAAGAGACGGAGAGAAAAGATGTTGTGTGTTAGAGTTTTTCTTGGGTAAATTGGGGATTTAGCAATGAGTGCTTCGCCTGTTATGTCCTGAGCAGGATATGAGGCTGCGTACTGTGGAGGAAACTGAATCCTCTTTGGGTGGAGCTGATGCGGGAAGTATTGGGGGAATCAGCTGCTAATACTTTTAAATGAGACTCTTGCCTCTTGTGTGTCTCTCTATCTTTCTTCTGTTCCGTCACTCACTGCATGTGTTAATGGTTACCATAAGGGCAAGCATCTCCATTTGCTGAGCCTGCAGCATTTTCATAAGGTCCAGGTGGCCACATCTGAAATACAAGTGGCATTAACACTTATCTAGTAATTGTAAAGATACATATTTATATATATCTTTATTCTGTTAACACTGCCAGACTTATCTTTGATTCATCATTTCAAAATGTATATTGCACAACCAAGCATCACTCAAACTCTCAATCTTGAATTTAAATTCTAGCTAAGATCTCATTTTTTCTTCCACAGATACCAGCCAGACTTACTCACATGGATAACTAAACCGCAACGAATTCAAAAATTAAAATAAAAATTAAAGAACATAACAGTAGTTCAAGGTCTTAGCAAAATCTTCTCCCTCCAGAAATGTCATGAGTAAGCCCCAAATCATATAAAAAGTGTTGTATTTCCCTTTTACTATATATGTAAGTTTCTCCATAGCCAGACAATGCAACAATCCATCATTCCAACTTAGTTTGCCTTTTTCTGTGATGTCTTTTTCTGTGATGCACCTTGTAGCTACTATTTTGAAAAGTACCATTTTAATTACCTCTCTCTTTCTCCCATGTTACCCTTAATCGGGCTTTGCTCATTTTGCAGAGAAAGATAGAGAGACACTGACACAAAGGTTAATTGAACAACACTTAGAGGATGTTGGCCCAAACCTCAGCTGACACAACAAACACAAACACACACTCACACAGGGCATTTTCTAGAGCTCTTTGTATGACTCCCCAGTTTCTTTTTCCTCTTCTTTTCCTCTCAATATCTCACCCTCTTGTCTCCATATGTCTTTGCCCTTGTCTCCTACAGCACCACTGTCTCCCTGTAATTGGCTGTAATTGTCAAATTGTGGCAGTGCAGTACATGGATGTGTGTGTGCATGTGTGCGTACGGGCACAGCAAGGTCTCATGCTTTCGTTGAAAGGTCCTTATTAAGGAGAGTTCACACTACAGAGACCCAATTAGTCAGTGGGATTCACCGTGGATGTGCAGGGCCGCATGTACGGAGAGATCTCTAATGGGATACAGTATGTTGTGTGTCAAAGTGTATTGTCACTGTTTCTCAAGTAGATTTTAATGTCGTGTGAGTTCAAAGACTAATGACGTGTCATCATGGCAGTAGCAGGAGAAGGGTGATGCCTTTTTTCAATTGTCTTCTTCGGGCTTTGCGAACGGTAGCAGACGAGTCAAACACACATAAAGCACACAAAGCCTACAGGCTGTCATGGCTTTGCGAAAGTTGTCGTATAACTGAGGACTTTGATCCTGGTTTCACTTTACAAAATGATTGACAGCATAAAATTAAAGCGAATGCGAGACCCCCTGAAAAATAAATCAACATTTTTAGCAGTGTTTTCTCACTCTTAACCGCTCATATGCTTATATTACCACCTTGTGATGTTTATTGAATTGCAGGTGTCATCATTTGCTCTCTGCGGTATTCACATTTCCAAACCTGCCACATTTACTTCTGCTTCACCTAGGGATTTCTGAGAATAACTTTTGACAACCAGAGAGTGAGACTGAAATCTATGCAGAGACAGAGACAACATCTGTGTTAGGGCTGCACAATTAATCGAATATTAATCGCGATCATGATTTTGCTTTCCCACAATTAAATGAACTTAATCGCCTGCGATATTCACGTTTATAATGCGTGCTCCGCTTATAGAAAACTCTGCTGCATAAATCAAGCGCTTCCTAAACTAAGAGCTGGAGAACCACCGTCAGTCAGCAGCCGATTGAAGCCGCCCGGTTTTCAGCAGTCTCATACGGTATGTTTGATTTTTTTGCCGGTCACACACACATGTGCAACCGCCACATGATGGCTTTACATTGGCGCACAGTCAGTAACGTCTCACACACACACACGCACACACACACACACACACACACACACACACACACACACACACACACACACACACACACACACACACACACACACACACACACACACACACACACACACACACACACACACACAACATGTCGGTGGTGTGGAAGTCCTTCAGTGTGAGTGAAGAAAACATGAAGCTGCAATTTGTCACAACTTTAAGTCCAAAATAAGACGTGGACGAACAACTTTAAAACATTTGGAACAACTAACTTAATCAGACACTTATTATATTGTAATTCATTCCCATGATGCAGCTCAGAGTAATCATGTTGACCGGCTTGTCTGCCGACAGCACAGAGCGACAGAGCTCCGTTAATGGAGGTTCCATTGAGTTACACTATGGTGCGTTCAGGCTCTACTCAGAGCCAGAGCTGATGGGAGGTGCCATTCATTAACATTATGATGCGTTCAGGCTCTATTCAGTAAAATGAGTATTGGGCGTTGGTAAATTATAATGCTATCATGATGCGTGTTCAAATATAATGTTGTAAATTGTAGTTTTTGGCGAGAAACATGAATAAATACAGTTGTTTGAAGGAGATGTTTTCACGGCAATATAAAATAGATAATAGAGACATAATTATGACCTGTTTAACTTCCTAACACTAGCTCTAAGCAGCTTATAATATATTATTAGAACTACTAATGCCAACAATTTTTTTTAATCAAGGCAAATATTTAAATAAAATACAATAATTTATTTCCTATTCATTAGAATTGTGTGTTTTATGCAAATAACCACTATAGATGACATTAGGATACCATTTAGAATTTTTGACAGTTGGAATGTAGCACGACGTGAATGTGAAAGCCGCGCTCTGTTTATTTAAAAGTGAAATTTCAAATAAAATATTTGTCCCTAAAATCTATGAATAATCGTGATAAAGAATCGTGATCTCAATATTGATCAAACTAATCGTGGTTATCATTTTGGCCATAATCGTGCAGCCCTGAGCTGTGTCGTGAGAGACAACCAGAGAGAGTGACTGAAATCTATGCGGAGACACTGACAACAGCTGTGTTGTGAGAGACAACCAGAGACGGTGACTGAAATCTTTGCGGAGACAGATTCAACAGCTGTGTTGTGAGAGACAACCAGAGAGAGTGACTGAACTCTATGCGGAGACAGAGACAACAGCTGTGTTGTGAGAGACAACCAGAGCGAGTGACTGAAATATATGCGGAGACAGAGACAACAGCTGTGTTGTGAGAGACAACCAGAGAGAGTGACTGAAATCTATGTGGAGACAGAGACAGCAGCTGTGTTGTGAGAGACAAGCTATGTCTTTTCTTTCAGTCACGACAAAGAAATAAAACTTGTTTATGCCCTCGTGCCCATTTCCAAAAATAAATTGCATTTTGGTTTATTAGGGTGACTACTTGCGCAGACTTTGGCATCTGTCTTTGCAATCATTAAATCCTTCCTACATTAATGATAGCAGCTCTTGTTGAAATGTCAGAGTCTAGAAAGAAGCCCGTTTGAGAAGCTGACACCAAAATATGACATTGCAAATGAACTCGCTCGCTGACACGGAGGCTCATCTTTTCCAAAAGTTGTCAAAAGACAACAAACTTTTAATAATATGCCAGTCTGTCATTCCAAATACATTAATTGATCGCACATTTGACAACACAGCTGATAGCACATTTGTTTCTTATCTGTTTGTTATTTTTGCGAACTAACAGAACGGATTGCGGTCACACTGGAAAGGACACGGGCGTGTTTTCAGCTGCCTGTCTCCTCTGATATTTGTTGTTGGGTCCAATTAGAGCTGAAAGGCTGGCATTGAATACACACTACAGTTCCATTATAATAAGCAAGATCAGCAGGTGTTGGACATATCTCAGTATATCGAATTGAACTTGTTGAGCGCATTTAATGTTTTCTCATACAGATACAACTGCTGGATGTTATCTATGGGATTTCTAATATAAATGAGGTTTGTGGATACAGTGACGGGTGAGTGTGAAAGATGGCATTTAAAATATTCCATCCTCTGGATGACACAGACCTCACTGTCAATAGATTTTACTGGAACCAAGTGAAGAAGTATTAAAACATGGTCCGTTACCTACATACAGTAGCTGCAGCATATTGAATACCTCCAGCTGAAATACCATGGACATCAAATTCTAAGGCATCCTACAGCTTTCCAAACAAGAAGTCTGTAACATTGGTGTTGATCAAACTCAGTCTTCACCATCACTTTCAGGACTTTGTGCAGCTCAGAGCGTGTTGAAATTTGAATCGATGAAGCAGTTGCTGTACTGCAATCCAAATGTAGCTTATCAGGCCAATAAGTAACTCACCCCAAAAATAACTTGCAGTATTTAGCATTGTTATAGTCAAACAACCATCTGGAAATGTACCTCTACTGTAGAGCAGATGCTTATAATTAATTATTAAAATTAACCTCTTGAAACTGGTTCTACAATAAATGTTTTTGAAATGTCAAAAACATTACGACACCAGGACACAATAGGCCGATGATGTAGTGACCCTCGCCATTCATGGTGGTTTATCTGTACTGGTTTACAGCCTACTTTGCACGGAGCTGAACATCATTCGAGGGCATCTGGATGTTGTCGAGCATGAGTGACGCTCAGTTTTCTTCGGTTTAAACCGTTGTGGTCAATAGGCCGTAACACGCCGGTGACTCATGAACCGGGAGCGAAATGCATTGGGAAGGCTTATTGGGAAAGGTGTCATGCCATTAAATCGCCGCTACAGGCCAATATTCAAGCGATTGTTGCTAGAATCACAACACATGCTTTTTAGTGAATCAGAGCCGCCCGGAGCCAACAACTTTCACTGCAATACATATCAATCATTAATTGCACTACAGCATGCGTGTCAAAACTTCTGAAGCTGTACTTTTTTATAGAAGAATTCTGGACACAAGGTACAAAAATGTGCACACTTCTTACGAGCGCTGGAAAAGTGCATTTGTCCTGCTGTTTTAGTGACTTGATAAAGTACTTTGGCTTCAATTTTCTGTCTTAACACGATTTGATCAGGTACGTTGATATGAGGAGCCGTTTTAAAAGTCACCGTTAAAATACAGCAGAAGAGTGGATTAATTGCTGAATTACAAAAATGAAGAAAATGAAAGTCAAGTTTCATCTAAAGGCAAAACTGCATGTCAAAGAGAGAAGTCTCCGTTTGAACGCTGCGATAATGAATAATTAGCGCAGAATGAGCTAAACTCACGCTGAGCTGAGCTGTCTTCTGCTGATCAAACCTCCTAAAGATGTGAGGAATGAGAGAAGTCGGGAAATTGCAAAGGAGGAGATGAAGACACGGCTACAAAGGGGGATGGAGTGTGGGGGGGGGGATAAACAATAAACAGAACCGGAAAGGGATTGATAGTATGAAAAAGGATATGAGTCAAGAGAGGGAGCGAGAAAGCAGAGAGGAGAGGGAGCCGTAGTAATTATAGTCATCTTCTCCCCTCAGCTCTTTGGTAAATAAACGAGCATCAATTAGCCACAATGGCTTCCAGTTGCCTCAGTGTCGGAGCGCTAATTAATTTCATCTTTGTATTATTGCCGCTCTCCTCCCCCCTCCTCTATCGCCCCTCTTTTCTTTTTCTGTGTTTCTCTCACTGTCACTTTCTCACTCTTCTGAAAGTGGGACGTTTTTGAAGAGCATGTGCAAAGAGGTCCTGCCCCGTCTCACTGACCTGCTGCATTTTTTTGTAATTAACTATTAGGATGTAAATCTTTGCACCGCCAGCAGCTTGGCTTAAGAACGACTAAAGTATTTTTGTCAGTTGGTCCGTTAAGGACATCTAAACAACTGCAGGCCAGATAGCCATGAGATAAGTTATGGCTATGCATGGTCCCCAGAGGAGAAGGTCAGAAATGCGACACTGACACGCTATCCTCTGGTGGACAGGCAGACAATAGTGTTTTTTTTTCCAATGCTAATATAGTGATTAATGAGTTACGATGAACAGAAATAATCTATCTATAAACAATATTGATCTATCTTCTACCATCAAACTAGTCAATGCGTAGAATTTAGGTTTGAGGACCATTGCAGTCTAACGTTACATTCATAAACCTTGATTTTGACATGACATTTCTACCCCGAGGACCATCCCCAATATGCCTACGAGCAGGGAAATTGCTGCAGCACCTCCTAAAACAAGCAGCCATCAATTGATAAGGTTTAAACTCAGTGACTCTATCTCGCACACCAGCATTGAGGTGAGAGAGAAGACTCGAGACCAGACTCGAGAACAAGACCGGACTTGAGTACTACGGCCCTGCTATGACCGTAATTATTCTTTTATATGGAGAAGCAGTTGCATTGACAGATCGCTGCTGTGAAATAACGGTCAATGTGCATGTGTGTATTTGTCTATTATCTCATACCGATTTACCCTGAAGATACTGAGGGTTTCATATCTGTTGATCTCCACCTTGGCATATTAGTGTACTGCAGCCAAGGTTTAGATTCAGCCGCCCAGCATCCTTCAAATCTGATTGCAGACTTCCTCTGCCATGCCCGCTGTTGCTTTGCTGGTGTTTGAACTGCTCCCTCCCTCTTCCTCTGGGATACGGGACTGTATGAGTCCTGTGATCCTCTGGCTTCCGAAAGAAACGCTAGAGCTTTGGAACTTCAATGATTCTGCACTTACTCCTCAATATTTAACTATACGATCGCACTGGGGGGCCCTGCCGGTTTGTGGACTCTAGTGTGGAGTATAGTTCTTCCTCTTTTGCCCTGACTGACCAGTAACTATACAACACTGCTGTTGCTTTGTTGGTGTGTGTGCAATTGTGTCTGGATGCGTGAGAGTGCATTTTCATATGTGTTAGTTGCAACCATGATAAACTGCCTAGTGCAAGACACGTATCCTGTTTGTGTGTGTGTGTGTGTGTGTGTGTGTGTGTGTGTGTCCAGCTACAGTACACTTCACTATTGATTGCTACAGTTCATTAAATATAATAACGACTGTGCAAAGAACACACAGGAACACATAAATACACATCGATCAACACCGTCCTGATGATATTAGACAGTTTAGACAATTCAATAATGGAATAACTAACGATTAGGTCACGGTTTCTGAGCAACTTTATTCAAGAGTATCAGTAGGGAGCTGGTAAAACTGGTCTGTTCAAATATTAAAGTCCCCCTCCACTCATCAAATGTGTTTTGCTTCTTGTTACTTTTCTTAGACGTTTGAGCTTCACTGTGCAGAATGTTGTGTACGCAGAGTTTGTTTTCACATTCATCTGCTGAAAGGGGGAAGTTTCTTTGCGTTCATATTAAATCTGAGATTGTAGACATGTGTACGTTTGAGCAGGACTAGACTTGGAACCTTTTTTTAATTTGCCTTTTTTTTTATTAAAGATATTTACATATTCATAGATGTGCTCTTAAGGAAAAACATATCTGACACAAATTATTTTCCCAAGCAAAATATTTTTATGTCTTAAAACAAGTCTGGAAGAGATCTTTAAAATATTAAGTAAGTTAGTCTCTGTGTATCTCTCCATACACGGACCGTTTACCTGCTTGAACGTAACAATACTACTCAGGCTACAAACTGAAACCAAAGCGTTTCCGATACCAAAATCTTGTCCCGTTGCCTACATATTCTACATATAAATGCAGAATCTGTTTATAGAGATTAGGAAAACCGCAGTGCCTATGTGATAAACATCACTTCGATGAATTAAGACCGTTTGCACCATTTGACGATGATGCATTTAATAATTAAATTAAAATCATTTAAAATACAATGTTTAATGGCAAATGCATTGACTGGAAATCTCTCTACTATCACATTTAGAAAAAAAGAAACTGCATTTGTCAAAGAAAGGAGGTATGAAATAACTAAATTAAAAGTGGAGCTCTGACAGACGTCTCAACTGACAAGCTTGTTGACTGGTGACACATCAGCCGAGTATTCCTGGTCACTGAACTCCGTAGCTGAAGAATGAACTTCTGTCGGTCGCGTTGCAGCATGAACACACAGTCAGTAGAGCTGTATCAAAGGTAGTAATTACAAACAGCAAGCACTGGGCCAGGGAGTTAAATCCATTTTTAAAACCTAAAAAAAAGTGTGGGGCCTGCAAGCTGCATTTGGTATTTTTTTCTGCTGTTGACACATCTCGAGTATAATGTTATATTCATATCAATAGATCAATGCAGCAAAAGAAGGCTGTCAGCTTGTGAGGATGAGATTCTTGAACATACTACAGCTCTGTGATGTATTGACTTGCTTGCCTTGAGCTTTTTTGTTAAACCCTTAGAGACCCTATTAGCTTATTGCAGATATAGCGTATTGCTGTATATGTCGACTGTAGGGCTACACAATCGATCGTAATATGATCACGATTGAGGCCTGTCCCTCTTTTATGTGAAAATGATTGTGCTGTGTTTGCAGTAGCAGGGGGATCTGTTGACAAGGGTGCGTTACTCCACGTGACAAACACAGGAAGAGGGGTCAGGATATCAATGTAAATAATGTATAATGATGTAAAAACAAAAATGTGTTAAGTTGTGGAAACCCAGCAATGGTATGTTTCCACACAGAGTTAAAACAAAAAAAACAAAAAAAAAAAGTACTGTGCAGTACGGTTGTAAATCACCAATTTCATCACGATGCGATATTATATTGATTCTTTGGACAACAGTACGATATTTGCAGATATCACAAAGTCTGCCTTGGTACAATTTTGATTCGTTTCAATTCAGGGGCCTGCGATCAATATCGGACATCGACAAATAAACTGTAACTTGCACACACTGCACTGCTACGTTCACAGCTATAACGTCACTGCTACTCACCATCACACACACGCTCTCTCTCTCTCTCTTTCTCATTCCAATGCCGTAAAAAACGGCTAAAAAAAAATAGTGTCCAGAACCGTGCAGGTCTAATGTCAGAGCATTTGATTTATTGACTGTTGGGATATAATGAGAGTTTTACAAATATAACAGAAGATGTTTTAGAAGAAAATCATCAACCCTAGCTTTAACCCAAACTATGATCTTTTACTAAAGCTAGCTAACTAGTTTTGTTGCCTAAACAGGTTCTGCACTGCAGGAGCTCGTGCAGGCTCACTGATCGCAAATCTTGCTGGACATTCGTATAGGAGAACGCACAAAAAATTAGAAATAACTTTTTGGAAAATATCATACGAACCGTTTTATGGGGATACATTGCCTGATGCAATGTATCAGTGTCTTTCAGTCCTCTGCATCATCCTGCCGCCTCCCCTCATGCTCTATGCCCTGTGTGCATGAGTGTGTTTGATCAGTGTTGCTCCCACCCTGTCCGTCCCTGCCAGAAATGCTGAAAGTGATGTTCTGTGTGCTCACTTCATTTGATCCATCGGAGTGTGTTTAAAAAGAGACAAACATGGCATCATAGAAACCCCACTTGTCCTTGGCAAAATGCTGTAAACCCGTAGTGACAACTCGCCAGCCAAAGACTACACACACACACACACACACACACACACACACACACACACACACACACATACACACAGCTGGCACAGCATACATTTGGCTAACTCTCCTCTCTCATCTCGTCCTCTGACACTTCCAACTGTTTGTCTCTGTGATTGCTTGGATTGATCCCGCGTTATCCAAGACTCCCTATGTGAACTTATTTTTTTCTATTTTATTTCTCATTTACTGACATGTCTTTCCCTCCCACTGGTTGCCTTTCCATTTCATTTGTTAAATGTTGACGTTACCGAACCAAAAATACGTTTCATAAATGCGTTTCATGTCAGCCTTGTATCACGCTTGCAGAAACCCACAATGCCACGTGGTTAGCGTTGTGAAACAATTGTTTAGGTTTAGGCAACAAACTTGGTAAGATTAGAAAGTAGATCATGGCTTGTGTTCAAATAATAACATAACATAACGTAACAACGTAGCATTACAACGTAACATAACAACTTAACATAACGACGTAATGTAACAATTAAATGTAACAGGGTAATGTAACTGCGTAATGTAACAGCTTAACGTAACAGCATAACGTAACAACGTAACATGGCAGCGTAATGTAACAATGTAACATAAAATGTAACGCAACAATGCAACAATGCAATGTAACAACGTAGTGTAACAATGCAACGTAACAGAGTAACGTAACAGCATAACATAACAATATTATGTAACAACGTAACGTAACAACGTAACGTAACAACGTAACGTAACAACGTAACGTAACAACGTAACGTAACAACGTAACGTAACAATGTAACGTAACAGCGTAACGTAACAGCGTAACGTAACAGCGTAACGTAACAACGTAACGTAACAGCGCAACGTAACAGCGCAACGTAACAGCGTAACGTAGCAACGGAACCTAACAACGTAACGTAACAGCGTAACGTAACAACGGAACGTAACAACGTAACGTAACAGCGTAACGTAACAACGTAACGTAAAAGCGTAACGTAAAAACGTAACGTAAAAACGTAACGTATCAACGTAACGTAACTACGGAACGTAGCAACGGAACGTAACAACGGAACGTAACAACGTAATGTAACAGCCTAGCATAACAGCGTAACATAAAGTCTAATGCAACAATGCAATGTAACAACGTATCGTAACAACATAATGTAACAACTTAACGTAACAATGTAACATAACAACGTAACATAACAACGTAACATAACAACGTAACATAACAACGTAACATAACAACGTAACGCAACAACGTAACGCAACAACGTAACGCAACAACGTAATGTAACTGTAATGTAACAGTGTAACATAACAGCATAATGTAACAATGTAACGAAAAATGTAACACAACAATGTAACATAACAATGTTGAGTTACGTTGTTATGTTGCATGGTTATGCTACATAACAACGTAACGTAACAACATAATGTAACAACGTAACATAACATCGTAATGTAACAAACATACCACCGTTACTAGCGGAAATAAATAACAACCGCACTTAAGGGACTTTTTCTTACCTAATGTTACATGATAAGTGTTACGTAACAAGCGCAAAGACAACATTTACTTTTGGTTTCACACGGGACACGAACAGCGGTGGACTTTCTCGCTTATACCATGTCACTTGCTCTGTGTGACGCTCGTTGTACTATGTGAGTTGATCTGACCAAATGCAAAAATGACGACATTCAACGCATCCGTGGTTTTCAGAAACTACATTTTTTCCTGGTGACCGGGCTGATGTCACCTATGAAACATATGAATTTAAATGTGTATTGACCATACGCAGCTTAATAAACTGGTAGCTTTTAATTAAAGCCTTGTTACACATTGGCTCACTCTGTAACATTCAGACAAACATACACATGCAGCTCTCTCAGAATGTGTTGAACCTGTTACCACAGAAGCACGATTTGATGGGGGATGATCAGTGGTGAAGCACTTATGCAGCACTAGCTGCTAGTAGCTGCTAATATTCTTGTTGATGAACAGCGATGAAGATAACAATTGATGCTCCAGCAAGTAGATGTGTGGTGGAGCTTTCTGCTCTAAGCTGGCAGTGGTGTTATCCTAACAGTTCATTTCCACTAAGTCAAACCACATGTCCTCTGGCAATTTCAGCAGCTGGGAACGCAGTGCATGTAATGGAGCCAGAAGCTGCTGAAGCTGTTTTCTGATTCCATCCGTAGAACAGCTAGAGGCCAGCAGACAGAGATCTAGATACAGGGCCTGCTATGCCCATGTGTAAACTTCTTTTGACTCTTATTCTCATGCTGTATCAATCACTCCATCCAAAAAGCTGTGTTCAGATACAGTGCAAAGCTTGTTTTTTTCTCAATATTCATGCACAATTGGCTCTGTTTGTTTTGTACCCACCTGCACACCAGCTCCCATTTCCCTCATCAGCTCCCCAGTACATATAGCTGTCCTCCAGCAGATTGTCTATCGTGCCATCCATGCTGTAATGATGCAGCCTTTTTTGTCTTATTATCCTTCCTACCTTGTTTTTTGACCCTTGCGTGCCTTTTTGAACTTTCGCCTGCCTGTTCCTGGCCCTTTCGGTACCCTTCTCTAACAAACACCCTTGTAAACTTTGCTTTTACCTCACCTGTTCTGTCTGCTGGATGTGTTTTTGAGTCCTCATCCTGCTTTACTGAGCCATTGCAGACTCTGTGTGTCACACAGTTCACACAAACTGAATTCCAAACTTACCAGAAAGTCCAACTCTTTCTTTCAGACCGTCTTTCTTATATACAACTGGTTGAAACAAAATTGAGATGTTCTATGACAGTGACAGCACCCAGGGGAATGTTCTGAGTATATGGGTACATTTTCTGTTTCACAACTGAGAACACTGCAATAACGTAAAGCTCATTTGGGTATAAAAAAAACCCCAAAACATTCTGTGGGTCCACAAAATCAGTCTCCCATTCATTGTCTATGGAGCAGCGCCAGACTTTATACCCTATGACATCACAAGTTTGAGTTTTAGCACTCTAGTTTTGGGATTGGGAGAGAGTTGTTCATGTTTACTTATATTTTTGGACTGCCTTACACCATATGATTAACAGGTATGAATTTTGAAATAGGTGTAGTACCTCTTTAAGTAAAGTTTTCAAAGCAGTACTTACTTGTAATGGAATATTTTCACTGTGTGGTACTGCTACTTTTACTTAAATAAAGGATCCAAATACTTCTCCCACCACTGCTCATTATACAACAACTATTTGATGTAGCTGAACAAAGGCTACACCAAAGATTATTAAAATTTTTTCATATAGCATTCTGCTGCATTCTGTAACAGAGGAGTTTGTGCATCTTCATCCTTTTATTATTATTATCTCTTTATCTGGAGAAGCAAAACAAAAATCAAATAAGGGCTAAAATTATGTAGTATGAACTCCCTATCAGAGTAAATTAAGTGTTTACTTGTAAGACTTCTATAAAACCAGGTACTATTCAATAGTTTCTGATTTTTTATTAAACCCAGGGAGAGAGAGCCTTCCTTATAGAATTTCCAAAATCGCAGACAAACTAAGTAGATTCAGTCCTTCATGACATTTGAATTTGAATACTGAAGTCTACTATGAATGATAGTCATTCCTAAAATGTGAATATTGTGAAAAGGAGGCTGGTTGGTCAGAGAGAGTAAAGAGGCAGCTCTTGTGTCTGCATGACCCTAAACCTTAATGGATTTATTCTTCATGTTTTCTTTACTCTCAATACTTGTTTGGATTTTCTGCAGCAGTTCAGAAAACAATTACTATTGGATAAAAAACCACAACATTCTTTCACCATATTAGCTTACAAATGTGAGGATTAATGGTGCTAATAAGCGTTATCTTATGCTTGGTGTGTAATCATCACGCCTTTTTAATTTTGCAAGTTACCCTCCCTTCCCACTCCCCCTTTAGATTCTTGTGAAAAAATTTTTCTCACCATCACTTTTAGATAATTAATGCCAGCTTTTAATAAACTGATTGCAAAAAACAAACGTGTTATCGGCATTTTCTCGGGCGTCTGTGGATTCCTTGTGTCCAGGATATACAGTCATTGTGCATGGCTTCATTTCTATTCTGTTAATCTTTGATGGATTGCTGTTTTTCTAATCCACCAAGCAGCTAGAATGACAGTTTGTGACAGTGTTTCTATATCAGCTGCGTGTGTTAACGATGTAGCGATGTGCTGTCAGTGGGTTGATGGAGGGAAAGGCCTCTGCTGGGAGGATTAGAGATGTGTACCGTATTTGATCGCACTCACAGGTACAGTTGTACTATATTTCCTGATATTGCATTGTTTGCTAATAATGTGTGCAAATCAAAATTAAATCTTGTAATTAGCTCTAAATAAATTAGCTCTCTGTCCATGTACAGTAAATAGATAAATGATGCCATGCGCAGGCCACCGCTGGGTACCCAAAATCAATAGGTGGTGCTATAATGAGAGAGATAAATGTCTTTTGGGTGGTTTGCTTTTGTCCTCAAATGAGGCACACTACTCAGCAGACTGTAGATATTTTAATTGTGACTGGACTTTTATCGTTCATCTTAAAAGTGACTTGAAGACTTTTTTTTACTGGGGACCCACATTTTTAAAAAGACAAACCATCGCAACCCATTTTCACCTGACAATTTTTACTGCCATTTCTGCATCACCTTGTATTATCTTGAATAGGTAAACCAGCCATTTAGAAGAGATATGCATTTGATAAATCACAATATACACATGTTAAATACTTTATAAATGAGACCAAATCACTGCATTTAGGTGGAGTTAACAGGTTCTTGCTTTTGTTTTTTCCTCTCGTCAGTAAAAAAAACAGAATGTACACTAGCCTGTCATATTAGATTCAGATTAGATTAGTGACTGGTCATGTGACCCTCGTCTTGCACATCATAGCAGTCCCTTGAGTGTCTCCCAGCAGGAGATATTGAACGGTATATAAGTATACTTATATGTTGATCACTGGCTTAGTTTCTATACTAAATACATTTCTCAAATTTTTGTTTAGCAGGAAAAAAATATGCATCCATTCAGAGCAACTCCAGTTATGCAGCAGCACATCATGAGTTAACAGGACTCTTTTCCCCAGGGGTATATAACATTTTGACAGGTTTATAATTAAAAGTAGCAAGATGAATGAATGATTTGTTAACTGCAGTATGAATGAACCAGATCATATACAGCTGGAGCTGAATGCTTCTCAAGATTTATGTCTGAACTCAAGCATGTAATGGGTCATTCATTTATTATTATTGTTCATTTCCTTCTGTCCTCATTCTTCTGCATTCCACTGGTTTGTCTCATGTCATTTTTCCATCTCTTTTATATTTCCTTCCTTCCTTCCTTCCTGCCTGTCCTTTATCAATCTCCTTCTTATTTCTCAATTTTTCCTTCCCTCTATTTGTTTTATATTAGTTTGTTTTTTTCTCCGGGAGACGGATGGCCGGCTCGTCACGGCCAGACAACTAATTTCCTTCGATATTTACCAGTCGCAGATACACAAACGCACGCATGACGCAATACACACAACACACATTCATTCACAGCTAATAACAGAACCTGTCAGACGCAATTCCACTGACCCCCTCACTACCTACTCCCACCACTAACACACACACAAATAGAAATCAACGGGAATAGCCAGGCCGTAGTCTCCCCCACGGGCCTCTCGCTCCTCTAACAGCAGCACCACAGACTTTATTAGCTGTCATCATATCATTGACACAATGACAAAATGCATTAAGGTTTCTTTCTAGAAAAATAATTCCACGCTGTCGCTCTAGTGTGGTTCCCCACCCAAAGCACCCACAGAGAGTAAAGGCAACGGTATATTAGACAAACAAGTGCTGACAGACACAGTGTGAGTATGTAGACTCACTGAGACTTGTCATGTGTTTGTTTATGATGCTACGCTGTGTCCAAAAATACAAGCAAGTCATGTCTGGCTACAATGGATTGGATTGGTGCCACCCAATCTGGTGCCTTGATGCATGGGCTTACCGGGGCTTAAGTCGTGGGCCTGTGTGCCAGGGGCCTCACGAGATATGATCTTAAAAAAAATGTTAAGTTTATTAATATTATATATATCAATATTGGGCCAGGGAAGTCACAGAGGTTTCCTGTGCATAGCTATGCTAAGCAATCCAAGCAATCAAAGTCATTTGTTTTTCAGGCTTTTTAATGCAACAACAGATTCATATTGAAGAGTTCAATATAGTGTAGGTTTATTGATTGGTCCCTTCACAGAGTCCGCCATGTTTCTACAGTAGCCCAGAACGGACAAACAAATCACTGTCTCTAGTGAGAGCCTTTCACGTTTTTTACGTTACCTGAATGCCACTGTAGTTCGCCGACAAGCTTGTGAAACTGCAGTAATGTGAGCCACAGAGTGCTAAACCGTGGTACCGCTCCTGATTGCTCCCAAAGTAGTGTTATTATGGTAAGGATGGCCTCCGAGCGAGGCGAACAGCGTTACCACAGTTTTGCACTCGGCAGCTCATGTTATCGCAGTCTTGGAAAGGGAGGAGTGAGCGGAGGGGTACTCGGCTGGTTGCAATCTCCTACATACTGTACCTTTCAAATTTGGTTCAGACGATATGAATTTATTGTGACCCGATAGTGCAGCCTATTATTTATAGGAGCTAAGGCAAAGTGGCAAAGTATGGTAAAGTCGTGTAGTCTCACCCCACTTTTAAACCTTACAATTCATACACAAACAATCCAAGGCCTTAAATCACTTATTGGTATAAAACAAAGTCACTAAAACAGCGACATTGTGACAGTTGCAAGATCAGCACCATGGACAGCACCCTAGCACCCAAACCACCTAAAGGCTGGAAGACAATTCAGGAAAACAACTTAGGCACATATGTTATGAATAATATGATTGTGGCAAACAGGAGATAGGAACTTTTGAAGGTAAGAATAGCCGGTTTTATACCAGTTTTTATACTGGTTCTTTGCTTGTGATGTTTACAGGTTTTTAATTGGGAAGACTGATCTTCTCACAGGCCCACTTGGCTGATAACGTAGCTTTTTGTCGACCTATTGTCTTATATTGATAGGATAGGATAGGATAGGATAGCACTTTATTTATCCCCGTGGGGAATTTGCAGTTTCACAGCAGCACAGATTCTAACAAAAGCACTTTACTAGTAAAGTTATCTGTTATAAAGGTATATAAAAGGTAAATAAATATGTGCATTATAAATAAATTATGTGCGGTAGCAGTAGTGCAAATATTATATCCACGTGAACAACACGTGAACAACACGTGAACAACACGTGAACAACGTGAACAGAACAACAGGGACAGTGCAGAAACAGATAGTGTCAGAGACCACCGAGTTGGCTGAGACTGAGGTCATGAGTTTCATATTGTGTATACTGATTAGGAAGGCACTCCATTTAGGCTCCTATTAGTCGCTGTCCATTGACGGGGTTGTTCTGAATTAATGTTGCCGTGGCATATTGTGAAGGGAGGGAAGGGCCTTGAAAACGTCCGTAGCCCCGGGGCCTCAAGTCATATTAAGGCACTTGTGGACCCAGAGGAAGCACATGAAAACCACAAGCAAAATCCACAGAAAGGCTGCTCTGTGGATTCAAACCCTTTGAGTTGAAGTGCTTAGAAATGTAACACCCAAGTCTAATTAAGTGGATATTCATTATAATGTTCTTTATTTCTGTCTTCTGCTTTTTGATCTGTGGACCACAAAGGCAATTTTTGTTTAATTACTTTAACAATCTAGCTTATTATTTGAATTATTCTGTTCCTGAAGCGGAGGAAGTGTGTTGATATATTAAACGTATCATACTTTTGCTTTCTGAAAACAAGGGAATGGGGGTCTTAAGTAGAAATTGACTGTAGAAGCTCCCCCCTTTTTCTCAAGCACACACTCGCACACAAAATCCATAAATCTCACATCACTGTGCGGCATATTTAAGCTCATGCCATCCATGAAGCAAGCGTGATGTCAATGATATCAAAGGCCCGTACACTCCCTTTCATATTTCTGACCAATATTAATGAATCTAGAGGAACCAGGAAGCCAGATTTTAGGAATTCTGCACATTTCAGAAATACTTTTTTTTCCTCTGTTAAAGGTCCAGTGTGTAGGATCTGGCGGTATCTAGCGGTGAGGTTGCAGAATACAACTTCTCCCGTGTGCCAAGTGTTTATGATTGCTAGGTGGCTGACGCAAAAACGCGAGTGGCCCTCTCTAGAGCCAGTTGTTGTAATAATAGAGTGCTTAAAGAGCGTGCTTACGTGGGAAATGAGTGGTGAAGCAAGAGAGAGAGAGAGCGGCAGCGATGGGAGCGAGTTACGTCATTGAGTCAGGCCCAAGCAAGAAAAGTTAAAGTGTTTGGTTTGTCCGTTCTGGGCCACTGTAGGCACATAACGGCCGGCTCTGTGAAGAGGACCCGCTCCCTATGTAGATATAAACTGCTCATTCTAAACTAATGAAAGCACAACGATTCTTATTTTCATGTGATTATACACTGAAGAAAACATACTTATTAATATTATATTCCATCTCTGCCAATAGACCCCCTAAATGTTACACACTGTGTCTTCATATCCCCCTCCTGTTGCTTTGGACTGCCAATCACCATGACAGCTGTCAATCAAGCATTGCCTGACACACATATATATATGACAAGTGAAATCATTGGCCAAGAGAGGAGAAGGGAGGCTTTGGATGGCCTGCGAAGGCTGGATAAAACCTGGAAGAAGTCAGGGACACTTCATCTTCCTGGAGACCTTAAGGAATGATTACACCCTCTACTAACTGTGTGATAAGAGGCGCGTGTGTTTGAGAGCAATTTGATGGCAGGATAATGGGGACGACGGACACATAATGCTGTATTGTGTGTCGCCTAAATGACCATTGTTTTAAAGACACATTTAAAGGTGCTAAATTCGATATCCAGAGCATTAATATAGCATCAAAACACTATTTGCTGGTAAAGATATAGTGGAGTAATGTCTACCTGAGCAGAGAATGAAGTCACTCTCTCTCTTTCTGTGTGTGTTGTAATCCGAGCTTCTACGTACTTTGTTGACATAGCCGTGTGTGCCTTTTAGTGCATATTTTTGCATGTGAGCGTGCCCCACTGGCTAGCTCCCGGCCACAGCTCTGAACTGCTCTCATACGGCGGTTACAGCTGATAACGCCGTCCCGACCGACAGCGTTGTTGCAGAAGTGTAGCACCCATCCTTCGGTCCCCCCCCCCCAGGTTAACACCGTTATCTCTGTCAGCACCATTGCCATTGTTTTCACTGTAAGCGCTGTTAGCATCGTTAGCTGCAAGTTGCCATGTTGAGAGCCGTGCGGAGGCAATAGAACCTTTAACCCTACAGACACTTAACAAAGGGGTGAGCGAGTGCAGCCATTTTTTTGTTTACCCATCACCTGTGCACACATGTACACTCATTCTGTCTGTGTCTCAACACACACAGAGACAATCAGGCTGTCCTGAGGTGATCTATAACTTGATACGTGTGTGTGTGTGTGTCTGTGTGTGTGTGTGTGTGTGTGTGTGTAAGAGAGAGTGTTTGTGGAAAAGGGACAGGTAATTGAAATAAAGGTTCTCTCTCCTTTCTCTTCCCTGAAGCTAGAGCCTTGAGCCACTCAATTAGGATGTGGGAGACGAATGAAATAGCTTTTAGAACAGGCTTCAGCAGCTATAGGTCTTTAGACATGGTCACCAGGAGCAATACTTGCAGAATAAAGGTGCTGATACGATCCATTTTTTACCTGCCAATTTTCAATTACATCGGGTTGGATTCCGCACAAAAATCAGACGAAATCAGTTGGAGGTGGAGAGCTACGCGCCCGGCAGCAGCGGCTCCTCCTCCGGCCAGGAGCAGAGCTTCGCCTCGCTGTTCTGCCAGGCTTTGCTGGGAGCCAACACCGACACCACGCTGGTGGAGGCCCATGCCGTATTACTGGACCCGCTGGAGGGAAGGGATGCTAGGGAGAACCAGAACCAGGGCAAAGCGGGGCAGACTGTCAGACCCTGCTGCAATAAAATGAGAGGTTTCTAAAGGGATGCTGGTGCTAGGAAACACTACCGCTTTTGTCCACGGGGAGCACCAAAATCACAAAATTGAAGTTCCTTGTTTAAGTAATCTACTTTTTGAAGAAAATTCTGTGTTCCTCTAAAATCCCAATTTTGTATGCGTCAACCTGATTCAACAAGCACCACCAGTAGGTCTCTTCAGACAACCCAGTTGCCAGAAAAATGTTGGCATTAGATTTAACAACCGTTACGTTGAATGGTGACGTTTCTGAACCAAAATGTTTCATAAATATGTTTTATATCAGCCTCATATCACGCTTGCAGAAGGGCAATGCCACGTGGTTAACGTTAATAATTATGTAACAACGTAACGTAACAACGTAACGTAACAACGTAACGTAACAACGTAACGTAACAACGTAACGTTACAACGTAACGAAACAATGTAACGTAATAACGTAACGTTGCAATATATAAATGAATATTCTGAACGTATCCAAAACATATTCATCAAGCCACAAGCGGTGTTGAGAGGTGTATTCTACGTCAATACAGCCATAAACACTGAGGAAATCTTCAAACCATGCTCAAATGATTGGTAGATCAAGTAGGAACATGCTTGCCAAAGTAGGGTCCATGTGTCACTGGAATGCAATTGAACAAATTGAGTATCACTAATGCCCGTTGCGAGCACTGATGTCTATTGAGAGGCTGACAAGTCCTCCGACACAGTTAGCCCCTGACCTTCTGTCTGACAAAAAGTCTAATGAGTTTGTATTATTCTTCAGTGATAAGATGAAAAGCATTAGACACACTTTAAATAAGTCTCTGTCAAACAATGGTACTAGTCAGTTCCAAACACAGCACAGATATAATTGGGTTAGGATGACTCATTTCCATGTTGTTGACTGGAAAACTCTCGAGGAAACAGTGCAGCTCTTTAATCCGGCCACCTGCTGCCTTGACATCCTGCCAACCAACTTAAAAAAATAAAATGAATCATCAGTTGATGTCCTGCAAGTGTTGCAATTGCTCACTCCAGCCAGTTGCTCACCGTGGTGTGTCCAAAGTCTTCCGTCACCTGTTAGATTTTTAAAGCCTGAAAACAGAGCCTTGAGGAGGTGCAGAAGTCTAGTTTTGTTGAAAAGTTGTTATGGAATTTTTTTCCCAATGATGCCAAAAATATCCTGCCTACAGCAGGTTTAACAGGTAAAGATTGAAGGTAATGTAGAAAAATGTGGAAGCAGTGGTACTGTTTACAGAGTGTTTTTTTTTTTCATTTTCTCTTCAGGCAAAGAGTACAAGAAAGTGCAAGAAAAGCACATGAAGCCTTTTGTTCACATCACACACACACACACATTCACACGCACACAATGGGTGACAAAGAAAAACTGAGTGAAGCTCTCTCTACCCCGAGGAGGCCATTGTATCTTCTATGGAACATCAATCCATACACAGCAGACCACAGGGAGGGCATGTGGGCATGTGTGAGAGAAGGTTTATGGGGATAGACGGAGAGGTAGCGAGACAAGCTGATGGACCAGATCCATCAGGTGGAAGTCATCAGTATCTCCGCTGTAAAGCGTTTCTCCTCCTCCTCCTTACATCCATTCTCTCATCTCGTCTATTTTATCTCTACTCCTCCCCCTTCTCTTTTCTCCCCTCATCTCTTGTCTTACCTATCGCCGCTCCTCTCTCTCTCCTCTTTTACGCTACCACTTTCATTCTTCTCTGTATTGTCTTTTAGTGAAGTATTTGTCTGCAGCGGTGGATGGTTGCCTGTGCTCATCTGTCACTTCTTCCTTTTTACCTGTGACTTTCCCATAGTGTGTCTCTTTCTTCCCCGTCTGTAACTTTCTGCTCTCCCCCTCTCTTTATTGCTTTTCATCCTCAAATCTTCCCGCTTCTCAGCCCATCCATCCACACACCCCCTCTCATTCACATCTCTTTTTATCGCTCGCCGTGACCCTGACATTCATTCTCAAATTCGCTTTTCTTTTCAGGCTTGCCATCACTTTTCTTTGTGACTTCCTCCAAGTCCTTTCTTCTCTGTTTTTGCCAACAAAAATTTAACTTTGAACGTAGTATGAAAACTTACCATGGAAGCGCCAACCTTAACTCTCTGCCCATTATTGATCACGTTTCCAGCTGGACAAGCAAAAATGCCAACACTTTGAAGATCATTAAGTATAATAAGTCTCAAATTGAAATTTAAATGAGTCTTGAGTCTTGTCCTCCCAGCAGCCAGGAGACCACCCTGCAGGTCTACTTCTTCGTCCTCCCATGTTGGACTGAAGGCAGTGTGAACGCTACAGTAACCGGCTGCTACAAACTTGGGTGAGCTTGTGCATCCAATGCCAGTTTTGTCTCCATTGTGACTTCCGGTCTTAGATCACGCCTATGTCTGGGCCAGTTTCAAGGTGCTAATGGTCCACCGATTGCCCATAGGCCAAGCAGGGCTATCCGTGGCCTGAGGCGGAGTCGAGGATCATAGGCCGGGCTTACCTGACTTGGTCGGGGAGACGTGTGCAGCAGTTGAGATGTCAGTGCAGCAGCTCATTCCTCATAAACCCGGTTTTATCGCTGAAGAATAACAACAACGACAACTGACAGTATTGGTCAAATGACATCGCAATGGCTAGATAGTGGAAAAGCAGCAAGTGACTCACTATATTGAGGTACAAAATGGTATTAGAAGACAGGGCGGGCCAGGGCTAGCTGGTTAGCATGCTCGTTTCAGTAGATATCTCTGCAACACAATACATAGACGTCTTTGACATAACGTCAACACTGTAACCTCTTCACATTCTGTTGATAATGTTAGTTCATTTTTTAAACGTTTTAAACTAAAATTCTGGCCAGATCTTACACATTGCCCCTTTCATGTGCATGCGCATACTGTACAATTCCTCAAATGACAAAACAAGTCATTTGTCATAGTGTTGTAAATAAGGAGATAACTTTGATCCCATAGTTTATTATATTCCATAGACAATGCTAGTGACAATTCCACAATTCCATTGGTTGGATGGTCTTGAAACAGTAGGAAACTTGAACAATTGTGATAAAAAAAATAAAATAAAAAAAAAGTACAAGCCTGTGTACATAAAAACATAACATGAGTTTCCATCTCTGTGGTTTAGGTTTGGTTCAAGTGACCGTATGACCCCGACCTAGTTATTAAGATGTTTTTGTATGCCATAATTATACCATCACTATCACTACTTCAGTTGGGAATTATTCACACGTCCACAAGATTGCTTCTCAGGAAAACATAAGCGTGTCTTGTTAAGCTTTTCTGGTGAATTCTGGTGCCACAGATGCATTCCCTGTCAAGTTTAACAGTAATGGAATGCTCTTCAGGCACTGATATGGGATGCATATTAATGCCAGATGGAAGGGAGGGGGGGGGATTGACTTTATTTGGAATGTTCACCTGAGATAAAGTCACTTTGATGTGTGAACAGCAGGCACCACCTAGCAGCTGTTCTGCCTTGTTTATTTCAATCACCACTTCTGTGGGCACACTGAAAGAGACACTAGGATTAAAATTCAAACTGAAATCCCAATTATATTCCAACTGCCATCATACCTATCACAGTTTTAATAAAGTATTCTAGTTGAACTCCCTCCAGTGGCGTAAATATTAACGGTGCAACCTTCCTACATCGTGTCCACATTGAATCCGTTATATGCACTTCTGTCACGTCATGTAATCAAACCACGTAGGCTACCTATCAGCTGTGAGCTTGAGATCAGACTGGAGACATAACGACTTTCCTACATTGGCTCTTTTTAGACAGAGAACGCAAGTTTAATGTTGTGATATTTACTGGAAATTACATACAATATAGCCAACAGCAGTAGGAAACTTTCAGCTCTCTGGCGATCTAAGGTTTTTGTAGTGAAATGAGGAGGTATCGTATAGATAACTCCTCATTTCAACTTCACCAATCAGCCGCTCATGGTCCATTGAGGCGATTTCAAGGCGAGCGATAGAAATATATAGAAACCGCTGGGCGTAACTCTGACCAAAGTTCAGCTCAAAACAGCGAGCCACATCGCGCTGCGTCGCCCAGGACATTACAATAAAAAAGGACATGGCTCTTAAGCAGTGTTGTTAATGACGTTGCGGAGCACAAGACCTGTAGGATAAACTTCTAATGGGTGGTTTATTTTTTGATATTATGGAGTGGAATCGGGGATTTACGTCTCATATGTTGAAAAATGTGCACCTACTGAAATCTTTGTCTCTGATGACATTTGGATGCTGAGTCAAGGGCAAGCTGTTAAATTAGTGTTGATATACAGTATTTGGCACTCTGGCTGCTGTCCGTGATGCTGATCTAAGGCTGGTTTGCAGTATGGGAGTTGCATGGTGGGCCTCTCCATGGTGGCATAGCAATTGTCTTCTTTGCAATCGTCTGTGTGTGCGCGTGTATGCGCACGAGTGTGCGCTTGCGTTTGGGGCGAGGGCCCATGAAAAAAAATTGCACCGGGGCCTATTGCAATTATGTTACGCTGCTGACTCCCACGTAAAGCACACAAATACCACACCTATCAATCTTGTTCTTGTCACAGTGACCTCTCAAATAGAACTACCTGACACTATCTAATATCAATGCCTGGTGTCCAGCAGCATCACAGTGGAAAATACTAATCCCATAATTCCAATAAAAAAATATCTCATGGGGACTATCTTTTAGCATTAGAAACAATGTCCTGCAAATGCCCTAGGCCTGCAGGGCTGTTCTGTTCTCTAATTCGTGTTTTTATCCTCTACAAAACACATCCAGTTCAATGGAAGATCTGTGTGTGTTTGTGTGAAGAGATTTGATGCGGAGATAAAGAAAAACTGTCGTTGTGTACATTTTATGAACTTAAGCCTAAAACATAGGGGTCAATGTGCATATACACGCACTTCACGGACACTTGAATCAGAGCTATTAGTTCAGATAGAAGCCAAGATAAATGTGCAGTAAACAAACAGTTATGTGATTAAAGGCTTAGTGGCTACACTGGCCTGAGGGCAGCTGAAAACTGAGGGAGGCAGAGCTCTAAGTTGAACAACATTTATAATACAATGTTGAAATAAACCTGTAGTGGTTATGACATATGTTCATATATATTTATCCCTGAACTGCATTTATGTAAATTGCTTTTTAAAAAAAACTGCCATGTTTAGGAATTAGGAATATTTTCATCCCTTCATTTTTTAAGCAGATACACAGTATATTGCATACAACAAGCTGATTACTGGTTTTAATAAAGCACCAATACAGTCCCATGCAGTCAGAATGTTTAACCCTAGTTTAATTACATTTGCCATAGACACTAAAGACATGTGAAGGACTGAGTGTGCGCCATGGATGTATAAAGTAAACTGGATACAACATTGGATGTGCGGCCCTGTTCATTCCTATGAAAGTTGCTCAGTGGCGCATGAAGCCAAAAAAGTTCATCTTCCGAGTATAGAATTACCCAGATCTTCTGCATCAATGGGCCCATAGAGCAAACACACTAGCTTTTCCTTTAACCCCAGCTCCCAGCCTTCGGTCCAGCCTCGGACTGGGGCTCATTCACATTAATGGAGGAAGGGATATAACTCTGGATATGACTATTAATCCATTTTACAACTTTTAGTACCTGATGATTTAAATAAGGGCTTCAAGTTCAAGTTATTCGCTGATTTACAGATGTCAAATGTAAATCTATGGGAAAAAGTTTTTGGGGCCCAATGGCATCACGTTATAATTCCAGTTTGGCCACTGTGTCAAATTTGCTTCAAAGCCCAGCACTCTTCCTTGGTCTGTGCCCTCGAATTGGCCTTTCACTATCATAAATCATAAACTTAAAAATAACATCGGAAGTTTCAAATTTCTTTGATTCAGCTGACAGCTGATCTGTCAACTGAAATCTGCATCTCCATCACTATCCTCTGTCCTGTCTCACTTCACCTCAGATCCCCTCCTCCATGTCACTCCTCCATCCTGTGAGCTATCCATCATTTTCTATCATTGCTACCTCACTCTGAAGCAGGTTTGTACCAGACGCAGACACTCCATCAATGCCAGTCATCTTATCTGTAGTATACTGTATGCCTTGCATGGCTTGTATGGCTGCTCAATCAAGTCAAACTGGTACGTCGGGGGAAAAAAAAGAGAGACAATCAATGAGATAAAAAATTATGAAGTAAAAATATTTACTGTAGTTTTATTTTCCTACAGATGTTTAATTAAAATGACTCTTTTTTTGCCTTAGTTATTTCATTTAATTGCTTTAGTAGTTTTGGCAGGGTTCCATCTCAAGCTATCAGGGATACATGTGTTTCCTGAGAGGGGATTTAATCACTTTTTTACTGCATGTCTCTGCATGATTATATTTTATTGAAGGTTATTTCATAATACTTGTCCCTCATTATATTTGAGAGCAACAGGAGAGGTCGGTGTGAGAAAGGTGATTCAGGACTTGAGCTCTGAGTGTCAATTAGTGGAATAGCACGAAACCTTATGAATGTGTATCACGTAACCGCGTGCTCATGCGAGCGGCAACAAATCCATGGGGTACGTTTAAGTTGCTATAAACTTTTAAACACAGAGGGCAACAAAACACTGCCTCTCAGCCTGGTGTCAACCCATTATTTGTGTTTTTTTATCATTGTGCAGCTCTGGGATCTGAGAAGTGAAGCCAATGCAGAAGTGCCTTAAAATTGCATTTTTTTCTAATAGCCAGCAGGGGGCGACTCCTCTGGTTGCAAAAAGGAAGTTTAATTGTATAGAGGTCTATGAGAAAATGAATATAGCGTACACTTAAACTGATATTAATTTGTTTTTGGTGGCTAAAATAAGTTTTATCTGTTGCTCCCATCCACAGCCGCTTTACCTCGCCGTCAGACAGCCCTCTCGGATGGGGAACTGAAGCTGTATACTGCTGTCTTCAAAGCCACCAGACTACATTCATAAATCAGTCATTTTACCTTGCAGAACAGGGGAGCACACATACAACTCCACTTCAAAAGATTCTAACTAACCCTTTCAGTTATTTCCAAGCTTAACACGGCTAACTTTGACTCAGCTACTGCTAGGATTCACATTATTCCTAACCTTACTGACGTCACTGCTTTTTGCTAACAGTGTGTGCTAACAGAGTGAGCGTTTCCATTTGAAAAATACAGAAAAAGAACACAGATGGACCAACCGTTCGAGTCAGTGTTAGCAGGCTGCTACATCGTAACATAAGCTAATGTGCAAACAATCTGAGCCTTTTCATTGGACTAATTAGGCAAATGACATCAATTATTTAAATCTGACGATTAAAACACCATCTTAAATGAAGTGTCCCACCAAACAAACAGCTGAATGGAACTTAAATGTGCCTCAATTTCAGATGAGTGTGAAATAAACACTTTATTTTTCCTCTCTTCGTCTCCATCCCCGATGGAGTCACAAACACACACATGCTCACAGACACGGTGGCATCCATTTCACTCCAGTCTTGTTTGGTTGTGAGCTGGCGTTAAATCCTCCCATTCTGCACACAAATGAAAGTATTTTTGGTGAGGATTAGTGTTAAATGGCTCTTTTCTCTCCCTCTGTAGACTTAATAGAATGAGAAAATTAAACGCCAACTACCATCCAAACAATACTTAACCAGAATGGATGACACCATGTCTTCTTTTGGATGTGCACCCATCTGTTTGTGTGTGAATAGAGTGTTTTAGCTGTGTGTGTGTATCCCTGTGTTCTCCCGTGTGCTTTTCTTTTTTTTTTTGCTTGCCATTTAAATTAACTGTTTGTGATAATCCACCCTGCTCCTGAGGTTACAGTATTATTGATAATTATAGTTTTCTACCATGTTGTGAAACATTCAAACTTTATTTAACCATAATGACACTGGGCATTGCACAGAAAGTAGACTAGGCTTCACTTTGCTCCCACAGTTCTCCAGCGTTGGAATTACTGTGTGACTGCTATCCATTGGAATAACTGTGTGTTTGTAATCTGTTATAAATGCAAATGATTTTAACTGCCAAATGCTAAATGGGCTAAATGACATGAGTCAGTGTTTGACAGTGATAGCAGTTATAATGCCCCCTTTTTAAAATGGCAAAACTTTGCTCTTTCTTATTGCTATCCATATCACCATATGTGGTCTCTTATATGTGTCCTCCATAATGTATAAAACATGACATATACAAACAGAATACATTCTGCACTTTCCTTTTTGAAATAGTCGCACCGTGCAGCTGTTCACGTCCATAAAGCAGCCCAGCAGCTGGCCCTCTAGGAAAGGATGACTGGCAGGTGTATTTCACAACAGTCTGAACGTTGTTGATATGAAACTTTTAGTTTAATGTGGTATACACATAGACGGATCAATCTAGCATGAGCGGTTGATGTCTGCCTAGCCACCCAGAAAATTCACCCTGCTTCCCTCCCATCCATCTCTCCATACTATTTCATATATGGCATGCAGTCATCCATCCCTCCATCCATCCATCCATCCTTCCAAGGGTAGTGAAAAGGTAAAGGTTGCAGCTGACAGTCATCCCATCACACAGTCACTCTATAAATCTATACGGAGAGCAGCTGAAATAAAAAAACTGTGTGACAGTAAGGAATCCTGAGCCAGTGAAAATATACTTTAATGAGCATGACGTAGGTTCTGTAGCTATTGCGTAGCTTTGTTTTGTCAAAAATGTTACTTTATGACGTTCCAACGGTGACTGTGGAGATACGGTTTGGTTGTTTGAGTTTTCGCCTACAAGGAGATTGTTGTAAAGTGAAAACAACATGATGCAACGTTTTAGAAAGACACATCTAACGTAGACATCTGCACGGCAAGCATTTTGTTCAGTGGTTGTTGCTCACGTGGCAAATGAACGGCAGTAATCTCCATTCACTAATGAGACAAGGCGAAATAGAAGTTACCCAGATGTAACCCCAGTTCTGTGAGTACGTGCAGATCTCACCATCGCTTATAACACAAAGTCAATGAACTGCGAGGAGTACAATTAATGCACAATATGGCCTGAACACGAACAACATCCGCCATTGAAATCAGATGTAGAACTATAAATTAAAATATACGCTATAGGTATCTATGGTGAGACTGCCATCATGAACACTGCACATCAGGTATTAATCAAGCTAAAGGAAGACATATTTGTGAGCATCATAATTTATTTAAAATTGTAAATCTAGATTGTATTTGTATGAACGCGGATTTGTTTTAATGCCACTAATTTCTTTAACACATTAACGCAACTTGCAAGTTTTAGGTTGTAGCGGGCTCAGTTTTAGCTAGAGTGAAGATACTGGCATCATATGAAACTAAAAAATCTAAGGAATCCATTGATGCCAACCATGTCATACTAACTTGTCGCAAAGGAGGCTAAATAACGCTCCAAACTTACGCTAAATATTGGCGAGGAAAGTCTGGCATGGCCATTTTCATAGGGGTCCCTTGACCTCTGACCCCAAGATATGTGAATGAAAATGGGTTCTATAGGTAACCACGAGTCTCCCCTTTACAGACATGTCCACTTCATGATAATCATGCAGTTTGGGGCAAGTCATAGTCAAGTCAGCACACTGACACACTGACAGCTGCTGTTGCCTGTTGGCCTTGAGTTTGCCATGTTATGATTTGAGCATATTTTTTATGCTAAATGCAGTACCTGTGAGGGTTTCTGGACAATATTTATCATTGTTTTGTGTTGTTAATTGATTTCTACAAATAAATATCGACATATATTTGCATAAAGCAGCATATTTGTCTACTCCCGTGTTGATAAGAATATTAATTACTTGACAAGTCTCCCTTTAAGGTACATTTTGAAGAGATTAACCAAAAATGTGTGATTAATCTTTATTCAATGTTTTAATCATTTGACAGCCCTAATTTGCATATCAAGAAACACATTTGCATACATTTTCACTATTGGGACTTTCCATTCTCCATAGAGCTAATAATCTGAAGAAAGTAGCTGCTTATTTTCTTTCCTCATATTACAGTAAAACACCACCATAGCTCCTAATTCGGGCACCACCTAGATCGCTAAGGGCACGGTAACTAGAATTGTAACTCTTCTTACCCTTTTATCACTCTGGTATTATAGAGTTGTTTCTAAGATCTCGTTTTAAAGCACGATTGGCTCTGCTCATGCTATATCACAGATCATGTAACCCCCTCTGAGCCAGTTTACAGCCTCATAACGTTAATCTCAAATCCAATTGCTTGAGGAGCAGAGTCACCTTTTCATCACCTTTTTGCTAAAATACTATTTTTCACAATTATTGTTTTTACATTAACTTAACAGATTCTATGGTATGATATCTAACAAGAATTATCTTCGCCCTTTCCCCACAGCGCCACTGCTCACCTATAAACTCTTTTTATTTATCTCTTTCTTCTGTCTTTCCCCTCTGCCTCTCTCCTCTTGTCCTCTCCGTGTCACACGGCCTGCAGCTGCAGGCAGATGAGTGCCACCTCTCCTCCTCCTTCACCTCTCTAACCAAGTCACTTAATCCGCTCTTGTCACCTCTATTCCCGCTGTCATTTACACTCCTCCCTCCTCCTCCTCCTCCCTGCCTGCATTCTTCCTGCTCTTACCTCCTCGTCTTTTCCTCTTTTTCTTTCTCTTCTGTCAGTCAACACGGCCGTCCTGCCCTCTTCTCGACCTCTTGTCTTTCACCGTCGTTCTCGACATCATTTCTATCCTTCGCCGTCGAGATCTAACACAGTGCTGTCCATGTGACTGATATACTCGCTCTATCATATTCGCATACTTGTGTTGTTCGCTATCTGTTCCTCTTCTTCTCCACTCAAACTCTCATGTGCTCCATCCCATCATTTATCCCTGCCAAAACACTTCCATATTACAATAGCAGCAGCTTAAAGTTACACATATGGATACTCATTTATTTTTGGAAGTAACTGTATTAATGCACTATACAATCATTACCAATTTCTATACATGTTTGCAAGCAAAATACCATGTATATTTGTTTCCAACAAAGCACGTCAGGATCAACAACAGCAATCAAAGATAGTGTTGTACTACAGCAGCACATACCGACTTGTATACAACAGAGCATATGGATAGTAAGCTTTGCAGGCATCATTAATTCGTTGCTGCAGATGGTGCCAGTCTTGGATTTCACATACTTTTTTTTTTCTTTCAGTTATAGCTGCCAAAGTAGAAGTGAGAGGATTCAAGATGCCTATTGAAACAGAAATTTATGTAAAACAATATAATATAACAGTTTCTAGTGGTAGTATCAAAAAAGACACTTTGGCGCACCAGTACCTGCTGGGCTGAAAGCAACACATTGACGACACCAGATATGACTCCACTGGAATTGTCTCATCTATCTACAAATACGGTGAAATGCCATTAGACGCTACATTAAGGCAAAAAAAGTCAGCACACAGGCACTTTCAGAGTACTCACTGTTAGTTTTTGCAAATTGTGTGTGTGTGTGATTTAATTCTAATACACAATTCCAATACAGTCATACATCCGTACACAAAAAAGAGACAATTATATATCTCGCCCATTTTCACACTGCCTGTTGAATGTTGTTCAAACAGAAATGGTGGCCAGAGGATGTATCATGTGGCTTTGAGTGAAATGTCTTGACAACTATTGGATGGATTGTAATAGAGTGCTACAGGAATGAGTCCTAAAACCCGGAAATGAGTTAGCATTTTATCACTTCCGGTTCTCTCGTCTGGAAGTCAGTGGGTTTTTTGAATGGGATTTTAGTTGACTGAAATAAGGTCTGTGGTTAACACAAGCTTAAGAGATTCTAACGTTTTGTTCTACGATATAAAATACATCAGTAATATCCCACTTGTGAATTTTGAAGCCTTTATGTGTCTTAAAAAAGGCGGTTGCTAACAAGTGGCTAAATGAGACAACTAAACGTCATCATGCTGAATCGTCCACCTTCACAGCCTCGTTTAAACTCGCGGTCATGCGACCTTGGTGTAGTTTGTTTATAGCCTAACGTTAGTGTTTTGCTTCTGGTGATTGCCTTCACACTTCAAAAAATCAAGGTGTTCATTTGTGAAGTTTGTCTAACGCAACAAAACGTGGAAGCCTCATAAATGTCTGTTTGCCATAGAGCTTATTTTCTGCAATAATCCAAAACCCAATGGAAAAATGTCATTGGCTTTTTGTCGGGGGAACCCAGGGCGATGACAACTTCCTGGTTGGCAAACAAAAACTATAACTTTGGTGATCTATTTACTTTAATATGTAGCGGTCCCCCCCGCAGTTAACCCTGAGTGGGCCCTTAGAATATTTAAGAACACTGGACGCAGATTATGGACTTAATTTTTTGGAGTAAAGTTTAAACTGTTAGCTTTTAAACATTACAAACTATAAAATGTCACAACCGCTGTCAAGGTGCTGATCCTACCTCCTCCAGGGTACTCCGTATTTCACTCCTCCTCATTACTCATTGGTAGTTAGCAAGGTGAAGGATTTTATTATCAAAGTTATTGTAAAAAGCACACAGGCCCACTCAACTCAGATTGTTACACAACTCTGCTATAAAGATAGATAAAACAAGCCTTTCTTTTAAGGCCAAATCATTTTTACTTCTTAAACAGAGCAGCAAAGATAACATAAATTGTGAATGCACGTTCATTTTAGCAATTGGACTACATTAGGTATATGTTTTCTGACAGGCTTGCAGGCGAGTATACATTCTCACGTCTTTTGGTGTATCCATCAACACAATCCCATGCCACCCTCTTTAAGTCCAGACTGCGAGCGTGTTTATTTTCAATTCTCAGGATGGCCAGCCCCAACAGTCTCTCCTGTGCCATGGAGCTTCTCAGATATGTTTTAATGGGCACACTGGGCTCTCCCTCACCACACACTGAAGCTTAACATATATAACACAAGTCTCTGATGTATGGGCCTATATAACAAAGAAAACTATGGACCAGCAAAGTTTTTTTTTTTTTTTTTTATACTTTTCATAATAGTCCTAGTTGTGTTGACATGTGGGGCCCCCCGTCTCGTTGAGGCTGCAGGGGTGTATACTTTACGGGCATGGGCATCATCAAATCAAAATTTTAATTTGTCCAATATTTTGTTTATGCGTTAAAGAAATTAGTGGCGTTAAAACAAATTTGTGTTAACCCGTTATTATCGCGTTAACTTTGACAGCACTAGTAAATAATAGGGCTGTGTATTGGCAAGAATGTGACAATACGATACATATCATGATACAGCGGTTACAATTCAATATATGGCAATACATTGCGATACTGTAAGCAAGTGATATATTGCGATAATTTTAATTTAATTTTAGGAAAACTGTCATAGTATAAAGAACACGCCATCATATGCATAAATCTGAGTAAAAAAAGTTAACTTTTTTAATGCAATCAGAAAAGTGGGATCTGCATTTGCATTTACCACAGTCCCTGTAACACCCAACATCATAGCACTACTTTTCGAGGGCACATACACTGAGAGGGTGCATCTCTTTGCAAATTAAATAAAGCATTGACTGAGTTTATCTTTGCATGTAAACAATTTGTGTTTTTGAGAATCGATACAGTATCACAAAACATAATATTGCGATATTCGATATTATCAATATTTTCTTACACCCCCAGTAAATATGCAACTATGATATGTCAACGTTGTGTTCACAGCTTGTTCCCCTGCTCCCAAGTGGCCATAATAATCAACTATTGCAGGTTTTAACATAAAAGTCAGCTAAAGAGGAAGAGAAAGAGGTCAGAAGAAAGACCTCGAAAAAGTTTTTGAAGAACATTGACATGTCAGAAAGAAGATGATGCAGATTGAGCGAGAGGCACTCTGAGGAAAGCCATAACAGCTTGTGTGTGTGTGTGTGTGTGTGTGTGTGTGTGTGTGTGTGTGTGTGTGTGTGTGTGTGTGTGTGTGTGTGTGTGTGTGTGTGTGTGTGTGTGTGTGTGTGTGCGCGCCAAGCAGTGAGTGGTTCCTGTATTATTGATTGGCTATAGTTAAAGAAGGAGATTGAGAGCGACAAGTACAATTCCGACACAGACAGAGGACACGCACAGGTTTCACAATATGAAAATGCACAGTCATGAATTATTGGTGTGTGTGTGTGTGTGTGTGTGTGTGTGAGAGAGACTCTGTTCATGGGATCCACCCACACCGCCACCTTACATGTCTCTAATATATTGTTGCAGACGGCTGAGCAAATTACCACACATGCACACTCGCACACATGCAACAATGAAATATCAGTGTTGACAAGATGGCTTCGAGTTGCATCTACATGTCTCCTTTTGTCACCAGAACCTTGTGTAGTGTAGCATGACATCTGTGTGTGTGTAAGTGTGTGTGTGTGTGTGTGTGCACATATCTGTGTCTGGATATTTAAATATGTATGCGCCTTTTAAGTCTCCCTCCTAGCCAATTTAACCAATTCCATTCTATCTTATGATCAATGTGCCTCTTTCATTGTGTGTGTGTGTGTGTGTGTGTGTGTGTGTGTGTGTGTGTGTGTGTGTTTGTATTTGTGTGTGTGTGTGTGTGTGTGTGTGTGTGTGTGTGTGTGTGTGTGTGTGTGTGTGTGTGTGTGTGTGTGTATTTGTGTGTGTGTGTGTGTGTGTGTGTGTGTGTGTGTGGACCCCACAATTGGGCAAAAAATTTGCAGACCCCTCTAGGGAGGAAAACAAGTGTGTGTGTGTGCTTTTTACTGACAAGTTTTAATGTTAACGAGTGTCCCTTTAACGATTTAATTTGTGTATTTCAACTAATTAGCCCTGGTAAGATAAGTACTGATATGCGTGCTATGAGCAATTTAATGTGAATATTGTATGTAGCAATTACCTTATGTAACTAACTTCTGGACGTTCTATAGATGTTGACAGCAGACCGCAGAGTGCTTATGCATCATCAGTTGCGAGTGTGAGAGCTGTGCGTGCTTCGTACACATGCGACTGTTAAGGGCTTTTAAAAGCATTATGAGATGGGAAACATCTCAGTCAATTCTAATTAAACTCAAAAGAAGTGGGGTTTATGGAGGAACACGAGAGTAGAGAGAGAATAAAAGAAAGTAAGGAGGGAGAAAATGGTGAAGTAAAATTGAAAACTGGGTCCCCAAAGTACCTTTCTTTCCCCCAAAAAAGTAGGTAATTGGTCTGCTTTGTACTGAAGGTACAGTCCAGTTGCTCAGCTGTTTTTAATTACTTAAAATGAAAAACTTCAATTAGCCTAAATCACCCAGTGGAGCTGCACCATAAAAGAAAATTTAGTAGATCCCTATTTTCCACTCACTAAAGAAATTAGTTTTTTGGGCACTGTCTCTGAAATGGTGAGTTCCTTATGGAGCAAACTGGACTCACTAGTGTTCGATATACATTGCTGCTTCCTTTGTGTCTTGGCTTGGGTTTCCTTTGATATACAGCACTACAAACCAGCTGTGGTTTAGTATTTAGTACATTATTTAGTACACAAACGCATTACTTGAAGATGGATTTTCATGTGATATGTGAACCCCCACGTGATCTTGTGAGAATCCAGCAGCCGTGCAACGTGAACTGTAAACATCCTCAAAACAATATAATAGGTCAGTATGTTCCAACTACTGAAAACACTGGATTTCTTTCTCCGTGTGAGTGTGTGAGTGTATGTCTGTAAAGCTAATATTATAAAAGAATTGAATAAAGGACCAAATTGGATTTCCCTAACAGTCAAGCTGATTAATTAAGAGCTTCAATTAACATGGACCTTCATTAGTGCGCGGGTTAGTCTAACGGCATTTTGTGTCTGGCTGAAGCAAATTTATATACAGAACATTAATTTTCCTCTCCTTCCGTTTTCTCTCCTCTGATCATCTCTGATTAAAACATCAAAGCAGCATTCATTGATTATTTGGCCACTTAGGGGCAGCAGAACAACATTGACATTTGAATCAACTTTATAAAGTTTTTTCATGGTGAACATGTTTGCTAACAGTTGCCTGTGTATACATCAAGCTGTTGTGCTAATTAACTGTGAGTTAAGTTTCTAAGTACAGCGTTGAGGTGCAGAGATGTTTGTGGTTTCACAGGGAGAAAAAAAATAACTGAAGTAATGACGTGCAGGTGTGGTACTGTATGTAAGGAATAGATACAAGGAAAGGAATGGACTGCTCTGCTGAGGTAGATGAAGTAAGTTGCTGAAATGAACCCTGTTAGCTGTTACTAGAGTATTGGTCATTCTTTGTCCCAGTACATTTTATTTTATTATATCTCATTATTCAGTGCTTATGTATTAATCTCAAGGGGGAAAAAAATCATTCATGCAGTATTATTATCACACTGCCATGTCTCTACACAAGTGCCCTTGTTAGCAGCCCTCCTCGCTGTGTTCTGAATATGCACTGAATCTCCCGGCTTTAAATGGATTGTGACATCAAGTTATTACATTGTCGTAGGAAAGTTTTTGAAAACTTTGACAAAGTGCATCATTAGTGACTCTCGCAGGATTTTCTCCGGGAATTTTCCCATACCGTCTTAGACAGTTTCAGGCAGTTATTTTTGTCACATTGGTAGCCAATTAAATTCTACTGTACTGTAGGTGTTTAGAATTTTGCTCAGAGCATCCCGACCTGTCTCAAACAACAGCGCGATATAACCAGCTCCGAAATAAGAGGTGTCACAGTTACATTAAAGACATAACACTGTAGATGTTTTGCCAATTGCACATTTGGCGCATAAATGAAGCAGCGTTGACACCAGTTTTGCAAACGTCTGATGTGTGCCTATGTTCCCCACTGTGCCGGGACCTACCATTGAATCGATATGTCACAAGTTCACAGTGCAGCACACTCAAACGCTTTGAAGGAGTTTCACATCGGTTTCCCGTAGCAGCTCTCTTTATGAAGGTTTGTCATTATTAATAGTCTGGATATCAAATGAATCAACCTATCTTGTCTATTTCTAATTATAGCTGTCATCCCAAAATAGGGAGATATACAAAACTACTTTTTTTTCACCATGAAAACATGGTCTCAAAGATTGCTGGGTATTGTTGGAGATAGTACTCATCATACTCAAACTCAATATAAGCACTTAGTGACCTTAAAGGGGACCTATTATGCTTTTGTGCTTTTTACCTTTCCTTTAGTGTGTTATATAGTTCTTTTGCGAGTGTAAAAGGGCTGCAAAGTTACAAAGTCCATAGTCCACGCAAAAGGGAGATACACTACCCAACAGAAACACTGCTCCTGAACTGCCTGAAATGCCTTGATTGAAGTCCCGCCTTTTCTACAATAACGTGCTGATGTCACCAATTAACGCATTTGCAGAAAGGCTAGATTGGCACGCCCTCAAACAAAGCAAGTTGGAGAGGAGCTGGAGCGGAGTCTGAAGAGTTTGGTTGACTAATCACAACAGCAGAGGAGACTGGGGGGGGGGTGCGATTTGAGAAAAGTAAAGAGTTTTTTTTAACATTAAAGCATGTAAACATGTTCTAGTAGAAACCCTAAATACAAGTATGCACCTGAACATGAGCATGACAGGTCCTCTGTAAGGCTTCTAGGCAGGCAACAGGTAATGTCCAGGAATCAGGCAGATCAAAAACTAGTAAGTCAGGCAAGACAAAGAAATGCTAGAAAGCTAATTGGCAAAACTCAAGGCAAGTGACTGGTGAACTAGGACTGTTATATATGGGCTGAGGAAGCTGCAAGTGAGGAGATAAGGCATGAAAACAAAAACGATGAAGAAATAAAAAGAGTCGGAAGAGGTCGTGACTGAAAACAATCCTCTGAAATTACAAAAGTCGATGTTGTGTGCTGTAATTGCGACATTGTTGTTTCATTTCACATCCAAAGTGATAGAAATAAGGATGGAGCTAAAGCACCGATCTGTGTTTTGCTTTAAGATTTAATAAGCTGACTTTATGTTGTCAGAATAAGACCTCCAAAAAGGTTTTGTACAGTAAATGTATATTTGGTAACATTCATGTTACATACTTGCTTGCGCAAGGTAGGGCCCCAGAGGTTTCAACCTACAACCTACACACCTTAAAAATAAATTATTTCGAGAGGACTCCCATACGGCCATTCCAGGCCGAACCGGCCGGTATTCGTAGAGTTTTGATTTTTCAATTTCTAATGTCAGTAGTTACTGTATGGTCCTCGGCCGTGGCGTTGGCCAGCCTGGCCCTTGCAGCCGCAGACAGCACAGAGGGTCAATCTAATACTTTCAATATTGAGGGGGGGTATGAGTGGCCCCTCCCAAATTTAGACTGATCCTCATTTTTGTTTAAATCTGATGGTGTTCCAGCTCATCTATAGGCTTGTCTGGCCGGTCTTGTTTTGATTCAGTGCAGAGGTGACGTGCTTATACTTAGGGGTGTAATGACACATTGATCTGGATAGATATATTGATTTGATTGCAGGCCCCTGAATTGAATCTAATTGAAATCATGGCAGACTTTGTGATATCAGCAAATATCGTATCATTGTCCAAAGAATCAATATAATATCGTATTGTGATGAAACTTGTGATTTTACACCCCTAGCTTATACTGTGCAAACTGAGGACGCAGTTGTCAGCAAATCATCCTAAAGTGTCTTGAAGGTCTTCAGCATCATCAGATTCTCTTTATACCACAAAAAAAGTGAAAAAGCCTCTCCATTTCAATGTCATCACGGCCTGAATTTCAGTCCCAGTACGCCTGATCTTATTGCCGCACTTACTGTACATCAACATTTCACCCTGAATCTAGGATGGCTGATGCTCAAACACCTCACTGTCAACTGTTTTTCATAGGGCATATTTCTTTGTGCAGGATGCAGCTCTGAAAATGTTTCAGGTCTGGGAATAACCCTGAGTAACGGTGACGCGGTTTGCGGAACGAACACGTTTCACAGCGACGCTCTCAGAGCACCATTAATGAAATTCCATTCGCCAAAACCCAAAACTATCTGCATGGATAGATACTGTTTTTGTTATTTGACTTGTCAAGGAGGTGAGAAAATGATCCTGGTTTACTGTTGTCAGTGCTAGTACTCCCATCAGCCCAAGTCCAAGAGGTGGTACACTTTGTAAGCACCTTTAATTTGTTAGTGACCAAGTACAGTATGTGTCCACTTATTTGTGCGTGTTGGCCACTAATAGCTGCGTCTTGAATTAATTATGCCTTATGTAGTTGCTGCAGGTCAATGTGTTCTCTGCAGCGGTGTGTGGGTGTGTAAAGTTAATATTATGACAGAGTGACGCAGAGGCTCGAATTGGATTATTTAGCAGCAGGACTGATTAATTACTACCCTCAATTAACATGGACCCTCATTAGCGTGTGGGTTAGCTTTGTGACTTCTTGTGTCTGGTGTGGACAACTTTTTTTATAGCTCACACCTCCTTCCCTCCTTCCCTCCCTCGATTTGTTCTGCTCTCTCTCTCTCTCTCTCTCTCTCTCTCCAGCCAGTGTTTCTGACTCTTTTTCCCTCCAGTGTGTTTCCGAACAACATCTGTTCATCATTTCTGTTTACATGTATGAGTGACTGATGTGTTGTTGTTTTTTTGTGTGTATCTGTGTGTAGGGCATCACTGTGTGTTCACTCATCTGTGTCCCTATTCTCCATTCTAATTAAGGTGATGGTCTGTGAAATTGCTAATTGCTGCCTCTTTGACCCAGCTAAGGTTTAAAGGGGCTGCGTTTGTGTGTATGTGCATATCTGCTGTTTAAAACTACTACATGTTCACTCATTGCCACAGAACCTGTACATAATATCTTTTTTGACAAATATTTTTCTTTCATTTATTTACTGTATTCTTTAGACATTTTTTTTTATCAAGAAAAAACAATTCACAATGTGCAAACTATGTTTGCAGTATTTAGAAAAAGAAGCTTGGATTGAAATCCAGATTCTGTAGCTCTCTGATAACTTCAATCTCCACACACTACCAGTCACAAACCAACATAATACTTGCCAACCCTCTCAATTTTCCTAGGAGACTCACAGTTTTATTGCCCCTTCCCGTTTTCCTCCCGTGGTCACAATTCTCTTGTATTTATTCCGCTTTATGGCACATTTTTACACTTACTTTTCACCCTTTTCGTTATCTTAACCTGTTTCTGGCACTGTACAGCATGAATAATCCCTACTGCTTCCACCCAGACAACAATAGAGCTACACCAAATGTTGTTTACCGGCGCAAGAGAGCAGTCAATGTCCGTAACACAGTTGCAGTTTGAGCTCATGTTTGAGCTCATGTTTGAGCTGCGTTCGCTGCTGGGTTCGGCGCACAGCGCAGCGTGCAGCGCCCAAAGTCGGACTTTGCTCGACTATGCGAAAAGCCGTCGTGGCGTGGCGCAAGCCATTAGAAATAACGGGGTTCAGAGCGCAGTGGTGCTGTTGTCCTTCTTAAGTGCTGAAGTTTTAACATTTTATTCATCATGATCACTTGACTGCATTATCTTAATTCGGGCTGCTGTTATGGTCCATTTAGTGAGTATTAATGTTTTCCAGAAGACACTAAAGCAACTCTTCATCAATTAAACCCCCATTGAAGTATTTACTGAATTGTTTTGCATCAGCATAAGATGTTCTTTGTTGTTACTTATTGAGAGCTTTTTTTATTCAAGTATTTGGGGCTACTATAGCACTCTGGTGGCGATATTGAATTTCTTAAACTGTGATTATGAAATTAACTATTAAACTATGAAATTAGTTGTTCATCAGAACTTGAATTATGGATCATTTGTGGGCTGTTTTTGGTGTGCACTGTACACTGCAGACCAACAGTTAGCGAGTTAGTAAGCAACCTGTTTTCATGTGTGTGTAGTATACTGCGATTGACGGTATCAAAGGCTGCACTAAGATCTAAAAGCACTAAAATTGATGTTTTGCCTAAATCACTATGAAAACAAATATAATTTAAAAGCTTTATAAGAGCTTTGTCTGGGCTGTTGGTTGTCACAAAAGCCACATTGAAATTTATCAAAATGTTTGTCATTTAAAGTTAAGATGTGTTATCTAAATAAAAACTGCCTTCTCTATAATTTTGCCTAAAAAGGGTAAGTTTGAGATGGGTCGGAAGTTGCTTAGAGGTATCTAGGTTTCTTTTTTTTAATAAGGGCTTAACAAAAGCAGTTTTCAAGGATGAAAAGTGACAGACAAAAGTGGTAAATTCACTATGTTGAGAACACCAGTTTCTGTGGAGTTAAACCATTTTAGTGGGCAAACTTCCGAGACAACAAGCGGGTGAATTAAGGTGCTACACTGTTTGTAATAAGGTATCTCTGTTGATGGCGCTGACCTCTGATATGAATGCATTGTTTTTATTTTTGTTTATGACGGTAGAGAAAAAGGATTGTCTTGCTTTGCAAATTGTATTGTTGTAGGAGAGGAGCATGCTTTTGTAGATATCATAGTGTATTTGAAGTTTGTTTTTTTCGCCATTTGCGTTGAGCTTTTCCGCACTCTTGTTTCAATAACTTTACATTTGGATCATGTCTCCAGGCTGTTTTCTGTTCTTGTGGTTTACCGGTGCAGCGTTGTTTATAATATGCAGCGTTATTCAGCCGAACATCATCAGAGTCTGATGTTTCACTTGAAGTTGTAGATATTGCTTAACTTAAAAGAACAGCAGTACTGTTATTTAAGTACCTCTTTTTTAACAACCGTAGTTTGTGTTTGAGGATTGGATGTGAACAGAAAAATCGGAAAATATACAGAAAGGATATGAGGAGGCGCAAAATAGAGAAAATGAGAAGAGCAGAGTGAAGCAATTAGCAGCTAAAGGGACAGATATTTCCCTTATGAGTTGGCGAAGACCAAAACAACACGGCCAGAAACACGAAAGCTAATGTTGCTCCATATCTACTGGATGTATGAATACCCTGTTTGCGAGCACATTTGCGGAAACAACTTTTTAAGTTGGTACTATATCAAACGTGTGCTGTGTTTAACTTGATGTGGAGTTAAGTGGCCAAAACATTGCTTTAACATGACTGCATTAATTTGCAGGCTGTGAACAGTTGTTTAGGCCAAAATGGGCAGTATCTCCATACTAGATTAAAGCTCTCAAAATGTTATTGGACTGAAAAAAAAGACAATATTTTGACTCCGATCTTCATAAGGCAAAAAAACATTTCAGCATATGTCCATACTACCCCTACCCCCCCTCTGTCTTGCTTGCTTTCCACCACTTTATGGTCAATGCAAACTGTATCTGACAGCCATTAGTGTATTCTCTACTATCTAGACCAGGAAGCTGGAAATCACACTTTGACATGTGGCATGTAAATGATAGTCTGCTTCCAGACTATTGATTATATATGGCTTCTTTAGATGCAACGTAATAGCGTACAAGTCCAAGGACAATAGAGTACTGCATGATAGAGCCCGATAGACAGATATGCTATCGCAGTTTCTACTTAAGGGGTTGTGTGTGTGTACTGTACATTTATTGCAGGTTTTTCTAGCAAAATGTGCAAAATATTTGGAGGAGAGGATGCAAACAGTCGGATGCAACAAGAAGCAAAATCAGAGGATTCACAGAGGGTTGGTGTTTTTCAAACTTGGTAAATATTTCTTGAACTGCTGGAATTGGCTCTCAAGAAATATGTTATTGATCCCCGAGGGGAAATACATTTTTTTTTCACTCTGTTGTTATTTTTTACACATTACACACACACACACACACAGGCCTGAAATGCATGCACTAGCACAAACTGGACCTACAAACATGCATTAATGGAGAGATGTGAGAGAGAGGGAGCTGCCCACGGACAGGCGCCCCAAGATGTTGGAGGTTTTGTGGTTCAACAGCTACCAATCCACACTCCGTACTTGGTCCGTGCAGGGACTTGAACCGGTGACCCTCCGGGTTCCTAAGCGAAGTCCCCGTGGACTAAGCTACTGCCGCTCCCCAATAACAATTTTAGAGCTTTCAGGGGAGCTATGGAATGATTTACAGCCAGTCAACCCATGGATGAATTACTGAACGGGCCTATGGGGCACAGGCCCAAAGGGTGTCGGGGGGGCCCCCTGGGCTTCATCTGAAAAATGTCATTAACACACAAAACACAAAAAGACTACAAAAACAACAGCCATAAAGAGACGAAAAATGACTGCAAAGAGATGAAAAACAACCAGAGAGAGACGCAAACAACCACATTGCAGTGCCGTGTCAAAAGACTAGCTCGACGTGTACCAAGAGCTGGCTGATAGCCACCTAGCCAGTGCTCAGCAGTGTCAGATTGTGGGTTATAAGACTCATAGGTGCTGGAATAGGGGGGGACAACGAGACTTTTTTCCCCCCCCTTTCAGGTGTTATGGTAATAAAGTGATAACGTCTAAGCCAGGTATTAAGGTCATAGAACGTTGGCGATAATATCTATATGGCGTAACATGTTGGACCTTTATCTAATCATAATTAACCATTGTGTGGCTTAATCCAAATGAAATCAAAGTCTGACATCCAGCCCGCCACGGATTCATAATGAGCTGAAAATATTTCCCACTTCTTAATGGGTCCACGCATTATATATATACGAAAAGTAAATATCCTGTAATTTGTAAATATCCCCCAAAATCAATTCGTTTGCAATCCACATTGTGAACACCGCGTAGAGAGGAGATCTGGGTGGATGGGTGGGTCAAAAAACACCGGACTTTCACCCAAGAGACCAGTGTTTGTGTCCCGTACGAAGTCGAGTACGAGTCAATGTTGATTTATTTGTCACGTAACTTCTGTGCTTCTGTTACGCCACTTCCTTAGTTATTTTAAGCCAAACCATGATCTTTTACTTAACCTAATTAAGTAGTTTTTGTCACGTAACTTCCGTACTTAAGTTACGCCACTTCAGGTATTGCGTAACCACTTCCGGTGTGGCGTAAGTTAACTACGATCTTTCCTAAACATAACTAAGTGGTTTTCTTGACTTAACAAAGTTGTTTCCTCTGAAGATGGAAATTTATTTTGAAAAGACTGGAGCGGAAAGTGACGCTGGACATTCGTAGGAAAATGCACGAAAAGTGAGGATGAGGAATACATTTTTTGTAAGATATCATACAAACAGTTGTATGAGAATACGTTGTCACAGTAGACCCTCTGGCAATGACTATCTCACAGAGACATAAAACAACCACAAAGAGATAAAAAGAGCAGCAGGAGTGGCAATTCAACTACAAAACGGCTGCAGAAAGACACTGACATTGTCTCATAATCCGTCCATGGTCACCCCTAGTAGTCAACTGTCAATGAAACAACCTTTTCCTTGAATTTCTTTCATTTTTCCCATCCTATATTTTTTATTTCTGCTACAGTCCAAATTCCACTTCCAGTCAGAAAGTAAAAGTGTTCTGCTTGTAGATCTGAGCTGAATGTTAAAGTTTCTGTAAAGCCGCACGGAGGCTCAACTCCACAATAAAACCAAAAAGGACAAATTCTGTGTGCTGCAGGAGATAAAATGTCCTATCTGTCTAGTCTCTAAATGTTTATTGTAGCTTTCCAAGTTGGTTATTACTGTATCTCTTATGCAGTTTTGGAGAATTTTATCTTTTTCTGCTGTCCTAAGAATATTGCAGCTCATAAATCTCTATGAGATGCACACAGTCACATACACCCGTATATACAAACACAGGCGAACACTGCGATGGCAGCACCCTTGAAGTCACACACACACACACACACACACTAGTGTCGATAATAGATAAAGGAAGGCATCAATCAAACTCGCGGATTAATGTAAAAACACTCCCTAGGAGACTAGAGATCAATCCTACACACACTCACAGAAAAACACACACATATACACACAGTTTCTCCCTTTTTCTACAAGCTTCACACACATCCAGACAACTACGTCTACATACACAACAACACCCCACACACAGTCCAAAGTACTGATGACAGCATTGTAAACTGGTGTATTCTGGTCCATCGACGGATTATTGTTCGTTGTATAGCGGCTATAGAGGCCTGATAGCTCTATTTATTGAATACAGGGAGAAAGGAAAACAAGAGGGAGGTGGAAGGGGGGGGAAGAAAAGAATGGACACAGAGATAGAAAGGACATTCAACAAAATAGCATGAATTGCATCAGCTGTGAATCATCGCGTGTTCCGGAAAGAAGTGCGCGATTGTGTGTGTGTGAGGGAGCGACAGCGAGCGAAAGAGAGAAGGCGGACTAAGATGTTGAGAGACAGGAGAGGCGACGAAAAGAAAGAGGTGATTTTTCTAAGTGCCATGTCCTTGCGTTTGCTGGATCTGTCTGCCTCTGAGCTAGTTGTTGCCAGTGACTAACTAGACTATCTGGGCGGACAGACGTGAACGGTTCTTCACATAGATTTCTTGCAGTTTCTCGACCTTGGTTTCTTGGCTTCTTAAATAACGCCTGGTTTCACACTATAAGCTGATCTTGGGCCCGATTCCCCCCCTCCCGACAATGGTCAGCGAAGCCCGATTTTTTTGATGGTTCTGAAGATTGAAAGTGATAGTAGCGTGAAGTATGTTAATAGTGTTTTTTTACATCCTCCAATCGGCTCGGAAGTCCATCCTGGCCGCACCGATTTCAAATCGTAAATATTAAACGTGTTCAATAGTTACGATCGGATATCCTGTTGTGTGTGGGGAACATGCAGTTCCTCTAAAATGGTAAAATCATCCTCTCTGTCCCCGAGGTTATTTTAGCCAAAAGAAAAACCTACACCATTTTTTGGGCTTTTGAATGAACAGAGCCCACATTTACACCGTGCCAGCATCCCTCTGTCTCTCCACGACACATTCAGTCTTCGTCGCCTCTCTCCTCATATGCCAGCCTCTCCCTTATTCTCTGTGTTTTCATTCTAATGTTTTTTCTCAACTCTTCCTCTCCTCTTTTCACCTCCTCAGTCGAACCTCCTCTTCCCCTCCTGGTCCTCTCTGACTCCGTTTCCTCCTTCATCCCTTCTATCGCGCTCCTGTCCCCTCCTCTGGTTGCCTCTCTCTCTCTCCCTGCTCGCTTGTTCGCTGGTCCCCCTCCCTTCCTCGCTCCCTCCCTTCATCTCTCTCTGCATTGCAGTATCTGTGTCAGCCATCGGCAGAATAGGCTGTCTGGTGTGTGTGTGTGCACACGCGCATGTGTGCGTTTCTGTGTGTGTGTGTGTGTGACACTGCAGTCCCTCCTAAGCAGCTGGACAGGAACTGAGATGGATAGCGTTCGTTCACCCCACTTTTCTCTTTTCCTCTCCACCTTCTTTTTTCATCCGTCCTCTCATTTTTATCTACTTTTCTTTCATCCTTTATCTCATTCTCCCTTTGTGAATTTCCTCCCTTTTTCTATTATACACTTTTATCTTGTCTTTTCTTCTCTCATGCCAGATTGTACCCTCTGTTCTTCTGTTTCTTCTTCTCTTAAATTCTCCCATTTTTTTCTCATTACACCCTCTGATCCATTTTCGCTGCTCAAGCTGCTCTCCCTTCACATTCCTCCTTCCCCCTATACCTCGCTAACTTGTCTTGTTTTCTGGTTTAAAACCTTGCCAAGTTTGTTATATAGACATATTCCCGGACTGTTTAATCTCACCCATGACCGGCACCGAGTACACGACCGCCCACGGGGCTGGCCGAGTCAGAATATGCATCCTTCCTGTTAGCAGACACACACTGCACTCGCCTCCTGCTGAGAGTGGACTTCAGGACACCGGTGTCCTCCTCTTCCTGGCCGGGTCCAGCTCAGCCTTCTTTGATCTGCTCTTCCCCTGCAGTGACTAACCAGCCACCAGAAACACCTGAGATCTTCTGCCTCGCTGGCTATACCGCCTAAGGGCACTTTAGCCTATTTTTCTCCGGTCACACCCTCCAGACGTGCTGCCCTCTTCTTTCCATCTTCTATTATACTACTAAAGAATCAAGAGCCCTGAGGTGCAGTGGTCAGCGTTGTACTAAGTCTGAAGATCCATTGTGTTATAACACTGTCATAGCCGAACCATTCACACTGAGTTGTTAATGACACTGTTCAGTGTTTTCTTTAGTCGAACCAACGAAGCAATAAGGTAGTTGAGGAATTTGTAGTCAGAAAAGATGAGCAGAGGGGACTGACGGCGCACCGTCTGCATGTGTATGATGAGTGATTATCCAGTCAAGGATGATTTTTAATTAAACACATTTTCTTCCTTCAATGATGTACGAGTAATGATCAGCTCTCTGAGACAGGTGGCATCCTGCAGGCACACCGGTACGTCCGGTCCTCATCAATAACAAGTTTTCACGCTAGCAGTCTTTGCATTAGAGAATGCAAACAAGCGTGCCGAATTTAATATATAAAGGGCAGTATGCTCATAACGAGGAGCGACTACACAGCCTGTGATAAAAGTTGTTTAGTGTATTCTGTGGATCCAGAGGGAGCGTTCTAAAGTCAAAGAGAAAATAACCCTGATGATGCCACAGTGATGTCATTGAGGTTATTTTGGCTTGACCTTTGTGACTGATTTTTTTTTTTTTTTTACAGAAAGCCCTTATTACAAACTGTAGGAACATACCTTAAAATTTGGGCATCTATGAGGCATGAAGGGTCAGACGTAGGGATGCTATTGGTGGCATCGTGGGCAGGGTAGGAACCACTATGTTTGGAGCTTGACCCATTAAGACATCCTGATAATCTCGGCCTCTGCTGCTTTAATTTTGACCATTCTTTTTTTTTTTAATGTGTCTCCTGTGAGTCCCCCAACTTAATGGAAGTGTTACATTAAATTGCCGGTGTACCCCTTTAACTCAAAAGATCATTTTCAAACTTTTGGTTTACCAAGTTTTTATATCTTACGTGTTAGCAAGTCAGGTTTCCATCTAAATGTAGCGCAAATGTTAACCCAGTTTCTAGACAATCTGCAAAAGAACGTGAATTAACCAGTGGGCGACCGCCAGGTCTGAGAAGTTAAGCCAATGTGGAAGTACTTTGAACTTGCTTTCTTTCTAATAGCCAGCAGGGGGCGACTCCTCTGGTTGCAAAAAATGACCCTACTTCTCACTTGATTCATTACCTCAGTAAACATTGCGAACATGAGTTTATGGTCTCAGTCGTCAGTTTTGAGTCTTCTTCAATACAGCATGATGCTCATTGAGTAAATTATGTTATTATATTAAGCAGGGTATGCTTTAGGGCGTGGCTACCTTGTGATTGACAGGTCACTACCACGGCGTTGTCAAGTCTGGGACAACATTGACATTGGATGATTCCGCAAACCCTGGATTACATTCAGTGATGTTTATGAATGTTCAATGCAGACATTTTTTTTAAGGTTAGGCAATTAAAACACTTTGTTAAGGCAAGGGAGAGTTTGTGATTATGGTTGAAGATTAAAAAAAACAAAAACTGTGCATGTCCATCCTCTATGACCAACCTTAAGCCTCTAGTGTGTTCACTACACAGGTTTCCACATTATTATACAACTGCAAATTTTTCTTGCCTTTTTCTATCAAGGTAAAGCACCAAGCAAAGTCTTTTAGCTTAATTTTCTAGTGTAATGGCGTTGTTAAATAATCCATAGACAGCAATGTGGAAAATGTTGGTCATCTGTTTTCCTCCTCCATCTCTCCAACATTGTAACTAATTTCATGTCCCATTATGCGCTCATTATTTTCAAATCCTGCTGTTTTTTTTGGCTCACCGGCTCACACAGATGCAGACCGAACCATCAGAAGCCCAGCTTGACTAAACATAGCTAATGATTGAGGTAGCATTGTTGTTATTGTCCAGTCAATTTCCTTCCCTTCTCTCTCTGCTCTCCTACACACATGCACATAGACGCACTGCTGATTTTTAATGACCATGTAGCATTGTGGGTGTTCAATGGCTGAGTGACAGCACACCCTCACAGAGACGTAAATGATCATGAAGCAGGAACTGATATTTATGGCAGTGTTTGTGTGGGTCAGATATAGGACACAGTGTGGAAATAGGTTTTGCCTCTCATTTTAAAAATAGAAACTGCTCTGCCTCTAATTCCATAACATGGCAAGGCAGACTATTTCCACAAAATGAAATGACCTACCACCTGCTCACATTTTGGAAATGACAGGGACGGTTAAGAGCCTGGCCTCGCTGGATCCGGGTGTAAAGTTGAAGTAAATTGGTCGGGTATTAGAGTGCGAGTCCATGTAATGACTTGCTGTACGGATTTTAAGATTTGCCGTAAAACTCACAGCCAGCCGGTGGAGTGATGCTCCCTCACCCTCTGCTCCCAGCCTGGATTCCTGCAGGGACATTCTTGACAGGTTAGCAGATTTCTGTGGTCAGTGCTAATGTGGAAAAATGAATGTGGTTCTTGGTCTATAATGAAGAGAGGAAGAATATGCCACTTATTACACTACCATAAAAGTGAGACAATAGACATATTACAGAAGAGGGTATCCTGATTTTTAATCCTTAGTATGACTCAAGCTCGATAATACAAAAAGATAGCAGCTTTTCACCCTCACCTTCCTGCCTGGTGATGTTTTTTAGCCATGCTAGCAGCCTGGCTTTAGGCATAGCAATGTAAATCTATTAGTCCACCAGTTTGGTCCAGCCTGAAACAACAATTAGATGGATTTCTATGAAATTTTGGAGCCCCGCAGACATTCACGGTGCTCAGATGATGAAACCAATTGACCTTGGTGGTTTTGAGTAAAACGTCTCAACAGCTATTGTGTGGATTTTCATGACATTTGAGACATTCGTGTTCCCCTCAGGATGAATTTTAATGACTTTGGTCGACTTTCCATATAGCCCCAACATCTGGTCAAAATGCGTCCAATACTTTGGTTTATGACCAAATACCTGCAAAACTAATGATATTCCCATCAGCCTTATTGCTGAACTTAATTTTTAGTCAATGTTTGCATGCTAACTTGCTACATTAAGGTAGACATCATACCTGCTAGTTATAAGCATGCTAGCATTTAGCTCAACACACAACTGTGCTTAATGGAACGGTGTGTAACATTTTGGGGGATCTTTTAGCAGAAATGGAATATGATATTCATATCTATGTTTTCATTAAAAAATTAACACTTAAACATACATCAGCGTGATAAGAACTATCAAAAATGACAGAAACCATCTTTGGGAAAAATGTATTCGACGTGTTTGACTTTTTAGTTTGGCCCACGTCCCATCCGCTAACATGGAGGGTGTGGGATTTATGAGTTATACTGCAGCCAGCCACCAGGGGGCGATCCAGATGTTTTGGCTTCACTTTTCGGGACATCGTACATCTTTATATACAGTCTATGGTATGAATACATTGAGTACTTTTTCAATGTGAACACACTACATAACTCCTGCTTAGAATTAGTGTTTAGTGTGGATTAGGGGGTATTTAAACTCATTGAGTCTCTTATTTGTCAGCAATATTGTGTGACAGTGATGCACACACCACAAGGCAACACATAAGGAGCGAAATTAATGCGACAGCCTCACCTCAACCAAACTCAGTCAGCAAACTTAGTCAATTTACATATGTCCAACAACAATATCTCCTCATTATGCGTTGAGTGATGTTTGCTCATCTGCTGTTACTGTCTCATAACCTGATTGGGCAGGAAAACAGATTGTTGCAGCAGATGTGAAATTAACTACTATGGTGTGACACTGAAAGACAGCTAACCTACCGGAGCATAACAACACATTAGCGTGGCTCTCTCTCCCCTCGACAATACACTGGGTGACTGATGTGGTTATCCTGATTGTTTCGGGGGACTGTCGTAACCGGAGCTCCGGCAGCAGCTGATGCCGAACACGTCGCTGTGACTGCAGAGCACCCGAGCTCGTCTCACTCACCCTGCTTTGGCTCATGCTCCTCCTTTGCACGTCAAGTCAACGCCGAACATTTTGCTGGAAATCGCACCCAGGGAGACTTCAAATAAAAACTGAAAACAACACAAAGAATGAACCCGTTTTTTTTTGCTGTGGCGCCCTCATTTTGACAGCCATTATACTATGCTGTCAAATGAATTTGAGAATGATTTGTATATTATTCTACACGTGGGAGCTTTTTGTTGTTGTTCAAAAATAGCTGAATTATTGCATTGTGTCTGCTACGGACTGGAGTGATGGATGAGAGACAAGCGAACAGTTCATTTAAGGATAGATCTCATCGAGAAAGAGACAGAGTGTTCTGGCTATCAGACATCTTCATGACTGTTCTCAGCTTAAGAGAGCGCTGCTCAGAGCTCCCATCCATCGATCATTCTCCATCAATCCCCATCTCTTCCTGTCTCCCGCTCTGTTTTCCAATCTTTCTATCAACCTGGAGACCCGACTGTATTGGCTCTATCCATCAGTCAATGCAGCCTTCCCTTCTATCGAAGTCCATGCACTGTAGCTTCCCTGCCTCATGTCAGTCAAAGCCTATAGGATGACCAGAGAGACAGCTAGACAGACAGGTACAGAGGTCCATTTATCTATCATTGAATCTCTGTCAACCCACAGACTTTCTGACTTGTCTCTGTCACAGGAAAAGAGCCTTTAGCCACCAACCAACCAATGTGTCCAAAAAGTCAGAGATCACAGGGAAGTCACTATTTTCCTTCGGTGACAAAACACACAATGTTACTTTTTTCTCTCCACATCAGGGTGTCATTCCCTGGTGGATTGGTTAAAGGGGATGGATGGCTCCCATATTCTCTAACCGGAATCATTCCTATATTTGCTTTTTTGGGTTTACCTGAGGGATCTTTTTTTTTTTCCATCAGCTGGTATGGCTGTGGATCCACATGGGCAAGTTCATGCACGGCAAGTAACTTTCCACTTGTCTTCCTGCACTTTGTCAGTTCATGACCTCCATTAAAAAGTTTGCGACAGCAATCCCACAGTACGCCGATAATGCGTGTGTCCGAGCGCACCAGTCCCCTGGGAACGTTAAAGTACTGCGGAAACTTCTGTCACTCACCGGAATTTGATTTCCCCACTGGGTCCTGATGATACAGACAATCGTAAAAACAGTCCAATCAACAAGTTAGTTGGTGTGTCTGTATAACTTCATATTTGGTCCTCTGGTTCTTTTATACAGAGTTAGTGTGAACAGGAACCGGACCAGAACTAAAATGCAACAATGTATAATTTTTTCCCTTGGTCCGGACCAAGTGAACCGAAGTATGAGTGTGAAAGCACCCCTTAGCTGCACTTTGGCCTATGCCAGACCAGTTGTTATGTCCAGATGTCAGTGGACAACTCTTTTTTTTTGTCCTTTATCATTATTAAATAAGATTCCATCTGTAAAGGAATGAAGAGCCAAGCAGGGAAATGAAAAAGCTCAGTTAAATTACAGTTTGGCAGCATACTGGACAGCCAGAACTATAAAGCTCTTGCTATCGATGTTACGTCTGCAGTCTCCTATTGCGGAACATCCATTTTGTCCAAAATGTATACAGCGGACATTACAAACTGAAATATTGTTGTGTGGGAAGGACAACCTAGAAGAGAGAGGGAACTCATAAAAAGTAAGCAGTGACAGTCTCCTATTTTCGAACATTAATTTTGTCCGAAATGTACAGCACGCATTACAAACTGAAGTATTGTCGTGTGGAGGGACGACCTAGAAGAGACAGGCAGTTTATAAAAAGTAAGTAAGCAGGAGCAGTAAGCTCTTTTTTTTATCAAAACTCTGAATCTCTGAGAGCCTAAGGTGCATCACTTTTCCGTTGTTTTCCCCCAAATTGTCTTCTGCAAACACATAAGACGAGAAATGTGACAAAACTTTTGGAACTCTCAACTATCGTAAACAACCCCATTACTTTTGTTTGTTTGCTATTAAGCTGGAGGGATTTTAAATGTGATTGCGAAATGTGTCAAGAGAGATGCTGGTGAAAGTAGGCGCAATCAATTTCAGTTGCAGTGAGTGAATTGATTGATTTGTTTCTAGCTCAGTGGGACCAACAGGACTGTGGCAGCAGACTCCCATGTTACTGAATTAGACCAAAGCAGACACTCACAGTGATTGGATATACTATAGTTATGTGTCTTTGTGTGTGTGGGAGAGAGATAGCAATGCCAATGTTGGAGTGACACCATTTGGATAATACGTCCCTATTTGTAATTCAGTCATTAACTGTGTTGAACTCATTACACCTCTTGTGATATTCCTCTCTTCTGTGAATGTGTAACCGTGCATTTCATTTGTGCTACTTATTTGATGGATAAAATCAATGTTGTAAGCTGTGGCGGAAAGTAACTAAGTACATTTACTCAATTATTCTATTTAAAGCTTGGGGTAGGTAGCATTGGAGAAACCAGCAAGAGTACGCTAGATTTAAAAAAAAAAAGGATCCAACCAAAAAACCCAGCCCAGTGTTTCCAACTCTTTTCCAATGAAAGTAGCTAGCAGCACTAGCTCCAAAAGTCCCTAAATCTAGCGAGAAAGTTGCCAAGCTGGCAACACAAACAGTATGTCACTCAGGCCTCCCTCCAAAGCCACGCCCCCAAATTATCAATATCGATGTAAACATGGCTAAGATGGTACTCACAGCTGTCAAGCTAGCAGCTTGTGGAAGACTCCGGTGATGCACAATGAGCGCACAGACTTATTACAGTGCAACAGCCACAGCAAGCATTTTTTTTTTATTTGATTGTGATGATTGCTGTCTGGATGTAATGAGAATTTCAACAAATACAACAAAAAAGGTTTCTAAAATACATTACCCGACCTAGCTTTAAGTGCAGTTGCAGAGTACCTGAATTTTACATGGGTATTTCTATATTTTTACTCCATTATTTCCCAGGCCTTTTTTTTTTGGCTTGTGACCCTTTACAAAAATACATATTGTGTCTAGTTTTGGGCCCCTTGTCATGTTTTAGGTGCCAATGAAAATTGTCCCCTAGAAACTCATTTAAATATTTTCTTATTGCCCTGCATATAAGGGTCGGTGTGCCAGCACATCTGCAGAGCCCGTTCATATATGGGTGTGTCAAACAACAACTGTGAAGGAAATAATGTTGCTCATTAGTTTGTTATTCAGAGTTCTTAACTCCATCTGAAAATGTTAGACTCCAATAATAAAAAAAACAACTCTCACATACCCCGATGGGTCTGTAGATTCCTCCAGTAACATGGTTATTTTGCCACTTTACATGGAAATACAGAACAGGTTTAACGCTCAAAGTGAAAACGAAATCTTCACACTGCAAATGATTTTGTACATTTACCTAACCTGAATACTTCTTCCAAAACTGAGAGTGAGGGTATTTAATTCTTTATTTCTTTAAAAGTCTCATTTTCATTACCAAGTGCATTACAATGACTGTAAACAAATCGCTTCCTACATTGCCTTCACAGGAATAGGAAGCGCTACTGTCGGTGAAAAATGTCCCTAGAAAAACAGAGCTGTTACATCAGTACCGGGCGAAGGACGAAGGGTCAACAGACGAGGGTGAGTACTTGAATCCAGACTCAGTCATTGTCAACCAGCGGCCTTCAGTCTTTTGGTGATTAACTATCACATCGGTGTGATAGGGATTTCTAGCCGAACAGCATTTTTCTTCCTCGAATCGGTTCCTACAAAAAGGATGGCGACACACAGAGAAAAAGCAGCACAGGTGCCTTATTAGCAGAAAGGATGGGTACACATACAGCATGCTAAGCACACATGACCAGCTTGTCATCAGTTAAAGTTCAAAGCAGTTAATCATCTCTCCCTCCTGCTCTCCTTTTTCTAGCCTGCTATGTCTTTTTTTCTGCCTCTTCCTTTCTGGAGGTGTTTGAGAGGGGACACACTCTCGAGTCTGTAGCACCAATTTCAATGTGATCATAGATGAATATGAATCGGATGGTTTATCATCTGTTTGCCTTCATTTGATATTAGGGCACCCTGAGGCAGACATTAAATGGCCCCCCGAAGCAGGCTTAATTAAATTACATTTTTGATTTAAAGTATCATTGTCATCACCCTCAGCCACGACCGGCTCAGGTCCAATCTGTATCACTGTAGCTACATAGGTAACTAGCAGAGCTGCAGCTCTGATTACGACCATAGGGATGACAGAGCTTTGGCCGTAGCCATGGCTGTGCTTTGGTTGTTAGAATTATGAGGTAACGATTCTTGGCTAATGTTAGTAGGAGCAGTAAAGACTCTACCGTAGCCATATCCATATAGCTGCAGTCTGAGCAATAACCGTATTCAAAGTCACAGCTTCATCCCGCACAGCCAGGCAGAGCCGCTGCAGCTGTGCTCACAGCCAGTGGCTGAACACTGTCGGATCTCTGCCTTTTGAAAGGAGTAACGAGCGATAAATGCATAATGTAAAGCGTCACATCATCTCTCCTCTCTGTAATATCTGCAGAGTGTTTTTACACCGGCAGTGTATTAGAACTGGAATGGACCAACGCACTAAAGGGGCATTCGGACCAAACGCGAAGCAAATTTTTGTGTTTCATTCATTCCAGTCACTCGCACTAGATGCGCCGGAGAGGAGGAGGGGCTCTTACGTCCACAAAGACACCGACAAAGTTTCATCATGGCTGAACTATCCACTATTGATGCTTTTTACATGTTGTGGAAGTCTCCAGATACGAAAACCAAACGCTGTTGTGTCTGGGTTCATAACACCATCTGGAGGCGCTCGGTAAATTTCACTGAGCTGTATTCGCTGTATCTAGCAAGTCACACGTCGGCAGTGGTATGAACCCACCGTCCCTTTAATATTGACCTGAGTAATAAACGTACAACTGAATTTAGACATTTACCACAATTTCACCTAAAACTGAACATTATGAGCTTGGTAAAGATAGATGTTATGGCAAGAGTGTATGGGATTGCATTAGATTGTGCAGGTGTACCTAATAAAGTATATGTAGCTCACTACACATAAAATCCGTTTAGCTGTAGACCAGTTGAGTTGACTCAGTCCTTTTCTACTTCCATAGTTGTCACACTGTGCTGAGCATTAGGAAATATTGCTCTTAAAATGTGTCCCTCCAACTGGAGAGGAGGACCAATGAGTTTGCCAAAATACAGTAGGCAGATGAAGCTCTGATTATAACTGGGATGGGGTGGGGGGGGTGAAAAATCATGGACATATGCACTCCAGATGGGATTATAATGACTAAATAGTGCAGGTAACCTTGAAATAACCCCATTTCCTATAGAGAAAAATATCCCTCTCAAATTGGGCTTAAAGGGGACCTGTTATGCTGTTGTGCCTTTTCCCTTTCCTTTAGTGTGTTATATATATTTTTTGTGCAAGTAAAAGGTCTGCAAAGTTGCCAAGCCCAAAGGGAGTTACTCTCCCCCACAGAAACACTGCTCCTGAACTGCCTGAAACGCCATGCTTGAAGTCCCGCCTTTTCTTCCGTAACGTGGTGATGTCACCAAGTAACACATTTCCATTATAGAGTGATACAGGAATGAGTCCTAAAACCCACAAATAAGTTAGCATTTTAGCACTTCCAGTACCCTTGTCTGGAAGTCAATGGCCACCTTTACAGTCTCGTTGTGTATGCGACCGTGGTGTAGTTTGTTTATAGCCTAACGTTAGTGTTTTACTTCCAAAAATCATAAAAGTGGTGTTTATTTGTGAAGATGATCTTGCTGAACAAAACATGCAAGTATTATAAACGTTTGTTTGCCACAGAGATTATTTTCTGCAATAATGCAAAACCCAATGGAAAAATCACAATTGGCTTTTTGTCGAGGGAACCAGGGCGATGCTAACTTCCTTGTTGGCCTACACAATCCCTGGAGCACTCTATACCTGCCTAGTGGCTAGTTTGGCACACCCTCAAACAAAGCCAGTTAGAGTGGAGCTGAAGCTGAAGTCCGAAGAGTTTGGTTTGGTTGACCAATCACAACAGAGGGGGCCAGCTGACAAATCAGAGCAGATAATAGGTCCTTTTTAAGTCATTCACAGTATTGCAACAATAATAGCTCCATCCCCGGGTCTGGTAGTTTTTCCTTGCAGATGCATATCCCAGCGCGTGACAGCTACTGTATCACTGAAAAGCCGGAAGCCAAGTAGTAGTTGTCACTGCACTGTCTGACTTTAGTTCTCTTGGCCACCCCTCAGGTGTGGTCATCTCAGACTTTGTTGAAGGCTGATATGGATCAGCGTGACAAATCTTTCCAGCGTTGGCTCCGACAGTCTGTGACCGCTGTGCACCTGAAAGACTGCCAGTGAGCGTAATTTGTTACTATAACAACCAGCCACCATGAGTTGATGTCACTGATTCTAGCTGCAACATAACGGCATAGGGTTTTTTAATGTGGTCATGTCTACGTTTATAGCGTATTTTGTTCAGACATGTTTGAAATGTAGTATAAAAAATAGCTGATGTAAAAGTAGACCTAGACTGAGGAACGTTGCACTTCCTGTTGTGTTAGTAGACTGCTCAACAGTTGTTGGGATGCAGGTAGAAGCTTGCGATGCAGCAAATGTGAAATCATTTAAATAGTCAGATGCTTTCAATCGTCAGAGTGATTCTAATGGACCTGACCTCATTTAGACAGGTGGCTAAAATTATGGCTTGGAAAGAATTCGATTCTTCCCAGCACGCTGAAATAAATTCCCCCCAAAGAGCTTTTACACATTCAGGCACTCATAAACTAATTAGGTGATGAATGCATCCCAACCAGTGACTTGATCACATTCATGTGCTTTTCACGTTGTATAACTGAGGTTGGATGACTCAGGAAAAGTTGGATTTGAGTTAAATTAAACTTAATTCATGTGAGTTGATCACTCTTTTGTAATCAGCAATTTGTAGTGATAGATAGAAAGGTTTGTTTACGGTTCTTTAAAGATGAAATAGTGCCAGCCTGAGATTGAAATCTTATATTTTCAACTCAGCCAGTGTCCTAACAAAAAGCTCAGAGGAGAATCTAAACTCATCAATTTAATATTCATGATCCTCCCACCTGATGTATATGTATGGTCGTCATGCTTTGGTCCAACGGCTGAATTGACCGAGCGTGGCGCACAATCACCTTTAGGCCTTTCCCACCGGTCATGAATATTTACAGAAATGAGTCCACCGAGGGAGACGGGACTGCATAGAGGGTCATATACAGAATAGAGAGAGAGGAGCTGTTTATTCAGACCTGGCCTATTTAATGTGTTCACTGACAGATTTTGCCTTTGCTTGCACATAGCTCTTTCTTTCTTCATCCCACATGTATGGTGAAAATTGGACTTTTCACAGAGGAAGTTAGCAACTAGCTGGTGAAGCAAGTCCGACAAGCGAATGTCTGTGTGTTTAGCAAATATTCACAGAGGAGGCCAGAAACATAGTTCTAAATAAATGCAAATGTTGCTATGTCTGGTATGTTAACATATTTGACATAATAAATGTATAAAGTGCTAATATGTAAAAAAACAAAAACAAATTTTCTTTTACTTTTTACCACTACCCCCAAGTGGCCAAACAAAGATCAATTAATCCAGCTTTAAATGTGGTGTACTTCAAATTGAATTTTGCTGGAAAAGATTCCCTGTGAAAATCAATTTGGTAATCTAGTTATTGGACATTGACAAAGACCCTGTGTGTTAACATGTAACACCTTCTCATTGTGAACGTGTCATATGAATGACTGGATGTTGTTCTGCATCAGAGCCGGCAACAGCCGTGGCCAGACGCGTTATGTTTCCAGGTTGTTCATCCATTTGTACATACATCCGTCCGTTCGTCCGTGATGACAATATGTATGTAAACTGCAACTTGTTGGTGGAGGCATACCAACACGAGGTGGTAATTCTTTTTCTTTTTCTTTTTTGTTGCTGTTTTTTTTTATTCAAGTATCGTACACCTAAAATGTGTCCAGCCCACATGGGCTTACAATACACTTGCATTACCTAGAGACAAGAGTAGACAAAAAAAGAAACCAATATATTGTACTGTATACACATTATATCAGATACAAATTTAACAGATTACAACGCTCTAAGGTATGTCAAACATCTTGTTTCTAAGGATGCAGTGAGGACCCAAGTGCAGTGAGAGACAGGAGACTGGAGAGCCGTTTAAGGAGTTTTACACAATAGCCAACAAGGATTTTCAACTAAGTCCCTCTGCAACTGTCAGTCTACGGCGCGGAAAACAACAAACAGAACTAAGAAAAACTTGTCTTAGCAAAAAGGGTGAAGTCAATGATTAAATAAGAAAATTATTGTCTGGAAGTTCCCGCTGGCGGAAGCCTTCCAACTGCTGTAGGTGGAGGAGATAGAGAGCTCTGGATAGCTCCCTAGTTGCTCCCAGCTGCAGGATCAGCACCTTGGAGAGCGCCACAACGCACAGTCCTGACACTTGTATATCTTGTACCAAACATGCACTGTAAACTACATTAGTTCCGTCATATCAAACAGGCATATGAATGTATGCAGGTACAAATAAATAGATTAAAGGTCAAATGTACTTCAGATTGTTCTCTTAAAACCGTGTAAACCGTTTTTCTAGCCACTTGAGGGTTGCTGAACAACCTGTAAACACTGTGGGCTATTTTAGTTTTTTATTATTATTATTTAACCATTATTTTTCCAGGATAGTCCCAATGAGATTTACAATCCCTTTTCCGGGGGAGTCTTGGCCAAGACGGCAGCATAAAAGATTCACACATAAAAGCACAAATAACAAACAAACAAAACAAAACAGCAAAAAAGTTAAAAACAGCATACGAAATTTCAAATAAACGAGAGGAGTGACAGACTTAAAACAAACAGTAGTGGCGGGACTGATTCCCCAGATATCAGCTGATCGGGAAGAAGCCTTCAGAACCAGTTCCCAACCACATAATACAGAAATATTTACTTTGAGAAACAAGACTCACATGTCTTCAAAATGAAAAAATGCCTCCTTAATAATAATGAAAAAATGCCCCTTCAATAACAAACAGATGCCTTCGATAATAAGGAAATGTGTATAAATGAAAATAATTCAATAAAGAAAACAACAAAACAAAGCCTGCAACTGTTAGATTATTCCTAGGCGAGCACAAACTCTTGCACAAATAGCGTTAAAGTTAAGACGGCAAAGAAGTGTCAATAGGGCCTAAAGTCCAGAGTTTCTAGCTGGCATCTGCTAAAATGAGGTTTGCATTAAAGGTGTGTAGGATTTGGCGACATCTAGCGGTGAGTTTGCAGGTTGCAGCCAACCGAAACTTCTCCCGTGTGCCAAGCGTGTAGGAGAACTACGATGGCCGACGCAAGCAGACCGTTGCTATGTATAACAGACCGTTGCTATGGACGCAGTTCTGATGTCGGACTCTAGCGGACTGTTTTTGTGTCAAATTATTGATTTCTTAAGTAAGTAGCCGTGTAATGAGCGAGATAATGTACAGCGAGTGGGACATTGTTGTGAAATAAACCTCGACGGGGCGATGCCTCATCGCCACATAGATGATAGATAACATAATACATGTTATCCATCATACATATTACCCCACAGACCACATGTCTATTTGAGTTGTATGTTGTAAGTGCCCAAAGGCCCCATGCCTTCACATCCAGATATAAATTGGATGGAGTCAAAATAAGACATGGACTTAGATGAACAACAGGTCAGACAAGAGCAGGACATGCAGGTGATCATTAACGTCCATGTTCAGTCCCCTTGCTGTCACATTCAGGACGAGAAGGGGAAAGAGACGCTGCATGATTTGTTCTTTCTGTCAGTCACACACACACACACACTCCCACAGTCCTCTTTTGGCCACAGACCCCATACAGCTATATTCAGAAAAGCTGTGGAGGAACCGAGACGGACGTTATTAAGACCCACCAGCAGACCCCATGCAGTACAATTCAAGACAGGAGGAGAAAGGGAAGCGAGATTTAATGTGGGTATGTGTATGAATATTTCCACCTCTGGACTTATACGTGGACGTCTAGAATGCATTAGGACAACTTGATATACTAGAAGCCAAGAGGAATAATGTATGACTTGGCCGAGCAGAATATCCCCCAAGAATGACTCTGCATGACTCTCACATTTTCTCTCTGTCTGATGTTTATTTAAACATGGTTCTCGGGGCATGCCGAGCCATACAGCATCTTAAGGTCCAGCTCAGTCACTCTCTCACCTCGCTCCGTCTTTCTCTGTCTCCTCCTTCTACATAATTCAGAGCACTTGGCTAGTTGAGCAGGATTGAGTGTGTGATTGAGAGGGTCACCTGCTCGAAGCTGCCGCTTCGAAAAGGAAATCTGTGTTTCCCATGTGATGGCTGTCAGAGGTTAACAGTTATTGGCAAGAGCTGCATACCACCTGGGGTTTTGCTGGTGATGATAGCGGAATATCAATCTGATGTTATGTCCAAATTGAAAATGAAGTCCACACACAGGGATGAATCCACTCTCCTTTTCCACATCCTGTTATAGTCTACACTGTTTTTTTTCTCTCTACCTCCAATTCCTGTATTTTTTAAGATACATATTATTGTTTAATTTTTAGGTTTAGAGGTCATATAGGTTGCCCCAGTTTTGAGCTAACACTACCTCCCTACTGTCACTCAGCTTAAAGTCCCAGTGAAACAAAAGTTAGAGCGTCTTTAGCTTCTGTACTGTGATGTATTCCCGAGTGAAACAGAATATTTGAGCGGTATACAGTTACAAGAGGGATTTAAATCAAATCCTTCGCATTTGATTGGACCGCTAAAAAGAGGGCGGGCTTAGAATGTTGCACGAGCTACAGCACCAACACCTTAAGGGGCCGTTCACACGTTGCGTCCAAAAAGACGTGGAGAACGTTAGCTGTGCCGCTGTCATCCTTTTATCCAAGATGCTTTGGAGGTTGTTAGAGCCACCCATTCAACCCGACCTCCTCCCTAAATGGACTTAATTGCTCTTTATACTACGTCACCCGTCCTGGCTCACGATTACATGCATTATATACAAATTGATTACGTGGGTTTAACGCATTCCTTTTTCGTAGGTATAGCTACGAACAGTGTATGAGAACAAATGTTTTGCCAAAGATCCAGCAGTACCCAGTCTGTCTCTTTGGAGAAGTAAATGTATTTTCTGCTCCAGAGTCCCGAGCATTACTGTGAAATAGAGCTTATTTGGATTTACAGCTTCAAACAGACATGACATGAATGCACCTCTATTTACCATCAGTGGTACAGCCACAGAAGGTGTTTTGTGATGATAGAGGATGGAGATGGTGTGCTGTAGCATTGGTTCTGAATAAGAAGTGCCTAGTAAAAGGATCAAGTCTAAAGGCATACTCAAATGTAAAAAAACACCACACAAACTGGCATTAATTTTGTAATTCTGACACACATTATTATACTGTTTTACTTTATCAGCCTTTTTCAGGTTACTAATTATATTCATTTTGTTCAGGGGGTCAGCATGTTTATGGAAATGAGCCCGACTGTCAAATAGTACTGTTAAAAAAAGAGCATAAGGCACTTTGTGCACAACAGTTTGTTTTTCCTTCGTCTTTTCTTTGCTTGTGTGGCAGGTGCCCCTCTGATGTTGACTCACAGAGGGAAAAATTTGACAGGCATCCGTTTGGATTCCAGCACGGCTGTTTGAAGACGTCTGTAAAATCTTAAGAGTATAACTCAGGAGTGGATGCGATACGAGCCATCTAATCGCAGCCAGCAGCCTGTCGGATGAGCGCAGCCTACCCGACTGACATGACGCGCTCACGGCTTCGGGCCAGCAAACACTTGACGGACAAGACTGGAGCTTGTCAGTCAACAAACTCAACAACAGGCACGCAAATATGGAGTGCAAAATCTGCATGATGAATCGGGTTTCTCTGGCTTACATACAAATACTATACTATACCAAATATTATACCATACCAAAAAAGATACGACTACGACTAGTACTATCCCTTTTACTGCTGCTAATAACACAAGTCAGATATCCATCTAAATGTATAGCACATTTTCACAGAATTTGGAGAAAATCGTCAAAAGAAAATGCAAATGAATGCTTGTTTCCATCCGCCACCGTTATGTGATTATTAGGAGTTGGTTCATCAAGATAAGTGATAAGTGGCGCTAATCATCCACTCAGAAATAGTGGGCTACCTCCGGTTCTGAGAAGTGAAGCCAATGCTGAAGTGCCTTAAACTTGCATTCTGTCTAATTGCCAGCAGGGGGCGACTCTTTTGGTTATAAATATAAGTCTGATTGAATAGAAGTCTATGAGAAAATGACCCTACTTCCCATTTCAGGCTTTCAGACTGGAAAAATTTGGCTGCTGTTCTGCAGACATGATAACATTGCATCTACAATATCCACTTCAATTGGGTCCTGAATGGATTTCAATAGGCCATGCAGTTGCTGACTGCTGTGGTTGTATGTCATTGCATTTCACCAGAGCTCAGTGTTAAAGTTTAACAGATTGATTCTAGTATGTTGCAGCCCATGTATTACCACATGAACCATATTTGTTCTTAAAGGGAACCATTAATATATTTGGCTGTACAGTAGCTCTTTTCATTTTCATTGCATTCCTAGTGTGTAGACACACCCACACACATTAAAGGTATAATATGCAAAAATGAAGTTAAAAACAGTGTATAGACTGATACAAAAATAATCCCTCTCAATCATCACTTATGCCCCACTAGAAGTATGTGGTGGTGTCTATTTCTGCAGAGATCCCGCAGCCCTCTGCCTGTATTTTCTGTTTTCTTCTCATTTCCCTTTACTTGGGACACTTCTCTGCGTCTGCAAACAGCCTTTGTGCCCCACGTGGGGGTGTAACCTCCAGCCAATAACAGCACGCAAGGTGTGCAGCCCATTCAGGTGGTCAAATATCGCCACTTTGTCACGCCCCCCCGGCTTTTGATACCAAGAAGACCTTAAGCTTTGTAAGATAAAGTGGCAGTATTTCCCGGATGAGAACAGGTTGTGTTATGTGCATGTGTTCCAGTGATCCCCCTACTTCTCTCTGTGCTGTGAGTGCAGCTATGATCGGTGTGTGTCTGTAGTTTGACGACAGCAGCGCTGAGCCACAGCCAGCGGGCAGGAAGCCTGCATTCATTCAAAATCCGGCAACTCGGCACCTTCCTGCAGAGTTGTGCATTGGTTGTGTGTTTAATTGTGTTTTAGAATGTAACATTTTATTTCCAAAGACTGAACGTGATTGACAGCTAAAACCACAATATCACTATATATTTCACACACTTGGCGGTAATATTAGCTTGACTGTCCAATGGAAACTTTGCCAACTCGGGGTCGGTTTCGATGCCTAAAACCAAACAAAGGTCCCTCCATGAATCGAAGGCCCGGCCGATGTTGATCCTAGTTTTCCTCCGATGTCGGTCACATTCATTTTTTGCAAGACGGGCTTCACTCAATATAACTTTGCTTTTTTGCGCTTCCGTTGAGTTTGTTTTGGAGTCTGAGTTGTGGTAGCGGACTCCATTTCTAACCGAACGTTAGCTATGGTAGCACACTGTAAGCCCTGTAAGCGGAGCTGAAAATAAAGGCACTCGTGAGCGTGCATGATGACACATCCGTTGGATTTCCCAGAAAAAAAAAGTCCTGCATTCTTCACGTTAAAAGCAGTCTACAGGCTATAGAGGAAACCCAGAAAGTAGCGGAAGGTCTCATTTTTCACACATTGGCAATCAAAATTATTAAAAAACGTTTATCTGTGTAAAAACTTACACACACTCCCTTTAAAGTTGAATGTGTAATCTTAAAATCTTTTAGACTTTTCTCTATATTTGGAGCTAATTATGAAAACTGTAAGTCTGGGGCTGTGCATATTTTTGTATGCTTACTGTAGGGTAAATACATTATGCTAATAACGGCCTTTATTTGAAATTGAAGAAGTCAGTGTCATCTACCTTCAAGTTAGGTAGATATCATACAATTTGTATGAATCAGGTTCGGATCATTTAAAAGGGAATGGTAATATTAAGACTGAATACCAGCGTATAAAATATTAATAACAGCATTAAAAATCCCATGCGATAATGTTAGCTGCACCCTGCAGGAACCTGGATGGGCTCTCTGGGTCTATAACTGCAGTATTCATTAACTGCATTAGAACTGCACTACAGAGAGCAAAAGAGGATTAGTTGGTGAAAAAAAGAGGTAGAAGAGGAGGGAGAGGATGAATAAAAGGCAGAGGATAGAGAGGAAGAGGTGTGGATTAGGAACAGAGGGAAACAGTGGGCAGGAAGCGTGAAGGGCAACATCAGGCTGCTTCAGGTAAATGTGAATATTGATTTAATTAACACTAAACTATGTTGACTCTCTCACACAGACACACACACTCTCCATCCCCTGACGCCCTTTCTCTGGTATAAATTTTTCAGCACTGTCTTGTTTTGGGAAGGTGGTTATTTTGCTCAGAGGAGAAATTACAATGTATTCCCAAATCCATTTTCTCCAATCAATTATTCAGATGTGACCAAGACTCATTATGCATGGAAATGTTCTCAGCTCACTGAATCGAGCGGAGGCTTTGTAAGCGTTTGTGCACGTGTGTGTTTATCCCTCCGTACAGTTTAATACTGTCTCATCAACAAAGAACACGTGAGTGAGTGAGTGCGTGAGTGCGTGTGTGTATGTGTACATGCAGGTTTTTGTCGAGTGTATGTCTGTGTTTACCTGCCGTGAAGAGAGTTAATACTCACATGTGCCCACTGAGGAACAGCTGTTTGTGTAGATTTGTGTGTACGTGTTTGTGCTTAGTTGCAAAAAGAGAAACGTACGCCGTTCAGTGGACTGGCAACTTTTGGTAGGGAGAAGAAGTGCATATGCAGCTCTGATTTGATATTTTTATGAATCTTAGTTACATAAAACAGAGTATTGGACAAATTGAATTTGGCCTGTTGATGGCTTTGGATGAAAGTCAAGGGATCAACAGTGTTCACACCAACCATGAATGTCTGTACCAAATCACATGGTAATCAACCCAACAGCCGTCAAGACTTTGCTTTGGACCACAAATGTCAACCTCATGGTGACACTAGAGGAAATGTCAAGGGCCCTTCTAAAAACTTTAACCTGCTGGTGGCCCAAGATGAAATCTCAGGGGATCACCAAAATCGTTAAGATTCCTCCTCTGGGGACAATGAATATCTGTACCAAATTCATTGCTAATCTATCCAATTGTTATCGAGAAATTTCACTGAAAAACAAAAAATGTCAACCTCATTGGGGCATTAGAGGAAAAGTCAGGATCACCAAAGACAGAAGGTGTTTTCCTATGCAGACCATGAATGTATGTACAATATATAATGTGAATCCATCCTGTAGTTGGTGAGATAATTCAATCTGGACCAAAGGACAGAGGGATTGCCATGAGGTACACCACTAACGTGGCAACAACAACAAAAAAAAGTTTACATTAACTATTAAATAAATTCACAGAAGTTTTATTATTCCTTATTATTCTTTTATTATGTATAAGCTACAATTATTCACTGCCAAATTACTCACTGTAATATTAAACAAATCTCAGCCAAGATGAACACTTCAGGCACATTTCCAAAAATGTTCTGACAGTATTTCCACTTTAAGCAAACTTGCCAGATTAATTTAACCAAGTCTGGGCTGAACCTGTGTAATATGAAAGAAAAAAATTCTTCTTTGGCAAAAAAACTTGCCTGTAGGTAGTTCAATTTCAGACACTCCCTCAACCCTTGGAAGTGTGGGTTTAAATAAAACAAAAAAGTTCTAAGCTCAGGTGTGCAAAGCACAAGACATTTATAAATATGGATGAAAATGCTCCAAGCCTCAAGTGAAGGATGTGCATACTTACTCAACCAAGGTCTTGTCCATTTGTATTATGGTAGGCTGGCAATGAGAATCCTTTAGTACTTGGCAACAGGATTGGTGGTTATTTTATCCCAGTACAAGTCAGAAATGTGGAATACATGGTGAATCAAAGGTTTGCACTGCCAGGATTCAGGTTCAAATCCCTTTTTCCTTGTCCTTCGGGCAAGAAATATGGGTGTTCTCCCTCAGATAGATGGAGGACATCCACCCAACCCATACTGGGATAGACTCTTTGCTCCATGAATATTCAAAAAATTGAGAAAATCCTGAGTAAAAGGTTTTTAATTTGGGGCTTTGGGGCACTAAAGATAATCCTTTAAATATTTCCAAGACTTTTCATATCTACTGTGAGTATATACCACCGTAGAGTAGAGTCAGTGCTGCCTTTGCAGAATGACAATAAACCTGACGCTGTCTAATAAAGATAGAACAGGTCACACGTACACTTCCCAGACCTGTTGCTGTGTGTGTGTGTTTCTGTCTCCATGCTCCAATTAATTCTGTGATGTTAATCAGGCTGCTGAACCCTGATTAGTATGGTTGTCATGGCAGCACTCCTGGGATCTGACAAGAGTTTCTGGGATGGATTGACAGCCTGGGTCTCAGTCTAACTTTGGTTTTAACTGTGGTTTCCGAAGAGCACTCGAACAGTTTGCAGTTGGGATGCAGAATGAGAGTCAACACCATTACGTGTGAGACAATAGTTCTCTTGTGGGAAAAGGTGGATTGCTCAACCCAGATGAGAGTGAACAGCTGCCACAATTGGAGGAGTTCAGACATCCTTTGTTTCCTATTCAAGTGCTGGTAAAATATTGTGAGATTGATTACAAATTTGGGGCATCAGGTGCAGGTTGTGTAGTCTTTGCTTAAAGCCCCCCTCCAGCCAGTGTTGCTTCCTGTTTTTTTGTGGTTAAAGATCTTTCTCAAACAGCGAATGGGGATGTGGTTAATAAAGTTTAGATGAAACTAGCTTTGATGAATTTACTGTTTATCAGACCACAAATGAGACGAGAATTAGCACAACACACCGACCACCAACCACCGCTCGCCGGCCACAGCGCACTGGAGGAAAGATAAACTCTTGTTTTCTCTTGGGTTGAAAGTTGTGCGCTCCCCGTCGTCCGGACCTGTGTGAGGCCGGCAAACCTCCAAACGGATTTATCAGTTTGCCGCTCCTCAGATGCAAACAAGCATGAGTATGTCTGCACAAGCTTGGAGGATTACATAGTATGACTTGCAGCTTCTACTATAGTCATATGTCATATTCCCAATTTAGCAACAACCTTTTTTTTTTTTTTTTAACTTTGAGCACAAAATCAAGTTATTTGTCAAAAAAAAAAAAATGGCAAACAGTGTGGCCAATCAACATTGTCAAGAAATGACTCAAATAAATATGAAATATTATAGAAATGCCAAAATACACTGAAGTTATAAGCTTTGGGTAGTAACCAAAAGAAACTACAGATACAATCAGGCAAGAGGAGGTCTCTCCCCAGGATGGCTGGTCGCTATCTACGTGATAGAATGAGAGGCTTAGTGACTGGGGAGGACCTAGATGATGAGCCACTTCTCCTTTGAGCTGACAGAAACCACATGGAGTTGCTCAGGCATCTAGTAAGACTAGGTACCCGCTAGACATGGTTTTATCGGACAGCATATCACATTATCCGGCGCAATTTCCGTCTGAAAATTGACTTGTTCGACCGCCTACACGAGAAGACTGCCCTGGAAAATATCAAGCATGTCTGATGAGAATCAGGATGTCCGAGACAAGGTCAGGAGTACATGACAGCAATTAAACAGAGACCTTCACACAGGAGGATGGCGATAAAAACTCCACAGTGACCATGCCAGTGTGCTGATCCTGAAAATATCCTTTTGTCTCGAGTGCTTTGGGCACATTTTGAGTACTCTGAGGCAGACCCAGGACACCCTGGACGAATTACATCTCTCATCTGGCCTAGGGAACAAGGGAATCCCCATAGGGGCTGGAGAGAAACAGTGCAGCCCTACTCGCCAAACCCAGTCTCCGTGAAATTGCAGTGGTCATCGTGGCAACGTTTTAACAAGTGTGGGAAATGCTACATTTTTCATGAGGCGGTGGTCAAGGTAGAGTAAACATTTCTGATCTTGTGTTTCAAGTCACTTTTTTTTTAATATCAACCAAGACCACAATCTTTCCCTAATCTTAACCAAGCTCTTTAAGAATGTTGAGTTGACCGAAAGTTACATGATCTTGCTCACGTGAATCTTTTGTTTATTTCCATAAAATTTGACCTGGCCTGTTTTATTAGTAGAAATCTCTTTTTGCTGGAATGGGGCAACACATTTTCATCCTAACTTGTCACATACTGACGCTTTGTCAGCACCCCTTGGCGTCACTTTACGGTCGCATTAAACACGTGGTTAACATTGTGAATTCAAACAAAAATGCTTAGGTTTGGACAACAAAACCACTTAGTTAGGTTTAGGAAAAAAAACATCATGGTTTTGCTTAAAATTCCTACTTTTGAAACCACCAAAATCCAATCAGTTCATCCTTTAGTTCATTCTCATGAAATGCCCTCCAGGGTGCCCTTTCCAGTGGAAAAAAAACGTGATAAAGAGTTCTCTAGTCTAGGCTGCCCTTCAGTGGAAAAACGCAGTGCAGTGCCATATAGGCTGCTCTACATTCTAGAAAACTTTCTACATGCTGGTGCACCACTGCACGCCCCTGTCCCTCAGAAAGCCGCCACTGACTTGGTGTATTGGTTTATTTCCACAGCCTCTAATCTGAGCTGTGTGCTGTCACATCCGATGAAACTGGTCAGCCAATCTGCGACTCTTTGATTAGTTGATTAGTGTGGTTCACGGTGAATCAATGTCATTGTGGGGAGTCTGCTGGCACTGCAGACGTGACATCAATAGAATAAGAGATTTACACATGCAGAGGCAGGAACGCTCTTTAGCCTCCCAGTACTTTAACTGTTGTATCAATACTGGATGGTCCTGGTGTTTCTGATTAGTGTCCCAGCGCTGATTAACTCAACTGAGTGAGGGTGAATATTTTTAGTGGAGCTTGAACATCAGTCATGTGTGTTCTTTGAACCACATACATAAGAAGACTTAACAAAAATTGATAAACTTCCCTTTGTGCATTTCACCTCATTGACATGTTTATCTCTTTGATTTGCAAAATACTCTCACACAGATGGGACTACTATCTCTGTTCCCACTAATAATTAATGGGAACCTGTAAGTAAGGATTTTTTTCTTCAAGTGTATCCTGGCTGAGGAAAACAAATATTGATCAAATTCAGCCAAGTAGGCAGCCTGAAGCAGATACATAATGTTTGTACCACACCGCTGGCAGAGGAAGAAAAACCTCTCACAAAAATTTTAATATTAACTTGACCCGCCAGATGGTTTGTTACGCAGAACCATCTGAATACCCGTCATTGGAAACTGTTTGGTAGAGAGCAGGCACTTTAAAAAAAATAACTCGCAGGTTATTGGATGAACTATCTGTCAATCAAACTCGGCCAGTCGGACTCGGGAGAAGAGCGAAAACATGTTTTCCATCGAGAAAAGCCTTCTGTGCCGTTCTTTGCTCTTCTTTTGATAAAGAAATACCCTCCGGCTCTGATATAACTGATGCTATTGCAGCTATGCTAACCTCTTCTTTAGCAAATCTTGTTTTTGGGCTCTTGGTATGGTTGTTTACTACTATCCATTGGAGCAGCCTGGTGAAAAAAAAACCTGTGCCTTGTGACTTTTAAAAAACATTACCTTGGTGAGTAATTCATTCGAGGCCCAATTCGCAGCTGACCTGCATCTCAACAAGGAACCATATCTACCAGCTTTCCCGTTTGGAATGAATGCAGCATATCTCTCTTTCTGTTTTCCTTTTTGTCACTCTCCGTCTCCGTCTGTCTCTCGCTGCCATCTCTGCTCCTTGTTAAGATTCTTAGCAGGCGCTGATGAGGCATCAGGAAACGAAGAGTCACTAAACGAACAGACAGATTGTTAATTTCCCTCCTCTGGGCACAGACGGCATGGGGTTGGAGTCCAATTCTGTTTGGAGACAGAGCAAAATACTGTCACTAATATTAGCGTCCTGACCGCGTCAATCTGTCCCTCCATCTTTGACATCCTCTTTTCCACTTTGGCATGTTTTCCAACCTCTCTGTCCTCCTGTCCCCCTCACTGTTTTTCTATCGCTGCCTCCCTGTCGGGCAAAGCAAGCTAAAAATAAATCCTGACACATTATATATTAATAATATATTGAATATAAAATAGATGGGAGGGATGAGTCAAGCTGTGCTGGACCATTTTGTTCTATGAAATTAAGGAAGTCACTGATTAAGAGTTTATTGAAGCAGAGTGACTCCCCCAGACCAGTAGCAGCACTAACGCATAGGATATACAAGGTCCTTAGGCCAAGCTGTTTTTCTATGACCTGTTATTAGTGCTGTTAAAAAAAGAAAAAATGTCAATGGATATGCACTGATCTTTAGTTCTTATTTGATTTTCTTTTTAATATATTTTTTTTAAATTTGTAATCCATAGGCTTTCAGTCCTGGTTGATATGGCGACATCCATAGTTACTGTGGTAACAGCAAGTGTGGTTTAATACAACATCAAGCACTCCTTTAGCAGCTACTTGTCAGAAATACAACATAAGAGTGACTGTGTATCAGTTTTTTATGACCAAACAAACTCATGAAAGTAAAGAAGTCGGTAAATAGTATAGTAAAGTATAGTAAATCAGTACAACTCTGATATGGTGTAAACAGACTAAACTGTAGATAGTGAAGCTGTTATCCATGAGAAAAATACCTGCATCATTTCCTCTTAATCCCTCGTGGATGTGAAGGAAATTTCAATCCAGCGCAGGAATGGCGGACTACACTACATAAGATAATTACTGCTTGTAAATACATTGAATGGTTATTGCAGAAACATGATGCCCATAAATAGCATCAAAATGGTTAGTATCAAAAAAAGTTTGATTTTACAAACTTTTTTTTTTACTTTACGTCTTAAAAAGGTCTAACTAAAATGGAAGGAGTCTCTGTCTGTCTTGCTGTCTTTTTGTCTTTTTGTATGTATTAGTGTTGACAAAAATATCAATATATGAATTTGATACATATCGATACTGAATATTTTTAACTGTTTCAATACTCATTTTCCGCAGTATCGATACACTGGTACCAGCAGGGCTTTCTGTTCTCTCTTCTCTCCAACTGCGAGTTGACACACACCACTATTTATCTTTTAATGAAAATCAAAAATTGAATGCACTCAATGTGATACATTTTTCTCCATGCTATTGAAAGTGGTATGACACATTGACATCTTTCAAAGTATTGTGTCGAAGTTAGAAATTCCAGTATTGTGACAACAATAGAATGTGGTCACCCAACCTAAGCCCAACGGACTACTATTTATTAATATTGCATTATGTACACACGTAGTGTATTGAGAGGGGACCTGACCGGCGGCGTTTATCGCTGAAACGTAGCACCCACCCTCCGGTTTCCCCTCAAGTTAACACTGTTAGCTCTGTCGGCACTTTCGTCGTTGTTTGCATTGTTAGCACCGTTAGCTGCGAGCCGTGGCTCGCTGCCGCCATGTTGAGAACCGTTGTGATGCAATAGAAATGCTCCCAATCCAGTATTTAGTACCTTTAGACTTGGTGACTATCTTCTCCGCCTCTGTGAAAAAACATGCTTCACTTTGATAAAATCCAAGGCTGATTCCATTTCCGTATGACGGACCTGGAAGTGTTCTCGGTTATCTTGGTTCTCAGTTCATTATTCATGCTTGAAAACCAGTGCCCTCCCTTATAATATGAGTGGCCAGTTAGTATCGTAAAACTCACTTACAGACCAGCTGATTCGTTCCCTCTTCCAAGCTTCCAAGTTTATACTGTTCGGGAAAAATACCCAGAAAGTGCTTTGGTTAGAAGTCCATGGGTAACAACCCATTTGACCCAGTTTATCATCAACGATGGTCAAAGAGAAAAGTTGGTGGCCGTACTCTAGCTGCTACTGTACAGTCGTAACCTGCTAGAGGACGCAAATATGCCACCTTTCCAATTAGATCCAAAGGACTTAATCCATTGCCTTTACATAACATTGAAAAGCATATAAGCTTTAGTAAAAAGCCCTGTCACTTTCGTTTGGGTGGGTGCCTGGCCCCCTGGGGCCCGCCTTTAACAACAGGTCTGAACTATGGTATTTGTTTATTTGAGTATTTTCACAAATTACTGAATGAACTCCTCGCGGGTATTCGACACTTATTTTCCAATACGTTTTTTTCTCTGATCAGTTTCCATCACAAATTGAACCATCTGCAATTTGCACTCCAACAAGACTGGCATGTCTCTAATGTTGAGTTTGTTGGCTGCGAGTTGCCAGTGTATGTAGCCAGAGCTCATTGGTTGGAAGTGTGGTGAAAACAAATTAGAGCTGATGATCTGCCAGCCCTGGAAAATGTTATTCCCAGTTAGGCTTCAGATGATAGAGACTGAGTTCCAGCAGGGCACACAGAAGAGGATTGTGGGCTGCGGTTCACAAACAGGAATGAGTGACATTTTTAAACATTACGGGTTAATGATCGCTCCAAAACTAACAACAAAGATGCAACAATTTGCTGATAGTTTTTTTCTTTTATTAACTCTTATTTTAGAGCAGCATTGCAGTTAAAGTGACCAAACAGTATTGACAAAAAAACACAAGGTGGTGCAGCATTACAGTCAGAAGATGAAGGAAATCCAATTTACTGACAGCACTGTCAGCTAAAGACACTTTCACACTCCTTCTCCGTCCCAGCCCCCACTCATTTCCGGTAACTTTCACTTACCTGAGAGCTAGGCTGTGTCGGACCTTTGATTTGCCTTGTGCGGTTGGCATCTGTGCTGCAGCGTGATATCAATAAAAAGATATACCAGCTCCATGAGCAACAGATGGTACCGTTTTTATCCTTACCTATTTCATGTGTTTAGCTGCTATTGTTTACATTGTGAAATACTGGAGAGAATGATCTGAAGGCGTGTTGTCAAAACTGCACTTTGAGCCACTCTTTGCTCCGAGAAAATGTCATTTTGATAGACGTTGAACTGATGACAGGAGTTGCGTATATAGACAGATGAAACAGACTGAGTGGGGGTGAAGTTGGTAGCGTAATTGTTACTCTATCTATCTATCTCTGTCTACCGTTTCCTTTGTCAGTCATAGCAACTCACTTCATCTTTGTTAGAGAACTTTTTACATTTTGTGGACAAAGCAATGCTACTTGTGTATGATTACTTACCATTAGGTTTGCTAAAAATTTGCATGAGCGCCAGACAGACTTAGCTGAGATACAGAGACGATTTTGGAGTTATTACTTATCACAGGTGACCAATGGGCCAAAATGTCAGTGTAGTACTTCAGTTTTATTCAAAATAGGGCTGTCAATCCATTAAAATATTCAATAACGATTAATAGCAAATTAATCAAACATTTTTATCTGTTCAAAATTTACCTTAAAGGGAGATTTGTCAAGTATTTATTTATATCAACATGGGAGTGGGCAAATGTGCTTGCTTTCTGCAAATATATGTATATATTTATTACAGGAAATCAAACACAAAATGAATGACAAATATTGTCCAGAAACCCTCACAGGTACTGCATTTAGCATAAAACATATGCTCAAATCATAACATGATAATCTCAAACCCAACAGGCAACAACAGCTGTCAGTGTGTCAGTGTGCTGACTTGACTATGACTTGCCCCAAACTGCATGTGATTATCATAAAGTGGGCATGTCTGTAAAGGGGAGACTTGTGGGTACCCATAGAACCCATTTTCATTCACATATCTTGAGGTCAGAGGTCAAGGGACCCCTTTGAAAATGGCCATGCCGGTTTTTCCTCGCCAAAATTGTGTGCATGTTTGGAGCGTTATTTTGCGACAAGCTAGTATGACATGGTACCAATGGATTCCTTACGTTTTCTAGTTTGAGCCCGCTATAACCTAAAAATCAAATGTTGTGTTAATGCGTTCAAGAAATTAGTGGTGTTAAAACGAATTGCCCTGCGAGGCAAAACGTTACACTGACAAACTGTCCACTGGTGGACAGGCTGGTCAATTACACGCTTTGGCGTGATATAGGGTTGGAGAGGCTACAACTAAATATAAAATACAGGGACAAACAGCAGGGAAGATATGCAACATAATGCAACTAAACCTACAATGTCAACACTAGAACAAGTACAAATAATTGATTTACTTATTTTTTTAAATATTTACAGCGTATTTATAGGATGTTGTTAGTTGCAGGGCACAGGCCAATGGAATAAAAATCATAATATGGAAATAATAT